>OX352774.1:42891218-44091218 GCA_947095535.1 Poecilobothrus nobilitatus | reverse complement strand
AGTATATTAACTATTTTAAATTATCAAAAGAAATTAAGTGTTAATTAATAGTAATCAGGTTATTTAATAATTTATTATTTTCAATTTTCTAAAAAATGTATTAGAGCTTTTCCTCTCAATTTTTTGCATAAAGTCTCTAAAATAAAACTCGTTTAAGTTTATTTAGTATTTATGATATGTTTTGTACGGCTTCAATTTTTCAAGATAATTATATACATATACGCACTCAAATAAAGTCCTCTTAATATTCTTAGAGTCCTAAACATAATTTCATCTAAAAAATTCTTATAAATAAAAATCTTTTTTCCATTCCAATTTAGTGTCTTTACCATTACTGAGAAACTAAAAAAAAAAAAAAACCAAATATAAAAAATTAAAAAAGGAAAACTGATTAACACTTACGAATTAAATTTTTTAGAAATATGAAATATAAGAGGAAAATTATTTAAAGCCGCCTTAATTGGGGTGAATGAAAAGTGCTTCCCTTTTTCCAAAATATTTTCGTGTGAAAAGGAATTCAATTAACACTCCAGGCAAATAAAATAATTAAAACTCAAAGAGAAAAAATATTTATACTAATATTATATCGTGATAAATAAATCAAAACAAGAAATGGTAACTGTAGATGATGAAGAAGTTAATTTGAATGGAGTTAATATTATAAAATGTAGGAAGGAGTACGTTATTTACGTTAGACTATAGAATGTTTCAAATAATTAAAAAAAAAGGGTTAAAATAACGAACGTAATCATAAAAATTCTTAAAAAAAAAATTTTAATGACAGAATAATAAACATAAGTTGTTCTAAATATAAGACAGTTTCTTTTTATACCCGTATGAACTATGTTCAAGGGTATAATAAATTTGCCATTACGTTTGTGACACCTTAAAGAGTCGAGCTAGATATAGTGTCAAAGGTATGGATCGGCTCAGAATCGAATTCTGAGTCGATTAAGTCATGTACGTCCGTCCGTCCGTCCGTCCGCACGATAACTCAAAAAATAAAGGAGCTAGGAGGCTGAAATTTTTTTTACGGCACTTTTGCAAAATTGTTAGTTTTGCTATTTAAATCCAACATTTTCGGTCGGCGGGTTCGAGTAGCTGCCATACAACTTCTATCTTTATATAGAAATAACTCAGTATCTATTCAAGCTAGGTTTCTGAAATTTTGCAAATGATGATCAAGTTTTATGGCAACAACTTTTGTAAAATTTGGTTGTGGTGGTTCGACGGGTTCGGGTAGCTGCCATACAACTTATCCGTTTAAATGAGAATAACTCAGTGTCTATTGAAGCTAGGAACCTGAAATTTAGTAAAGAGGTGTCGAGTTATAGGCCAACAACTTTTGTAAAATTTGGTTGGTCTAGAGCAGCCGGTTCAGGCTTCTTGCACCTCTTGGAACTTAATGAAGCTAGGCGTTTGAAATCTTGCAAATGATGATCAAGTTTTATGGCAACCACTTTTGCAAAATTTGGTTGTGGTGGTGCGACGGGTTCGGGTAGCTGCCATACAACTTATCCGTTTAAATGAGAATAATTCAGTGTCTATTGAAGTCAGGAACCTGAAATTTAGTAAAGAGGTGTCGGGTTATAGGCCAACACCTTTTGTAAAATTTGGTTGGTCTAGAGCAGCCGGTTCAGGCTTCTTGCACCTCTTGGAACTTAGTGAAGCTAGGCGCAATAGATTCAGGTAGCTGTCATATAACTCCACAATTTACATAAATATATCTCTGTAGTTCGGTACTAAAACATCTGAATGTTTTTAAAAGATGATCAAGTTTTATAGAAACAGGATATATTACGTTCATACGGGTATCCCAGAGTTGACACAGTCTACTCTACTGCACTCTTCCTCGTTTTTTTTTTGTTTTTTTTTTTTTTAATGAAATTAAACCACAAAACACCGCACTAAGTTTTTGTTTTATCTTTTTAAATTAAAAAAATTATTTGAAGAATATTATATTTATTTTTTGTTTTTGCTGTTCTACATAATTTTTCCAGTACCGTATTTTTTTCCTTGGGATTTTATGTGGGGTTATGTAATTTTCAATTTAATTTTAAAAACGAAGCTAAAATCGATATTATGAGATTTTTAAAAACTAATAAATAAACAAAACAAAAAAAAAGGAAAAAAAGAAAATCAGCAAAAGAACAAATTTTAAAATAAATAAAAAAATAAAAACTGAAAGTAAAATAAAATATAATGAATTTATTTTAAAAATAAAAGGAAATGAGTTTTATTATTTAATGAGTACCAAAAATTAAAGGAGTGAAATTCGATTTCCGCAATTCTTATTTTTTTACAAAAGTATTTTAATTTCAAAAAAAATTCTAAATTCAAAATTTTTAATTTTTTTTCAAAGTTTTTCACTTTTTTTTTTTTTAAGATTTTAAATGTTTTAAAAGTTTAATCGCTAAAACAATGCTAAACGTTTGCCAACGTGCAATAACGTATATGTGTAAAATAGGCCTAAAAGTATTTAAGGAATTTATAACTGAAAATATTTAAGACTTGTTTTTTAACTATAATTTATAACTAACGTTTGGAAACGTAAAGACAAAAACTAATGTATGAAAATATATACAGTAAATTTTTTCATATACTCTTATGTAGAGAAATATATGAGTGTTTTTTAAAAAAAAATATATGTATATTTTGTATATGCACATTTATATATAAAAGTTTTTATTACAATTGTTTAAAATGCATAGTTCTGATTTTGTCTTTATTGATTAAACTTAAAAATCACCTCCGGTTGTAAAAAATATCCCTTCTAATTCTGTTACCTATCCCATCACTTAATAAAAAACAAATTTTTCGGTAAAAATGATATGTGATATGTTCAGAAACACGGGGTTCAGAACTATAATTAAAAATTTAAGGGTAAAATTTTTCTTATATGATAATTATACACAAGAAAATGAAAACGAAGTCAATTGCATGTATAGGTATATCTATTATAATCTATTTGTTTGGTTTTGTTTGGTTCTCCTTTGTTTGCTTTTATGCATGTTGATCCGCTTGTAACAAAATTTCACACGCCATTCTGCTCAGAAACCGTAAATTATAAGAAGCTATGTCGGATTTCGTTCCATTAACTCGTTCCAGCCCGACAACCTATTAACCTATTTTTTTTTTTTTTTTTGTTGTCCCAACTCAACGGTTTGACCGATGAAAACCTTTAAAACTTTCACAAATGTTACTTCTTGATAAAGAAGTTCAAAAATATTTCAATTTATTTGCAATACATTAAACCATTTTGGCATGGAAAATTGAAAAAAAATTTGTTTATGATTTGTGTACAATTTGCAAAACAGTTTTAAGAAAAACCTATGACAAATTTTCATTAAGTTCAATTAACTCGTTTCCGCTCGAGGATTCACCTAAATATTTTTTTAATGCCTTTATTTAACAGTTTGACAAATTAAGTTTAAATTTGGTACAGTAAGTATTTGAAATTCATTGAATTAATTCACTGACCTATTCGTTAGCCCATTCGAACCCATGGTGAGCCTGTTAAAACTTTTTAGTTGTTTAATTGGCTAGCCTTAACAGTCTAACCGCGGTTAAGCTGATGCTGTTCCTTATAAAAATACTTTCCCATAAAAATATTGTTAGGACCATGAAAATGTCCTGGAATTAGAGCCTATTGATAATTTTTCGTTTTTTTCTTTATTCAGTCAAAATAATCTGACCTGAGCTATTAACTGAATCTAAGAATTTTTGTTGAGCTGCCTAAACAATTTCACCGATTTATTTTAAAGCTAAAGAAAGTGCAGTTACTTCTCAAATAAATTATCTAAATCGACCATTTAACTCGTTATCATTAGTTAATCTGTTCCGGCATGAGAACCTTTTAAAAATTTCTATTAAAAATCTTTTTTTGTATAATATGTACATACCTATATTCTTTGCATATTTTCCAAACTCTTTACATTTGTTTAAATTTTTTTTATTGTTGTGCTTTATTGCCAAATTCCTAATACTTCATATTAATATATCACAATCGAATTAATAGAAATATCTATGTAAATCCAGTCTCTTCAAAAATCAAAATTCAAAAAGTTTTCTAAAATTAAAAAAAAAACTAAAATAATTCCAAAAAATTTTAATTTTCCAGGGCTACGCCAGGAAAGACATTGCTAGTATAAGATATAATAAAAATATCTTTAAATTTAATTTTAACTAATATATTCTGAATAATTAAAAATGTAGTTTTTGATATTTACGTATATATGTGGACCATGTCTATTAGTCCTAAATAAAAAATATTATCTTCTTTAATAACTTTTATGGTATCCTTAAAGCATATCACACATATTATTCTTATTTTATAATTTTAGTCCATTTTTTAATTAAATTATTCTCTTTTTTCTGTGCCAACTGCATTAGCATAATTTGTATGCAACACTAATGTAAATTTTAATATATAATTTAGTAGGACAAAAACAAAAGGTTTGTTAAAAGCATTCTCCATTTTTTATCAACTTTTAGCAGTTACTTTGTGTTTTGTTTTTATTTAAAAAAGAAAGCGCCCTTATAGTGAGAAATAAAAATTTCTATTTTAAAAAAAGTTCTCCTAGTAGATATTTTTTGGTGTGCTAGATTAAGTGCAAGACAAATTGCTTTCAGAAATTTTTAGTTTGCCTAACAATAATAAGTGTAAAAAACTGATGATGTTGCGTCTACCACAGGTCTTTAAGATATGAGATAGCATAAAATAAAATTAAAAGAACATTTAGATAAAGTTAATTTTATTCTTAGTCGTAAGGATTAACATTTCAATCGGCGATCATTCTAAATAAATAGATATAAGTAATTTAAAAATTTAAACGGTTTTATGAATTAAAATTTTTAAAATGAAGTTAAAATTTTATAGAGCCGTGTTAGTGCTAATTCTTTGCTAATACAAAAAAATGTAATCTTATCTAAGTAAAATCCATCGAAGGGATAGCGTATAACGAAGTGTTTATAAAGTAGTTCATATTTTCCTACCGATAAAATATAATCAGTTTATTAAAAATTATTTTACATAGTTTAAATAATTTAAGGGTATAAAAAATTTGTCATGACGTTTGTGATATCAGAAGAAGAAATAGGTATGAAAAATTATCTGTATATATTCTTGCTCAGGATTGAATTCTGAGTTCGTCCATTCGTACGATAAATCAAAAAGTAATGAAGGTGGGATACTGAAATTTTCAGCTTTCATTTTGATATGAATGCCAGTTTTGCTATTCAAATTTAACAAATTCGATCGACGAATTCAAGTAGCTGTCAATATAGTAGTAATATAGTAGCTGTATATATAGTTGTAGATACTAAATGATCAGTAAATTTTGTAATAAAAAGCACATATTATATTCGTGCGGGTATCCTAGAGTTGACACACTCAACTTTTAACTCTTCCTCCTATAAATTTTTTTTTTTTTTTTTCGTTATTTACATAACATAAAATAAACTAAAAATTTTTCACTTAGTCTAAAATATAATTTAATATTTTATTATTTAAAACTTATTTTCAATTACTTTGAATCCTTTAAAATGAAATTTTTATAACATTCAAATTTAAAATACATAATATTACTATAAATTTATAATTATATTAAATTTTTAATAATAATAAATTATAACTCATTCCTAAAAATTAACCAACAAAATATAATTGAAGCAAACAAATAAATAAACAAATCGTCCTTTTATTATAAGCCTTACAAAAATTAAGAGAAAAACTTCAAAAACAACATTTTTCTCTATGATTTTTTTTTTTTACATTTACCTTTGGTTCTAATTAAAAAATAAATAAATACAAAAAATTTAAAACCACAATTGAGAATAAAATACTACTGGAATAACAAAAAAAAACCACCATCTCATTAAGCCATAAAATCAAAGTAAATTCCCGAAACCACTGAACTAACTTTGGCTCTTATCTTTCACATCCCTAAAGGATTATAAGGGTGAGGCTAAAAATATAAAAGAAAAACAAAACAAATTTTACAGTTACAAGAAACCAGTAAAAACCAGCATTAAAACAAAACTAAGAAAAAAAAAAAAAAACAAAAAAAAATTTAGTTATCCTTTGTATTATTTTTTCGTAAACCCTTTGGAGTTTTAGTCAAGTGGAATGAAATACTTCACAAACTGCGAATAAGTGATTGGCAACAGAAACGATAAAGTTTTAAGTCGACTATCTTTTTTGTAAATCAAATATTTAAATATTTTTTTGTTTTATTTATTGTAAAATTTATAATAAAATAATTTATATATGAGATAATTTTAAATCTTATATACAAATATACAAATACATATACAATATACATACATTTACAAATAATATACGAGTATGAGTAGCTAGATAAAGTTTTTTTGTTACTTTGAATTGTTATCAGATATATTTTGTACTTTAGAAATATAGAAATATAAATTTAGAAGTATAGTAAGTTCAGATTTGGACGTTGAATGTTTAATATTTTGCTAATTAAAAAACTTAAAATAAAACTTGAAAATAGAAGTTCTTAATTAATTATTATTTTTTGAAAAAAAAAAGTTTTTAATTGCAAAATTTTTTAAAACCCTACCATATGGTTTATTACTATTTCCTATTTCGTTTCGATGCTTCAGTTCGAGATTAACATGCTCGAATTTTTGGCTTAGTTTGGTTTAGCTTGAAATTTTCAATAAATTAAATTTTCTAAATTTGGTTTCTAAAGTGTTGTTCTCCTAAGAAATATTATTATGAAGTTCTTTTGATCATATTTATTACATTCATTTAAAAGAAATTCATTAGGCAAAATTAATTTAAGTTAAAATCAGACTATTTATTATAGATAGACTATTTTAAATGGCTATTTCTCCAAAAATTGTTATTTGAACGAACTTATAACGGTTGTGCTAAATTAAATAAGCTGAAGTTGGTTGCTTTTAAAAAAATCCCTTTGATATCATAAAGAGCGTACACTTAAAACATGCTTCTATTACAATGATATATGATGTAGTAATAAGATTGATAAAATGTAACAAATCATATTAAATTTAAGGAAATGAATTTAGCATAAGCAAAATTATAGTTGAAACTACTATGAAAAAAGAAACAAAAAAGAATACTTCTGAAATAATAAATATTGTTATTCCTCATCGTAAGTATCATCATGGAACAAATTATTTCTTAGATCCACTGAAGATTTTATATTTTTTTGCAAGATTAGATGGGAATCATCGAAAGCCACTATAGAGGAGTGGAACAAGCACAAATCCTTCTACAATTATATTGGACTTTAATCCAATAAACCTCTTTCTGCCTACTTTTTTTCGCATAACCTATATGTTATTAAGATTATATAACTCATGTACTGGTCAAAGGAACTTGAGTTAGAAATAAAAATTGGTTTCAAATTGGCAGGCATATTGAGAACAAAACTGTTAACGTTCACCTTAAATTTTTGCACATTCTATATGTAATCAAAGACAATTCTGGAGGAGAACATATGAAATGACAGATCATTTAATTTGCGATATTCGAACCACAAACGAATTTATACAAGCCAAATCTGGGAATTTCTGGCCATTTAGGAATTTCAATTACAAGAGTGGGCAGCAGAAGTTCTCCTTATTTTTCTTTGAAATACTTTGAGAGGAGGCATTAAATTTTTAATCCAATTAGAACAAGAATTTTACAAACAAACTTAAATCATGTTAAATAAATTTTTTCAGTCATGAAAAATGATTTGTAAGTCATTCCTTTGACACTTTTTTGAAATTAGCTTTCCTTAGATCTTTATACAATTAATTTTTCCCAATTAAAATAAATAGTCCTATTTTAATTGGCTCTTCCTGTCTTGTTCAAAATAGTCCATCTGTAAAGTATAGATCAATTAATACAATACAATATTATATAAAATATATGAAGTATACAGAAAGGAAATATACAAATTATTACCCGAAATTGGAAATAAATAAAAGAAAATTTAATATTCTCTTTATTTGTTAAATTTTCCCAGATTCAGTTAATTTTATTTTAAAAAAATGTTACAATTTTAATTTAATGTTAAGACAAACTTGCCTTTAGCAATAAAAAATGAAAGGAAAAAAAAAATAAACTTTGAAATTTTATTTTTAAAATTTTATAAAATTTAAATGTCAGATTTATTGCCAGAAACAACACACTATTTATTTTTAAAGGATTAAAATTGTTTTACATTAAATTTATTTTTTTTTTTAATACTATTAAAAAAAAATTTTATTATTACATTTCAGGATGTAACAATCGTTGTAATTAGTTAATTGTTCTCTATAGTTTTTTTTTTCGTTCAATAAATTTTTGGAGAATAATACAATAAAATACACATTTATTTATTTTAACATATTTCAGCAATTTTTTGAAATTTAATTATATTTAAATTTAAAGAAAACAGTATTGGCATTTTATGCATAAGTTATCTGATATAGGATTATTCACATATTTATGGAGAAGTGAAAAATCTATACTTAAAATGGACTCAACAATCACAATAACAAATAATTGAATCCATTTAGAACAATTTTGTAAAGAACAGTAAATAATTGTAATAAAGAGAAGCTATAAGAGAAGCTAAAGAGAAACTACTGTTTTTTTGCAGTTCAATAAAAATGTTTAGTGGGACTTTTTATGTTTTGTTTTGAAAGCGTTGAAGCATATTAAAAATAAATAGAAAAATTCTAGTTTAAACTGCATAACTTTACCGATGCAGATCTAGCCAATGGTGTAGTGGTTAATTAAATGGTGTAGTGGTCATACGCAAGGTCTCGGGTTCAAACCCCGACTGGGTCATATAGATTAATAAAAAATAATAGACATTTTTCTTATAATATATAATTAATAGAATATAATTAAATTAAAAATAAATATATATATATATGTTCTTATAAATTATAATTAATATCATATTGTAATAGCTATATAATAAAACGAGGAAGAATACAGTTGACTTTGTCAACTCTTAGATACCCGTACGAACCGTTAGTATGTTCACAGCCTGTCACTCTGCTTACAATATTATTTTTTTAATATTTTAGTATTTTAAAATAATTTGGGTGAATTTTATAATTTCTAGAACTATGGGTTGTACATATATTCAAACTATATGTTTATATGTACATTCTTCAAAAGCAGATTCTAACCTTCCACATAACGATTATCAATCCAAAACTTTTTCAAATATTCTATAGTACCATTTAATACTAAGCGGTAAATGTATATTAAATTTACTTAGTACAAAATAATAAATATAATTTTAAATATTATATTATATTATATTTAAATATTCCATTGACAGAATAATTTCTTATAAGTACAATAAAATACATATATGTATGTAAATACGGCATTATATAATATACGTATATATGCTCTTATCATTCATTCACTAGTGACATATACGATATGTAAATAAACATGATATTATATAAGTATGTATATATATCAATATCATATAAATAAAAATTCTTCAAGCAACCGTTATGTTGTTTATTTAATTACATTTTTTTGTACTACGCATTATATCCTCAACAATTTCAAATTATCGAGTAAAACAAAATGGAAAAAATTCGTTTTAAAGAAATTTGTTAGAAAATTTGAAAAAATCAAGTAACACTTTCGTCAATTATAAAGTAACCCTATATTATTAAAAAAAGTTGTTAACAGAAATAAAAGTATAATGTTGGAGCTTTAATTTTTGTGTATTACTTCAAAAAAATTTTAACAGGTGTTCAAGTTACAGGTGTTTAAAAATAGGAAATTTTCAGTTTTTGACCCCTTACAGCACCTAAACGGGGGGTGATACAAAAAAAATTTCTGAAATGATTCATACTAAATTTTCAAAGATCTAACTTCTGTCAAAATTTCAAGTTTCCAACTTTAACCGTTTAGAAGATGGAAGGGTTAAAGAATTTTGCAAAATTTGAGTTTCGCATAACGGTAAATTAAGACACCGTATGCCAAAAATATATATTTATTGTATATATACTTTTAAAGCTAATGAAAGTAGTAATCGTTTGGCGTTTTCAAAATGAAGATATATCTTATACAACTTGTGCTATAACAATTTAAATATAGAGCTTTTTTGAACCTTTGGGGAGCTGTAGCTCCGTAACGGGTGGGGCTACAAAAAAAGTTATTAAAAATAAAATTAATATTTTTGTGAGATCTATCAGTAGTTAAAATTTCATAGCTCTATTGCAAAAAAAATGTCGGGATCTAAAAGTTAGGTGTTCGAGAGCTACCCTAAGGCTTGGTCCAAACTCAACCAAAAAAAATAGGGAACCTACAAATTACTCCCAAAATATTTTGTGTAAATTTCAAGATTCTAGCTTTCTTAGTTTTTGAGTTAGCGTGCTGACGGACGGACGGACGGACGGACATGGCTCAAAAGTCTTAGAATTTTTTTCTGATCCGATCCATACCTTTGAAGGTATATCTAGCTCGCTTATTTCGAGGTGTTACAAACGGAGGAGTAATTTTATTATACCCGATCCTATCGTACGGGAATAATAAAATAAGAATAAACTATAATTTTCGTATAAGATAATTGTAAAAGAAACGTCTTAGTCTTGTACAATAGCTACAGTCGAGTAATCAACGGTTTAATGAAATTAATGATTCACGAAACTGAAGCTCAGTCAAATATGAAGAATAAATTGACTTAGTAGATAGATAGTCTATGCTCCTCGTCATAGCAGTGGTAAGGGGAAAAAAAAAGTCTACAGAAAATATCAAATATACAATTCATATACATATTATATTGTTTGCCAAAAACAAATTTAAAAATACAGGGAAAAAAAACACACGTAACATATTTTATTTTCACTTAAAAACTTATGAAATTAAATCCATTATCATATAGTAAAGCTAAATTTTACAAGTAGCAATCAGCAGTTATTATGAAGCTATTAAAATATACGTATATGTTATACATCTATATTATATTAATTAGATTTTTTTTGCGTTAACTCTGTCATAAAATTAGACGTTATTTTGAAGTTCAAAACAAACGAAAAAATATTTTGAAGATGAGATCTTTATTCTCCGGGTCAATTCTCTCCCTTTGAAAGATATGGGGTCTTAAAAATTTCTCACTCTCTAAATAGAAAATTTAATTTAGATTTTTTAATTAATAGAAATCAGAAGCATAAAAGACAAAATAAATCAAAGTACAGGGAACGCGGTTGTCTAGTGGGTAAGAGCTTATAAAATAAGCTGTAACCACCAAGAGAATGTGATTTAGAATCCCTCACACGTCATAAGAATAATTCCCCCTTACGACATTTACAGCCACGCTTGAAAAGGGAAGTCTGTGTACAAGGGAATAAACTAAAAAAGAAAAATAATCAAAGTATAAAGTTTAAAAGTTTAATAAATGTTTCCTTCTCAAGCTTTGGTAACTATATTTCTATGTGTCTTAGAACGAAATTTATTGGATCCTTAAATTAAAAATTAACATAACGGTATTAACATAGCGTTTTTCTAGTATTCATTATTCGTCTTTTTCTCCATTTAATAATACCACTTATGTAGCCGAAAATTACAAAAGTCATAGTGGAAAAGCTTTTCTAAACATATTATTTAAAAATTTTCTTTATTTTTATTTTATTTAATCATTTAAATGTGGTTAACCAAATAAGCATTATAATTGATGGATTAGTATCTAAGTCCTTTATATTATTTATATTGTTCTTTTTTTTCTTTATTAAATTTTCATATAAAAATAACAATAACAAAACATAATTTATTTTTACAACATTATTTGTACTTAAGATCTTAACAAGAGCTGTATAACCCTTATAATTTACATACTTTGTTCACAAATTTACCTGCGAAAAAAACCTTCTAATAAATTATTAACTTATTTACTTGTAAACCACTGTATAAAAAATTTGATGTAATTTACTTTGCCAACACTGTTTAAAAACAATGCTCGTACAAATGCTAAAATAAATCATTGAAATTTTAACAAATTAATAGGAGTAATAAAATTAAGCTTTGTTATACTGAAATAAAAAATTAAAAAATTTTTTTTATATAAATATTTTATTTGTTATAATTTAAAAAATAATCTGTCCATAAAAAATTTGAACATATAAAGGAGTTAAAAACTTTGAAATAAACAGATTTTGAAACATTTTTAAAGTTAGAATGAATTAAAATTTAATTAAATTCATTCTAATATTAAATTATTAAAATTTAAAGAAAAGAATATTCTTAACTGTATTATTCAACCTTTCTATGTAATAATTACTTTCTTCACGCTTTAGCTGAAATATTGGACCTTCCTAGAATTTTCTAATCATCCTAATATTATGAAAATAACGACTAAAAATTATATAAGATTATTGTTATTTAAGGAGTGTAAGTAACTCTGCAAACTTTTGATGTAGATCTATATTGTTCTACTCCTGTTGATATGTGTTGCCCTTGCCTTCATTTTTAATATTCCTGTCACTCCTACTGTCCATAAGAAGATACACTTTTATGTAGGGTTTATTGCTGGCAGTTCTGCTACAGCCAAGCAATATGTTTTTAGATGCACATATCTTACTGAGAGTGAAGCTCCTCAGTTTGTGAGAATGTAGCCTACAGTTTCTTCTTTTTCTTGATATAATCTGCATATACCGTAATTCTATATTCCAATTTTCTTTAAGTGTCCTTTTAGCCAACAATACCCCAACAGCAATCTTTTCATATTTTTTTTTTTTTCATATCTTTTCCGGTTAGAAGAAAGAGTTTCCTAGAAGCGCCTTTGATCTGATTCGCGATATTTCACGCTATAGTTGGAGCCTAGCTATCGTTTTCCTCTTCAATTTTTAATTCTTCTTTTATTTTGTGTTTACATATCCTACAAAAAGGTTCAAGAGCTGTGAAAAGATCTAAATATTAAAATCATTTAAAATAAATCCCAGAACAGAAAGAGAACCAAAACTTTGATCGATAAAAACAGAATAAAAATTAATTTTGAAGAAATATCAAACAATATTTGTTACGTATTCGTATATTTATATAATTGGTGTTATTCACGATAGTACCTGGTAATACTCACTTACCTTTATATATTACTAGCAGGAATACCCAGCGTTGCCTGGAGTATTTTATTGTCTTTATGAAATAAAAATTATTAACTTTTGTTTTTACGTTAATATAATTTAATTAATTAAATTAAATTACTAATATGCATTAACAGATGCTGGTAGTTAATATTTTAATTTTTATTGCATATACTTAATATCAATTAATTACATTTCATTAAATTTTTTTTAGCAAATTAAATAAACAGAGCGAAGAATTAAAGACAATTCGTTTACAAAAATTTTTTAAAGGAATCAATAATCTATTAAGTATACTATTAAGGCGAAGTCAGTTTTCACAATATATTATTCGCTAATACCGAAACATAAAATCGCAATTCAATTATAAAAAACCATAATGTAATAAATGTTTTTTTGTAACTAATATCACGTCGTGTTTTTATGAATTAACCTTTTCAGCACATTTTGAGAAATTTGCTATTAGTTATCTGTCCTATCTGTCCGTCTGTTTGCAAAACTTATACACTGTTTAATAAACAACAATGAAATAAAAGCCATGCATAGGTCTCTTAAAAAAGCATTATTGTAGAACAACTTTTTTATGTAGCCTCACCGTTAAAGGTCGTTCATAGGCACACATGAATGATGACATGATGACTGTCGTATGGAGAAGATTATTTCTGTTTTTTAATAACGGCTTGTTATGTTATTTTAATTATATTATTATATCAAAAACAATAGACGCAAAATATTTTTAATAAATATTCATGCGGAAATGGGTTAACGAACGTTAACAAAAATTTGCCACAGGCTTTACTTAGAAGCGTAAATTCATCCTGCCAAATTAGACAGACATTGGAAACAAAAATTTTTTTGGCAGTATATCGTGCCAAATCGAAATGGCTTAATGTATCATGGCAGAAGTAATTGAATGAGTTTTTGTGCTAAAGTGAAATTAGCGTAAAAGTGCCAATTTTCAATTGGTCAAACCGTTTAAGTACGGCAACAAAAACATTAAAAAGTTTCAGTGAGACTTGGGGCCGAAACAGATTAATGGTCCGTAATGAAATTAATTTAGCAAGCTTCTGTGCTAAAGAGCAACACTTTTGTAAATATTCAACTCAACTTGTCAAGCCATTTAAGCACGACAATAAAAAAATTTAGAAAACTTTGTTTGGTTCTCGTGCCTAAACGGGCTATAAATGAATCTATATAATCAGCTATAATGTAAACTTGAATCTGGCCCAAACAAACAAACAGAATTTCTGCTTTATGTATTAGAAGATGATTAAACGAAAAAATCAAGAGAAAAACACTTCTATTTTGTTTAAAAAAGAAAATGATAAACTGTTGCAACAAGATTGCAACTTTAATGATTTTAAAATGTAATATCTAAAATTTCTAAACGTTAATTTCATTACAGATATTTTCTACTATTTAACAATTTATTTTTTTCTTTTTTTTACAGCTTTGTCTTTTCACCACATTTTTAAAAAAGTTATTGAATATGCTTATTAGTTTCACTTTGTCCGTACGTCCGTCTGTTTACAAAATTTCTACACAGCTAAAGCAAGAGCAATGACATTTTAACCATGGGTCAAGTGTTTAATGTTGAACCATCCATTACAAAGGTGATACGCTATTTTCAAAGAAACATACACATTCAAATTCTGTTTAACACGTTTTTAAAGAAAAAATATTTTCGAACAGGACATTTTTTTTAACTTTAGAAATTAAACGTAAGAAAAAGAGTATACTATTAGTAAATATAAGACAAATTTATTAAACCCATTCAAGGTGCCATATTTAAATAACCATAAATATGATGACATTTGAGGATTTAATTCAATTTATTGTTGCTTTAATTATAACTTTCGTTAAATATTTACATATATCTTAAAAAAAAAAAATCTGTGTTGTGCCACTGAATTTTTAATTTCCATTTTATTATATTAAAACTATTCTATATTTGTACAAGCAAAATATTAATGAAATTTTTTATTTATTTTTTTCTTTAATAAATATTACATATATCAATTTTTAAAATTAATTAATTTTTTTTTTTATATATATTATATATCCTTTTACAAAATAAAATTTTTTCAGAAAATGGCAAAATGTATTTAACTCATTTTCATAAAGCAGAAGATTTAAAGTACAACAACAAAAATATATTATAAAGATTAAATATAATAAATATAAAATAAAATTCGAAATAAAAACAAATTCGAGGAAAATACTCGTATATTTCTGAAAATCACATTTTTATTATAAAATAATAAAATATATAATGGTAATAAAGAAACCTATACCTACATACATAATATTATTTGGAAGATCAATTATTTTATTTTAAAACGTCATGTTTTCCACATAAAATTAAGTAATTAAAACCACTTGAGATTTCAATAAAGAACGCGCTTTTTAATTTTTGGAGGAATTAAATTTATAATTTATAGGTTATATGCATTATGCATTATCTACTTAAAAATTTTAATTATTTTATTTTCCATAATTCAAAAAAAAAACATATAAATACACTCCTTTTTACGGACTGTATACAAAATCGCCCAAAAACAAACCGTCCAAAAATCAAAAATGACAAATAGCAAAAAAAAAATTTGGGCGATTTATCAATTGATTTTGGACGATTGATTTTGGTTTTATTTTCTAATTTTTGGGCAATTTTTCATTATGAAAATATTAAAGGCTGTATACCAAATCATCCAAACAAAACCATCCAAAAATTAAAAATGAGAAATCGCCCAACAATATTGAATAATTTTTCACAATGAAAAGTGAACCAAAAATAAAATAAAAAACAAGTAAAAGTAACAGTAAGTCGATGCAACCGACTTATTTATACCCTACACCTAAAAAATTCAAATTAATTTAAAAATCCATAAGTTATTTTAGTTAGGTATTTAATATAACTAAGCTAAAAAAATAAATGCTTTTACAACCTTTGTACAAAATTTCAGATTTCTATCTTTATTAAATTCGAAAATATGCTTGTTAGATCTTGGGAAGTGTGTGAAGGCTGGTCCACCCCAATTCATCTCAAATTTTAGAGATATCAACAGGGTAGAACATTCTTATATCAAATTTCAAGTTTATATATTTATTAATTTCGAAGATATGCTTATTTGGTCTTAGGAGTTGTGTGGCAGATACCCGAACAACCATTCTAATTCATCTTAAATTTTGGACAAATCAGGGATTCAGGAAACAACACCCTAGTACCAAATTTGAAGTTTCTATCTTTATTAATTTCGAAGATATGCATGTTCGGTTTTGGGAGTTGTATGGGAGGTACTCGAACAGCTCCTCCAATTCATCTCAAATTTTGGACAAATCAGGGATTCAGGAAACAACACCTTAGTACTAAATTTGAAGTTTCTATCTTTATTAATTTCGAATATATGCTTGTTCGGTTTTGGGATTTGTATGGGAGGTACCCGAACAACCACTCCAATTCATCTCAAATTTTGGGGATATCAGGGATTCAGAAAAACACACCCTCGTACAAAATTTTAAGTTTCTATCTTTATTAATTTCGAAAATATGGTTATTAGGTTTTGGGAGTTGTATGGGAGGTACTCGAACGCATGGTCCGATTTCGCCCATTTACAATCCCCGCCTTACCTTAGTCATTGTTAACCTACAGTATAAATTTCATCAAGATAGCATCATTAATTTTTGAGTTGGACGGACGGACGGACGGACATCGCTAAATCGACTCAGGCGGTGATCCTGATTCAGAATATATATACATGTCTATACCTAACTCGCTTCCTTTTCGTGGTTACAAACACCATACCAAAGTTAATATACCCTATAATTAATGTGTAGGTTATAATAGCCTAATTTTACAAAATGTTTTTATTAATACTTGATAAATATTAAAACAAAAATACTTTGTTATTATTTCGTGAAAACTTGGATAGTGTCATTGACTTGCTGGCGACAAATCGGGCAACTAAAATTTTCTATTCCTGAAACTATACAATTTGATTGTAATTTTAAAGTGCATTCATTGCAAATGTGCATATGTTTGCAGCGAAGCAACACAATATTTGGCCGGCCACTGAAACAAAAAATACACACAATATTTTCGTTACAGCAAAGATTATTATTATGCTCCTCTTCGTTAAACGGTACTTGTTTATTCCTTTTCTTCACTATTATCTGAGAATCTATAGAAAATTCCATGCTGGTACAAATATTATTTTGGGGATATACCATACCATCCAAGAAATTTCTGGTAGTAATGGATTCTTTTAGGTTTTATTTCTAAATAAAAAGAAATTTAACAGTCTTAGTGAAATAACAACTAAATATATATAAATAAAATACCATATAATATTGAAAAGAAACTAAATCTAAAAATGGAAAAACATAATCAAAACTTTAAAAAACTGAAAGAAAATATAATAAACAAGACAGAATGTAAACCAACGGTTTTTAAAAGCGCACATTTCCAAAAGAAACTGTTTAGAATTGTGACTTGCATCAAAATTTGAAAATTTCATATAAGAAAAAATGTGAAAATTGGACTTTTTTGTAATTTTGAGGGGCTGTAAATCCAGAACCCTATATAGCTAAGAAAACCGTTAATGCACATAAAAATATATTACTGGAGCTTTAATTTTTATGTCTTTCCGAAGAAAAGTGTGGGCAGGTTACAGGTTACTAAGTTACAGATGTTTACAAATAGGAAATTTTCAATTTTTGAGCCGTAATAGCTCATAAACAAGGGGTAGTGCAAAAAAATTTTCTGACGAAGCTTATACTAATTCTAGAAGTTCTTTCTTACTTCAACATTTCAAGTCGCTATCTAAAAGCATGTTGGAGTTAATCATGCAAAATCTGGTTTTCACATAACGGTGTATTTAAATACTAAATTTAAAAAACTTATATAATTTTGATGTTGATTTATGGAGGTAATTCCTGTCGAATGGTGCTTCCAGATTGAAAAAATGTTAAGTAGAACATGAGATATACGTATTTAAGAAGAGGGCTTTATCACAGTTGGAGCGGCTGCAGTTCCATAAAGAATGGGGCCATATGAAAAAGTTGTTCTACAACATTAATCTTCTTATGCGACCTACCCATGGTTAAAATTGTTTTTCTCTATTTTTAACGGTGTAGAATTTTTGTAAACAGACGGACGGACGGACAGAGTGAAACTAATAAACATATTTTTTCAAAAATGTTTTGGAAATGTGCTACAAATAAATTAACCACCAAAATATATTAACAAATTTTCAATTTTTTATAGAAACGTATGTTTTTTTTTTTACACGCTACCCAAACTCTAGAAAAGGATTCCTTTGTACAAAATTATTACAGGTTTGAGGAGTAATAGGTAGAGAAGTTGGAGGGAAAAAGCAACATATAAACATAAATATAGGTAACATATTTACATAAATATAGGTAAACATATTTATAACATAAATATAGGTATATTGAAAATATTGGGATAGTGTGGGTTTTAGATTTGTTTTCAAAATCCGGGTTTCAACGAATTTGCTAAATAAGGGTTGACCCTTAGTTTTTTTAATACAATATATGTCATTTTTATATCATATACATGTAAAACAAAATATATAATAAGGGTACTACAGTTATTCTCAAAATAAAGCTTTTAATAATTTTGTTAAGTCAGGTTTATCAACATATAAGTTTACTTAAAAACAGTTAGAAATACTTTTTCTAGAAATTGCACAATTACAAATAATATAACGCTACGACAGAGAAAATATTGTCGGAGAAAATTATTTTATATTCGTAAAGTAGATGTAACGCATCAAAGCCCCACTAACCAAATTATTGAAACCCCAATTTTATAGCACTACAGTTTTTATCACAGTTAAATTTTCTTGGCTTTTATATTTTAACAAACATATTTTTTATGCATAACCAAGATTTGTCTGATTACCAAATAATAGTCGAAATATGTAGTGGAATTGTTTTACTTCATTATTTACTTTTAGGTCTTACTGCAGTATGAAATAATATATAAATAAAATAGCATTTTTAGATGTTATTTCTTTAGACGTTATTTCACAGAGTCTATATACATTATGTATTGGTAAAACATACATGAAGGCCAAAAATTATGGTAATATTTGTTCCAATACAAAAATACCAAAATGTATGTGATTTCCTATTGCAAGAAATTAAATAAAGCAACATATAACTTCAAAGATTATTAAGGAGCACATATTTCCCAAAATACTCCAAAAATTTTAGGTAATTTTATCCTAAAAATTTATTTTTTTCTACGAATTTTTTCCTTTATTCTTTCATTTTAAGTAAAAAAGAGAATCAAAATCACTCAAATGTGTTAAGTAAATAAATATGTGAATACCCACTTTATTTTTAAACCTTAATGTAAATCAAAAAGTGTATGAAAATACTTCAATCTTACACAGCACGTGTACCTATATCGTTTTTAAAATTAGATGGTATGGAAAGAAAATTTATTAAGCGCGTGTTTATAATATCTAAAAAAAAAAAAAAATTTTTTCGTTAAATCAAAAAACAACCAAAAATTGTGAAATTTTTAAAGAAAAGTTATATAAAAAGTTTAAATATTAAATTAATATTGTTTACTTTTTTTACTTTGTAAATATAAACTCTAAAAATTTTATAATTTTATAATCACAACAAACAAAAGGTAAAAGAAGTATTCAATTTTCACAATTGAAGAAGACAATTTTCTTCAAAAAAAAAAAAAAAAAAATTTCTTAAAAATAATAAACTTTTGTGAGAATTCCATTTGGCGGTTAAGTTACTAAAGATATATTATTGGAAATTTGTAAAATATTGATAAAAAATTCGTATTACTTTAAGTATCTGTTGAATTGCTTAGAGCAACAAATATTCATATTACCAAATTGGACACATTATTTGGCAAAACATGTCAAGACCTTGATTTTTTAATTTTATTCAGCTTCGATACAAGAAAAATTTAGAGTTTTATAAGTTTTGCTGCCAATAAAAGACAATATTAGCCTCTTAATGGCTTCGTCGCTCATTGTGATCATCAGAGAGTTCATTGTTTTAATTGAATTTTCTTTGAACAAAAATATTAGACTATAGGACGTGTCAGATAATCTAAAGAACACTTTCAAAAAGATGTTCTGTTTTTTTTTAAATTTTTTTGAGAATAATCTTTTCAATTTGTGCTAAGTTCCTTTACCTAAAGTACGTGAGGCTCCAGTTGATTAATAATAATGTAGGTTGAATAAATTTCTATTGTTTCGTGCATCATCTAATGTAAGTTCAAAAAGGATGTCATAAACCAATCAAAATATGCATATTAATGGGAAAAATAGTCATTGAATGTGAATATAGAGAAAAAGTTTTTGAATGAATCTCTTTTAATTAGAGATAATTAGAATAACAACTTTATTTTTTGTTATACAATCATTCAAAATCGCATCGGTTCAAAAGTATTCGATACTAATAATAGCCAGATAAAGGTTAAGACGCATCAATCAATGATTATTTTTCTTTATATTATACCTTGACAAACAATTAACTTTTGACAGAAACAATAATTTATCTTTATGCAATGTTAATCGAATATTAATCTAACACTAGATACTATTATTTATATATCCTATTATTTATATAACAAAATTAACTATTCTTATTTTATAAATATCTGAATTCATTGTAATTTAATAAAAGTAAAATAAGTAATAGATGTTCCTGATTTAAAAAATCAAAGTGAAATGAAACAAAGAATTTTATATTGCAGAAAATACTGACTAAAAAGAATAATGGTACTTAAAAAAGTCTCTACATAACAATATTAATATTCTTTGATATTTATACGAAAACATAATAAAAAGAATTTAATTGTAATCAGATATCTTCAATAACAAAAATATCGATTATATTATAATATATTTATTAATAATATCAATTATATCGATGATTATTTTTTATATTAATAATATCAATTATTTTCTACGAAATTCACTGTTTTTTAAATCTTTTGTTTAAAAACGAGCGAATGGGTCCAATGAATAAAACTGAGCTTGAACACAAATCTTACTTTTTAAGTAAAATTTCGTTGCGTTTTGCAATTTTTCTTGCAAATTTTAAGCAAAAATGTAGTTTTTCTTAAAAGGAAAAACTGAAGATCAAATTCAGTTTTATGCATTCGACCAATTAGTTCAAGTACTGCAACCTTAAAACAGCTTTTATGCTATAGGAAACTTTAGTATTTATAAAAAAGAAAAATATTTTTTTTTTTAAAACGGAAAATTACTTCAGAACAAGGAAATCAAGAACAAACAGCTGTCCTACGTCAAATAAAACATGTTCCGAAGTCTCATCATAATCTGAACAATGATGCAATATTATCATTTACGAATGCTTTATGAAGAGTATTTCAAAGTTAGGTTATAATTTATTTATTTTCCGGGGCCTAGGTGGCCTAATGGGTAAGAGCGTTTAAAATACTTGTAAACACTTAGGGAGTGTGGGTTCGAATAGCACACACTTCGTAAGAGTGATTCCCCTTACGACATTTACATCCACGTCTGCGTAGGAAAAGCATTTATGTAGCAGAGAAATGCATTAAAAAAAATTAATTATTTTCCATAGTGTATACTGATGTCATTTTACATTTTACATAAAAATTACTCCGTAAATTCCTCTCCTCTCATTATTTTATTGTCTACAAATGACAAAAAACGCTTTGTTCTTAAAATATCAGAAAAGTACGTTTTGAATAAACTGCCAATAACTTCTGTTGAAACAAGTTCAATAGAGTGAACGTCAATTGAGTGAACCTCTGATTTTCGAACTTCTTTTCAAAATCTGACCACAAAATGTTTATTCTTTGATGCGCACTAAAATTGAATTGTACTCGTATTAGAAGTTGAGTGCTAAATTTTTGTTATAAAACTATTTATTTATTTTTATCTTATTTTTAAGATTACAACATTTATTATTTTTGATGTAAAAGACTGAAAAATGACACTCATACATTTTATTTCATTTAATTTTTCTTATTTAATCCAACATTTGTTTCAATTTGTTGTTTTCCATTATGTTTGTGATGATTTTTAATTTTTAAAATTTTTATTACAACGCTAAAACTTTTTTATTACTAATTTTGCGAAAAACTTTAAAAGTTTTTTTTTTTAAAAACTATTTTTTGTTATTAAAATTAAAAAATTTCATTTTCTAACAAGATAAATAAATTTTATTTACTAAATACAAATTTTCAAATGTTCACACGTTTGGACGAAGTTTTTTTAAAAAACTTTATTAAAGCCATTTAAAAAATAGATAAATATATTAGGAGTAGGACAGGACCACTTCCAAATGTGAAATTTGTAGTATTCAATTTTATGATAAAATAACCAATAAAACCAAATATATCTATTATAAAAATAATATAACACCCATTACTCGATTAACATAATTTTATATGGTTTGTGTCTGATTCATTTTACATTTTATTTTTATTTGTCTGTGATTACTAAATATTAATTGTATAGCTTGAATGACGTCATTGAAGAGAAAAGTTTGGAAAACAAAAACATAAGCAATAGATTGTTTTAAGAATGATTTGAAGAACATTAGATTTTCCTAACGATTTTTGCTATTCCTAAATATTCCTCGCTGAAGTTTTTAATCGCACATAGAAAATTGAAAATGATGTTCCCCACACAAGTTTCCTCATTTTAGTTTTTGAACCAAGTAAAATAAAATGCTTGTTATCCCAAAGCCCAAAAAGATTTCCACTTTTCAAAAAATCTTTCTTCATATTATATGCTATTAGTTTTATTTTAATGTCGAAACTAATTAAGATAATTAGAAAAGTTTTAAAGATATTTGCATTATAAAAGAAAAAAAACGTATATAAAGTCTACTCTTAACCTTTAAGTCAATATCAGATTCCAGAAACCACTGAAATATTAAAACTCATGGAAATTTATTATTTTTTATTTAAAAAAAATGGCTTTACATCAATTCCAAAGGATATGTTCTCTATATATAAGACTGCCTATAATACCACGATAATATTAAGGTATTAACTGAAAGCGTTGATCAATTAAATTTATCTAAAATTCTTTTTTTTTTAATCCGGCAGCTTATACTACTACTACTACAGCTACTACAGAACAGAATTTCTGAAATTGAATTGGTCAAAAATATTTTTTTCCTTTAAAATAGTAGAGCACCTCATTAATGCCATAAATAACATTTATAATACCGTAAAATAAATTTTAAAAATATTCATAAATTTATTTCATTATTCAAATTAATCATTAATGTAAATATTTTATAAAGTTCAAAAGTTAGTTGTCAGCAGGATTGAACCAATGTTTGATATACCTATTTTAGTTTTATTATTTCCTTTTATGTAGCCTCATTTAAAATAATCTTATTTGTACTCATCCTTATTATTTTACAAAATTTCAAAAAAAAAAAGAACAACCGGCATTTAAAAAAATTAATCAAAAAAAAAAAAAATATTTTTATCTCTGCCTCGAAAATCTTAATAAATTTCCTTTGAGCAATTGAAAATAATAGCAACTTCAACAATTTTAAATCACCACCAAATTTAATCCAACCATAGCAAAACATAAAAGAAAATTTTTAAAAAAAATTTTGAGACAGCATTAAAATATCAAGAAAGAAAAAAAACGATTAATTTAATTCAATTTTGCAATAAATCTTATTACAAATTGAGACAAAATGCTAAAGGCTTACGCCTGAACCAGAAGCATAAAAAGAAATAAAACAAAAATAATAATAAAAAGTTTCATTTAAAATAAAAATTTTGAAGTTTTTTTATTTGATAAAAAGAATTTTAATCAGCTTTTATTGATTTCTTAAATATCATCAAGTTAAATTAATTTAATTTTTTTTTCTTTAATAAGAAAATGTAATAAGTATAATATTATATAAAACACTCCATTTTAAGATTAGACTATACATAAATGGGCTATCAAAAAAGGTTTTTTTGGATACCCCATTTCTTATTCCACCATTCCCTTATTTCTTATTTACTAAATTTATGCTTAGCGTAATATTCTAAGTTTCATAAAACTGTTATCGCATATTTTAAAATCAATTCTCCTAAAATATTTAAAGGCAGTTGTATTTAGACCTTCTCCAATAAAGCCTTCGCTTGGTTTCATAATGGCTAGCATCTAGAACTCTAATATACTACATTATATTAAAATCAAATTTTAAATAAACTATTATGAAAACTTCCAAGTGGTTGAGATAATGATAACGTCTCTAATAAAATAACCGGAATGATAATGGCAAACATTTCTAAGAATGAAAACATTCAGAAATTTCTGTTAAAAAAATTCATATATGTATTAAATCTTTCTGTTGTCTTTTAATTTAAGCTCCTGCTCATAGATCTTAAACGGAGTGAATAAATTGCAAATTTTACAACCCTTAGTTATTTAAAAACATTTTACTTTTCTCAAAATTACAAGTTTCTGCTTTATCCATTCAAAAGATATGGGGAATTTAGAACTGTTCAAAATTTAGATTTTATATTTTGACAGTATTTTTCTATTATACCAAAAAGCCAAAAAAAAATTTTTGACATCTATTTCAACTTATTAGAATAAAATTTAGAAAATTGAAATAAATGTCAAATATTAGATATTTCATGTGGATTGATTGACATTTAAAAAATGACATTAAAAAATTTTCATTACAATTTGAGTTAGAACAATTTAAACTTAAGACGTTTTTTAAATTTGCAGCTGCGTAGACTTGAGTCGCAAAAAAAGTTTCTGTTCTCTTAAGATCAGAGTTTACACACAAAAGTTCTTCTGCATAATATTTTTTGTGAAGAACATTTGAGTATGAGATCTGAATAAATAGTTAAAAATTCCGTGCTTTACCTAAAATTTTATAGAAGTTTTGTTAACAAATGTATCAGATAAATACAGAAAAACTAACAAACATAATAATTTAGAGTTTTGTTTTTTGTAGTATTAATAATGTTAAGGAAGTTCATATGTTGACTAATCTCTAAATAGTTAAAATAGTGTTGATATATAAAATTTTTCATCAGCACTGTATTTGACAGATAAGATAAAAAAGATTAATATAAGGACTCCATTTGAACTCACTATTTATGTCTACTATGGCAAATATGTTATAATTTTTTTCTGTTTTCCATTTATTCAAAAATGATTGTATGTGTATCATTTTCAAAGTAGTAAAGATAAGAAATGTCTACATTGACAGGTTTACATCCTCTAAAAAACCTGTATCGAAATTGTAACAAATTTTCAGTTTATATAAAATGCTTAGCAAAAACGAAAAAAAAAATCAGCTGTCTCCACCACAGGACCGACCGCCACTACACAAAAAATACAATGCCAAAATTTATAGATTTTTTACATAATAATTTATATCAAAGCAAAATAACTTCTAATAATTTAATAACATTTTGTTTTATTCAATAAAAATAATTATATGCAATGAAATCGTAAAAATATATGTACATTCATTCATACATCCATTTATTATTATTATTATTGTAATGTAGATACATGATTTTTTTTTCATTCAAAAAATAATATTAAAAGTAAAAAATAATAAAAACTGTAAACAAATACAAAACAAACATAAGATTAATAAATTAATCACTTGCGGTTGTCCGATTTGCTCCAAAAGCTTATCAATCTGAATCATGCTGAAAATTTTTTTACAGCCTTCTCCACACCGGAGTAGTGCATTTTTGCGAAAATCTCGGGTACAAATTTTTAGTATGAAAACAATACCTACCTTATACATTAATGTATACGGTCGGTAAAAAGAATCTGAAATTTTTACTTTTTCGTTAAAAAGAAACTCTATTTAGAATTTTGAAAACCGATTAGACTTTTAAAACTTAATTTTACAATAAAATGCAATTATATTATTAAGGCTACTTTACATTATACTATAAGTGATATGATTTCTACAAAGTTTTTTTCAATTGAGATATCAAACATTTTATAAAATCATAGCATTTTTGAGAACATTAAGATTTGAGAATGTTTTTGATCGATTTTTTGAGAATATTTAGCGCAAAATTTTTATTTTAAAAGTTTAAAAATGAATGAAGATAATTAATAGATCTTTAAGTTTTTGAACTGTAATAATTCGAGTTTTACTTCTTATAAAAATAACAAATAAGAAGTTGACAAGTTCTGGATAGAATATACCTAAAACTTCTAATAACTGAATTACAATTTAAAGATTATGATTCTTTCTAAAATTAAACAAGACTTTAAAAGAAATACTATATAAAGTACTCACGTCTAGTATAATATTTATGTTTTTAAATTTTTCGCTGATTTTTGTTAATGCGTCATATTATGCATATTTTTATTAATATAATATTTATTTTTGACATTATGGATTTGTTCCTCCACATTAATCATTGTATTATCCTCTATTTCACTCTATCTGTACAATTCATTCTAAATTTTATAAAAAATATCTTGGCATTGTTCAATATAAATAACTAACGGTAATTATACCGTATATCTAAGCAAGACGACAGTTTTTAGAAATCGTTTAAGGAAATGATATGACTTATTATTTTAGTGTAAAATGGTCTCTATAATAGGATTATACTGTATGGTATTTATACTTCTGTGTAGAAATATTTTGATAAATTTATGTATATTATATTTTGTTGTTGTTTCGTTATATCCTAATAAAATTTTGCTACTTTTTCAAATTTAAAAAGAACACAAAGGCCAAATAATATTAAAATTAATATCCCTTTTATTTTTAAAAAATTTTATAAATATCGAAACATAAAAATAAAAGAATATAAATAATTTTATTGGCAAAGAAAAACAAAATATAATCAATAAATAATACTTTATTATTTTATAAAAAATAGAAAAATATATCCACATTTGTTTTCAAACATATTAATTTTAAAAAAATTAAAAATATTTGTAGAATTTTTTTTTTTGTAATTTTTATTACATTTATTAAAGCTGTGAACTTTTATAAATATTATATTAATAGGTTATATATATCTATCTATATCTATTTTATGGAATCTGAATATCTAAATTGAATCTATAATTTACAAAAACTGAAATATTAAATTAATAAAAAGTTACATTTCAAATGATAAATAAAAAAATCAGAACAATATATAATATAAGATTTACTTAAAACAATATCAATTATTAGAAAATTAAAATTGTGTTTATTAAACAAAAAATATTTAAAAGTACATCTAAAAGCACTGTTATCGTACTTTAATATACCGTACTATATACCTACGAAATTCCAAAAAAAAAAAATTCAATTTCCAAAATACTATTTACATAAAAAAAAAATTCTAGAAAAAAAAGTCCGCAGAAAAAATTTCACTTAAAATAAATTCCAAAATTCAAAATTTATAATGGAAAGCATTATAAATAGCGCCAAAAACATCCCCTAAACAAATTATTATGACCTTGATTACGTAATCAACTATAAAATCGCTTCTAACATTTTTTTAGATACATATTTGAACAACAAGGATTTTAAAATAGTAAGGGCTTCCACACCCAAACTCCTCTAAACAAATTCTTGGGACCTTGATTATGTAATCAACTATAAAATCCCTCCCATTTATTTTTTTTTACATACATATTTCAACAACAATGTAATTAATATAGTGGGCCTCCAAACGCCCTCTAAACAAATTATTGAAACCCTGATTTTGAAACCATAACTATAAAATCTCTGCAACTTCTGAATCTCACATACACATATATATAAAAATATTCTGGAAAAAGCGTATAACTCTCACTTTGAATTCAGCTTTCAAATTCCTCTTAATTCAGAATCTCACATATGTATACCTATTTATAGGAGTTTAACTTATATACATATACTGGAAAAAGCGATTAACCTTGATTTTTTTTAACCAACCCTAAAATCTCTCCTTATTCAGAAACTCGTATATGCATATATCTAAATTCTGTAAAGCACGTATAATCTTGATCTTGAATTCAATTCTGGAATTCTTCCCAAAATCACTGAGGCCTTAAAATTGAAACAGAAGCCATGAGACTTCTGACCTTCAGACTTCTGGCTCATTGAAGTGAGTCAAAAGTCCCAATGGGACTTCTACCCATGGAACTTCCGACATGTCACCAAAAAAAATCAAATCAAATGAAATACAGACTCATGATAGTAATCTTTGTTTTACTCAGTGGGCTTTGATTCTTTTTTCGAAATGGACTTAAAGTCCACGATCTAAGAATTAAGACCCGTGGGCTTTAATTCTTTTTTGAAAATGATTCAAAATCTACGGGCGTTAATTCCAAAAGTTTTCGTTTGCAAAGCTCGGGCGTTCTTTCACTGCACCCCTATTTATACATATTCTGTAAAAGGTGTGTAATCCTGATTTTGTAACCAACTTTAAAATTATTAAATTAAAATTATTTTTTTGCCGACATATTTTAATACCAAAGTATTAGAAATAATTAGGGCTATCACCCCCAAAACCCCGCTTTTATATTCGTAACAGTAAAGACTCTCTCTCAAACTATTTAAGAATTTTGTTTTTTGGGATTTTTTTTTTTTAGAATTTTATTCTAAATCTAAATAAAATTTTTTTTAAAAACAAGAATTTTCTAACGGTTATTGATCGTATATAAAAAAAACATTGAAACACGATCAAGATAATATTAATCACCGCTACAAAAGTAAGCAAGATAATTGTTTTTCCTCTGGTCCTACTTTCTCTATTCTGATACTTTATTATAAAAGCTAATCATATTGTAATGAATGGGTTAATTATTTTACTAAAGACATATTATTGAAAAAAAAAATATAAAAAGTCATATTAATTGAACTTGTATAAGAACTGGATTGAGTTAAAGTCAAAATGAATGAAGTTTGAGTGAAATTTCTACATTAGAATCTCTAAGAAAATCAACATTAAATTATTTATAAATACTTACATACAAAATATAAACACAAAATTTTAAAATAAGTTGAAAAATGTATAAAAACCAGTGCAAAAAAATTTGATATGTTATTATTCATTTTAGATGGATATTTATCTATCAAATCTATTATCAAAATCTTTCATTCTAAATGTTCAAATACTTTTTTAAAATACAACACAGCCAATTTATACTAAAAAAAATAATAATTTTTAAAAATAATAATAATTTAAAAATAATAATTAATAAGTGTATACAAAATTTTTCCAGAATAATTTTAAATTTTAACTAAGGAGTAGTCCTCAAGAGTAATTTATTATTTTTAAATTTAACCGATACTTTGTAAAACTCCGAACCGAGTTTTAAAATGTGTTGTTTACTTTACATTTTCTAAAATAAAAATTGTCTTAAAGTTCTAACCAACAACTGTTAACAACATACTATTTAAATTCTTGTTTTGTTAGAATTTCTTTAACATTATTTTTGTGGTCATATTAAAAAATATATTATATTAATTAGTATAATCACATGTTTTGCTTCTTTAAATTATATTTTATTTATTTATTTATATGATAAAATAAAATTCTTAAACTTCCAAGTACTTTAGTCCTTCAAAATCTTTACTTATATTTATATTCTTAATAAATTTGAAAATATACCCGGTAGATATAAATGTTATAATGTTTTACAATGTTGATGGAAAAAATATTACAAGGGTATTCCTCCAAAAAAAAAAGACCTGTTTTCGATTTCCATGAAAATTTGTGCAATGGTATTTTGGTATAAAAAAAAGTAATGTTAGCTGGGTGAGCCATTTAATATCGAAATGCAAATTTCAACAATAATTTCGGTATAAAAACTTAAAATAATTGGAGTTCGAGTTGTAAACCCTGATTTTGTAACAAACTGTAAAATTCCTTAAATTTATTTTTCTCTCCATATTTCAATAACAAAAAAACCTTAAATAAGCTAGAACAACAATCGATCCTATTTTAAAAAGTTAGAAAAAAAAAAATAAACCCAAAAAAGTAAAGACATTTTAGCACATTTCCAAAAAAATTTTGAAAAAATGTGCTTATTTCACTCTGTCCGTTCGTCCGTCTGTATACAAAACTTCTACACTGTTAAAGATAGAGAAAAACAACTTTAACCATGGGTAGGTCTCCTAAAAAAAATAATTTTGCGAACAACTTTTTCATGTAGCCCCATTCATTAAGGGAAAAGAGAAGATCGAAAATTTTATTATCTATATAAAATAATATCAAAATTATGTAATATTTTGTAATTTTCTATTTAAATTTACCGTTATGTGAAAACCACATTTTGCATGAAATTTTTTTTTTTATAACTCCGGCACGTCTTTAGATAGGAACCTGAAATATTGAGACAAGAAAGAACTTTTAGAATTAGTATAAGTTTCCTCAGAAAATTTTTTGGTAACACCCGCTCTTTAAGAGTTATTACATCTCAAAAATTGAAAATTTGCTATTATAAGACACCTGTACACATTTTTCTTCGGCAAGACATGAAAATGAAAGGTTCAATAATATATTTTTACGTGTGTTAACGGCTTTTCTTAGTTATATAGGATTCCGGACTTGCGACCCCTCAAAATTTCAAAAAAAGTCCTATTTTCACATTTTTCCTTATTACATGAAATTTTCAAATTTTTGTGCAAGTCACAATTCTAAACAGTTTGTATTGAGTTTTCGAAATGTGCGCTTTTAAAAACCGTTCATTTACATTCTACCTTATTATTTTATTATAATCGATAAATAACCGATGGTATACTGTCAGCGGTTTAAGAGATATTCTCAGTAATATCATTTTAGTATCGAAGTTTTGAATGTTGCGTCGTCGTTACCGCAAACAACTTTTCAGCGAACTAGAAATCCAGCAGAAATTATATTTTTACCCTAACTTTCCATTTCACGAAATTTCATTAAAGTCGAATGCTGTACTTTTTCGGTAGTACAGCCCATTAATCTTATTGAGAGAAAATTTCACTCATAATAATTAAATATAAAAAAAAAAAAAAAAATATGCAGAACATAAGAGAAAAAACAGTTAATTTAAACGTCTGGTAAAGGAAAATAGAAAAATAATGAAAAGAAAAATATTACTGGAAGTTAAAAAAATCTGATACGTGATTTCATTGCAACAGCCTTCAGGTAGTCGTAAATGCATGGACTTGACTATCATAATAATTATAGAGAAACATGTGAAGTATTTTTTTTTAACCATTTTATAATTTCATTATATCGTAAAAAAATCAAAATAAATTTAAAAAACTCATTTTTTTTTTTTTTAAATATTTTAAAAGGAAAATGTTACCATCGTATTATTTTATCACTCTAAAACAACTATATGGTATTTACCGTATACAATAATAGTATGATACGATACAATAATAGTATGACTATACGATACAATAATAATATAACATGATCTTTTAAGGATGTTCTTTTGTTCTATATAAAAAATTCTGAAAAACATATTTTATATTATTCACAACTTCAATAATAAATCAGTTATCTGATATCTACATGCATAGTATATAATAAATATATATAGTTCTGTCTATTTATATAATATGAATATTCTATTTTGTAAACTACTGAATACTTCAAAGTTGTTAAGGATGAACAGTATATATTATGTTTTAATTAAAAGGATGTCGAATCTCCTTACAAAATAATACGTTTGTTTGTTTGTTTGTACAGAAAAAACATTTCGATTTACAAAATTTTCTCATGTTAGTTATGGTTTACATAAATGTTTTTATTTCAGATAGTGAGGATTTCAATGTATTGTTATTCTTCTAAATTAATATTTTTTAAAGACAATTTATTATATACTTATATGTAGATAGAAATGACTATTTCTATAGACTCTTATTGACCAGACTATACCACTATACCTTCATTACATAATGTTTCTCTTGTTGGAATTAACTGTTTGTGTTATCGATAATTTTCTATCTTCATCATCGTTATAGATTCGCCCAAAATCCTGATTCGGCTTATATTTTTCTTCTATTGGGCGTATTTCAAGAGAAGGTAAATATTGGAACAACCGCCGATGTTTAAAGGGCTAATTTTAAGTGTTTAATAAAAACTTTGTTGTATTTTTATATTGATAATGGTATCATTAAAGTAAATCACATCAAATTTCAACCAAATTGAAAATTACAACTCTTAATTTAAATTTTATTCGAACCTAGTCCCCCTACGAATAAGAAGTCTGTACTCTAACCACTCTTCTTTTCAGCTGTTTAGAATTCAAAAATTAAAACACATATTTTAAAAAAATAATTAAAGCTCATTTAGATTATTTTTACAGATGTAAAAGTGTTATCAGGTTTTTTTGCAAAAATAGTCATAATTCTAGAATGATTTTTACTATCGTTTTGAGAATGTGGGGCTTTAAAAATCTTTGGTTTTATTTACTGCCTTATTTTGGTTTTGTAATTGAAACATTTGGCAGAACATAAAAAAATGATTTAAATAAATGGTGGTATATATTGGTTTTTCAGAATTGAATAATGCACTGGAATAATATAAGAAGATATTTTATGGCTATTAAAGCAGAGACGAAAATTTGTAAATGATTGGGTGCGATAAGATCTTTTTTTTTTTATTTTCATAATTAAGCAAATATTTATCAATTCATACACAAATGCATACAAATGTAATGTATGCAAGTAAGTATATAATGTAATACAAGTAAAGTATATAAGTATATAAGTAAAGTATATAAAGTACCTATAGATTTGAAGTTTTATATATATGTATTTATGTGATGATAATAATATGTATATTATTTATAATAAAGGTTCCTATTTTATTATATCCTTGTTGATTTGAAAATCTGTAAAAATTAAATTACGAATCTGACAATTTTATGTAAAACAAACGAAGTTGTAATGATTAATATGAAATTATGAATGAAAATATATTTTCCCTTTCTTTTTTTACATACACATTTATTGTTTTACTCAACACCATTTTTAGTAAATTTTGCATAACAATTTTGAGAAATATCCTTCTTAATTTTATTCTGTTCGTCTGCCCGTTCTTCTGATTTCATAATTTGTACTTTGTTTAAAAAAATAAAATGGAATTTTATGTAATCATGAGTAAGCCACATAAAAGAAATAAATTTTATGGGTCAACATTTGTATGAAGCCCAATCCGGACTTAAAGTTCGAAAAAGTTGGGAAAAATCATATTTTCAAATATTTATACTTGTGTTACAAGTTCTGCTAATGGTGTAATGGTTTGTAATTTAAAAACGTCAACGCCAGACAATTTTTTTGGCCTTTTAAATTTTTAAATTTAAAAATTATACATTTTTTTTCGATTTTATTGTTTAAATTTACGGTTATGTGAAATTAAAATTTTGAAATATTTTGATATTTGCGTATCTTCGAAATGCTCTTAGTTAGAAGAATAAAATGTTGTTAGAAGAAGATTTTTTAAAATCAGATATCAAAAATTTTCTTCTTCTCAGAAAAAATATACGACTACCTCTTATTTAAGAGATATGATTTTTTTTCCTTCCCACTCCAATAAAATGTATAGGGCATCCACTAAACTATTTATTATTCATATTTGACTATAAGCTTTACTTCACTGGAAAAATTAATTTCCATTATCATTAAATCATTATCACCAATCATTAAATTTCACTAACCCGTTGATTACTCGGCTGTAGCTATTATACAAGATTATGAAATGCAAATATTTCTTTATTTCTACGCCATTTATACACAAAAATTATAAGCTATATATTATTGGGGATCGAAAATTCTCTATTTTTAAACATCTGTAAACATTTTTAAGAGTTCTAAACTGTTTTTGTTCTCTTTGGCAAAATGTACGCTTTCAAAAACCTTTAAATTTACATAGTGCCTTAACTTATTTGTTATCTCTTTTAATATTTATATTTATCATTCTTTAATTTGTTTTTTTTTTTTTCATTTTATTATTATTTAAATTTTCTTTTTTTTTTGTTATTATTATCTCAACATTTTTATTACATTTTTGGGAATCGGTAATTTTATTTTCAAAATGTAATAAGTATGGTTTTATATTGAAAACAAACATAATATTTCAATGTTTTCGAAAAATATTGTTTGTTTTCGAAAAAAAATTTTAATTTTAACTTTTTTTATACCCGTATGAACTATGTTCAAGGGTATAATAAATTTACCATTACGTTTGTGACTCAGAATCGGCTCAGAATCGTATTCCCAGTGAATTAAGCCATGTACGTCCGTCCGTCCATCCGTCCGCACGATAACTTAAAAAATAAAGAAGCTAGGAGGCTGAAATTTTTTTTACGTCACTTTTGCAAAATTGTTAGTTTTGCTATTTAAATCCAACATTTTCGGTCACCGGGTTCGAGTAGCTGCAATACAACTTCTTTCTTTATATAGAAGTAACTCAGTATCTATTCAAGCTAGGTTTCTTTTAGGAAATTTTGCAAATGATGATCAAGTTTAAATTTATGGCAACAACTTCTGTAAAATGTGGTTGTGGTAGTGAGGCGGGTTCGGGTAGCTGCCATACAACTTCTCCGTTTAAATTAGAATAACTCAGTGTTTATTGAAGTTAGGAATCTGAAATTTGGTAAAGAGGTTAAATGCCAACAACTTTCGTAAACTTTGGTTCGCCTAAAGCAGCCGGTTCAGGCTTCTTGCATTTCTTGGAACTTAATGAAGCTAGGCGCAATAGATTCGGGTAGCCATCATACAACTCCAAAATTAACATAAATATATCTCTGTAGTTAACGTCGGTACTAAAACATCTGAATGTTTTTAAAAGATGATCAAGTTTTATAAAAATAGGATATATTACGTTTATACGATTCCCAGAGTTTACACAGTCTACTCTACTGCACTCTTCCTCGTTTCTTTTTTTTTACTTTATTTTAATTATAAATATTAATATATTGGTAAAGAGTTGCTCTGTTTACAGCGGTTACGTAAAAGAAAAATAGTAATTAAATTTTCTTAGTAATTAAATTATTAAATTTTAAACAATTTAAGCAGAAATTTATTAAAGATGTACTCATAGCATAGTGTTATACAAAACAAAACAACTTACCAAACCAAATTCGTTCCATTTTTATAACACATTCTGATCATTGATTTTGAGCTTTTTATTTTGCAAAAATGACAGGGATGATCATAATATTAATTATAAGTATTTTATATATTTGAAGATTCTGGAAAAAATATTCATAAAGACAATTACTGATATGTGAAACCTAAGAAATGAAATAACTCACTTTATTTAACCTTTAAAGGAAGTGTACAGATGAAATCCATAGCCATGAAATATTATAACACGTCAGAGCATGTTTTTTTTTTGATAATTTTACTATTCTTTTATGAACTAAACTAAACTGCTATCTGTCATATCTATATTTTTCGTTTCCTTATGACTCTACAACCAAACAATTCAATTGATTGGATTCAAATTTGTTATATATTAGGCTTTGTGACATTTACAATAAATTTGTATCTGATTGTAACAACAGTCTGAGAATTTGTTAACTCATTTTGGTATGACGAAAATTTCTATTTTTTTTAATTGCAAATCAGCAAATAATACTAATTTTTATTTTTATTCTTTTCAAATAATTTATAAATTGGAAAAAAAATTTAAATTATTGATAATTTTATAATTATAGATATATAAACATTATTTCTTCTCCATTTTCTCTTTAAATTTTATTTAACAGCGATTAAAATCTTTGTTATTAAAAACTTCGTCAATTGCGTCAACTCTGCGATACACGTATGAACATAATATATACTGTTTCCATAAAACTTGATCGTCATTTACAAAATTTCAGATGTCTATATAGCTTAATTAAGTTGAAAGATCTGCAAGCTACCTGAATGTGGTACTCTAGCTCAACCAAATTTTACTGAAGTTGTTGTGATGCAATTTAACATCTTCTTACAAAATACCTAGCTTCAATTCTGAGTTATTTTCATTTAAAAAGGGAAATCGTATGGCAGCTAGTCGAAACAGCCGCCTGATCTTCCTAGATTTAAATAGGGGAAATTAACATTTTTTCAAAAGTGACGTCGTAAAAATTTTAAAATACCAGCTCCTTTATTTTTTGAGTTATCGGTTCTTTTCTGATTAAATTCTGATTCCGATTCGATTCTGATTAAATCCAGACACTTGAGTCTATATTTAGTTCGGTTCCTTTAAGGTGTCACAAACCTAATATTAAATTTAATATGCCCTTGAACATACATTCATATGGGTATAAATATCTTAAATAAAATCTTAAAAACAAAATAAAAAACACAACGAAACCTTTATCATACAATACTCGTTATTTTCTCATTTTAAATTGTTATATTAACTTTTAATTTACAAGCGTCGTATATGTGGTTATCTTATATGAAAAATCTAAAGTGCATAAAAACAAAAAAACAAAACCGTATAACGCATAGAGATGTTTTAGCAGTGTCCTTTTATAAATTCGTATCTATCAAATTTATACGTATCCTTTCATAAGTATCCTTTTTTTTATACTCGATTTTCATTATTATCATAAGTCTGATGTATAACCGAACTGAAACAAAACCCTAAAGCTAAAAAATATTAACAAAATATGTTAATAATCATAAAAATTTTCATGGAACAGAGGTGAATCTCTATAATATTTTACTTTGCTTAGGGGAACTATTCAAAATGGTTGTTCTTTTTTCTATATTTTTGTTTTTTTTTTTTGTCTTAATTATTGTGTTATAAATACAATAAAAAAAAAATTTTTAAGTTAAAGTTAAAATAACAAAATGAATACAAACATCCAAAAAAGGGTAATGACTATATCCTAGCTAGCAGTTCAAGTTTTACATAAGATCGAGTAAAAAACAAAAGCTTCTAGGCAGCAGTTAGAAAAAATAATTCAACAAAACAAAATAAAAGGAAACAAAAAAAGTGAATGATAAAAATATGATATTTGGCGAAAAAAAATTCTACATAATTTTATGCCCCTAACAAAGTTAAAACTAAAAAAAAACACATAATAAATTACTAAACAAGGAAAAAAAACCATCATTGAGGAAAAAAGGAATATAAAGAATAAAATGTTTTGCCTGTTAACTATTGGAAACAATTTTCTAGAACGTTAAATAGCTGCTTACAAATGCTCGAAATTCATTTAATATAGAAAATACCGGGCAGATATTACAAGCTGAAGATCGCTTAATTGCCTGTTACATTTCTAAATTTTTGAAAAGCAATTCATAAACGGTGAAGCCCTTCCTATAAAAGCACCTAACATTTATTCCTGTGAAATTTTATAAGGTCAAAGGTCTTCTGTGAGAATCAACTTAATTTGGTTGGCTACGTCCAAGTTCAGCAAAAAATCCTGTAATGTCGCGTGAGTCAATTAAATTAATTTCAAATAATTGATTGAACTTGTTTATTATCTCTTTCAACAATATTTTAAAAAGTTGTAGTTGACTCTCAAAGTCTACAATTTTGAAAAAAATCTACAAAACTGCTACAAGCGACACCAATTATTTAAATTAAATCGATGATAATTGAAAAATAAATTTAACTACCAACTTGTTTGGTTTTTCGGGAATAATAGCATAAAGTATTCTCCAATCACTTTTTTTAGTAGAACTTTTTCCTTGTTTTACTGTTCGTTATCTAATTGTAGAACGAGAACTATTCTACAAAGTTTCTTTAAAGACTAACCTCGTGACAAGTAGATATGAACACAAAACTGGTGACAAGTAGATATGAAATTATTATATATTTTAAAATTTCTCAAGAATTAATTATCTTTTCTAATATATAAGTTTCATTAGGGAAAAACTCTTCACTTTATCAAATACCCAAACCTATTTTCAAGAACATGTAAAACCAAGTTGTAAAGCTTTTTAAGAAGTCTATATTCTTTTTTTTTTGGAAATTTTGTGTGAAACGGAAAAACGTATTTATAGTTTAAATATAAATAAAAGATTTTTATTTTATACATTAAGAAAAAACAACGTTTAAAAAAAGGGATTTGATACAAAAAAAATTAAAAAAAGTATCCTCTCATTGCCCCTTTAAATCTAATTCTTTAAGATTAGTTTTTTAAATCGGTTTTTTTTTTATTTTTAAAAAAAACGTTAAAATTTCAAAAAGGACTTTCTGATTAGCATTTCAAGGATTGTTTTATAAATGATAAAAAGTAAAAAGAAAGGATTATGTTATTATATTAATGTATGCACAAACGCAAAACTCTAAAATAAGTGTTTGAAAAAAAAAAAAATTTATATTAAATTAAAGATATTTTCTTCATGATAGACTCTTAACCACTAAGGGTTATTTTTTTCACTAAGATAATTTAAAAACATATATTTGGCTTGTATATATATTATATTTTCTGACAATATATTCTGAAATAAAAATCCACGTTTATAATCAATAGATATAATGAAAAAAGAAATTTGATATGTTAATCTTATGTAAGGATAACAATGAAAATTTAACTGAGAAAAACAAACGTTTACCTTAATTTTAAGCTTTTTCTTATACTTCAATTTTATGAAACTTTTTCATTGGGGCATTTTCCTAACATTTATTAATTAAATAATTTATCAGTAGTAATTAAATGTTTCTTTATTTTGCTTTACATTATCTCCAATATAATTATACACCGGTATAATCAATTCATTTCAATTTCACTTAAAAATATTAATTTTAGTTATCACCATTCTAAAATATAAGACAACACTATCTGAGAAAAATATGTTGCTGAAAATGAATTTTCAACTTAAAACAAACGAGAAAGAATATAGAGTTGGTGAAATCTGGGATACCTCAAGAACATAATAAGGGTATTCACGAGTTGATACAAAAGTGCAAATTTTTTTGCACCGTAGCACATATTTGCACCAACTCGTGAACAACCCTAGCATGAATTTTTATTGAACTGTCAAATAACGTTTATGTGCTTGTTTTGTTTACATAAAAATTTAATATGCTTACCAAAAATTTCAGATATTTGTATATCTTCATATGCTTGACTTAATAAATAATCAGAAATAATTTTTTTTCCACTTTTTTTAGGCATTTTTTAAATTTTTATCTTACAAAAAATATATAAACAAACTTTGCAATGGTCTTGCACGAATATGCAATAGGGTTTAGTTATTGCATAGTCTTGCAAAATTTTGCACTTTTTTATACATGAAAACAACAACAAATTGTGCACTTTAACTGTCAAAAAAATCAAATATGCTACGGTACAAAATTTTGCACTTGTGCAAAACTATTTTGCATCAACACGTGAATACGCTTAATATAAACAAAATATCATGCCGTTTAAGGAAAGGAATTTCAAAATTTCCAATATCTGACTTAATTAAGTATCGAAATTATTTATGTAAATTTTTGTAGTTGTATATAATAAAACTTGATAATCCTTTACAAAATTTTAGATATATTAAATTTCACTTTATTCTTAATTAAATTCCAAAAGAATATAAATTAAACCAACACGAAACCATTTGCAAAAGTATTTGGCATAAAACTTAATTTTTTTTGACAAAATTGAAAATATCCAACTTAATTAGAAATTCAGTTAGGCTCATATAAAAAAAAAAAAACAAAGTTATATAACAGATTCGCGAACCCATCGGTCGAATTTTCTCAATTTCAATACCAAAGATTGTCTTTATATAAAAATGATAAATCTCCTACATTTTGAGTTATCATCATGTATACAGCTTAAATCAAATATCAGAATTTAATTCTAAGGACAAATACATATATTTTTCCATCTCTATTACTTTTCTTGTCATAAGCGTAATGGTTAATTTATTATACTCTAAAGTCTATGTTAGTTATATACGTGTAGTATAATAAAATAAATACGAAATCTGGGAAAAATAAGGTAATAGCATAAACTGTATGAAAAAAGAGGGTCTTCTCCTAACCATTCCCAAAATAACAGAAATTTCTTTCTTGTCAATATAAAAACCTTATCCTTATAACATTTATTTAGAGAAAAAATATATCATATGCTCGTCCTTTAGATTCGTTAGATATATACAAAACTACTTTTTAAGAATTTATAATTATGAAGGTTAAAATTTTATAAATTTGAAATTTGTAATATTTTTTTAATTTTATGCCCAGAGATCATCCAAAAACTAAATTTTTTCAAGTTAATCTTTCGAAAATTGAAATACACTGTCAATGTGTTTCAAATATAATATATTCAGTCATCAATGTATATCCTTCTATATTTTAAATTCAGAAACCTTATGTCGCAAATCGAAAAAAAAAAAATTCTACATCGTAAATCTTCTATACTCAACTAAAATAGCTAAATAACTCAAACAAAAACGTTAAATTTTATTTTTTTAACATTTCAAAAAATATACATGATTTTCTTTTTTAAGTATATATTATAAATATATGAAAGATAGTTTAACGGACAGTTTTATAAGTTTATATATGTTTTTTTTTTTCAGTATTTTTTTTTTTAAACTATACTTAACAATAAAAAAACAAAAAATTTTCCTAACGTTTACAAGCAATTAAGTTTTCCCCACAATGGTATTCTGTTAATGTTAATTTTCTTACTTTTATCCGTTATTTTTTTATTTAACAGTTATATTTTTCGTTTCGTGTTTATTCATTAAAGATTTGAGATGATGATTGTATGATACATATATAGTTATACAATAAAGGAATAAAAAAGTAAAACATTTATACAAAAATAAAAATAAAAATTTATATACAAAATTTGTTTTGTTTTTTTCTTTTTTTTTTATTTTCTTTATAACTCATAATACTCTGTAGAGTTGTATTAACTTAACTTAACTCACCACGCCATAAATGTTTTCTTTCCCACATCATTCTATGTCTTTATAATTGCTTAGAGAAAAAAAGTTAATTTTTACAAGGTAAATTAAAAACAAAAAAAAGAATGTATTCCAAACATACATACATACATATGAAAAACAAAACAGAATAAAAAAAAAAAAAATTATTCTTTCCTTATTTCTTTTAACAAAACTTTTTAACTCTCTTAAGAATTACATACTTTAAACATTTGCAAATCAAGGAGAGTAGTTAAGTACTAAATATTATTTTTCTAAGGAAGAAAAACATTCAAAATACTTTAACATACCTACTCATAATATCTAAAAATATGCATACATTATATTATATAATACATACACATTTCAATAGAGTTATTTTAATTAGAAGACATCTACAAGTCTATCTACATGTAAACAAATCTAAAAATTCCACAGTTTGTTGTGTATAATAAAAAAAAGGATATGTTAAGGATATATAATATCCTTATATATACATATATATATATATATATATTATGTATATAAGAATATAAATATATAAATAGAAAAACGAAAAATATCTGATAGCCGAGGGGCCATAATAACTTAAATACATAAAAAGAAAAAAATTTTTTTTTTATATAAAAACTGTAAGAAACAATTTTTATTATGTTAACCATCTGCACCTGACAACTTTAATAAAACCATCTTAAAGCTTATAACCATATTGAAATAAGTAAATAACAAAAATTAAAAACACGAGCAAAAAGTCATTTTTTTTTTTTGTTTTTGTTTTTTTTTTCGTGTTATTAATAAGATTCTCTTCATCACTTCGATACTTATAAAATCGTATCCTTGAAATAATCATAATAATAAAATTCATTTTTATATTTATAGATATTAGATAGCAACAAATACAAACACATACTAAAGTTGTGCTTCTGTCTCTGTCTCTTTTTTTTTTTTATTTCTTTTTAAATTACAAAAATCATTTTCAAAAAAAAAAAAAAATGTTAACATAAAAAGTTAAAAAAAAAAATAAAGTTAAAATGAAGGTCGGAGTTGATTATTAAAATATTGAAATGAATAAAAAAAAAATTGTAAGTATATTATTAACACCCACAATATTTCGTTTTACTACTCAGGTAAACAAATTTCTACAAAAAAAAAAAAAATAAATAAAAAATTACACTTAAATAATAAAATTTTTCTTAAAGTATTAGATTTTAAGGTTTGAATGTTCCAAAAACAATTAAATGTGGTACCGTGTGCATATAAGGTTATTATTATTCAACTGTACAGCAAAATTTAAAAATATATGATTAAATTGACTTGACTTACTTAACTTGGCTTGACTTACTTGACTTGACTTAAGAATATCTTAGTATACAAGAAATGATTTCAAAATAGAGAACACAATTTTAAGTGATTCTCAACGATTATCTTATTTTAAGTAGTAAAATTTGTTGATTTTAATTTTCTCTTTATCACGTTTTAATTTTTTAAAATTTTAATTTTTGGAACACATTAAATTTTTTACAGTAATTTTTTTTTACACAATCTGAAGATAACTGAGTATTTTCTAAAGTAACCTGTTTACTGGAATATTGTTTTAGTTTATCATATATTAGCCAATAAAGGTTCTCCCCCCTTTTGTTTTTAATTCTAAATTTTTTTTAAAATGCTGAGTAAATCATTACATTCTTTTAATATTTTGTCTTTTTTTTTTTATATCTGTTGAATTATAATATGTATATTCAAATATTTGGGTAATTTCCTGAGAATGCAGTTAGAATGTCGAATAAAATGATTAATCTAAAGTTAACCTTGAGAAACAATTATTATAACAATCTTAGTACTAGAAAAAAAACGAGGAAGAATAAAGTTGCCTTTGTCAACTCTTAGATACCCGTACGAACCGTTAGTATGTTCACAGCCTGTCACTCTGCTTACAATATTATTTTTTTAATATTTTAGTATTTTAAAATAATTTGGGTGAATTTTATAATTTCTAGCACTATGGGTTGTACATATATTCAAACTATATGTTTATACATTCTTCAAAAGCAGATTCTAACCTGCCACATAACGATTATCAATCCAAAACTTTTTCAAATATTCTATAGTACCATTTAATACTAAGCGGTAAATGTATATTAAATTTACTTAGTACAAAATAGTAAATATAATTTTAAATATTATATTATATTATATTTAAATATTCCATTGACAGAATAATTTCTTATAAGTACAATAAAATACTTATATGTAAATACGGCGCTATATAATAGACATATATACTCTTATCATGCACTCACTAGTGACATATACGATATGTAAATAAACATGATCTTATATAAGTATGTATATATATCAATATCATATAAATAAAAATTCTTCAAGCAACCGTTATGTTGTTTATTTATTTACATTTTTTTGTACTACGCATTATATCCTCAACAATTTCAAATTATCGAGTAAAACAAAATGGAAAAAATTTGTTGAAGAAATTTGTTAGAAAATTTGAAAAATTCAAGTAACTCTTTCGTCAATTATAAAGTAACCCTACATTATTAAATAAAGTTGTTAACAGAAATAAGAGTATAATATTGAAGCTTTAATTTTTGTGTACTACTTCAAAAAAATTTTAACAGGTGTTCAAGTTACAGGTGTTTAAAAATTGAAAATTTTCAGTTTTTGACCCCTTACAGCTCCTAAACGGGGGATGGTACAAAAAAAAATTCTGAAATGACTCATATTTATTTTCAAAGATCTAACTTCTGTCAAAATTTCAAGTTTCCATCTTAAACCATTTAAAAGATAGAAGGGTTAAAGGATTTTGCAAAATTTGAGTTTCGCATAACGGTAAATTAAGACACCGTATGCCACAAATATATATTTATTGTATATATACCTTTAAAGCTAATGAAAGTAGTAATCGTTTGGCGTTTTCAAAATGAAAATATACCTTATACAACTTGTGCTATAACAATTTAAATATAGAGCTTTTTTGAACTTTTGGGGAGCTGTAGTTCCGTAACGGGTGGGGCTACAAAAAAAAGTTATTAAAAATAAAATTAATATTTTTGTGACATCTATCAGCAGTTAAAATTCCATAGCTCTATTTCAAAAAAAATGTGGGGATCTAAAAGTTAGGTGTTTGAGAGCTACCCTAAGGTTTGGTCCAAACTCAACCAAAAAAAATAGGGAACCTAAAAATTACTCCCAGAATATTTTTTGTAAATTTCAAGATTCTAGCTTTCTTAGTTTTTGAGTTAGCGTGCTGACGGACGGACGGAAGGACGGACATGACTCAAAAGTCTTAGAATTTTTTTCTGATCCGATCCATACCTTTGAAGGTATATCTAGCTCGCTTATTTCGAGGTGTTACAAACGGAGGAGTAATTTTATTATACCCGATCCTATCGTACGGGTATAATTAGATATGTCCAATGGACTTATAAGAGAAATATAAATATTTATAGGTACATAGTATCCAAGCAGTAAAAGATTACGCAATTAAAAAATATGATAAAGGATACTAAAATAAATAAATATCATCAGTATATGTAAAGCTTTTCCGAATAATTCTCAAGATAAAGGAATTTAAACTTTCCAAAAGAAATTTTATTAAATAATTTACAATTTTTTTTACTTTACCACACTCGCATAGTAGTAGTTATTTTTGTAGTTGTAGTAGTAGCGTTGATAGCTTCAGTGGTAGTATAGTAGCTTTAGTAATAACAGAAGCTTTAGTAGGTGTAAGTAGTATTTTAGTATTAATATCTTATTCTTTTGAAATGCAAAAACAAAATATTAAAAGAAAAATTCTTAATAAAATGTTGATTAAATTTTTATTTCCTTCAAAAAAAACTAGAAGGGAATAAAAGATTTACGCATTTCTATGAAAATGATTACCCTCAATAACTTTTCTTTCTTTTTTACCCACAATTATCCCAAGTCTCAATAAATTTAACCTCATTGAAAAAAAAATCTCAATAAATGACTTTTCTTTTTCACATTTTATTTCTTTCGTTTCGAGAAATTTTCTTTTACTTATACAATTATAAGTAAAAATGCTAAATAAATCAAAAAACTAAAGAAGGCACTTTATAAAAAATAAAATTACAAAAACTTTTTAATATAAAAAAAATTACATTCCAATTGAATTGTTCTCTAATGGTAACACTGGTGTATTGAATGGTGAAAATATTACTTTTTAGCACATTTCCAAAAAAATTTTGAAAAAATGAGCTTATTAGTTTCACTTTATCCGTCCATCTATTTACAAAACTTCTACACCGTTAAAGATAGAGAAAAAAAATGTTAACCATGGGTAGGTCTCATAAAAGAATTAATTTTGTGGAAACACTTTTTTATGTAGCCCATCCATTACGGAGATACAGCCCCTCAAACTTTGAAAAAGCCCTATTTTTAAATGCGTATATCTCATGTTCTGCTTAACATTTTTTGAATCTGAAAACGTCATTCGACAGGTGCTGCTTTTAACTTTGTAAATTTATATCAAACCTATACATTTTTTTTAAATTTAGTATTTAAATGTACCGTTATGTGAAAACCAAATTTTGCATGATTTCTCTATCCTTATAACTCGGGAACGCTTTCAAATAGGCACTTGAAATTTTGAGCGCAGAAAGAACTTTTGGAATTAGTTTGGAAGTTTGCTCAGAAAATTTTTTTGGACCACCCCTTGTTTATGAGCTATTAGGGCTCAGAAATTGAAAATTTGCTATTTTTAAACAGCTGTAACTTAGGCACCTGCACGCATTTTACTTTGTCAATATATAAAAATTAAAGCTCCAGTAATATATTTTTACGTGTGTTAAAGGTTTCTTTTAGTTGTATAGGGTTCCAGAGTTACAGCTCCTCAAAATTGCAAAAAAGTCCCATTTTCAGATGTATATATATCAGGCTCTCCGTAATAATTTTATAACCGCTAAAAGACCGCAAATTTTATTATCTCTATAAAACAATATCAAAATTATGCAATATTTTATAATTTACTATTCAAATTTACCGTTATGTGAAAACCACATTTTGCATAAAATTGTTTTTTTCATAACTTCGGCACGACTTGAGATAGGATCCTGAAATTTTGAGACAAAAAAGAACTTTTAGAATTAGTATAAGTTTTTTTAGAAAATTTTTTAGCACCACCTCCTCTTAAGAGCTATTAGGACTGAAAAATTGAAAATTTGCTATTTTTAGGCACCTGTGCAAATTTTTCTTCGGCACGACATAAAAATTAAAACTCCAGTAATATTTTTTTACGTTAATGTGTGTTTCTTAGTTATGTAGGGTTCCGGACTTACAGCACATCAAAATTCCAGAAAAGTCCTATTTTCACATATTTTCTTCTTACATTTTTGTGCAAATCAAAATTTTAAACAGTTTGTATTGTCTTTTGGAAATGTGCGCTTTTAAAAACCGTTGGTTTACATTCTACCTTGTTTATATAAATACAAAATTTATATCTTTATAAAAAAAACCATTAAATTTGTTGTACCAATTGACCCCAGCTAATAGTCTTTAACTCACTGAATTACAATAATATATTGTTAAAGATATGTATATACATATATATATATATTTATTATACATATACATATCTTTCATTTTAAATAACATTTAAATGAAATTTCAAAAATTTGAAGATTTTTTCCTTTAACAGTGAAGTCAATTCCTTTAATAAGGAAGGAAAATTTTATAATTATTTCCGTTTTATTTGATTGCTTTTGAATAATTCTAGAACTGTCCAATGAAACTTTACAAAATGAAAAAAAAAGAGAAGAAAATTAAATTTGCTATGCATAAAAATTCAAACGTTTAAATTCTTATATTCACTCCTCTTCTATTATAATATTCAGGACTCATTATTTACTTTAATCTTATACTGTTCAATATCAAAACAATGCTATATCGAAAAGAGAACATAATTAAATCTTGTACAATTATCATGTCTGGTTCTTAAAATTTCATAGAATTTATTAATAGAAGGGAGGGGGGGAGTAAATAGTTTGCCATATGACCCATGAGTTCAAATAAAACAAAACACTTAATAATTTATTTTTTAAATATGTTTATTGGTATATGTGATTATATTGATATATACATACATTATATATATATATATATCTGAATTCTCTCATAGGATTTGATCAATGTAATTGTATATGTGGCTTTATTGGTTTAATATAAAAATGTATATAAGTATTTATATATGGTTTAAACACATCATTTTTATTTCACCCAAGGGTAGTTATTGATTATAATATATTCAAAAAGAAAAATATCTATAGATATAATTGTTCATTAAATTTATAAAATTTCAAACGAAATTAAATAAAATCTGATTTTGTTTATACTTTAGCATTATTCATTTTCACATTTTTATTATCATTATAATCTTTAATAACAAAGAATTTTGTTTGAATTAATTTAAAATTAATCTATAATGGACAAAAAAAAAAAAAATTTAATTTTTATTAAAATTGTTTTTCATTTTTAGTAAGAAACAAACAAAAATGATAGTGTGAGTTTTACTTAAATTTTTACGACGTTACTTTACAACATACATACTTATTGTATATAAATTTCTTAGTAAGGTAGTGTTTAGCGGGTTAAAATCTCACACACTTATAAAGGACTCTTGCTTGTATATAGTTGCTCCTCTATAGTGTCTTTCGATAATTCTCATCTAACTTTACGAGAAAAATTAAAAATGCATGTAACTTGTTGCACCATTTGAACCAGAACTCTCTATATTAGTAAGCCATTTGCTTTGTCAACGAGTCGCCACAAGAAACAATTTATTTATTTATTTATTTATTTATATTAATATTACAAATCACATAGGATATTGCAAATTTAACCAAACCATTATAAAAGGTCATTATAATCGGTCGAATACTATTTTTATACCCTACACATGAAGTATAGGGTATATTAACTTTGGTATGGTCTTTGTAACCACCAAAAGGAAGCGAGTTAGGTATAGACATGTATATATATTCTGAATCAGGATCACCTCCTGAGTCGATTTAGCGATGTCCGTCCGTCCGTACGCACGATAACTCAAAAAATAATGATGCTATCTTGATGAAATTTATACTGTAGGTTAACAATGACTAAGGTAAGGCGGGGATTGTAAATGGGCGAAATCGGACCATGCGTTCGAGTACCTCCCATACAACTTCTAAAACCGAATATGCATATCTTCGAAATTAATAAAGATAGAAACTTACAATTTTGTGCGAGGGTGTACTTTCCTGAATCCATGATAACCCTAAAATTTGAGATGAATTGGAGTGGTTGTTCGGGTACCTCCCATACAAATCCCAAAACCGAACAAGCATACATTCGAAATTAATAAAGATAGAAACTTCAAATTTGGTACTAGGGTGTTGTTTCCTGAATCCCTTATTTGTCGAAAATTTGAGATGAATTAGAGGAGCTGTTCGGGTACCTCCCATACAACTCCCAAAACCGAACAAGCATATCTTCGAAATTAATAAAGATAGGAACTTCAAATTTGATTCGAGGGTGCTGTTTCCTAAATCCCTAATTTGCTTAAAATTTGAGATGAATTGGAGTGGTCGTTCGGGTACCTCCCATACAACTCCCAAAATCGAACAAGCATATTTTCGAAATTAATAAAGATAGAAACTTCAAATTTGGTACTAGGGTGTTGTTTCGTGAATCCCTGATTTGTCCAAAATTTAAGATGAATTAGAATGGTTGTTCAGGTATCTGCCACACAACTCCCAAGACCAAACAAGCATATCTTCGAAATTAATAAATATATAAACTTGAAATTTGATATAAGAATGTTCTACCCTGTTGATGTCTCTAAAATTTGAGATGAATTGTCTTCACACACTTCCCAAGACCTAACAAGCATATTTTCGAATTTAATAAGGATAGAAATCTGAAATTTTGTACAAAGGTTGTAAAAGCATTTATTTTTTTAGCTTAGTTATATAATAACTTATGGATTTTTAATTTAATTTGAATTTTTTAGGTGTAGGGTATAAATAAGTCGGTTGCGTCGACTTACGGTTACTTTTACTTGTTAATTTATGCATTAATATTATTTATTTTGTTTATATTATATATTATATACTTACACTGTATTTGGTAGCAAGAGAGATTTGTATCCGATTAATAAAACTTGCTATCTGTGCAGAATTTGAACCTCCTCAGTTAACTAGCCACATGCTAGCCACTAGGCAATCGACGCCGGTAGGAAACAATTTTTCTAATATATTTTATAATTTATTGCATACTTTTAGCATTCTCGTAAAAATTTAAATATTATTGTGCATAGTTTAATTTAATAATTAATATAATCATTAAGAAATATTATCATAGGGGTTCAATAGAAAAAATATTAAAATGCATATTAATTTATTTTTATTAAAAAATTCGTATATAATTACATGGCTATGTACCTAATGGACACCATTACTTATGTTTAAAGAAATTTAAAAAAAGTTCAATCAAAAACTTTTTTAACGCGTTTTAATATCGTATCACTAGTTTTTTTTTTTAAATCAAAATAGAATTGATTGTAAATTATATCCTCAATTCTATTGGACTAGAATTGTTTTTAATAAATATATAAAAGAGAACAATTCAAGATTGTGATTTTGCCAATAAAGTTATTATAAATTTTATTTATTTATTTAATTTCAATCCGCATTGAACGCATGCAATGTGATAGAGGAGGGGAGCCCATCTTTCACAAGGATAGCAGGTGTAACAGGAGTTTACACATATTAAATTATTCGTGTTATAAAATTAAAGAGAAAAAATATTAATCGTTAAACTATATAGAAGCAAGTTATTATAAAGAAAAATTAAGTAAAAGATTATTCCATTATTTGGCTTTAACTAGAATTTTTTTTATATTAGATCAGACTTAAAGTCAACTTTGACTTAAAAGATTACAGCAATTTAAATGTTGTTTTGCGTTATTAGTTTGCGTCTAGAATTATATAATTGGGTTACTATTATATGCGATCCCATATTCTAAACTGCATACATTAATCTTTTTGATATCGTTATCGTAACGTAACTATATTTTAACAGCGTTCCAATTGAATCTTGTTTATAAGTAATATATTTGAAGCTTTCTCTATCTTTAAGTAAACGACGGAATTACTTCCGATTGTTAGGTACATTTAAAATTCCTCATCTTAATTGCTATAACTAAAATAGCTTTTAATGGTATTATAAATTATATGAAATTTTATGTTTTTTATTTGAACCAAAAACTAGAAAATGGTCAAAATTTCAACCATAGATTAAGTATATCATTCGACATCATCAACCTGACTGAAAACTTTTTTGAAAAAAAGAAATTTGAATTTTTATCTTCTAGGGGCCTAGTATAAAATACGCTGTAAACTCCGAGGGAGTGTGGGTTCGAATTTATGTGACAAAGGAATATACTAAAAAAAAAAAAATTTCTTAGGCTTAAAACAAAATCAAATAGAAAAATAATATCCGGACAGTTTAAACAAAATTCGTATTTATGTAGGCATAAAATATCGAGGATCTTTTTTTGACCACTTAAATCTTTCATTCAGTAAGTAGAAATTGTTAGTAATTCTATAAAAAAAAGTTTTTTTTTACTTTTAATTGTTTTAAGTTGATTTCGTAATTTTTTTTCTTTTTATCGATCAATTTAACAAGCAAATACAAAACTCTTTAAAAACATTTTAAAAAAGAGCACTATTTTTCCATCTACTTTTTCAATTACCATAATCTAATAATATGATTGTTGTTCTTCATACTTTTAAAAATTTTTACATTTTTCTCACGTATTGTTTTCAGAAATCGAGAACAGTGTCATGTCAAATTTTGTTTTTTTTTTTTTTTTTTTTTGTTTAAGTCTTTTTAACCTTCAATAAATGTAAACGTATAAATTTTTATAAATTATTCAAAGAGCGCAATTTCTAGAAGAAAACACAGTTATCTTTTAATGTTTAGTTTTTCTTTTTGTTTTCAGACAAACAGGGATTGTTTATCAACTAAATCCATTTATAAAAATAATCTTCCTTGTCTTTTACCCTTTTTTCAACTCAATTTAGAATTTAAATGAAAAAAAAAAACTAAATGATTGTATATTTTTCTTAGAAATAAAAAGGGTGGCTTAAACTACTGGTACTTTTGAGTTATTCATTATTCAAAAGAAAATATAAAAATTTTCTGTTTTTTTTTCTGTCAGTAGCTAAACAGTTCAAATCAAATTGTTTAAAAAAAAAATACTTTAAAAGAATTGTTTTTTTTTTTTTTACTACAATTAACCCCATGTTGCAATGTGTACATTAAAAACATTATCTTTGACCTTGTTATTTGTTTTAATTTTTTTTGTTTTGTATCTTATTTGATTCTTTTTTTTTTGGAATTATTCTCAAGGACTTTTGTTTGAAGGAAAAAAAAATTCATTATTTTAATTAGATTACAAAAGATACAGAAAAATTAAAAATTACTATAACTATAAGTAAATAGATGCGAAGGTACATGATATTTTTATAAACACATATATAGCTATATGTAATAAATTATGCTCATTCAATGTTGTATAAATTGTACTTTATAATATTAATCTTCTTAGGAGGAGCAGGTAAGCAGTATTACTAATTTCAAAATTTTACTAATCAAAGAAATCTACAATATCTTTTATTTTTTTTTATATCTTTCGAAATTTTTTTCAACTCAAATATTATGGAATTGGGGTTTTCGATGGGCTAGTGGAGCTAATTGTAAACACTCAGGGAGCTTGGTGGGCTAGCTGTAAACACTGAGGGAGTTCGAATGTCACACACCTTGTAAGAATAATTCCCCCTTACGACATTTGACAGGCATACGGCATGCTATGTAATTTACTTGTCACATTTATGTGACAGGGGAATGAACTAAAAAAAAAATATTATGGAAGTTTATTAGAAGTATAAAAAAACAAGGCAGAAATCTCCACCTCTATATAATAATAGCTTCAATCTAAATTAAAATTTCTAGTAAACACAAATCAGAATCTTATTTTTATATTTTATATATAAACATATTTTGAAAAGTTATTGAAACAAATATGCCTTAGTATATGGAAGAAGAAGTATAATTTTCTACCGAAACTTAAATGTTTAATAAATATGACGAAATCTAGAATAAAACAAGCCCGAATCTAGAATAAAACAACGTTACATTAAAAATTTTTACAGACGTAGATTTTCCAAAAGACTTTATTGTCTAAGACTAACTTTTTAGAATTGTGATTTGCAACAAAATTTGTAATTTTGTTTAGAATTTTATATATAAGAAAAAATTATGTCAAATCAAGACAGATTTTCTTTAATTTTAAGGGAAGCCTACATAATTAAGAAAATTTGTTTAGATATGTAAAAATATAATATTCAAACCATAAATTTTCCATTTTACTTTAAAAATATTTCTTCAGGTGCCTAAGACAGTTTGCTAAAAATACCAAATATTAAATTCTCAAGGTTCTACCTATAAGCGTTCCGGAGATATAAAGGAAATAAATGGTTGCAACATTTTGTTTAAATTGCATAACGAATAACGATAAATTTAAATTGAAAAAAATTCTAAAATTGTGATATTTATTTATTAAGCTAAAAAAAATATCTTGTAGGTTGGCGTTTTGATTTTCTTTAGTAATATTTATTTGTACCAATTAATTAAATTACCGATTACCTTAAAAAAGATTATCGCATTAAAAGAGAAATATGTACTTATTTGTACTTAACATACCATACCTTATAATAATTCCCACTTATAACGGACTCCTTTTATATATAATACGTAAGTACATACGTAATCATATAAGTGAATGTCTAAACAAAATAAAAATAAAAACCTAAACAAAAAATTTTTCTGTTGTAAAGATGTCATTTAAATTCCTTTTTAGCACATTTTTCAAAAAAAAATTTAAAAAAATTTACTTATTACTTTCTTATATGTATATACAAATATTTTTATATGTATAAATTTATACTTGTAGCATATAAATTTACCATTATGTACAAATTAAATTTTGAATGATTTAGCTTTTTTTATAACTCCGGCACGCTTTTAGATAGAGCCTTAACATTTTAAGAGAAGAAAGATTTTTCAAAATAAGTTGCCTCAGAAAATATTTTGTATTACTCCTTCTCTTTAAGAACTATTAGGGGTTAAAAATTGAAAATTTTCTATTTGCTATATTTAGACTCCTACTTAAAAATTAAATACTTAAATCCTTAAGGAGAAAGAGTTTACTCTGTGAAAGTCACAAATAATTCTTAAAAGTTACTTCTCCTAATGTTATAATTTGCATAAATATAACAGTAATTATTGTCATCCAAAATCGGAATATTAAAAACAATACGAAGTCATACAATAGACGAAGTCCAATTTTGTAAATATTAAAAAATATTTAGTAAAAATAAGAATCGTTTTTTTTTTTTTTGTTTAGTTTATTCCCCTGCCACATAAATGAGACAAGGAAGTTACACAGCTTTTCCTTTCCAGATGTGGTTGCTAATTGGGAGTTATTCTTACGCGACGTGCGTAGGATTTGAAACTGCACTTCTTAGGTATTTATACGCTCTTACGAGTACGCTATACTCACTATTTATACGCTCTTACTGACTAGGTCAATGAGGTCTCAAGTATCGAAATGTATAATAAGTAACAAATAACAAATATGTATAAAGAAATTTAATCTTGCTGATCTATGTTTAGTATTTTCTTGTTTTTCTATTAATCATATCTTTTACTTTTCTGAAAAATGATCTTTTCTATTAAACTACTACTTAAAATTAAAAGTACTTTAATTTTTGATGAAGCATTTTATTTCTTTAAAAGTGGATAATTAACATCAAACTTAGTACCAACAACAGTTAATTTCGATAAAAATCATAATCGAAATTCTCATCACTTTTAAAATAAGCAAAATGCACTATGATGTACAGTGTTGTAATATTTAAATTTAAGTAATCCCTATTCTGAAAAAAAAAACGGGACACAACGAAGTGCAGCAATTAAATAACCAATTTGTATTATCAGTTGTTAAAGAACTAGTTATTTAAATAAAGTGATCAGATGTCCCGGATTATGAGGGACGTTCCCGGATTTAAATCGTATGTCCGGCATTGAAAATTGACCCGGAAAGTGTCCCGTATTGTATATCTTACCTTATTATTGCTCTCTATTTGTAAACTAACTTTTCCAATTAAATAACACCGATATGGTTTAACTGGCAACAATTATTTAAATTCAAAAATTCAACTATTTCAATTCAAGTATGTCATGAGTTTTTAGCGAATTCACATTGCTATTTAAAAAAATCTATTTCTATAATTGCTATTTCAGTTTAAAAAGTTGAAGTGTACTAAACAAAAGTGAAAAGTTTAAATTTATGCAAATTATTATTAGTTTATTTTTATAAAGTTTATTTCTTGTAAGAATAATTTTATTTTTTTCTTAATTGTTTTTTTATTTTTGATATTAATTAAATTAATAAAATGAAAAATCTATGATATTTTAATTCGGAACAATTAAATAAACTAGGAAAATTATGTCCTGAGGAATGCGTTAAGTTTTTCTTTATATTTATTTAAACTTGTCCCGGATTTCAACATAAAATACATGGTCACTTTATATTTAAATAAATTCTGTATGATTTTTGTAAACTAAAAATATTTATATATTTAAAATATCTATTTATTTTATTTATATTTATTTTACTTCCATTTCTCCAGCTTCCAATATAACCACCACATTTGAATTTTCTCAAATTATCTTCAATTCTATATGTACCTTTTAAGTCTAGTCACTGAACAATAACAAAAAGTAACGGTATATATATTTTTACAACCCTTTTTTTTAAAATATACATCTGTAATATATTCGTATATGTATATCGCATAATATCCTTATCAATTTTCTAAATTTCTATTTTTTATTCTGACCACACCAGCATAATTTATTTCAAATAAAAACAACAAAAACGGTAAATCCTACTTTTATTGTATTGTTGTAAATATGTTTTGTACATTTTGTACACGCGGAATATTATTGTGAATGCTTTAGCTTATTGCTGTAGGAGAGACGACCATGATAACACTGTATAGATTATCATTACAATAATTCCAAATTGAATTTTCAAATTTTTTTTCATTTTTATATTTCTTTTTGTTACTATTTTATTCACATTTTTTTTTTTTTTTTTCTGCTCATTTAAACTTGAAAACACAGAAAAAATTTTTATTCTTAAAATCAAAAAATAAAAAAACCATTTTTCTGAAATAAATTTTTTTATTTATTTTTTTTTTAACTTATTCAATTTAAAGTCATGAAGAGAAAATTTTAAATTTTTAATAATTTAAAATAATAATTCGTGTGTTCTCCTACCGAAGATTTTAGAGTATTATAGTACAGATCATCAGAAAACACTGCCGATTTACGAAACATTTTTAATTACTATCTCCTAGTTTTATGTAAACTTATGAGATGGACTTCAGAAATTTCCAAAACTTCTTCTGCCAGATCTGCAGTGTAGTGATATAAATCTTAAAAACTTCATATCAGTTCTTTTTATAAAAGGTGAAGGCTTTACCACTACGAATCTGGAGTTTATAGTCAATACTGATACGGTAATTCAGCCATCATTAATGAAAAACCAAACTAAATTCTAAAATTTTCAATTTTTTTTTTTTTTCAAAACTTTTTTAATACAAAACAGATATATAGGTTGCATTTTACTAACTTAGATCAAACCGTTAATGATATTTTAATCTTTATTTTATTGCAGATACATTTTTATAAATTGATCAAACAATTGATCAATCTTTAATCTGATTTACCTTGTGATTTAGCTACCAGCCTTTGGATACTACCATTTGCCCTTGAATTAATGATAAGTAATCATAATGTTCGTATTCTTACAATAATTACTTGATATTAATTCTATAAATATAATTCGAATATTCTTAATACTCCAATATGCCCAAATTTTCCATTATACTTTCTCTCCTGCTAAGACACAGACCAACTTATCACAAGCAAAAGGACAAAACTGAGAAAAGTTTAATTTTGAACATAAACATGCATCTCTTTTTATAAATTAGATCAAAATTTTTTTGAGCTATCTCTCCCTTTTAACGTCTTGCTCATCTGGAAAGATATAACTCCAACGTTCATCTTTCTATTGTCAGATCAACCTCATCTTTAGTTATGTAACTATTATAATCATCCCGATTTCTATCTACTAATCTTTATCCTGAAATTTTAATCTCTAAATAAAAAAGTCCAGATTTTTAAATATCTCTGTGCTGATTTTATTGATTAGTTTAATACTTTCCTTAATTTTTTTATAAGAGAGAAAAAAACGGAAATAGATAAAAAAAAATAATAAAATTTATTTAATTTTTTGTTTAGTGTAAAACGAAAACATTGTATTTGTTGTCTAAAAGTAAGAAATTATTCTCTTAAAGAATTTAAAAAGATATTTATATACTCACAATTTGTGAATAATTTAAACAGATATTATAATATTTTTTAAGTAATTTAATAATAACAAAAAGTATTTTTAACAAAAAAGTTACCAACAATTGGTTTTAACCAGATGGTACCATGGATTCATTTAAAAAGGCATACCATTTTTTATATGTTTAACATTTTCTATGTTGTTTATACATAAAATCTTCCAATCTTGAAAATATGTATTTTAAACTTTTGGAAGTACTTAAGATTTAGCATTGAAATACGATTAATAATAAAACCTTTTTACGAACGGCCTTACAATATAACAAACAATCCGAAAGGATAAGTCCAACGACTTTATGTTTGTGAAATGACGTCTATTGAAATTTAATACACTAGGTATACACGATTCTTATATTCTATATAATAATAAGAGTTTTCCTTCTTCAAAAAAAGCATAAAATTATAAAATTAAAATTAAAAAAGAAAATTACTTTCAGGAAATCTCTTATATTAAAGCTTAGAAAAATGCTTCAACTATCTCAACTAATTCAAATTTATTTCTGTTTTTTTTTTTTAAATTTAAAAATATGTAAAAAAAAAACTTTATATTTTCTAAATATTTGTTATATTTTCCGATCTGGTATCCACAAATATCTTAAATGTACATAAGGTATATACATACATAAATAATTGATAAGGGGTGTGTAAATCTGTGAAAACCAAAAAAATGTTATCGGAATTATCGAAATCGTATTTATACTTACTGAAAGCAGTACGTTTTGTTATATATTAACTTTAAGCTCAACACCCCTATTAAATTTACTCTCCTTTACAATGACATAAAAATTAATATTTTATTTTAATACAAATATTTTTTAAATAAAAAATTTAATTCAAATTTTTTTTTTCAAAACAATGTTGACGTGAGTTGATTGAACTTTTCATTAAAACCAAAAAAGTTCATAATTTGATATAGCTACTTTTTTTTCTTTATTGTGAATAAAATAAATGAATCGGAAAAATTATAGACTCATATTGTAATAAAAAAAAATATAATATTCACGACACTCATATGAGATTTGATCCAATTGGGATTATTATATCAGGATTTTTTCATAAAAATTATCGAACCTTAAACAGTTATTGTTTTTTTTTTTTTGTTTTCTTTTTTTTTCAAATTCAAAAAAATTTATTCTATTCACATTATTAATCGTTCAGACCGTACTCAGTTCGATAATAAATCAGGCAGAATGTAGAACCAAAGGTTTTTAAAGGTGTACATTTTCCAAAAGGCAATCAAAATGGTTTAGAATGTTGTGCAGACTTGCATCAAAATTTGTAATTTTTTTTTTAAATTTCAAATGTGAAAAAATGTGAAAAAATCAAAAGCCATTTTCTTCAATTTTAAGGATATCCTAAAAAAAAAAGCTGTTAACACAGTATGTAAAAATATAATGTTAAAGATTTAATTTCAATGTTTTAATCTGAAAAAATGTGTACATAGATAAAGCTATTTAAAAATAGCATATTTACAAATTTTTGACCTTTAATAGCTTTTAAATAGGGGAAGGTATACAAAACAAATTTTTGAGCTAACTTTATACTAATTCTTCCTCGAAAAAAGATCTTACTATTAAAAAAGCTCAAGGTTTTATCTAAAACCATTCTGGATAATATAAGTAATATATTATGATATCTTGCAAAATTTTATTTCTACATCATAACTGTAAATTTAAATACTAAATTGCAAAAATAAAAACTTAAAATTTTAATATTGATTTATAAGGCTAAAAAAATAACCAATATTTTGGAGTTTTTAGACTGAAGAATGTTAAGCAGAAAGCAAGATATATACACATTTGAAAATAGCGATTTTCCGAATTTTCAAAATCTGTAGCATTATTCGACAACGAGACCTATCCATGATTAAAATTTAATTTATCTGACTTTAAATGGTGTAGAAGTTTAATGATCAGGCAGACGGATTAATGGACAGAGTCAAACTAATAAACATATTTTCAAATTTTTTCTTTGAAAAATGTGCTAAAAAATGGAAAAAAAATATATATTAAAAATAAATAAAATTTATAATGCATTTAAATATAAAAAAAAATATTTTTTAAATACCTACAGCTCTACGTAGGTTTTTGGTTGCTTTTAAATCAACTTAAAAATTTTGTAAAGAAATTGTTTTTAAAACAGCTATAGGTATATAGAAACAAAATTCCTAAATGAAAAATATATTTAAAAACGCATACCGTTATTCATTTGAGCGAACAAACACAAAATAGAAGTGAACAAAATCCTTTAAATCTTTCATTTTTGTTCCCAAATGTATTAGAAAGTTTTTTTTTTTTTGTGCAAATATAATTTCAGAAAATTCTACTTAATTTTTTCATAATTATGATTTTCATTCTCAAAATTACTTAAAAATATATACATACATCTATGAATATACTTATACATTATCTAATTACATCATCACCATGTGTTGTTAAAATATCGTTAGAGATCCTTTGGTTTGGTTTATAAAATTTTTTATCCTTTCTAATTATGAAAATCAAATACTATTGTATACTTCCTATACGAACATTCGAGATTTGATAATAATTATACTCATATTATAATAATAATTTTATTAAATGTTTTTTTTTTATGATGAATTTTTTAATTTGACATAGAAACTCTGGTTTTTACAAATACATAAAATTTTCTCTTTTCAATTCAATCATATCAAAAATTAATTTAAAAAGGATATTTTATTTTTTGATTTCTAAAAAGGGATCATTTTTTATTACATTTATATATGATTCAATTATATTTAATTTATATCTAATCTTATTAACCTTTTATTGAGCTTCAAAAAACATGAAATTTTTATTTAACTATAGCATAGGTATTAATAAAAAATTATATTAAAATCAATTTTAATATTTAAAATAAATTTAATTTGACCTTAAAATATCTGGAAGTTACTGGTTGTTCCTTAATTTAAAGGTAATACAGGGAATTCTTAATCTTTAAAATCTTTACCATTTTATTTTTAAGTTTTTATTTTTTTTTTGGTTTTTTATGTTCCCATGAACGTATGTTCAAGGGTAAAATAAATTTGCCATTAGGTTTTTGATACCAAGCTAGATATACACTCAAAAGTGTATGGATCGGATCAGAATTGAATTCTAAGTCGGTTAAGCCACGTTCATCTTTCATCCTTCTGTACCATAACTCAAAAAAATAAGGGACTACTAAGGGTACGGTACAGTTTGTAACTTTAATTTAGCAAATGGACATTGGATAATTGAGCATTTCGCAAAAAAAAGATACCTAGCAAAAAGACATTTTTCAAAATGGACACTTAACAAAAAACCTTTTGACAAAATGGAAACTTAATATTTGGACATTTGCGGTGAGTACTAACAGAAATAAAGGTTGCCAAAATAAGAGAAATAAAAATAATAACAATAGTATTTTTACAATTTTTAGCACATTTTCAAAAAAAACTTGAAAAAATTTGCCTATTAGTTTCACTCTGTCTGTCCATCTGTCTGTTTGCAAAACTTCTACACATTTAAGGATATAGAAAAACAATTTTAACCATGGGTAGGCCACATAAAAAAATTAATATTGTAGAATAACTTTTTCATGTCGCCCCATCCTTTACGGAGGTACAGCTCCTCAAACTTTGAAAAAGCCTTAGTTTTAAATGCGTATATCTTATGTTATGCTTAACATTTTTTCAATCTGAAAACGCCATTCGACAGGAACTTTCTTTACCTTTCTAAATCATATAATTTTTTTTGAAACTTGAAATTTTAAGGTAAGAAATACCTTTTAGAATTAGTATAATATGTTTCCTTAGAAATTTTTTTTGGGCCGCCCTTTGTTTAAGACCTATTTAAGGCTCAAAAATTGAAAATGTGCTATTTTTAAACACCTATAACTTAGGTACCTGTACAAATTTTCTTCGATAAGGTATAAAATGTAAAGCTTCAATAATATATTTTTACATAAATTAACAGTTTTTCTTAGTTATATAGGGGGATTTCAGCTCCTCAAAATTGCAAAAAAGTCCTATTTTCACATTTTTTCTTATATGAAATTGTTAAATTTTGGTGCAAGTCACAATTCTAAACAGTTTGTATTATCTTTTAGAAATGTGCGCTTTTAAAATCTGTTTGTTTACATTCTGCCTTGTTTTTCATTATTTTCACAAAAATTTATTTTAAACTAATATTTTTTTTTTTTTTTTAGAAAAATAAACTTTACATTTTCGATATTAACTATTTTGACACAGATTCATCTAGCCAACTACAGAATTGAAAATAAAACTGTTGATTGTTAAAAGCTCCAGAATATCCACTTAAATAAGTTGTTAAGCGCCAATTGTTAAAGTTTAGTTAAGTCCATTTTGCTAAATGTCATTTTCCGAAATGTCCACTGATCAGTTGTCTAGTGTAAGTTGCCAAATGGCCGATTTCGTAATGTAAATTATTGATTTTTTTCTTTCACAATTTTATTATTTAAATTATTTTTTCCCTTTAATCAGATAAAAATTGCATATTAGTTGCACGTTAAGTAAAAGAAACTCAAAATTTTATTTAATACTACATAAACTTTTTTTTTTTTTAAAAGAATGACATTAACATTATCACATTTTTTGAAGATAGTGCAACAGCACATGGTAAATGTTCAAAACTACACATTATATTTTATAATTTATATATTTTTTATTTGTACAATATTAAAATCATATTTAAATTTTTATTTAGATTCTTTTTTTTAACAACGGAATTTTCTTTTCATCAAAAACAAAAAAAAAAAAAAAAAAACAAATTTTTAGATTAGCTATTTAAAATGCGGATCACTTCTCGAAAATTTTCTTTCTTATATGTTTCGTATGGTTTTTTGTTTTCCTTTTCTTTTTTTTTAACATTAAGCAAAGTTCAATATGTTTAAAACTGAAAACAAAATAATAAAATACAATTATAATAAATTTGAATTTTCGTTTTATAAAAAATGACAAAACATATAAGAAACTTTCTATATATTATATCCACATCCAGTAAAATCACCCTTACTAACAAAATTTTTGATCCTTTATGTTTATAATGATGTGCTTGCACTAAAACAGAGAATAATCCCATTTATTTTATCATTTCAAAAAAATATAGCATCTGTTTAAGGGTCAAAACAACCAAACAAAAAAAACAAGAAAAAAGAATTATATAAATAAAAGAAAAGCTAAACAGAAATACCCAAAAGTTTATAGATCTTTAAAACCTTCAGTATATGAACAAACATTTAGAATACCGTCCCTAACAAAATGACAGCATTTACATAAACATGTTTTATGTTACAAAAACAAAAAAAATGTAAATTTGATTGAAAAAAAAAAACTTTATATATTGTGTCTTTATAATGTATACAAATATAATATGAACATGAATACAGGTGAGGCAATATATTTAAGAAATGCGTCTACTCTACGCAAGTTGTTTATTGAAAAATCCTTATCAACATTTACTTTATTTACACGTTTTAAATGTTCAAAATCATCTCTAGAGCTGTTTACTTGTTTTAGAGATCACTTGCGTACTCACTTACCGAACCCCTCACAATAAAGAGGGAAACAAAAGTAAAAAGCTTGAGCATTTTCTTTGCAGATGTCCGGCCCTAGCTAGAGCCAGACTCCTCTCACTCGGTAAACCGTTCTACCACAACCTTAGAGAACTTACTAAACATAAAATCAAATAATAGATTTCGTATCTGAAGTGCTCAGGTTTTTTATACTATAATTTCCTTCCAAAACAAGCATGCATCAATTTCTACCAATGATTATAACGTAAGCAGTCAACGTAAAAGCGAAAAGAATACCAATTGATTTTAAAGCTCATGGAACAAGAAATAAATGTTGCTTTATGTTAGCGTGATAAAATAAAAATTTTTAATTACAATATTCTGTCACATGAAATGTATTCCCATATGTAATGTAAAGTGAAAGTATTACTAAAACCACTATTACTATTACATATTTTTGATGCCTTCATTTGATAATTCGTTTTAAATTTAAAACAAATCAAACCCTATTATATTTCAAAGTCGAACCTTTAAATCCTAAATATTATTGGGTACAGCTTTAAAGGATATTGCTTCAACTGTTTATACATTAGTTAACTCTACTTTGAACCAAGAAAAAAAAAAAGAAAAAAGGTTTTACTGAAGGATTTCCAGATGATAACAGATCACAATTTGTTGAAAACAATAATAAAAACTGAAACTAAATAAAACATTCTTTTGAAGTTTTTAAATAAGGCGTTGTTCATTTTATATACATTATATCAGATTTCAGTGTCTCGCTTACCCCTCATTATAGTCACATAACCCAGACAAAATAATACTAAAATTTTAGAAAAATGTTTAACTTTTTTCTTTTTCGCCTACTTCCGAGCAGAAAAACTTTGAAAATCCTTCCGAATAATATTTCAACACAATTTTTAGAAAAAAAAAGTCAAAGTTGTGAAAAAAAATTTGTCACTACCAACAAAAGGATAGTTTAGAAAATTAACATGTTTTGGTGGGAAAAATTTTTTAATAATTCATAAACATTATTTTTTACATGCAGCATTAGCTACATTTGCAGACGATATAGCGATATTGTCAGTTGGGAAAACTACAGAAAAAGCTACAAATAAATTGCTGAGAACTAATAACCGAATCACCGATTGGGTAGAAGGTGGAAAATTAAGCTAAATGAAGCTAAATCTGGGCACGTTAATTTTACAAATAAAAAGATACAGTTTGCTCCGACCGTTATATTAAACAATGTTGTCATACCACTTCAAAATACAGCAAAATATCTAAGCATGACCTTAGACGCGAAACTTAAATGGAAAGAGAACTTAAAGAAAAAAAACAAAAATTGGAGATTAGGAATAAGCAATTGTACTGGTTAATTGGCAAAACATCTTCGATAACCTACAACAAAGGTTTAATCTACAATCAAATTTTGAAGCCTGTCTGGAAATATGAGATACAGATATGGGATTTTGCAAAGCACCTTTACGTTAAAACCATTCAAACATTCCAAAATAAATAAATTCGAAATATTGTCAGTCTTCCTAGTATGTGCGCAACACTCATTTTCATGGTGATCTCCAGATTCCGCTAATTGAAGACGAAATAATGAATAGCGCTGCACGTCATAAGATTCTTCTTTCTCAATACATAAATGTAGAAGTTACACGTTTAGTTGACGATCAAAATTTTGTTTAACGTCTTAAACGAACGAGATCACTAGAACTGTGTTAGGTTAAAATGTTTTAACTCTCAAAAATCTCTTCGGGATATTGTTAATTGATTGTTAAATCAAGAATATCTTCAAAACGAGGAAGAATACAGTTGCCTTTGTCAACTCTTAGATACCCGTACGAACCGTTAGTATGTTAACAGCCTGTCACTCTGCTTACAATATTATTTTTTTAATATTTTAGTATTTTAAAATAATTTGAGTAAATTTTATAATTTCTAGAATTATGGGTTCTACATATATTCAAACTATATGTTTATATGTAGATTCTTCGAAAGCAGATTCTAACCTTTCACATAACGATTATCAATCCAAAACTTTTTCAAATATTCTATAGTACCATTTAATACCAAGCGGTAAATGTATATTAAATTTACTTAGTACAAAATAGTAAATATAATTTTAAATATTATATTATATTATATTTAAATATTCCATTGACAGAATAATTTCTTATAAGTAAAATAAAATACATATATGTATGTAAATACGGCGCTATATAATATACATATATACTCTTATCATTCATTCACTAGTGACATATACGATATGTAAATAAACATGATATTATATAAGTATGTATATATATCAATATCATATAAATAAAAATTCTTCAAGCAACCGTTATGTTGTTTATTTATTTACATTTTTTTGTACTACGCATTATATCCTCAACAAATTCAAATTATCGAGTAAAACAAATGCAAAAAATTTGTTGAAGAAATTTGTTAGAAAATTTGAAAAAATCAAGTAACACTTTCGTCAATTATAAAGTAACCCTATGTTATTAAAAAAAGTTGTTAACAGAAATAAGAGTATAATGTTGAAGCTTTAATTTTTGTGTATTACTTTAAAAAAATTTTAACAGGTCTTCAAGTTACAGGTGTTTAAAAATAGGAAATTTTCAGTTTTTGACTCCTTACAGCTCCTAAACGGGGGGTGATACAAAAAAAAATTCTGAAATGACTCATCTTATTTTCAAAGATCTAACTTCTGTCAAAATTTCAAGTTTCCAACTTAAACCGTTTAGAAGATAGAAGGGTTAAAGGATTTTGCAAAATTTTAGTTTCGCATAACGGTAAATTAAGACACCGTATGCCACAAATATATATTTATTGTATATATACTTTTAAAGCTAATAAAAGTAGTAATCGTTTGACGTTTTCAAAATGAAGATCTACCTTATACAACTTGTGCTATAATAATTTAAATATAGAGCTTTTTTGAACCTTTGGGGAGCTGTAGCTCCGTAACGGATGGGGCTACAAAAAAAAGTTATTAAAAATAAAATTAATATTTTTATGAGATCTATCAGTAGTTAAAATTTCATAGCTCTATTGCAAAAAAAATGTGGGGATCTAAAAGTTAGGTGTTCGAGAGCTACCCTAAGACTTGGTCCAAACTCAACCAAAAAAAATAGGGAACCTACAAATTACTCCCAAAATATTTTGTGTAAATTTCAAGATTCTAGCTTTCTTAGTTTTTGAGTTAGCGTGCTGACGGACGGACGGACGGACAAGGCTCAAAAGTCTTAGAATTTTTTTCTGATCCGATCCATACCTTTGAAGGTATATCTAGCTCGCTTATTTCGAGGTGTTACAAACGGAGGAGTAATTTTATTATACCCGATCCTATCGTACGGGTATAATTATAGTGCCAAATATAAATTAATGGTTACTATTAATGGACTAGTTTTAATAGTTTAACTGCACTCTCCGGTTAATGAGTAATCCAATTACAAGGGGTGCCTTCGGGGTCTTCCATAATCAAAAACAAAAAAAATAAATGTTTCGTTTTATATTTTTGAAGTTTAAGGAATGGCGAAGGAATATTAATTATTTTTAAAAAAGTTAGATAATTGTATTGAAGACTTATTTTTAAGTATTCGATTTAAGCCGAAGGGGATCAATTAAGAAGAATAAGGATTTTAAAAATTATGACATCAACCAAGCTTCAACAATTAAAAAGCATTTAGTATATAATTGACAAAATGGTTTTTTTTTACATTTTTTGCTGAAAACTAAATAGTGGGTAAGAGAACGTCTTTGAAGTATACATTAATTTAACAAAAGTTTTGGTATTCTAAACTTTAAAACATTGTTATAATAATATTGTTTTTTTTTATTGCAAATTTATAATCCACTATAACCATTTATGGATAAATAAGCTTTACAATTTTGAGGGTGGATACAGGATATGAATAAATATAGAGATGGTTAAGAAACAAGGGTTCAAAAAATTTACTCAGTTTTAATCGGTCAGTTAAAGGCACAATTTTATATTATAAAAACTTTTTTGTTTTTCTGTTTGATTTTATCCTGTTTTAGTTTTTGTTTGTTTTTTTAAAACATTTATGTTAATGTTTTTTTTAGTTTTGTTTTATTTTACACTTTTTTTTGTTTGTTTTTTTTTTTTTCTTGTTTTGATTCCTTTGTTTTTTCGTTCATTTAACTTTTCTGTTCTTTTGTGGGATTATTGACGTTAACATATGACGTTTCTTTCTTTGTTTATACCCGTACGATAGGATCGGGTATAATAAAATTACTCCTCCGTTTGTAACACCTCGAAATAAGCGAGCTAGATATACCTTCAAAGGTATGGATCGGATCAGAAAAAAATTCTAAGACTTTTGAGCCATGTCCGTCCGTCCGTCCGTCCGTCCGTCAGCACGCTAACTCAGAAACTAAGAAAGCTAGAATCTTGAAATTTACACAAAATATTCTGGGAGTAATTTGTAGGTTCCCTATTTTTTTTGGTTGAGTTTGGACCAAGCCTTAGGGTAGCTCTCGAACACCTAACTTTTAGATCCCGACATTTTTTTTGCAATAGAGCTATGAAATTTTAACCACTGATAGATCTCACAAAAATATTAATTTTATTTTTAATAACTTTTTTTTGTAGCCCCACCCGTTACGGAGCTACAGCTCCCCAAAGGTTCAAAAAAGCTCTATATTTAAATTGTTATAGCACAAGTTCTATAAGGTATATCTTCATTTTGAAAACGCCAAACGATTACTAAGTTCATTAGCTTTAAAAGTATATATACAATAAATATATATTTGTGGCATACGGTGTCTTAATTTACCGTTATGTGAAACTAAAATTTTGCAAAATCCTTCAACCCTTCTATCTTCTAAACGGTTTAAGTTGAAAACTTGCAATTTTGACAGAAGTTAGATCTTTAAAAATAAGTATGAGTCATTTCAGAAATTTTTTTTGTATCACCCCCCGTTTAAGAGCTGTAAGGGGTCAAAAACTTAAAATTTCCTATTTTTAAACACCTGTAACTTGAACACCTGTTAAAATTTTTTTAAAGTAATACATAAAAATTAAAGCTTCAACATTATATTCTTATTTCTGTTAACAACTTTTTTTACTAATGTAGGGTTACTTTATAATTGACGAAAGTGTTACTTGATTTTTTCAAATTTTCTAACAAATTTCTTTAAAACGAATTTTTTCCATTTTGTTTTACTCGATAATTTGAAATTGTTGAGGATATAATGCGTAGTACAAAAAAATGTAAATAAATAAACAACATAACGGTTGCTTGAAGAATTTTTATTTATATGATATTAATATATATACATACTTATATAATATCATGTTTATTTACATATCGTATATGTCACTAGTGAATGAATGATAAGAGTATATATGTATATTATATAGCGCCGTATTTACATACATATATGTATTTTATTGTACTTATAAGAAATTATTCTGTCAATGGAATATTTAAATATAATATAATATAATATTTAAAATTATATTTACTATTTTGTACTAAGTAAATTTAATATACATTTACCGCTTAGTATTAAATGGTAGTATAGAATATTTGAAAAAGTTTTGGATTGATAATCGTTATGTGAAAGGTTAGAATCTGCTTTTGAAGAATGTACATATAAACATATAGTTTGAATATATGTAGAACCCATAATTCTAGAAATTATAAAATTCACCCAAATTATTTTAAAATACTAAAATATTAAAAAAATAATATTGTGAGCAGAGTGACAGGCTGTGAACATGCTAACGGTTCGTACGGGTATCTAAGAGTTGACAAAGGCAACTGTATTCTTCCTCGTTTTTTTGAAATATTTTATTATTTAAATATGTTTGTATCATTCTGTTAATACTTTAAAAACAAAATGTTTACATATAATGTGTATGATTATTTTATTTCTATTTGTTTTTCGTAAAGTTTATATTTGTATAATTTAAGGTGTTCAAACTCATTTTATAGGAATATATAGTGAGGAATACGGTATGTAATTTTAAGGGTAGTTAATTTTACAATTACTCTCTTTCTTTTTTATTTTTAAATAAGAAACTTGAAATTTAAAAGAAAATAATTTTCTATTAGTACTAAAATTGTTCTAAAATAGTTTTGAAATTTTGACTTCATAAATTTTTTAGTGAGGCCTACAAATATTAATTATACGATATTTCGAAAAAGTTCACTTCAATACAATATATAGCAACATATAGCAATATATAGGAAATAATATTATTTTATATCATTTCCTGAAAAGAATTATATTCATAAAAAGTTTTTTAGTTTTTATTAGAAATATTTCATCGTTAAAATATTTAAATCTTTTCAATCTTTTTTCCATCAGATCTAAGACTGTGTTTACAAAGGCACCAAAAGACAATCGTGAATGATGAAAAAACTAAATGTTTAAAGGGCGAAACTGAAATCTTGTTTAATTTTGAAGCTTATAACTGGCAATTAAATCATATCTATCTTTTCGTATATACAAGGTGTTAATTAATATGTAATTTAAAAATATTTGTATAAATAAAAAAGCAGAACGATAAAATATTAATGGCTGCAGTTGGCTGCAGCTTGTATTTTTATTGGTCTTTTGTCTCTTGTTTTAACAGTTTTCCGAATTAATATTCCAAATAATAAACGGAATAATAACAAAAGAGTTTTTCAAATTCAAAAATAAGAATATGTTATTCGTTATAATTTTAGTCTATAACCTCAAATTATTTCCAACGTTCTTTTATTATGTCATAATAATTTGAGCTGTCCAAGATCTACTACTAATTTTATTTCATAATTTTTAAGGGGTTAGAATTGTTTCGATAAAATCATATTATTTTAAAAATTTTTTTTAACATTATTTAATTTTATTCCTAAACTCTACTGCGGCTTATATTATAACAGCCGGCTAACAAATATATAATAATAAGTCAACCAAAATTATGAGGAAATGGAGATAGAACTTTAATAGGAACATTAGTCATGTAAAAAAACGAACAAATTATTTAGTAAGGATACAACAGTTTGATCCTTGTTTATAGTTTGCAACTTCAGTGGGACTTTCAATTTGCGACTTACAACTAAGTGAAAAATGTACTCTTGAAACTTTAAAACACAGTGAGAAAATCAAAAAAATAAAATAATTTTAAATACATATAAGATTTTTGCTATATCGAAGGGGGAGCGAAAAATCTTGTTTCGCAAAACATAATGGGATATGTTAACAAAAATCAAAGATCCACAGAGAAAATAAAAGATAAATAAGTTTCTATTAATGTTTTTTATAAATTAACATATCTATTATCAAGTAGAAGAAATTGTTGTGGTACAAGCAATTAATTTTAAATTTAAATTTCGTTCTTCTAAAATATAATGGGAGACAAAATTATAATCGAATTAAAAATTTAATTTTATGTTATATAGAATAATATAAAAAAAACTACTTTAAATGATCCTTTGTTTATGTGCATCACCTATAAAAATTTTTTATTTTAAATACTGATTTTTAAAGTCTAAAACTCTTACATAATATATGTTAGATAAAAATATATGAAACATCACTTCCCATTCTAATTTTGTCCCTTTTTACATATGAAAAGAAAAAATTGTTATTATTTCGATTTATGATGAAGGCAAAAGATTTTTATAATGAGAAATGCCCCAAGTAAAATTCAATTTGGAACCACACAAATAGAAATTTTGAAAAAGATTACGATTGTTTTGTTTTGGTTTAAATATCAGCCTGAATTCTATTTTTATTGTCTTATTCTTAAAATACACTTGGGCCCAAATTTAAAGAACAAAGTAATTTATTGCTCTTAATTTTATATTCATTTTTAACAATATAAAATACAAATAAAAAAATTAGATATTTAAATAAGTATAACCACTATGAATATCAACTCTCCCCGATCAGTGACTGTACAATATTTTTATTTTGTTCCTTTTTCGGTCCCTTTAAATTCAAATATAAATTTCTATATACACATAATATTGCTAAGTTTTATTTATATGTATATTTTAGCCTATTTACTAAATAAATAAAGATGATTCAAAGATTTTAAAATATTATATTGTCTAATAATATGAAATCCCTTTTTAAAAAGTTGCAAATACATATTATATATGTAGAACAAAAAAAAGGAAAAAAAAAACATATAATTTTTAATATATTACTAGACAGAAAGTTTTCTATTTTTATTTTTCAATATAATTAATTTTATGTTTGCCTAATTAATTGTCAATTTCACTAATATTGCTTCTCCTGTCTTTTTCTGATGAAGTACACTGGTACCCTAGGAAGCACATTTATAATGAAGTCACTACAGATTTTTTGTATTAAACAAAACAGTATCTTTAACGGCGATATGTGGGAATCATTGGAAAAAGCAGCGGTACCAGCATCATTTCTCTATCAGTGTGTGAGACTTTTACCCACTAAACACCACCTCATGTTAACCAAATAATATATTAAGGAATCTGTAATACTATTTTACTGTTTGAGAAACGAAAGATCCTGCTATGGAGTAAAAATAGGTTTCAGTTTTGTATGAAATGTGATGAAAAAAGGTATTGATGTTTTCTTTAAACCTATGTATGTATATTCAAAATTTAATCATTCTCAATTTTAAAGAACACATGAGGTAGAAGATGGTTCCACATTTGTTATATTCGAGTCACAAACAAATTGCCATATACTGAATTTTGTAATCTAGGAATCTCAACGACGTATAGGAATGGACAAGTGCCCAAGTGCCCAAGTGCCCAGTTTCTCTTTGGGAAACTTTGTGTGAAGGTATCGTGCTTTTTATTTCATCGAAACAGTTACTTTAATAGTTTTCAACTGTAGATAATTATTCGAGCATCTCCACATTTCCGTATCTTACTACGGAATATTGTTATTAGATGCACCTTATTAATCTCCGCAGTTCGGAAAATAGCTTTCTTGCAAGGGTTTTCAATTAGGTTTGAAGAATTCATGATAAGTTTAATTTTAAAAGATGTATTTAATTTGGAGTAACGTAGAAAGTTAAATTAAAAACTTGCAAGAAAACAGAGACCATTATTTCATTATCAGAAATTTTCTTTAGATATAAATACATTAGAAATTTTTAGTCAATATTTGATATCAATTTTTTGTTCTCACTTGAATTCTTCAATTTTTTTATTTTCCTTTTTTGTACAACATTACTTTTATCTATAAGAAATATATTAAAATTTAGTTAGGTTAGTGGCAAAGCAGAAAGAGACAAAATACAAAAAGGATTTTTTTTTCCTCATATTGTTATTGAAAATATTTTTACACGATGTATTTAATCAAAATCCTTTGCTTACATATAAGTTAAATATCCTAACATTTATTACTATATAATATATATATAATAATATGTGGTGTGAAACTATGTTTTTATAATGAGATCATAAAACATTGGGTGTCATGTTTATAAAAAATGTAAATAATTTATTTATGCAAAGCAATGACAAAAAATGCTTTAAACAAAGAAAACCTACAACAAAAATTTAAAATGAATTAGAAATGCAGTTAAAATATAAATTTATACAATCTTTTAAGAATATCCTGAATTCTATATTATCGTTGTAACAAACTTCAACATATAGCTTGGTCTCTACTCTTTGAATTCTCAACCCTAGACTTAAAATGTTAAAAGGGACATTTCAAAAATTTGACTCTAGAGATTTTATAATGGTAGTTGGCTTCAACATTTTAGGCAATGTATCTTTAATTGTTAAGTAAATATCTAATACCTTAAGCCAAACCTTAAACTTAGCTCTCAAATTTTGGATAAATTAATTATCTAGTAAAATATATCAATAAGTGGAAAAATTTTGCATCTAACAGATGTAAATATGGACACACCTGAAAAACCAGTGGAGTAATAAAGACAGCAACCAATTTATTTATTAATTTTATTGATTTTGATTCAATTTTTTTTCTTGTTATAAGGAAAAATTTTAGGACAAACTTCCGCAAAGAAGTGAACATCGATTTAGATGCAATATCTCAGAAACGGTAGGACTGATTAAGATAAAATAAGATGTATATTAAAGATAGTACTTAATGCTCTACAATATTATAGAAATATAGTTCCCGTATACTGTCGTAGACTCGTAGAGCAAAAATAACTAGTTCGTCACCACTCTGCGGAAATTTATTCAAATTTTTTTTTTTGTTTAATGCATTTCCTCTGTCACATAAATGTGGACAGGAAATTACAAAGCCTTTCCTGTTCAGGCGTGGCTGTAAATGTCATAAGGCGGAATAATACTTACGACGTGTGTGGGACTCGAACCCACACTCCTTTGGTGTTTACAGCGTATTTTATACGCTCTTACCCACTAGGCCATCGAGACCCTAGAGAATAAAAAATTTGAGGTAATTTTTCTACATTATTTTATTTTTTAATTTTTTAAAGTAAATGTTTTCTTTATTATTGAATTTAAATTTATTTTAACATTGCATTTTCCGATTGAATGAAACCATTTTCAAATTAAACGAAACCTTTTCCACTATTTCCTCTCATCTAGTAATTTCCATCAAAATAATTCTTTTAAAAACTTAAAGTAGATTTACTTTAAAAAAGTAAATCTATATGTTTTTCTAATATAAAAATTTGTTTTTTTGTTTTAAAAAATTTTGATGAAATCATATAAGTTCACATGTCCCATTTTCATTTTTCTTTAATCCTTTCATGAAAAAACAAATGCGAAATTAAAATGAGCGCACGAAAAGAATAATAAAAAGATGAAATAAAATAAAAAAACAAACACATGATAGGAATCCGTTAGAACTAACTAAGAATAAGCATAATAAAAGTTCTTATGCATCATTACAAGTACCAACATAGTTTAAGGGTATAATAAATTTGTTATCACATTTGTGATACCTTAAGTGGAAAAAATAGATATGGAAAAGAATATATAATCCTCAGCATTGAATTCTGAGTCTGAATTTAGATGACTGCGACCATCCATCGATCCGTCGGCACGACAATTCAAAAACTAACGAAGCTAGAATTCTAAAATATTTACCATTTAATGTTGATGTAAATTCCATTTTCATTATTGAAATTGACATACAACTTTTTTTTAAAACAGCTTTTTTTTATACGACTTCTGAAAAATTTATTTAGTCTACCGTAGCAGGTTCGGATAGCGATGAACTTTATATTCTCGGTTGTTGGTATTTAAAAAAGCTAGACATCTGAAATTTTGTAAAATATAATCAAGTTTTATTATATCAATTTCTGAGAAATGTTGTTGATTTGACGTAATGGGGTTTGAGCTACAAGTAACTGTCCTACAATTCTGAATTTACATAAATATATATATCTCAATACTTAATTAAATTAAATATCTAAAATTTTTTTAAACATCAATCATTAAATTTTATAAAAACAAAATATATTGTTATCGTACGGGAATCTTAAAGTTGACACAGTCAACCCTTTACACTTTTTGTTCTTTATACCCGTATGAACTATGTTCAAGGGTATAATAAATTTGCCATTACGTTTGTGACACCTTAAAGGAGTCGAGCTAGATATAGTGTCAAAGGTATGGATCGGCTCAGAATCGAATTCTGAGTCGATTAAGCCATGTACGTCCGTCCGTCCGTCCGCACGATAACTCAAAAAATAAAGGAGCTAGGGGGCTGAAATTTTTTTTACGTCACTTTTGCAAAATTGTTAGTTTTGCTATTTAAATCCAACATTTTCGGTCGGCGGGTTCGAGTAGCTGCCATACAACTTCTATCTTTATATAGAAATAACTCAGTATCTATTCAAGCTAGGTTTCTGAAATTTTGCAAATGATGATCAAGTTTTATGGCAACAACTTCTGTAAAATTTGGTTGTGCTGGTGCAGCGGGTTCGGGTAGCTGCCATACAACTTCTCCGTTTAAATGAGAATAACTCAGTGTTTATTGAAGCTAGGAATCTGAAATTTAGTAAAGAGGTGTCGAGTTACATGCCAACAACTTTTGTAAAATTTGGTTGGTCTAGAGCAGCCGGTTCAGACTTCTTGCACCTCTTGGAACCTAATGAAGCTAGGCGTCTGAAATTTTGCAAATGATGATCAAGTTTTATGGCAACAACTTTTGTAAAATTTGGTTGTGGTGGTGCGGCGGGTTCGGGTAGCTGCCATACAACTTATCCGGTTAAATGAGAATAACTCAGTGTTTATTGAAGCTAGGAATCTGAAATTTAGTAAAGAAGTGTCGAGTTATATGCCAACAACTTTTGTAAAATTTGTTTGGTCTAGAGCAGCCGGTTCAGACTTCTTGCACCTCTTGGAACCTAATGAAGCTAGGCGTCTGAAATTTTGCAAATGATGATCAAGTTTTATGGCAACAACTTTTGTAAAATTTGGTTGTGCTGGTGCGACGGGTTCGGGTAGCTGCCATACAAAATCTCTTTTTAAATGAAAAGAACTCAGTGTCCGTCCGCACGATAACTCAAAAAATAGAGGAGCTAGGAGGCTGAAAATTTTTTTACGTCACTTTTGTAAAATTGTTAGTTTTGCTATTTAAATCCAGCATTTTCTGTCCCCGGGTTCGGGTAGCTGCCATACAACTTCTTGCTTTAAATAGAAATAACCCAGTGTCTGTTCAATCTAGGTATCTGAAATTTTGCGAATGATGATCAAGTTTTATGGCAACAACTTCTACAAAATTTGGTTGTGGTGGTGCGACGGGTTCGGGTAGCTGCCATACAAAATCTCTTTTTAAATGAAAAGAACTCAGTGTCCGTCCGCACGATAACTCAAAAAATAAAGGAGCTAGGAGGCTGAAATTTTTTTTACGTTACTTTTGTAAAATTGTTAGTTTTGCTATTTAACTCCAGCATTTTCGGCCGCCGGGTTCGAGTAGCTGCCATACAACTTCTTTCTTTAAATAGAAATAACCCAGTGTCTGTTCAATCTAGGTATCTGAAATTTTGCAAATGATGATTAAGTTTTATGGCAACAACTTCTACAAAATTTGGTTGTGCTGGTGCGACGGGTTCGGGTAGCTGCCATACAAAATCTCTTTTTAAATGAAAAGAACTCAGTGTCCGTCCGCACGATAACTCAAAAAATAAAGGAGCTAGGAGGCTGAAATTTTTTTTACGTCACTCTTGCAAAATTGTTAGTTTTGCTATTTAACTCCAGCATTTTCGGCTGCCGGGTTCGAGTAGCTGCCATACAACTTCTTTCTTTAAATAGAAATAACCCAGTGTCTGTTCAATCTAGGTATCTGAAATTTTGCGAATGATGATCAAGTTTTATGGCAACAACTTCTGCAAAATTTGCTTGTGGTGGTGCGACGGGTTCGGGTAGCTGCCATACAAAATCTCTTTTTAAATGAAAGAACTCAGTGTCCGTCCGCACGATAACTCAAAAAATAAAGGAGTTAGGAGGCTGCAATTTTTTTTACGTCACTTTTACAAAATTGTTAGTTTTGCTATTTAACTCCAGCATTTTCGGCCGCCGGGTTCGAGTAGCTGCCATACAACTTCTTTCTTTAAATGGAAATAACCCAGTGTCTATTCAATCTAGGTATCTGAAATTTTGCAAATGATGATCGAGTTTTATGGCAACAACTTCTGTAAAATTTTGTTGTGATGATATGACAGGTTCGGATAGTTGCCATACAACTTCTCTTTTTAAATGAAAATAACTCAGTGTCTATTGAAGCTAGCTATCTGAAATTTAGTGAAAAAGTGTCGAGTTGCATGCCAAAAACTTTTGTAAAATTTGAATGGTCTAAAGCAGCCGGTTCAGGCTTTTTGCATTTCTTGGAACTTAATGAAGCTAGGCGCAATAGATTCGGGTAGCTATCATACAACTCCACAATTTACATAAATATATCTCTGTAGTTCGGTACTAAAACTCTGAATGTTTTTAAAAGATGATCAAGTTTTATAGAAACAGGATATATTACGTTCATACGGGTATCCCAGAGTTGACACAGTCTACTCTACTGCACTCTTCCTCGTTTTGAACTATTTTTGTCAATTTAATGTTTTATTTACACTTAGTTAAATAAAGATAATATATTTATCTACCATATATGTATATCTGAATATTCAAATTGCATACATACTTTCACATTTCTATAAAAATCTAAAGATTAACTAACACAAACCTATTTTCTGAATTTAAAAATCAACATACATACATAGGTTATTTCAACTTCTATGTTTACAACCATTCTTGTTTTGCATCTGAATAAATATTAGCCTATCATATCCTAAACATAAAAAATCCTTGACTTTTTACTATTTACTTTTAATCATTAACAACCTTCAAATTGACAAAACATCAAAAAAAAAAAAATTTTTGTAAAAGTATAGGTACCTTTATTTTTTAAAGTTAAAAATAAGTAATATAATAATAAAATATTTGTTTAGATTTTGAACAAAAAAAAAAACAAAAAAACTGCAGTGAAGAATGAAAGCTCTTAAGTTATTTATGACCTTTAAATGCCTTCAAATATTAGAATTTTAAAAGCTATTATAGTAAAGTATGCAAACATAATTTTTATCATAGAAATATTTTTCATTATTTTCTAAGGTTAAGAGAGTGATTAGTTAAAATAAATATGGATTTCTTGCCTATATAAACCTATACAAAAAGAATGTAAATGTAACAGTTATTTACTTGATAAAAGTTATATTTATATGGCTTGATAATTCTGTCATTAAAATGCTTACGTCACTCGAAGATCATACAACTTACGGAGTATTTTTATTTTTCTCCTCCTGTCCAGCTGACTTTCTTTGTCATTGACATACATTATTAATAAAAAAATGTAAATACGTAATACAAATATAAATATTCAGGATCATTATTTATAATACACTTAAACTTTATATTATAATTTAGATTACGAAAGATAATAATCTGGTGAGAGTGACAAAGACTATTATACAGGTTTATATAAAAAAATACCACTTTAGAACCTCAATTACCATTTGCAGAAAATAACTTTAAACAAGTATTTTCGCCTTTCTAACGTAATTAAAAAAAGATTTTATTTTGACATTTTCTACTTCATCGAATTTTCTGCTCAAACGTTTTTGTTGGATTCTGTTAACTCGATCAACTAAATCGAATTAAAGATTATTGGAGATATTTTTGGAGATATAAAGATTATTAAAGATAAACTATTGGAGATATTTTCGAATGTGTATAATACAGTTTTCTTTATTTTGTACCCACCTTCAAAAAAAAAAAAAATCATGACATTGCCTTTGAATTCTAATAAAATTACTTAAAGTGTATCTTAATTTAATAACACTATTTATTACTGATAAGGCATAAATGACGTGTCTCGCTCGCCTCAAGATATCTGTTTTTTTTTTTTAATCCACGTAATGCCAATTAAAGAGGTAGATAACTAAAAAATAAACTTTACTAAATATATATATGACTTTTAATATAAAAAAAAGAAGATATCTTGAACTAATATATTCTTTGTGGTAACACGGGAAATGATGCTGGTTTTATATAACTTTGACCACAAATTTTTTGAAATAGATGTTTTCTTTTTGTTTTGTTTAGTTTATTCCCCTGCCAGATAAATGTGACAAGGAAATTACACGGCCTTTCCTTCAGGCGTGGCTGTAAATGTCACAAGGAGGAATTATTCTTAAGACCCCATCAGGCCCCCCCTTGGGACAAGTTGAAATGAATAGACTTTATTTTATTTTTTACATATTTATTTATTTTTTAATTATTTAGTTAAAATTTATTATAAAATTTTGAAATACAATCCACGGATATTTTAGTAATCAGTTAACAATTAACTGCGTTCAGTTGAATAAAACAATAATCAATTGCAGCGCTTAAAACATTGTTGCTGCAAAAATTTTACTGAAAGTTTTGCAGCAAAATTTAAATATTTGTTTATTAATTTTAAATTTTATTAATTATTTTTAAAAATATCAGTGCTCGATTAAGCAGCAAACGTTAAACTCAGTTAAATCAACTAATTACAATCTAATTTATTAGATTATATTGTATATTTTAGAATAGAATTTCGTACGACATAAATGAGAACAAAATAAAATTTAATTGATTTTTCAAAATTTTTTTTTTTTTTAAATGTTTATCTGTTGATTACGTCAAAAGCGGAATAAAAAAAAAAACTTTAATATTGTTTGATGCAATTAGCAAATTAGAATCAGAAAATATGTTAATAATAATAGAAAAGGAAAAAAAATTATCAATTTACAAAATCTTTCTACCTTGCCAATCATATACAACCTACATAAATATATATGTACATAATATTATTATGTATGTTTATAATATATTATCACAGATTTAATACAATATTAATTTGTAATGTAATGCTTCATTTCTACTTTTCAAAAGAAAGAATTTTCACAAAGATGACAACAAATATTAAATATATATTAATATGTCCTTTGAAATTTTTACTAAAATGACAAAAAGTCAGTCATGAAAATGTAAATGATCATGAAAATCTTTTACATAAAATATGTAATTGAATGTCATGTTTAAGCGACATTACAAAATATTATGGATAAATTTATTCCATGCAATCAATTTGCATATATTTAGAAACTACAAATATATATATGGTACAGATATAGGAAAGACAGAGAAGATATAAATGAATATAAAACCATATCAAATGATAGAAACTCTGATAATTCAAAAATAGAAAAGTTTTTATTTCTATTCACATTGTAATTAATGACGATAATATTATAATATCATATATCGGATCAGATAATATGACAAGCTTAATTTTAATAATTTCAAATGTTTCAAGAGTATTCACAAAGATTTCTGCTCAACCTTTAGTTAATATTACATATGTATTGTTAATAAAACATAAGTGGTTGACTTTGAAAATTTACGACACAACAAGAGCAGCAAAATCTCAGGAATCATTATTTGAGATTAGTGACATTAAAATTAAGAGTAATTCTTCAAACAAGTAAATTTTATTAAAAAACAAACAAGTTATGAAAATTTAAGTATGAATTTTTGTCCATCGTTTTGTTAAAACTGCCAATTTGAAATGAAAAGTGCTGTTTCAAAATAAAACAAGTAAATGTAACAGTAAGTCGATGCAACCGACTTATTAATACCCTACACCTGAATAATTCGAATTAAATTAAAAATCCATAAGTGTTTTTGGCAGCTGCTTGAACTTCTTCCCTTTTCTGTCTTGTTCAACTCGAATTTCAAGAACGTAAAAGAGGCATCCGCTTGGGATATGCTTGACACCCTTGTATAAAATTTTAAGTTTCTATCTTAATTATTTTCGGAGATTGGTAGTCCTTGGGATGTTTGTGTCAGCTACCCGAATTGCCACTCCAATTCATCGAATCCATCTCAGGAACATAAAGAAAACTTGCCAGAACACCATTCTATTAAATTTAAAGGTTCTACTTTTGTTGGTTTTGGAGATATGCTCGTTGCTCTTGTGCTCGTCCGGAAGTTTCCAAAATACGAACCCATGGTTCAAATTCTTTCAAATGTCAGTTTCCAATTTTACAGAAAAGGAAACATAACAGAACACCTTTGTACTAAAAATAAAAGTTCTATCTTTGTTGGTTGTGGAGATATACTCGTTTGCTCTGGGGCTCGTCCGGAAGCTTCCAAGATTTGAACCCATGGACCAAACCCTCACAAATTTCAGAAACATAAATCAAACATGAAGAAACACCATTCTGCCTAATTTAAAGGTTATATCTTTGTTGCATTTGGAGATAATATCATTTGCTCTGAGGCTCGTTCGGAAACTTTCAAAATCCGAACCCAAGGACCAAATCCTCTCAAATTTCAGAGGCCTAAATCATACATGAAAGAACACCATTATGCCAAAAGTAAAGGTTATATATTTGTTGTTTTTGGAGATAATCTCATTTGCTCTGGGGATCATTCGGAAGCTTCCAAAATCCAAACCCATGGACCACATCCTCTTAAATTTTAGAGACATAAATCAAACTGGAAGAAACATCATTATAAAAAATTTAAAGGTTCTATCTTTATTGGTTTTGGAGATAATCTCGTTTGCTCTGGGGCTCTTTCGGAAGTTCCCAAAACCCGAACCCATGGACCAAATCTTCTCACATTTCAGATACTTAAATAAAACATGAAAGAACACCACCCTGCCAAATTTAAAGGTTATATCTTTGTTGGTTTTGGAGATAATCTCATTTGCTCTGGTGCTCGTTCGGAAGCTTCCAAAACCAAACCCATGGACCAAATCCTCTTAAATTTCAGAGACATAAATCAAACACGAAAGAACACCATTGTACCAAATTCAAAGGTTCTACCTTTGTTCGTATTGGATATAATCTCATTTGCTCTGCGGCTCGTTCGGAAGCTTCCAAAATTCGAATCCACGGTTCAAATTCTTTCAAATTTAAACCCATGGCCAAATCCTCTCAAATTTCAGAGACTTAAATCAAACATGAAAAAACACCATTCGGCCAAATTTAAAGGTTATATATATTTGTTGTTTTTGGAGATAATCTCATTTGCTCTGGGGCTCGTTGGGAAGCTTCCAAAATCCAAACCCATGGACCACATCCTCTTAAATTTTAGAGACATAAATCAAACTGGAAGAAACATCATTATAAAAAATTTAAAGGTTCTATCTTTATTGGTTTTGGAGATAATATCGTTTGCTCTGGGGCTCGTTCGGAAGTTTCCAAAACCCGAACCCATGGACCAAATCTTCTCACATTTCAGAGACTTAAATAAAACATGAAAGAACACCACCCTGCCAAATTTAAAGGTTATATCTTTGTTGGTTTTGGAGATAATCTCATTTGCTCTGGTGCTCGTTCGGAAGCTTCCAAATCCAAACCCATGGACCAAATTCTCCTAAATTTCAGAGGCCTAAATCATACATGAAAGAACACCATTCTGCCAAAAGTAAAGGTTATATCTTTATTGGTTTTGGAGATAATCTCATTTGCTCTGGGGCTCGTTCGGAAGCTTCCAAATCCAAAACCCATGGACCAAATCCTCTTAAATTTCAGAGACATAAATCGAACGGGAAGAAACATCATTGTACAAAATTTAAAGGTTCTATCTTTGTTAGTTTTGGAAATAATCTCATTTGCTCTGGTGCTCGTTCGGAAGCTTCCAAAACCCAAACCCATGGACCAAATCCTCTTAAATTTCAGAGACATAAATCGAACGGGAAGAAACATCATTGTACAAAATTTGAAGGTTCTATCTTTGTTGCTTTTGGAGATAATCTCGTTTGCGGAGATTATCTCCAAAAGCCGGAATCATTCGGAAGCTTCCAGAATCCGAACCCATGGACGGATTTTGTCCAGATTCGAACTTAGCCTTTCTTTCGTAATTAGTAACCTACCATATAAATTTCATCAAGATAGCATCATTATTTTTTGAGTTATCGTGCGTACGGACGGACGGACGGACGGAAGGACGGACGGAAGGACGGACATCGCTAAATCGACTCCGGCGGTGATCCTGATTCAGAATATATATACATGTCTATACCTAACTCGCTTCCTTTTGGTGGTTACAAACACCATACCAAAGTTAATATACCCTATACTTTAGGTGTAGGGTATAATAAAGAACCGAAACTCTAATCTTAAAATTAAAAATAAAGTTGTTAAAAAAAATATTAGGATTCATTCTTTGCTGTAATGAAACCATGATTATAAAATTTGAATATTATTAAAGTATGTAATTCGTTTTGTTTTTTTGTGGATTTTTATCATTATCCTTTTTATTTCGTTTTTATATTTTTTAAGCTGTTTCCTTTTTTTTTTTTTGCAATTGGAAAAAATTGTGGTCAAATTTCACACTTTATAAAATGCTTATTTTTATAAAATAGAACAAAAAGATGAATATATTGACTGGAAAACAATATAAAATAAAAATCATGGCTTAAAATTACTATATTGTTATTGTTATTTATTGATTTATGTACACCTATTTCAAAATGGGGTTAAAATAGGCTTTTTATTATTATATATAACAATTAATTTTGAATTTTTTCTATTTGGTTTTTGCGGTAACAATTTATTTGGTCTTTCATATTAACTTAAAACATAAAAGAATTTTATATTGATACGAAACTAAAGTGTTAAAAATGCATATTGATAACCATAATATAAAATACTATTGCAACGCGGATACCATTATATTGTGTCACCTGTATACATTCAATATTATATCAGTATGCATTCAATTTCAATATATTTATAAATAATTTGTTTTATTTAAATATTAATTGTTTTTGATATGACATTGATGAGAATGAAATCAGTGATACAGTGATCAGTGATATTTTACAATGATTATAAAGGATGTTGATGCACATCATTAAATACCAATAAATTTATCTGATCAAATTTTTTAAAATACCTTGTTATAAATTGTACAAATATATACAATATGTTATAAGCAAAAAGGCAACTATTAAGATTATAAACGATAATTGGCTGACATACATATAATAGGTAAAATAACCTTTAAATTTATCAACAGATTTTAGTATAAATATCATAAAGTCATATAACGGTACAAAATAAATAAATAAAAATAAAGAATAATGACATTGTTCCAAATTAAAAGATCGGTTAAATTTCGATTTTTCGCTATAAAATCACGAAATAAAAATTAATACAATATTGTATGATATCATGTATTTTTAAAAGTGGTACACCATAATATAAAAAGCTTAAAAAGCGTATAAAAGGCTTAAAAAATATTTGCGTTTCATAATCTTATGTACACTGACTACAATTGAAAATTCAGTGGCTTAGTGAAGATAATAATTCGTCAAACTTATGTATTTTCAATAGATACATCTTCGAGAGATGAATAAGAAGAAGAAAAAATTGCTTCAAATAGAATGAAAAAAAAAATTTGTTCTGATTTTCAAAACTGTCTATGATATAGAGCGAACCCGAATTTTTGCCAAAATTCCCCATTATAATTTTTTTGGGTTTTAGTTAGTAAAAAAAAAAAAATTATGAGAGCAAATATTTAAAATTGCAAAAAAACAATTTATGTGATAAATAATATATCAAACCATTTTCATTATTTTTATCTAGAAAATTTTTTACCAATTTTTTTAATTAAATCATCCTCTTTTAGTCATAATTTTTCGGTTCACCATTATATTGAATTATTGATAATGTTAAACAAATATGGAATTTTTATGATATTGCTATTGAGACAAAACGGTTTGGACGCGATAGAAATTCCTATATCTAAAAACTTCATTAAACAAATCAATCGTTTCATATCAACTTTTGTTTTATTATAGTCGTAATTAAGTAAAATTATTTAAAATGATATTTTAATAATAAAAATTTTTGCAATTGACTTTTAAACAATGAATGATTTTATATAAAACTAATGTTTTCCTTTACCCAAAATGTAACCTCACAATTTCTTTAAGAAATTATTAAATCATTGCTCTACAGAAAAGCTTTTAATCCTTATCAACTTTTACAAAAAAAACAAAAACTTCAGATTCAAAGATTTTACTTTATTTTGTAGAACAGTCTTCTCAAGTTTGTGTTGATCTCTGCAAACATGGTTTGTCTAAGGATTAACTGCTTTTTATATCATAAATTGACAAAGAAAATTGTTGTATTATTTTATTTTTATTAACGTTAGGAAAATTAAGATAATTTGTTAATCACGTCTTCTAGTTTTGCAAAAACGTGACTTGAACTTGAAACATTTACTTATTTAATTTTTCATGTTAATATATCTACATTGTAATTTGTTTTTTCCTTTTAGCTTCAGTAAAATCTCCCTGAAGAAGATAAAAATAAAATGAAAATTTAAAATAAAACTTTAAATAAACCAAATAGTAAAAAAAAATTAAAAATTTGAACTTATGTGTGTTTTTATTTTAATATTTAGTAAAAAAAAAAAAAAACATAATAAATACATGTATCTTTGACTCTGACTCTTTTCGTATCTGACTCTTTTAGTACTTCATTAGATTTTTATCAACAGAATTCCAAAAATTTTAGTAGGTATATTCAAACATTTTATATTAGAAAATGGAACTTTTTGGTTAAATATCAAAATTCGCTAAACATATCTTATGTATACATAGCATAAACATATCTTATCTATAGCATTTTAATAAAAAAAACTTCGATTCCAAAACGTACTTGTTCACAATTTTCCTGCCACTTTGAAATCAATTTTTATTCTCTAACTCAAATTGCTTTGATCAGTCAGTATATAAGTGCTAAAGGTCGTATAGCCTATTATTTGTGTCAAAAAAAGGGGTACTGTTTAGTCAGTCAAACTTCCACACATTGATCTTTATCACTCTTGCTCTTTCCACTCCTATACAAGGTGGTTCAGACCATACATAACAGCATTTCAAGAAAGGAAGAAGTCGTTTTAAAATATGAAAAAAAATTAATAACTAAGGAGGTGGTCTACCGATTGGTGATATTTCAAACTTCCGGAAAGGACCGTAAATTCACCGAAATCAAGATTTTTAAACTCCTTCTTTTCTTAAAAACCTGATACGCATGGTCTGGCCCACCTTGTATAGTCTCTTGCGATAATTCCCATCCGCAAAAAAAATGTTGAAACCAAACTCGAATTATCGTGTTAATACATATGGACTGATATGTATCTACATTTTTTAAATTAAAGTATCTTTAACTCTTGCTCTAATTCTTATTAGTTATTCTGACATGATTTTGTCCCTTTATTCTGGAAATGAAAAACTGACACTATTTTTGATTTTGTAACTTAGAATCAGACTGATTCAATATTTATAGAGAATTATGTTTTTTACAGCTTTAATCAACAAAAGATTCTTCAATTTTAGTCTCATACATAAAAAAAAAAATATCAATTTCAATACGAAAATTTATTTTCAATGGTTCAGGTTTGCCAATTTGTTTTATACTTCAAAAATAATTTTAAATAGATTTTGGTGTAGAAAACAATACACTCTTCATATTATGTTATTCAGTTATGCATATGAATGATGAAATTCTAAAACCCTTCGTAAATTAGTTAAATTCCATTTATTCGAAATGTGATTAATGGATTCTCAAATGAATTATTTATATGTATGTATATAGTTTTCATTATTTGCAAAAAAAAAAATATAAATCAATATTTTACATAATAATAAATAATGAACATTTTGATACCTTCATTTAAAAATAAAATATCATTCGTAGCTTAATCATTCTAAAGCTATAAATATGTCAATTATTAATAATTTCTATAAATATTTTTTTATATCCCTACATACAAAATTAAAACAAAAAAATTTGAATTGTCAAAAAAAAATATTTATATTTGACAGAAAATTTTGTTTTTAGCGCATTTCCAAAAAAAATTTGAAAAAATGTGCTTATTAGTTTCACTCTGTCCGTTCGTTCGTCCGTCCGTCTGTTTACAAAACTTCTACACCGTTAAAGATAGAGAAAAAAAAATTTGAACCATGAATAGATCTCATAAAAAAAATAATTTTGTGGAACAACTTTTTCATGTAGCCCCATCCATTACGGAGCTACAGCCCCCCAAACTTTGAAAAAGCCCTACTTTTAAATGCCTATATCTTATGTTCTGCTTAAGATCTTTTCAATCTGAAAACGTCATACGACAGGTATTTTTTTTAGCTTTGTAAATTAATATCAAAATTATACAATTTTTTAAAATTTAGTATTGAAATTTACCGTTATGTGAAAACCAAATTTTGCATGATTTTTCTACTTTCATAACTCCGGCACGCTTTGAGATACAGGCTTGAAATTTTGAGGCAAGAAAGAACTTTTAGAATTAGTATAAGTTTGCTCAGAAAATGTTTTTGGGCCAACTCTGTTTATGAGCTATTAGGCTCAAAAATTGAAAATTTACTATTTTTAGAAACCTCTAACTTAGGAACCTGTACTATTTTCCTTCGGAAGGATATAAAAATTAAAGCTACAGTAATATATTTTAATGTGTGTTAAATGATTATTTTAGTTATATAGGGTTCCAGAGTTACAGCTCCTCAAAATTGCTAAAAAGCCCGATTTTCAGATGTATATATCTCAGGCTCTGCGTAATAATTTTGCAATTTTAAACCGTCAAAAGACCGGATTATCTGCATAAAACAATTTCAAAGTTATGCAATATTTTGTAATTTGCTATTTAAATTTACCGTTATGTGAAAACCACATTTTGCATGAAATTTCTTTTTTCATAACTCCGGCACGCTTCTAGATAGAAGCTTGAAATTTTGACGCAAGAAAGAACTTTTAGAATTAGTATAAGTTTACTTAGAAAATTTTTTTGGTCCAACCCCTGTTTATAAGCTATTAAGGCTCAAAAATTTAAAATTTGCTATTTTTAGACACCTCTAACTTAGGCACCTGTACAAATTTTTCTTTGGCAAGACATAAAAATTAAAGCTCCGGTAATATATTTTTACGTGTGGTAACGGTTTTTCTTAGTTTTAAAGGGTTCTGGACTTACAGGCCTACAAAATTCCAGAAAAGTGTTATTTTCACATATTTTCTTATTACAAAAAATTTCTTAAATTTTATTTTTTACATTTTCAAATTTTTGTGCAAGTCACCATTCTAAACAGTTTGTATTGAGTTTGGAAATGTGCGCTTTTAAAAACCGTTGGTTTACATTCTACCTTGTTTAATTTATATGTCAATTTATATAAAATGGTAGCTAAAGCGCAATTAAAATAAATTGTGAATTTGATATTTTATAAAAAAGTAAATTGTCATTCTTTTTTTTTTTTTGTAATTGAATTTTAAATCAAATTCGGTATTTGACTTCAGTTCATAATACCCTAATATATTTTATTTCGATGGATCCCATTGTTTTACTATTTTATTTTCAATTAAACTTAAAGTCAACTTAATACCAACAGGTTTTCAAATAAATTTTTCTTGACAAACGACATAGATTTTCGCAGTATATCAACAAATAAAGTTATTTAAAAAATTTTTTTTTTAAAAAAATGGTTTTAATAATAAAATATTAAAAACATCATTAATTTTTCTATCCCCTTTATAATTTTATACGCATATATCAAATGAATTTAGAAAAGGCTTTTGAATTTTATAGTAAAAGACAACTACAGATAAGTCACCGTATGACGTAAAAGTATCAAACGCCATTAAAAAACTATAATTAATTTACATATGTATCTCATAGTTGGCTGGTATGAATTATAGTGGACATCACATTGTTAGAAAAGGCAACAAAAGTTTGTGATGACTTTATCATATTAAAGAACAAAATATTAAAAACAATATATGCGGGAGGATTGTATATATCTAAAGGTTTTCGAAATGACGGTGTTTAAAATTTGTCGTAAAGCATTGAAAAGTATCATATCCATCTTTGTGTAAAACGTAGCAGACTGATATAAAATATATTTTAAATATTTAAATTGTCTGTATTCGTATGTATATTCAAACATTTTCTCCATTATTTTAGATTAAATTCTCCAAAAATTCTAAAATTTTGCAATTTCTTTCATTTTCTCAAACCATTTTCGAGATAATTCAATGTATACAACCCTTTTTATACAGAATATAATAAATTTAAATTAAAATAAACATGTCATAAAAATAACATACAATTCGATTTGGATTTAGATTTGAGAATTTTATTTATTCATTAAAAATTTGAGTTTAAAAAAATTTTAAATAAAAAAATATATTTGGTTTATATTTTGAATTTTGAATAAAGGTTTCATAAAAACAAAATAATTTACACTGACATTATGTGAAATATTTCAAATTAAAATTGAAAAAACAATCATCAAATTTACACAATTTTACTTATACACGTACATACATATATTATGTACTTTTAATTTTGATCTGTCTGCAGCCGCCCTGTCAATTATACAATTTAAAAAGGATTAAACTTATTGACATACATCAGTTTTTATTCAAATTAAATTGGACATAGGTGTAAAACTGGAGATATAATTTTTATATTTTACTATAAATAATACAATATAATAACAAAAATAAAAATAAAGTTTTCAATCCTTTTTTTTATTGTTTGATTTCATTTTACTAAAAATTGACAGATCTATATGGGTATTTCTTCGTATAAAAAAAAAAAAAAATACGGGTTCAGTTCCAAAAAAAATTAAGTCATTTTGGTTAAAATTTTATGTATAACGGCAATTTTCTTTTCTTTTAAATTTTTTACCGTGGAACGGTAGCTTGAAATTTACTATGGAAATTACTAAAATTGTATGTATCATAATTGTATGTCCTACTAAAAATCTAACTTGACGATAAAACTCTTTGAAATTTCACGGCCTCAACTTAAAAAAATGTGTGCCACATTGCGTATTTGCGTGTAATTTACAGAATCTAATAACAAATTTAATTCATTTTAAGTCAGAACAAAAAAATTCTGGAACGTACAATATACTCTTCAGTCATTGCATTGGTATTATTTGAGTTATTTACGAAATTATTCTTTAAAGGACACCTTTTAAGAAAAAAAGGAATTCTTAGAAGAAGAAGAAGAAGATAAAAATGAATTATTTTCAAAACAACGTATTCGTGACAAAAAGTGGATTTTAGTCGTTGTTCGGAAGTCTTTCCGAAAAGATCTTTTATTATCATTTTTCATTTTCAAATATAAAAACTGTCCTTTATCTTTATTGACAATAAATTTCTCCAATTAAATGCTACTAAATATTGAAAATATTTTGCAGTAAAATATTATTGAACATATATTTTATTTGAATGTAAAGGCTAGAGACTACAATAATCTGAACTATTAAAGAAAATTTTTTTTTATTGAAAAGGATGATTTACTTGATTGTGTAATATAGAAAAATTTTACTATTTACATAATTAGTTCTAATTGTATCAAATTGATTATTTTTAATAAACAACAAAAACATTTGATAAATATATGATTATTTTTTAAATTTTAATTGATAAGCTACTAACAATCCGATTATAAAACAAAAAAAAAAAAGAGTAAAAAATAAATTACATTAATTTTTTTAATTTTTTGTTATTTTATATGAAAGAGGATCATTCTTTAATTTCATCCATCTGATATTATGTTAAGCTGTTTTTTCCGAGGCCTGTTAGTACATTAGAACAATTGTAAGGTTTAGAATAAGTAATACTTTAGTTTCAAATCGATTACGAACATTACAATGTAATAAAATGATTTATAAAAATACAAAACAGATCAAATAATTAATAAGTTTAAAATAAAATAATGTAAAAGTAGTCTATATTATATCTAAGCACCATTTAAATACACAAGCCAAAATGAAAAATGTCAAAGTTTTGAAACTAAAACGAAAATTTGTGAAATAAAATATTATAAACGATCAGATAACCAGAGACCTTGTTTAAAGATTTTACAGACACTACATTCATTAAAAGAAATAACTTTATACAGCAATCATTTATAACACTCAATAACACCAACACAAACCATTCGTCCATATTCACTACTTCTTAGTCCTTATGCTGTTCCTTTCAAAAATGATCCTTAGAAAAATTTTTAAAAACAAAATAAAGAATCATATAACATATCTATTCCCTCTGATAGTAATTTACAATTTAGTAAATCGATCAACTTTATAGAGGGTAAAACGTTAAAACCGGATTAGGGTAATGATAACAATTATAATGAAAATCGATTATTATAAAATCCACTTACATTCTAAATAGTTAAAATAACTTATCAATCAATAATAGATTTTAGGAATTATGCAATGTCAAGATTTAAAGATGAGGGAATTGTTAATTACGTCTTTTACTGTTGTCAACTCTGAAACTCCTCTACGATTACTTTATAGTATTTAAAATAGCATAATACTTAGCTTATATTATTATTTCCTGAACTTTTTAATTATTTTTAAAATAAAATTTGTATAGAACCTTTGGTGTGAATAATTTAAAGTTTTTCAAACGTAGTTGCACTATTACCTTACCTTCCTATTTTCAATTTGAACTTTGTAGCTTGATTAATTCTAAATATATAGAAGCTGGGTCCATCTACTTTGTATGGAAGTTACGGGAAAATATGGTGCTAATAATTTGAAACTTTGGAAAACTGCCTGTCCTGTTACTTAATTTGTCCTTTTTAGTTTGAAGCCTATTAAACTTATCAGTTTTGAAGATATGTAAACTGACTCCAGAAATTTGTATGACAACTATCGGAAAGTGTGGTATAGAAAATCGGATACCTTCGATTTTATCGTTCATATGAGTGCAAAAAAGTACGGATTTTTATTTACCCGTATTAATTCATAATGAGTTATAAAATTTAGTTTTTTTCATTTTATTAAAAAAAAACATTATTTATTTCATAATAAATAAGCTGAATGTGAATGTGGTTAATTTCAACATTAACTTCTCCTTTCAATTTATTATTTTATTTCCACATGATACAGATAGATTTTTTTGCAAATCATCAAAGTACAATTTAGTAGAATTCTGCATATTTAAAATAGTTTTTAATAAAAATTTTCATCTGATCCTTAAACAAAACAAACTTAAAAGGTATTGATTTTAAATTTTTGTTAAAAGGAAGTCGTACCTAGAAAAAAAATCAAAACTTTTTTCAACTATCCACAAAAGGCATGTTAAAGCAATATAATATTTAATATATTTCAAAAATTAACCACTGAGTTATTGATAAAATCACTATAGATTTTTTTACTTAGTTATTAAAAAAAGGATTCATGCTTACTTTGGTATTTTTTAAAGTTTTTGTTTTGATTATAAAGAAAACTATTTCTGAACATTTTCAAAAGAAATTTAATTTATTTAGCATTGATTTAAAAAAAAAATAAAGAATTGATAATAAAACGAGGAAGAATACAGTTGACTTTGTCAACTCTTAGATACCCGTACGAACCGTTAGTATGTTCACAGCCTGTCACTCTGCTTACAATATTATTTTTTTAATATTTTAGTATTTTAAAATAATTTGGGTGAATTTTATAATTTCTAGAACTATGGGTTGTACATATATTCAAACTATATGTTTATATGTACATTCTTCAAAAGCAGATTCTAACCTTCCACATAACGATTATCAATCCAAAACTTTTTCAAATATTCTATAGTACCATTTAATACTAAGCGGTAAATGTATATTAAATTTACTAAGTACAAAACAGTAAATATAATTTTAAATATTATATTATATTATATTTAAATATTCCATTGACAGAATAATTTCTTATAAGTACAATAAAATACATATATGTATGTAAATACGGCGCTATATAATATACATCTATACTCTTATCATTCATTCACTAGTGACATATACGATATGTAAATAAACATGATATTATATAAGTATGTATATATATCAATATCATATAAATAAAAATTCTTCAAGCAACCGTTATGTTGTTTATTTAATTACATTTTTTTGTACTACGCATTATATCCTCAACAATTTCAAATTATCGAGTAAAACAAAATGGAAAAAATTCGTTAAAGAAATTTGTTAGAAAATTTGAAAAAATCAAGTAACTCTTTCGTCAATTATAAATTAACTATATATTATTAAATAAAGTTGTTAACAGAAATAAGAGTATAATATTGAAGCTTTAATTTTTGTGTATTACTTCAAAAAAATTTTAACAAGTGTTCAAGTTACAGGTGTTTAAAAATTGGAAATTTTCAGTTTTTGATCCCTTACAGCTCCTAAACGGGGGGTGATACAAAAAAAATTTCTGAAATGACTCATACTAATTTTCAAAGATCTAACTTCTGTCAAAATTTCAAGTTTCCAACTTTAACCGTTTAGAAGATGGAAGGGTTAAAGAATTTTGCAAAATTTGAGTTTCGCATAACGGTAAATTAAGACACCGTATGCCAAAATTATATATTTATTGTATATATACTTTTAAAGCTAATAAAAGTAGTAATCGTTTGGCGTTTTTAAAATGAAAATATACCTTATACAACTTGTGCTATAACAATTGAAATATAGAGCTTTTTTGAACCTTTGGGGAGCTGTAGCTCCGTAACGGGGGGGGGGGGTACAAAAAAAAGTTATTAAAAATAAAATTAATATTTTTGTGAGATCTATCAGTAGTTAAAATTTCATAGCTCTATTGCAAAAAAAATGTGGGGATCTAAAAGTTAGGTGTTCGAGAGCTACCCTAAGGCTTGGTCCAAACTCAACCAAAAAAAATAGGGAACCTACAAATTACTCCCAAAATATTTTGTGTAAATTTCAAGATTCTAGCTTTCTTAGTTTTTGAGTTAGCGTGCTGACGGACGGACGGATGGACGGATGGACGGACATGGCTCAAAAGTCTTAGAATTTTTTTCTGATCCGATCCATACCTTTGAAGGTATATCTAGCTCGCTTATTTCTAGGTGTTACAAACGGAGGAGTAATTTTATTATACCCGATCCTATCGTACGGGTATAATTATAAAAATATTTCGAATTCACTGCTCAAATTCTCTGAACAAAATAAATGATAAAAGACTAAAATCAAAATCCACGTAGGTTCCACGTAGGATCTGACTAACTTTATATTCCACTAATAAAGCATCACTTTTAATAAAATAAAAAATTTTATTATACAAAACAAATGCATACATTTCCCATATTTCGAAATTTTCTTTATTACTTTTTTCCCCAATCCCCAAAACAAACAGTACTAGTACGTCATACCATAGGTTGAAATCTAATATTTAGTTCAAAAGGGAGGTGGCATTTGATTGGTTCAAATCTAACACACCAAAGAAAAAGAATTCGCGCATTGATCTTATTGGTATTCTTCGAGATTCCCACTTACCCTCACAAAAAAAATACGCAACTTAAACACAATATAACGCGCCTAAAGTATAGATGATAAAGACCCCTCTATTTCAGGAACATAAAAAATCTTTTATAAAAAATTTCTAAAAAAATAAAAAAAAAATAGAAAATAAAAAGAAAAAAAAAGAAATATAATAAAATTTCCTCTGCTATTTCCTTATTATGTCAAGTATAAATTAAAAGGACGAAATTCTAGTAAAATTTTTCTTCATATATTAAGAAATGGATCAAAATAAAAGTCATTGTTTAGATATCGATTTAAAAACAGATTTTAAAAAGGGATGATTAAAAAGAATGAAAGTTTATTGTAACTTTTTATCTTTTCATAAATTTTCTAATTGATTTTTCATTTGAAAATGTTTTCTTTTTTTTCGATTATAAGAATTTTATTTGTAAAAATTATAGAAATTCAAAAGAGCATTGAAATATTATGTGTACTATATGAATTATATATTTATTATTGTTTAAATTTCAAAATGAATTTAAAGTTTTAATTTGAACAGAAAATAACAAAAGACAGTAAAAATTAAATATTATTAGAATTTCATTTATTGATTTTATATTTTTTATTTTTTCAATAATTACACTAAATTCAAATTTTTTATTAAAATAATTGAGCGTGTGGGGAACTTTATATATTTACTGTAAGCTTTTGAACACATTGAAATATATTTATTTAATATAAAAAAAATTTTGAATAATTATGATTTAAATTATACGATTCATGTTGCAAAAGTGTATTGCACTTAGTCCGTTTTCTTTGAAATATTAAAAACTGTTTTAGTTTTCCATCCATCCATCCAAAACTATTTTAGAAATCCGTCCATTTTTTTACAAAACTTCTACATGGTTTCGTGACAGATGGAAGAATTCCTGATGGGCTTATGGATGGGCTTATTATAAAACTTACTGTTGTAGAACAACTTTTTTCATATCCCCCCACCCATTACAGAGCCTCCAGTCCCTTGAATTTAAAAGAAAGTATATATCAGTTTCTACTTAACATTCTTTTAATATAAAAGCACTAAAGGACAGGAAGCTTTTTTAACTTTACAAATCCATATCAAAATTATACAAGGTTTTGTAATTTAGTATTTCAATTTATCATATCATATTAACATAATGGGAAGACAATATTTTGCAACATTTTGCTTCCTTCACATCGGTACGCTTTTAGTTAGAACCTTAAAATTAAGTTATCTCAGAAAATTTTTTATACCTTGCTCAATATAAGATCTATATTAGGCGACAAAAATTGAAAATTTTCTATTTTTAAATAACTGTAACTTAGACATCTGCATAAATTCTTTAACAGTAAAACGCAAAAATTAAAGTTTCAACATTATAATTCTAAAATGTTTATATTATCTTTTGGAAAATGTTCGCCTTTAAAAACTCCTGGTTTTACATTCTGCCTTGTTCTTATTTTGTATTACTCTTCTTGGGAGCGTAGGAATTTTATTAGATATTGCTAGACCGAGTCAAATATGTTTGAAGCAGTAATTGTCTTTACTGCAATGTATTGTTTCGGAAGCATGTTCGAACTAAGTAATAAGTAAAGAATATCAATTATATTCATTGTGTGTTTACTTTTCCATTATACGCATTATGTGTTTACTTTGATCACATAATGGGTATAATAAAAAGTTCGAAATATTGAAAAAGTTAAAAGGGAACAAGGACAAGAAGTACAACTTAATCATCAAAATAAAAAAAATTGCCTAAAAATTTTTCTGATTATCGAAAGTAATGAAGTGCGTAAATGGATAGATGGATGTTATCCAAAAATGGATAGAAAAAGAAAATAAAAGAAAGTGAATAGAAAATTAAAAATGAAATCGCTTATTTTATTTGATTGTGCTGAAGTCTAACGGTATATACGTTTTCATTTTCGTAATGATTTCTTTTTGAAAATAAATTAAAATTAAATAATATTTGAAGAAAAACAAAAAAAAAAATTCAGACACTTCTCATTTACTTTTAAAGTTTGAACAAAACAAAAAAAAAATTTTTTAAAGTTCAATATGTTTATAATTATCTGTGGCTTAAAATAACCTCTGAATACCAAAAAAATTCTATACAATCTGTGACAAAAAGAATAAAAAAAAAAAAAATAATATAAATTTTATGAAAAATTTAAAAATAATAAAGAAACCAAAAACCGAACGAAGGAAGTTAAAAAGAAAAAAATATAAATATAATAAATATAAATATAAAAAAAAATATTCATAAAACCATGAATTTAATGTATTCACCATTGGTAAGTTTTGTTATATTTTGTTTTCCTTTTTTTTTCGAATTTCTCGAAAACTTTTTTACTCACACCTTGGATAGCAAATCCTTTTTATTATAGAACAATAGAATATAAAAAAAAAAAAAAGTTTTTAAAAAGTATTTTACTGTTTTTTTCTTTATTTTTCTTTTATATTTTAATTTTACGTCAAATATAAAAACCATCTTCTTTTGGTCCTTTTGTTATACATTATGCAAAATGTTTAATGTATAACAAAAAAAAAAAAAATACATGAAGAAAAATAAAAACGAAAAAGGAAATTAGAAGAATTTTCGAACTTAACAACCAATGAATTATTAAGCAGATTGGCACATACACATTACATATACATTTGTTAATGATTCAATTTCTTTATCATTTTTTTTTTTTTTTTTTGGTTTTCTCTAAGTGCACAACGAGTGCAATTTTTAATTTTAAAATTATGAATATTTATAAAATATTTAATTTTATATGATTATTCCATTTTTAATAAGTGAATATAGAAAAATGGTCCATAATTCCATAAAAACTGAATTGAAAATGAATTTTTATTTTATTATAAATAATTGATGATTCACTGTATGAATAATTGATAAAACTAAATAGAGTTATAGGAGGCTTTGAAATGCATATAGAACTAAGTCAGGATATTTTTTTTATATATGAAATGTTGAGCTGTGAAATTGACAGTTCTTCACTTAAATAATAAAACTAAAAAACACGATCGAACAGAAATAGATTAAATTGAAACACATGTTTGACAGATTGACGTCTCAAATCAATTAGTCAAAACAGATTGACAAAATAAAGACACAAACAAAAAATGAACAACTGTATTCGCTGGTAGAGTCGGAAGCTGGTAGAGAGCTGGTAAATCGGACATATAAAATTTTCAATGGAATTCAAAACAAAAATGTCTTAGCTTTCTTTGTTATGCCCTGTAGGTTTACTTGCTAAAAGATGTTCACAAAAAGAAATAAGTGTTTTACAAGAAATACATTTTGTTTAGGAATTTTCATATTTCAAAGAATTTTTCTGTAAAATTTAATTAGTTTCAGATAGTTTTAACATGAATCCTTCACAAACCAACAAACAAACAACTTTCTGCCTTATAAAAATGATTCAACAATGACACATGAAACATTAATTTAATTTAACACATTAACACATTAATTTAAATTAACACATTAATTTAATTTAAAAAAATACTAAACAAGGTAGAATGTAAACCAACGGTTTTTAAAAGCGCACATTTCCAAAACACAATACAAACTGTTTAGAATTGTGACTTGCACAAAAATTTTAAAATGTAAAAAATAAAATTTAAGAAATTTTTTGTAATAAGAAAATATGTGAAAAGAACACTTTTCTGGAATTTTGTAGGCCTGTAAGTCCGGAACCCTTTAAAACTAAGAAAAACCGTTACCACACGTAAAAATATATTACTGGAGCTTTAATTTTTATGTCTTGCCAAAGAAAAATTTGTACAGGTGCCTAAGTTAGAGGTGTCTAAAAATAGCAAATTTTAAATTTTTGAGCCTTAATAGCTTATAAACAGGGGGTTGGACCAAAAAAATTTTCTAAGTAAACTTATACTAATTCTAAAAGTTCTTTCTTGTCTCAAAATTTCAGGTTCCTATTTAAAGGCGTGCCGGAGTTATGAAAAAAAAAATTTAATGCAAAATGTGGTTTTTACATAACGGTAAATTTAAATAGTAAATTACAAAATATTGCATAACTTTGAAATTGTTTTATGTAGATAATAAAATTTCCGGTCTTTTGACGGTTTAAAATTGCAAAATTATTACGCAGAGCCTGAGATATATACATCTGAAAATCGGGCTTTTTAGCAATTTTGAAGAGCTGTAACTCTGGAATCCTATATAACTAAAATAATCATTTAACACACATTAAAATATATTACTGTAGCTTTAATTTTTATATCCTTCCGAAGTAAAATAGTACAGTTCCTAAGTTACAGGTGTTTAAAAATAGTAAATTTTCAATTTTTGACCCCTAATAGCTCATAAACAGAGGTGGCCCAAAAAATTTTTCTGAGCAAACTTATACTAATTCTAAAAGTTCTTTCTTGCCTCAAAATTTCAAGCCTGTATCTCAAAGCGTGCCGGAGTTATGAAAGTAGAAAAATTTGGTTTTCACATAACGGTAAATTAAAATACGAAATTTTAAAAAATTGTATAATTTTGATATTAATTTACAAAGCTAAAAAAAATACCTGTCGTATGACGAGATTGAAAAGATCTTAAGCAGAACATAAGATATAGGCATTTAAAAGTAGGGCTTTTTCAAAGTTTGGAGGCTGTAGCTCCGTAATGGATGGGACTACATGAAAGAGTTGTTCCACAAAATTATTTTTTTTATTAGACCTACCCATGGTTAAAATTTGTTTCCTCTATCTTTAACGGTGTAGAAGTTTGGTAAACAGACGGACAAACGGATGGACAAAGTGAAACTAATAAGCACATTTTTTTCAAAATTTTTTTCCCTTTAATTTCATTTAAATAATCAGTAGAACCTTTAATTTCATTTAAATAATCAGTTTTTTCTTTATTTGTAGATTTATTATTTTCATGTTTCATACAAGATGTACATGAGTGTTTACAGATGTGTATTCTACGTAAAATTTAATTATTATGCTATACAGGGTGTTTGCAACTCGATGGTCTTCTTGAAATGGGTGATTGGGTATGTCGAGACGAACAAAAAATTATATGGAACTGGGGAAGGGGGCCCTATTTTCCATACTTCACTGCTTTAATGGTATAATTAGAATTTTTCTGTCTTATTTGGTTCCAATTTTATCGAAATAAAACTAAATTATAGTTGAAAAATAGTAAAAGCGTCCAAACTTCTAAAGCAGTGAAAGTAGACCCCCCTTTCCATACAATATTTCGTTCGTTCCGACATGCTTGATCAGCATTTTAAAGGAAGACCATCGAATTGGAAAGACCCTGTATATTATTAGAGTCTCCAATCAAAATCGCTTTAACGCAAACTAAATGTCCTTAAATCTTTATAAGTATGATTTGAGTAATGTATAGCAAGATAAATTTAATTGTAACTTTTTTCTCAACATCATACATTTTAGTCATTATATTATAAAACAAGTTGTTTTTCAAAAAATGTCTCATCTAAGCAACAGAATCAATCAACTGACTTAAATAGAAGTCATACACACCACAGAAAAATAATAAAATTATTAATTAATAAAACATTAAGAAAATGAATTTATATTTTTGTAAAAATATTTCTAAAGATTGTTTTAACAAATTTTCTAAAAATTTAATAAAATCTAAAAATGCAATTACAAAAAATTAAAAAATTTAAAGCTTTTAAGCAAAGTTTTTCCTTTAAAAATACCAAAACTTATTTTGAAAATTAGATACACTTTTGTGAACTTAAAAATATCCTTACTATTATGACGTAATTACTGCTGCGTTTATTTTTTTATAGAGGATTTAGGTTAACACTCAACACTTATACTATGTTAGAAATAAAAGATATGAATTTTCGTGTATTCTCAATACTCATTACAAAAAGAATATCTTCAAAATAAAAAACAATCGAATCCTGTCAACTTTTCTATATTATATCTTATCTTACTATAAATAAATAACCAAATAAAGGAATTTTTTACATGATCAATGTGAAAATTGCTTAGGTAAAAGTGGCTAGCCTTTTCTTGTTTTTTTTGGTAAATCAAATCTTTACCTTAGTACTTTACTTTTTTTTTTAGCTATTATATTGTATATCTTGTTCTTATAATCAAATCTATGTCAATTTTTGTTACAAAAAAAAAAAAAAAAGAATTTAAAGATCAGTTAAGAAACAATTTTACTAAAAGGCTTTGATTTGAATTGACAAAAAACCCCTTTTTTATTTATAAATAAATTTATTGGAACAACTACATATTCCTTCTTTTTTTCTTGGTTTTTCTGATATCTGATTTTTCTGTCTTATAGTTCAATAAATTCTGCTTTGTGTCACTGGAATGGATTTATATGAATAATTTTTTTTGTGTTTTTTTTTTTTTTTGTATCCTTTTGTATTTATATTATGTTGTTTTTATTGTTGTACTAGGACTTTTCTTATTTTTATAGTTTATTTATTTTGTTTTTTTTTTTTTGATTGAATCCATTAAAAAGGAGATTTTCGATTAAATGCGTGATTTATGAAGATATCCTTGATGTGATGATTTAATTTACTATATTTGTATAATATTGTTAAGTATTTTTTTATATTTATTTTATTTGTATAACGATATTTTTTTCAACGTGTTTTTTATCAAGACGTTGGGATTTCTTTTTCATAGTTCTGTGGAACAGCGAAAAAAACTGTTTAGAAAAAACAAGCCGCATACACAATAAATTATATTCAAAGTTTTTTCCACAGAGTTAAAAATAAAATATGCGAAAAGATGCTTTAGTTAGTGAATCAACGACTGGTTCTTGAAAATAATTGGTAAGAGAATTAATGTTTAAGTTGATGAAAAGTGAAAAACAATGAGATTTTTTTCTATTATTTTGCTATGGTTTAAGTTCTTAATAGATTCATCATTATTTTTGTATTTATTCTTTTTATATTTTAGTAAAAAAAAAAAAACACTCTTGTATTGTTTCAAGGTTGTTAAGCACGTCAAGAATAAAATATAATAATGTTGAAAAAATTACAAATGTGGATGGCAACTGGTGGCCAATACATTTAATTTTTGTGAGAAATTAAAACTTTTTAAATTTTAGAGAGTATTCAGTTAAATTGAATTATTCTTTTAGAAATAATGGATAGGCCTTATAAAAAAAAAAATTAATTTTCTGAAACAACATTTATGTAGCCCGATCCATTACATTTGAAAAGTTTAAAAAATTCCTGCTTCCAAATAATTGTTTATAATCTAAAACAGTCAAGCGCTAGGAAATTTTATAATCTTTCCTAATAATTTTTTCTAATTTATACTAAAGCAATTTTAAATATCTAATAATTAAAATGTATGTTTGTTTTATCGGTATTTCCCAAACGCTTTTAACGGGAAGCTTCAAAATTTGGAAGAAAAAATTTTTAAAAATAATCACAAGTTATACCTCTGAAAAAGTTTTTTTTTTCTACCCCCTATTTATTAGAGGTCAAAAATTGAAAATTTGATGTTTTGAGACAGCTGTATTTTGAACATCGGCGCAAATTTTTTAAAAATATGACATCAAATTTAAAGGTGCATGATTACAGTTTTTTACATTTTATTAGCTTATTATAGGATTTGATTAAAAAGTTCCTTTTCTTCGTTTACGCTGATTTTTCACTATTACCTAAACCAGTTTTTCTTACATAACAAATTTAACAAAAAATATAAATAAATTTGAAATTCAAAAGTTAGTCAAAAATTGTAATATGTTTTATTGTCTTTTTGAAAATGTTCGCTTTAAAAAATTTCTGTTTTACATACTGCCTTTGCTTCCGAGTACAGTCCAACATAATTTAGTAATAGAACAAATCTAAATCTTTCATACGATACAAATACTTATTATTTTCTGTACAAAATTATTTTTTAACTTTTTATAAAAATGAAAAACAACACACAGCTATCAGAACACTTTAACTTTAATAAATAAAACAATTACATGTAATCATCGTATCATCATAATCTTTTTTGAGGATTATCGGTAGAATTTAAAATAAACATATAATCAAAGAAAAATATTAAAAGAAAAATATTTTTGATGTCTTCTTTCACCATATTTTTAATAAATAGATACAGGAGCAGAAGAAAGGGTGAAGATAAAAAATATGATTAAAGATTTTTAAAAAATGATGATAATAACACAATAATCTTCCGGGTTTTTTCAATTATTTTTATGTCAAATTTAATCATCTGTTCTCTTTTATTTTTTGGGTTTGTTTTTTTTTTTTGACATCTTTAATCATATATTTTATCTTTTCTCTTTTTTCTCCTCCCGTATCTAATTTTTCCTTTTTTTTTTTTTTGTTTCTCTGACATACATATATTTTATGAAGTTAGTCCTTATTTAATGATACTTAACTTCACTCTTTTTTAAAGAAAAATTTTATAATGATTAAAACAAAAAAGCATGATTTTGAGAAACATAACAGAATTTTTGACATTGCTTTATATATGACTTTAATAATGGCTATTCATTTTAAAAGCATATGAATAATAGTTTTTTATTTTATCAAGATTTTTTACATCAACAACAACTACACTTACAAAAATAGTTAAAACAATCAATTTCTAAGTTATAATTATTGACATATAAAAATATATAATATGGACATAAGTATATATTAATATGCATTTATTAATATTTTGGACATTATAAAAAATGAATTTTTTTTTATAAACTAGCAACGGTTGGAGATTAGAGTATAGATGACAATTGGAATAAAACGAAATACAAGAGGTGACAAATTGTTAGAACTATTGAAAAATAAAATAATAGATAGTAATATTGATGACATCCTGTAACAATCCTGTAATCTGATAGGTTGTGTTAATGACAGTTATAATTTACATAATATTATTTTGTTATGTCACAATTTAGAAATAAAATCAAAATGTCAATAAATTAATAAACGAATGTATCAATGATGGTAAGAATTATTTTTTAATCCTTATAGATTCTGTAATATACTATATTCTGATTTCCAAAAACGACAAAAAACAAAATCCATAATGATTTTTGCCAAAAAAAAAAAAATTGAAAATCGTTGTTGAAATATGTATGTATGTAAAAATAAAAAGAAGGACTTTAGAGTTGTCTCCAAATTCAGCGTTCCTTAATTTGTTTAGTGGGGCTTTTGCTAGGGTGACTATTTTAAATTGTTTGTTGTGTACATATATACATATATATGACAAATGATAATCAGGAAGAACTTTTGAGATGGTTTCAAAATCAGGATCCAATAATTTGTACAGCGGTGGCTTACGACTGTTTCAAATATGTATGCAATAAAAATAATTAAGAAGAACTTTAAAATTTGTTACATAATCAGAGTTTTTGCTTTTTACAGATAATTTTTGCAGATTTTTCATTTTAGTTTATGGATTTGGTCACCAACCCATGTAATTTTTCTTTACATTTTCTGCCAATACTATGAATATTATCTTTTAATTGGTAAAATATAAATTAGATCCGTTGTGCAGTTGAATTATGGAGTTAGTAAAAAGGTAAATTTTACATTAATTTAAGAATTTTATTTCAAGCAACTTTAAGCCTTTTAATTTTTATATTGTTACAGTTTCCTTACACCGGGACACAGTAGTTAATATTGGGATAAATATAGATTTTATAATTATAATTTTGTTTTCTATAATGAAAAGGAGTTGCGATTTATTAGCGGATACAAAAACTTAAATTGTTTGACCTTATTAATTTTTTTTATTCAAAATTTTTTATTACCAAACTACCAAAAATAAAAAAAAAATATATTTATAGAAATTACTAATTAAAATTTATTACTATTAATAATTTCAAAGTAATTTGATTTTTTTTCTTTTGTCCATTTAAATAAAAATGAAAATAAAATCCATGAAAATAAAATTGTTAGTATAGTAGTGTGCTTGACTATCTCTGATGTTCGAAATGAGAATTTTCATAGCTGGTATAGTATTTCTGATTCTTGAAATCTTAAATCTTACTTTATATCAAAAAAATAAACATAAAATAATGGTGTTAAGTTAACAACTACTTTTGATTCTAATAATAATTTCTTCCGTGCTTCTCGTCTGTTAATGTTTCATGTTCCACAGATTCTCCAAAATTTAATTACAAAATCATAAATTAATCTGACTCTTATAGTAAAACTTTTTCAACTATCGAGGTTTATATTATTTTTTTAGCATATCAGTTCACTTCTTAATTGTCCGACATATCACAAAATTTAATAGAAAACACTATTAGTTATAACACAAACCAGCGTTAACATTGACGTAAATATCGTAAATATTTTTTCAAAGACGTAATTTGGGACTGACACACACCAATACTTATTTCCTTATACTTATACGTGCTTGAGATAGTGTAATAAATTCATTTGAAATTTCAACTTTTAAGGAACAGAAAAAAATATTCAAGAAATAACAAAAGAAAACAAAATTTTTAATTTTGAGAAAATATTTAAGAAATCAAAACAATATGTATCTGAAAAATAAAAATTATTATCATCACAGCTGTTGTCATCAATATAACCATCATTATAAATATTATAATAATAAGTAATTTTGATTTCAATTCATACCATTTGTTCATATTATATTATATTTTATATATCCTTTTCTTTTTTTTTTTTTGCTTTATTCATTATCTAAAATTGACATAAAAATGTCCCTTTTTTTTACATTTTGTTTTATTTTTCTTTTCTGTATGATTATACCGATAATTAATACCCAAAAAAGACACAATTTTATCCAAAAACACAATTAAAAAAGCAAAAAAAAAAAAAAAACCAAGTCACTTGATAAAACTTAATTTAACTTAAAGGAAAAAGATGATTTCGTTTTTGATTCCATATGATGATAATGATGATGATGGGTTATTTGGTTGACCGGTTTAATTGTATACATGTTGTGCTCAATTTCAAAAGGGTCCCACTTGTTGGTTTTTTTTTTTTTTTGTTTTTGTATTTATTTTTAAAGTAAACAAACACACATACATACAATAATTTAGTTTTAATATGTATATTATGTAATACTATTATTTTAGTTTTTGTTGCAGTAAAAGTATTTGTGTATTTTTTTAAAAGGATCATTTTCCCATTTTTACTATACTTAGTAAATTTTTGTTCTTCAATTGTTTTTTTTTTTTGTTTTTATGTTGTGTTCTATTTTGTAATGATGCTGCTTTGGGATATTTTTTTTAATTTTAAAATGGCAAATACTTCTTTTTTTTTTTTTGCTTTCATAAGTTTTTGTAAAGTTTCCATGTAAAATGTTTTTTTTTTTTTTGGTATCTTTAAATAGGATTTAAGGCAACTTTAAAACAATTTCATTTAACTTTTATTTTTACTTCTTTTTAAGCTTTAAATTTTGAAAAAAAAAAATTCGGTTTTTTGTACTCTACATTTTCATTTCCTTGCAGAAATTTCAAACTTTATTTTGTTTGCGGTTTTTATCTTATTCCTTTTGTATTAAATATTTGGTTGGATGTTTCTGCATATGTATTTGTATATCCGGTTTATATTCATATATACATATTTGTTTTTAATTTTTCTAATGTTAAATGTATGTATTTGTTTTTTTTTTTTGTTATTAATAAATTCGACACAAAAAAAAGAATGAATAGAAATAAAATAAAAGGATTAAAAAAAAAATAACATAAAAGAAGGAACAAATAACAAAAAAATAAAATTATATAGTGATTGTCACCTCAAATATTTTGTTTTTATGTTCTTCATTTTTTTTTTTTTTTAATTAAAGTATATGAGTAAGAAAATTTATAAAATAAGAGGAATTAATATTTACGAGGAGCATTATTAAATTTAAAAAATTAATTTAAAAAAAAAAAGCGCTTTGTTTTTATCCAACTATTCTAATCTACAGTTAAAATAATTGAACGCATATATAATGCATGCATATTTGCATATTTAAAAAAAAAATGTTATCATTTTGATAAAAATTAATAATATTAATTAAAATAATATTTGGTGTTAAAATATTTTAATATGGACAATTAAAAAAATCAATCAATTAAAAGAGATATTTTTATTGTTCTCTATCAATTTAAAGTTTTTCTTCATTTGAGATGTATTTAATTAGATATCAATTGGTATTGGAGACCTCGGTGGTCTAGAGGGTAAGAGCGTAAAAAATACGACATTTACAACCACGCCTGAAAAGAAAAGGCTGTGTAATTTCCTGTTAATATTTATGTGGCAGAGAAATGCATTAAAAAAAAAATTGGTATTTATAATAAAACACATAATCTTTATTTAAAAATATGCATAAAAAGTGTGTCTATTGAATTGAAATTATTTTTATACCTTGTGTTTTCGTAACTTTTAATAATTTTTTTTTTTTTTTGGATTATTTCTATATATTCATGTCAACATTATTCTTTAAATTAAGAGAAAAACAAAGCTTAAACGTTTATTTAGCTCCTTACAAAGCAGTATATATACTGCATTTGTTTTTATCAAATTTTTATTTCGTTATTCGTTTATTATTTTATTCTAACTTAACCTATAAGAAAAGATGACAAAAAAAAGTTAACAAAAAAAACCTGGATCTGGTTTTCAATTTGAACATGTAAAGACGATTTCTTTTTCTTTGGTAAATTAAACCTTTTATTTATGAATACGGTTTCATAAGTATTATTACTATACTTGATTTAAAAGGTATATAATTATATTCTTAGGTATAACTAATTTTAAAAAGTGTTGAAAAAAAATACAATGTTTAAGTATTACTTTGACCATAGACGTACTGCAAAATAATTATAAAGTTTCTTTGACATGAATTGCATAATTATAGGCGAACAAATATAAAATCAATTAAAATTAAGTTTTAAATTGTCTATTCTTATATTCCTTACAATGTTTCTTCTAATATAATAATTTGTAGAATTAAAAAATTATATTTTAGCTGTATTATATCGAAAAAACTTTCAAAAGAAATTTATTAAGTTAAATTCAATAATTTTGAACGCAAATTTTTTTTTTCATTTTTTTCTTAGCAGATACCGAAGATTGTGAGTCTCTAACGATTTTTACTAATAGTTAAAAATTCTTTTGAAGTTTATTTTAATTAGACATATTAAAAAATATGGGGGCCTCGATGGCCTAGTGGGTAAGAGCGTAAAAAATACGCTGTAAACACCGATGGAGTATGGGTTCGAATTCCACACAGGTCGTAAGAGTTATTCCCTCTTACGACATTTACAGCCACACCTGAAAAAGAAAGGCTGTGTAATATCCTGCCCACATTTATGTGGCAGAGAAATGTGATAAAAAAAAACAACATTAATGTGTAGAATATAAAATGTCCTTTTTAGATTATAAAAATTTTACGCTTTCATATATGTATGTCTCTACTTGCACTATAAAATTATAAGATTTGAATTAGATAAAATTAATATTATTCATTTGAAATTTATGATTAATTACATATTTGTTGTAGGAGTATAATTTTTATTCTTAAATTCACTTGAAATATATTTTAACGATTTATTATTCTTGTAGTTTCCTTTTAATAACTAATTTATGTATTATATTTTATTATTTAGCCGGATACAAATTTTAATAAAAGCATATTATAAAAATTCTTAAATGTACTTAAAATTAATGAAGAAATATCTAATAAAATATTGTCTAGACTGTGGAGGCGTTATATCTCAATAGATAAAATATATAATATAGATTATGATGAAAAGTATTTTAAAAATGTTATACTTAATATTATTTCTTTTTTTTTTTTTCAATAAATTTAAATTCATCTCAATAAGGATAAGTACAATATTATATTCTTGTCCTTATTAATATTTTCTTATATACATATAAACTAATAAATACATAAAATTTTATCAAAAGTATGAATATACATTATTAATTTAAAATAAAATATTATTTTATTGTGAGAATTTTCAAAATGGAAAATTGAATATGGAACAAAATACGATTCGAATGCTCCTGAACTTCGAACTAAAAGTTCAGACAATAAGCAAAAATAAAAACAAAAAAATTTCCTTGAAACATAAAATAAAGTATAGATATTATTTAAAAAAAAAAAATGTATTATTAATATTTACTTCTTTTAATATTATTTATTACATATTTATTGTTCACTACATTTCGAAAAAAGAGAAAAAAAACGTATTATCTATTTTAGGCAAAAATTTATTCATCAGCGGGTTTTACACGATCAAAATTATGTTTGACAAATTTATACTATTTTTTATACAAATCTCCAATCTGAAGTATTCCAGAAACTATTTTGGAGATTGATCTTTGTATCACAACAAACTAAACATCTATGAAAGTAGAGCTATCAATTAACGATTTTAATGAACGCTCTGCCCGCTTGGAAGTTAACTTCCGTTATATAAATATCTCATCACAACAAGATAATATATGAAGTCTCCAATATATATGAGGCGATAGATGTCAATATTTACCTATTTAAATTTTGAAGAAAAATTCGATTTAAGCAAATACCTTTTTAATTCGAACAATGTTAAAAACATCGTTTTTCAACACATACCCTAAACAATTTAAATGCGAAAATCAAATTCTAATTTCATCCCTAATCTAATATTTCGTAGTGTAAACACTGTGCGTTTATTGTATTACAGTACCACCAGTTAAGAAGTTAAGGAGCCGCCCCTTCTATTCCTTTCTTAGGATATTTTGCGATAATTCTCACTAACTCTTATGAACTGACTAAAAAATGGAAAAATTTTGTCTTAATAATAAAATAAACTTTAAACAGATAAATTTAAGTATATTGTTATGTACAATTTTCATTAGATTTTTTTTTTTAATAGCATAAACATGAATTTATTTATTTAATCTCTTTAGTTTCTTATAAGTCTTACGATAGTTTTACTTTGTGTGATAATTCGTTATACTGTTATATTCGATCAAAAAAAATATCAACACAAATTTTTAAAACGAAAAGGACATTTAAAAATATGAAACGCGAAAAATGTTATATATATATACAGTAAAACTCCCTTGTAAAAAAAAATGATCTAAAGTAACAAAAATTTACTATTCATATCAAAATTGTTTAACACAAACAAAAAAAAATATTTACCATCACAAATTATAATATAGTACGTACCTAGTATTAAATACGATAACAAAATTTTTTCTTCTTTCTGTTAAAATATAATTTAAATGGAAAAAAAATCATTTTATCCTATCCTAAATAACATAATATAATTATGCCGCATTTACAGTTCTTTATAATATTTCTACACATTTTCAGTTTATCAATTCTTAAAATGATCTGAACAACAAACCAATTTTACTAAATCTATCGAAAATGATAATTTTTTTTTCTTAGGAGGGACGGTGAAAAATATCGTAAGTCATTCAAAATTGCACGAGATTCCTCTCTATATTATAATGTTAAACTTTAAACAACCAAAAAATAACCTCCTTTAAAACCTAACCTTCCCGTGTGTTCTTTAATACATAATTCGAGATAAGGATGAAGGAAGGGTACTTAAAATGGAAAATTTAATATCTCAATCTTTAAACAATTTCAAGCTTCTTTTCTTCTTTAGTGAATTTTCTTTTTTTTTATTTTTAACTTGAGCCGCCTTTTCCTTCCGAATTTGAACCATAATTATATAATTTTTTTTTTTTATTGTTGTTTTAAAGCAACTTATTTGAAACAAATTTTGTACCGTGGTTTTTTATAACAAGATATTACTGTATATGATTTTCTGCAAAGATAAAATCGAACGCAATCATTTATCCAGCAACAAAAGCAACTCAGTAACAATAGTATAAGGGTAGTAAATCAATTTACTTATATAGATACATGAAAATATTGATTCAAAAGATAAGATGCTTTTATGACAAATATAAATTTTCTTTTAATAAAAAGAAAAAAGAATTTATATATAAAATTATTGTTTGTTGTTGTCAAATTAGTTACATTGTAAGTTATTTTTATTAAGGGAAAATATCTTATTCTTATTAGTCTGGGCTCTCAAATTGAAAATTATCAATCTAATATCAATTTGTATATATGTACTTGTAGTTAGAAATTTTTTTTTTTTTTTTTAATTTTTATTTTATTTTAATTTAAGATTTTTTTTCCAAAACATTTATAAATTATTTTTACTATGAACATCTATAGGTACAAATAAAATTTTATAAAATGATGGTAAATTTGTATGAACAATAAATAAAAACCTATAGTAAGATGGATCAAATTTTTTTTTTTATTTTTTTTTAATATCCCTATGGGGTTGTACTACGAATCTCTTAGACAGAATAATATTAATCTGATTTGAATATTCGTTTTTTTTTTTTACAATTTTAACAATTTTTTTTTAATTTTTTTTTTTTTATTCTTTTATTTAAATTGTGTTAATACTTACTACTATCTAAAAAATTGTTCGCTGAATAATTTCAAATTATTATTATTGAATACATATATATATATACAAAATATTGAGGCAGCTTAATATGTTATTATCAAATCAAAAATTTTATATATGCAATTGCTTACAAAATTATTGAACCAAAAAAAAAAAAAAAAGAAAATTATATTATTTAGTTAATTTAGTTATTCTATGATGTATCTGACTAACATCGTTTTGCCGATTTTTCAGGCAAAAGATCTAAGGTTCAAACTTCAGTTAGGTCGAAATATTATATTAAATATGATAAATTATGTTAAATAATATAATAATAGAATATAAACAAAATAAATAATATAATTATATTTTAATAAATGTCCTGCTACTACATCTAAAAAGAGAAGTCCATAATTTCCACATCACATTGTATGTGTTGGGGGAACTGAAATAAAAAAATTAATAAAAACTCTATGAATTCTTTTTAAATTTAATGTAGTTAATTATATTTTGTTTTTTATTGTATTTCCCTGCCACATAAATGTAACAAGGAAATTACAATTACAAAACCAAAAATCTTAATATGAATTTTATCAGTTTCAAAGATTCCTCGATATTATGAAGAGTACATATATCAAGGTTAAATGTAGTCTGTGTACAAAATTCTTTATCAAGAATTTCCATTAATTGCTTTCTAGTACTTTTTTAATTGACGAAAACAAAACATGCCCCTTTTAAATCTGATGAGTATGGTATTTGTAGTATAATTAAAATTGCAAAAATTATTGTAAAATTATAATCACATTCCCAAGCTTTTGGTATTAAGACCATTTCCGAAACTATCACACTTCCCACTAAATAGCTATAATCTCACTAAATTAATTCCGAAAAACTCCGAAATTTTTTTATTGCATTCGAAAATAGTGAACTAAATTGTCTGATCGCACTTGAATATCTGTCAATCTTTAAGTATAGTCTTGACTTACACTACGCGTTCGTCCTAACAGAGTAATATATATAAGAAAAGAGTGTAAAGTATCTAGTGTTAAGTGCTAGTGCGATAGATACGAAAACGGTCTAAGTTTACAATTTTATTGTCATTCTATATGACAATTAAAGTAAATGAAAAAAGTTAATTGTTTTTTTTTTTTTTTGAGTTAAAATTAAAAAAGTTTTGCATACAATTAGTTGTAAATATATTGGTACCATGAAATAGTACCCCAAGAAATAAGAACGAATTCTTTTTCTATTACTATTTATTTTTTAAAGTGATAATAAAATCTAAATAGTAATTTTTTTAAATTAGGTTTAATTACCGCTTCGAAAGAAAAATAATATTCATCCTCTTTATTTCTGTTTTCAAAATGCATAATATGTTTTTGATCTACATTTTGTATTTTGTACAATAAACATGTTGTTTGTTCTCCTTGTTGCAAATACTTTGTTGTCAAAATATCTACTTAAGAAAAATAATTAAAAGATTATGATTGATTACAAAACCGGTATTATACGGTTTTACAGATAATATAATATATAATATAATATATCTTTATGAAAAATTTTGAACTTGGATGATTTTATAGTTTTTAGGGGCTTCGGTGGCCTAGTAGATAAGAGCGTATAAAAGGTGTAAATACCGATGGAGTGTGGGTTCGAATCCCACACACGTCGTAAGAATAATTCCCCCTTATGACATTTACAGCCACGCCTGAATTGGAAAGGTACTGAAAAGGTGAACCATATATCAGGTACTTATAACAAACAAAATATTTTTTCATAATAAAAATAAACTTCCTTTCCGATTTCGACATCATTTAGGTTTCAAAACGAATTTGAAAAATCATAATCATTGATATTTTGTTTCAATGAAATTTAAGTGTTTAAATTTTGGAAAATATAAAAAAATTACCTTCAAATCTTTTCTTGAAAAAATATTCAAAACAAAAAACAAAAATTTTATCCTATTCATTTTGTAAGTAACTGTAGATTTATAAAAACCAAAAACAGAAACAGAAAAAATAATGTACAAGGAATTTAAATTTAAATGGAAGGTTGGATATAGATGATATTAATATTAAAATATCATATCATAGCATTCTCTTGTTACGTCTCTTTTAATCTTTAATAATTTTTAAAAGACATGTTATTTTTTTTGTTTTTTTTTTATATTTTGTTATTAGACATGTATTCGACAATTTATAAAAAAAAAAAAAAAATACACTTCAAATTGTGTACTGAACCTGAATATCTTAGAAAATAGAAATATTGAAAATATTATATTCAACCTAAAGCAAAATACATATATATATATGGAAATAAAATTCGAATATAAAAATGTAATACGTATCTTTTATTGAATAGATTTTGATTTTTTTTTTTTTTTCTTTTTTTATATTTTTAATTTCCTTATGTAAGATGATTTTTTTTTTTTCTATGTATTCTTATAAAAAAGAAACGGTAAAAGTTCACCATTTTATTATTAGTAAAAAAAATAAAAAAATATAAAAAAAAAGAAAAATCTACATCTACAAGTTTTATAAAGTTGTTTTGACAATTTGAAAAGAATATATTTTGAAGATAAGGTTAAGATTTATTTAAATTAGAATCGCATATTTTGAAGGTTTTCCCAAATTATATTTAACGTTAATAAAAAAATTTTTAGAATTTTGATTTTTATTTTAAATTTAAAAAAAAATTTTTTTGTTTTTGTCCCTTTAATATTAAAATTTATATTTTAGTTTATCTTTAAGATATAAAAGAAATTTTTTACTAAAAATTAGACTTCAGAATTAATAAAAAACGAAAAAAAAAGTACCTTAAAAATTTAAAAAAAAAAATTCTTAAATAAAAATTAAAGATCTCAAATTCAATATAATTTAAATAAATACTTAAAAGTATTATATGTTAATTAATTTTTGTTTTCTTCTTAAGCGGAAACCATTACCCATTTTTCATTATCTGAATTCTAAAATAATTATCGATAATTTTCTATTTCAAAAACACTTAAAACATACATGTACATATTATGTTATTAGAAGGAATAAATAATAATTTTAAATTAAAAAAACAATTTTCATTTAATTCAATTTAAGACAGAGGCAGAAACCTTCTAAAAATTTACATAATATATAATTTATATATAATATATAAACATATTTTTACACATATTTTTTTTCTTATACTTCGTTAAATTTTTATTCAAGTTTTATATACAGAGTATCCGACTTCTGCAGATATCCGACAAACTATTTGGGAGCTATTTAATATGAAAACGAAAATTATAAGTAAATCTAAATTAAATCGAAACTAAATTATAGATAACAAAAAATTGTTCAGACACCATAACTATTAAAGCAATCAAAATAAACACCCTCGCATTCCCCTAATTTCTTCCTCACAAAAAATTTTTTGCTTGTCTATAGATATCCCTATCAATCATTTCAAAAAAGAACAACGAGAATCGACACTCTGTATATTGATTTGATTAATAGTATTGGTAAATTTTTATTCTACCTTCATTTTTTTTTTTTTCAGTTAAATTAAGAACATAACTAAATTATAATTACCAATATTTCAATTACCTACAAAAAAAAACAATAAATAAACGCAAAAAAAAAAAATTAAAAATTAATTAATTTTGTAATCAAATCATCATCGTTATGATTACTTATACATTATATCACAAGGCCATTTCCTCAATATTTCACAAAATATTATACCTTATATCGGAATTAAGTTGTACATACATTATATTCAAATGTTTTTTAATTTTTTTTTTTGATTATGTACCTATTTATTTTATTTATTTACTTTTTTTTTTTTTTACAGGTAACTAAGAAACTTATTATAATATATATACACTATATATAGACATAAATATACAAGAATAAAATTACAACGAAAAAAAAAAACCTTTTCAATAATTTTCATGTATTTGTGCCCTTTTTAAAAAATAACATAAAAAAGAAAAAAAAAAAAATAAAAGGAAAAACATTATTTGTTTACTTTTTTAATTAGCTCTCTAAACTTTTTCTCTTCTTACCAATTTTCATTTTTTATTTTGTCATTTGTTTATTAACTGCCTCAAAACAACTTTCACACAAGGCTACTTATTATGAAATATTTAAAATTTAAAAAACTGACTAAAAAATAGGAAGGTTTTTTTTTGAACGGTTACGTCCTACATTCTATATTTATAATATCGTACATCCATGAAACTATAATGTAATTATATTATTATTGATAAAACTAATCAACCTGGGTAAATTTAACAGTGGCAAATTTCAACACAACGATCACTACTCCTTAAGTTAAACCAATCATATTTATTATATGCCCAAATACGTAACTAGATGTTGGGATTTTCTGTATCAATACGAACCTTTTTTCGTCTACAAACCTTATCAATACATAAAAAGTGTAAATATGAACAAAGATGAAATATAGGGTCCTCTAAGCCGGCATAGGACTTTCTAAATAAAGTGTAAATATAAACAGCAGTTTGTTTAGTAAATAATTCCAATTTCACGTCAACGTTCTTCTGACATATACATACGTGGTGTTCGGTCATACGAATATATATATTAGTAACTTTTTTTACCGTATTTTACAAATGCACAAGAGTGTCAATGTAGTTTACTTCCCATGATGACATAATTCAGGAAATGGAAATTTGTTTGTGAAACGATTATATCCTGAATATGAAACTATTTTGTACGACAAGTGACGTTGATTATATTTTCAACTTTCAATTTCGTTCACCATATTACTGTACACTTTTAACAAATTTTTATTCCTCAACAGAATCTTTTTCAAACTGAACAATAGTACTAAAAATTTCTAACCTATTGGTTGTTCAAGGACAAATGTGATGTTCAGTAGATTAAAGTCCAACATATTAATAGAGGAATGGTACTGGCTAACCGCCAGAAAAAAAAACGTTAGCAATTATTATTTTTCCAAACTCTTTAATTTTACAAACATTTGCATTTAGATAAGATAGATAGATATAATTTAGATAGAATAATTTTCACTATTTTTGAAATAAGACAAACATTAATTTTAGATATTTTATATCCTTTTAGTTTATTTGTAAATATAAATAATATATCGGAAGTACCAACCGTGTGAAAATCCGTAATCTCTCCATATCACTAATATAAAAATATTTCATTTTATCCTTGAACTGATTCAGGTGCTCTTATTTAATTTATAAAGCAGTTATCCCTCAATCTAAAATACATATACTTTTAACAGTCATTGATATTAATGTATAAATGAATGAATACTTATATACATGTATATATATATTTTATTTATATTATATATATTTTATTTATGTACACATACGTAAATGTATTTAAAGTAAACAAGGTAATGACAAAATTTGTTATTTACTTTGCCGTTTTTTTTTTTTTATTATTTTGTATTTTCAATTTTCTCATTGCCTAAAGGTATAAACTGGAATTATATTAAAGTAAAGACATGAACCAAAAAAAAACAAAAAACTTGAATAAAAAAATAAAAAATAAACAAAATGTAAAGAAAATTAAATCTTTTTCCGACTTATATCAAAATTGAAATGGAGAGCCGGGCACAATCAGATTACCCTTAAGATGTTAAATAAAACGAAATTAGAAATAAAAACAAACAAAAGAAACAAAACAAAAAAAAAATTATAAAAAGAGCAAAATATAAAGAAAAATGGGAATTTACTATAAACTTGATGGGAATTCATTTTCATTTTTGCTCACTGTTAATTGAAAATAAAAGGTATTGTTTTTGTTCTTTATTGCAGTGTCTGAACAAAAAATAAACTTCATTAAGTATTAAAAGTATTTCCGTTCTGTATTTAAACTTAAATAATTATAAATATTATAAAAGAATAGATCAATTAAATTAAGCTCTATATAATAATATATGAAGTAAATTAAAACAACTTTAATTTTAACATAAACTATACGCATAAATTTACTTAAGGCAATAAAACAAAATGTATTTTTGTGATTTTATTACAATAAAGAACAAAACATACTACAGATTATTTTTTTGTAAAATAAAATCCCATGCATTAAATGAAAAAAACTAATCAACAATCAACATAAGCTCAGAACCTACTGTGGAAACTGTGAAAAGTATTTTTAGTGCAACTTACTTACTTGAAAACTTAAAATAAAATTACGTTTTGGTAGTATGGGCTTTTGAAAACTAATGGTTTTTCATACAGGAAGTAAACATTTTTTTTAAACAAATAACATTAATTTAGAAAACATTTATAGAAAAAAAAAAATTACAAATTTAAACGTCCAAAAATTAATAATATCATTAATGTCATTGTTATAACTAATGTATCTGTCTCTTCTCTTATATTATTCCTTGTTGCCAGAAAAAAAAAAATTCCCTTTTTTATAGTTTTAGGGGCCTGGGTAGCCTAGTGAGTAAGAGCGTATAAAATACCCTGTAAACATCGAGGTAGTGTGGGTTCCAATCCCACACACGTCGTAAGAATTATTCCCCCTTACGACATTTACAGCGACGCCTGAAAAGGAAAGACTGTGTAATTTCCTGTTCAAATTTATGTGGCAGAGAAAATGCACTAAAAAACAAAATTTATAGTATGTGATAAAATTAGAGCAGAAAAAATAATTTCCCTTTTACTGATTTCTACTGTAGGGGTTTATTCACCCTGCTTTTTATTATTTCGATTCTATCACCTATTTTACATTTTTATTTTGTATTTTTTAAAAATTTTCTTTAATCCGTAAGTCTTTCTATGATTAAAAAAATGATTAACCCATCAGTTTCTAATCGGTAACCAAAAAATATAATTAAACTAGTTCAGTAACCCGTCATAAATGGTAGAAGAAAATTAAATTCTAGTTGGGGCCTCGGTGGCCTAGTTAGTAAGAGCGTATACAATACGCTTTAAACACCGAGAAAGTGTGGTTTCTAGGCCACCGAGGCTCCCACCTTTAGTTTAAGATTTTAGTCGGAGAAAAACCTCTATTATTGGTTTTTGTCAATATTATTGTATTAATTAAAATTGGTTTGTGTCTCCAATTAATTTCATTAATAAATAATTTATAGAAAAATTACAGTATAGCAATATACTATTTGAAAATATACACGTTCTGTGCTCGATTTTGGAATTATAAAAAAAGAAGAATCTAGAGATTACATTTTAGAAGGGAAAATATTAACTCGATGCAGCGCTATAAATGATGCAAAAACAACGAGTATTACGACAGTTAGATTACTCTCGTAATACTGGTTGTTTTTGCAAGTATTACGATAGTTAGATATCTTCGTCCTCCCCTCTTTGTTACAAAAAAACCACAACATATAGTGTTATATACATAAAACTAATTGAAGACAAATATTATATTCGAAATTTATATATAAACTATAAAATCGTATATTTGTATAATTATTTATATCTGTTTATTTGTATTTTTGATTATTTTATTTTGCGATATTCCAGCATTATTTCATTTATTTTTCAAACTTTCTATTGACCTTAATGCCATCAGATACCCACTGACCCAACCATCAGATACTGACCCACTATAAAAACAAATTACACTATTCTATACTTCTATACAAAAAGTGATTTAAGAGGAATCCTAAAATACTGTCTATCCTAAAATACTACAAGGCAGGGATTGTGTTATTACACTTAAAAGTATGACAATATGATTCTTTAACATTAAATGAATTATAATGCAATTTAAAAAAAAACTTCCTGAATGCTCAATATTCTTACTTAAAATAAAGAAAAAGAAAAACTTTTATACAGGGTGTCCGAAATGCAAAGAACATAGGTGATAGAAAAGTTCATAACAAGCAAAAAATTGTTCTGGAAATGCGCCTATTTCTAACGGTTTCCGAGATAACGGCCTTCAAAGTAATTTCTTTAACTTTTTAAAAAAATAACAACATTTTTGACCCTGTATAACATAGAAGATTCGTTGTGTTGGCAGCTAGATAAGTTATGGCCTTTAACACTAATATTCCAACTTTTATTTATCTTTTTTAGTTGAAGAGTTACAAGGTTTTAAATACGAAAAATATTGATATTTTTCACTGTTCTTATAAAATAACTGTAATTTTTGCATAAAAAACCCCTACTAATGTATCAATTTTATTTCATTTTCAAAATCACCAATTTCTCAGCTTCAATTTAAGTTAATACATATTTTTCTCTTATCCTTTACCGTTTTCCAGATAATTATCTAAATATAACCGCCGCCCCCAAAACACTTCCTCCCCCCGCTCCAGAGCAATTTTTTGCTTATTATGAATTTCTTTATCACCTCCGTTCTTCGTGATGTTTTAGTTCCGGACACCCGTTTTCAAGATAATTATCTAAATATAACCGCTCCTCCCCCCACACACTTCCTCCCCCCGCTCCAGAGCAATTTTTTGCTTATTATGAATTTCTTTATCACCTCCGTTCTTCGTGATGTTTTAGTTCCGGACACTCGGCATATTCAATCATAAAAAAAACGCATGCATATATAAATGTAACTTGTTTAGTATGTAAAATTATTTGACAAAAAATGTCTCCTATTAAACTAAAAGTTTAACAAAAATTTATTTCTTATTTCTAAACTCTAAATACGATTTTTCAAATATGTAAATTTAAAAATACAAAAAAAAAACCATTATACAAATTGATGTTAAACAAACAAGTAATTTTTGTCTAATTGGATTTTATTTTTATTTTTAATTTAATCAAATTTTTATTTGTATATTTGCCAAAAATAATGAAATTAAACTGTTTTTACTTTTGTTACTTTATTTGTTACTATATTAAAAGATGGTTTTGATAAAAGTTGTTTGATTGAAAGAAAACTTTTATTTTATTTTATATCAAAAGTTAAAAGAAATAAAATAAAACATTCATAACATATTATTTTAAAAAAAATTTCTTTAAAGTTTTTAAATTTCTTATGCGAATATTTTTTATTTATTTTATACAAAAAAATTAGAATTTAAAATTAAACAAAAAAGAAAAGTTTTTAATAAACTTAAAAATAGTTAGAATTTTTTAAAGTTACATCCATGGAAAATTTTTAAAAAATCTGTACAAAAAAAAAAAAAAAAATTTTTAATTTGTGTTCAAATTCCTTATAAATTTATTTTTATGATTAAAAAAAAACGATAAACGAACTTTTCTAAATTAGGTCAGAATATATTTTTGTTGTTTTATAGTTTTCGGGTAAATAATGTATATATAAGAAATATAACATTAATTGCAAATACCTCTATGTTTATATTTTTTGGATTTAAATGCATACAGGATATCATTCAATAAGAAAAATAATCGGTATGATACTAGGGTTGGTAGATACATAAGCCAAACATTTTATTTTGATAAAATTACGCTGCAATAGTTTAAATGACTCAGTGAGTTTCCTTACAATTGAGAATACGCTTGCTACCTGTGCAGAATTTGAACCCACATTTCCTCGATTAATAAGCCACATACTTAATCCCTATAGATCACCGAAACCTCTAACAATCTTTAAATAGTTTTCTATTTATCTAAGTCAAGAGCTTGTAATTAAAAATTTTAGTATTAAACTGAGAATCTTGAAAGTAGAATAGAATCAAGGACTTTAAATATACAAATTTTGGATCAGGAAATGAATTTTGACTTTCTTTCCGATAATAAAATGTTTTTAAAAAAACAAAAATTACTATAGAAAAAATAAATAATTATATATCATAATCTCATAATACCTGTACTTTGTTTCGCAAAAAATCAAATTTTAAAAAAACTAATGAGCCGAATATAAAGAATGGCTGTATTTTCCAATACAAAAAAAATGTTAATTTCTACTTTATAAATTTTAAACGTCATTCATAATGTATATATAAAATGTATAAATTTTTGGAATAAATCTAATTATTTTAATTCAACATTTTGCTATAGATACTAAAGTAGCATATTTGTACATTATTTAAATGAAAATTCTCATATCAAAATTATTTAAACAAAAATTAAACAAAAATGTAAGCTTTTAAATTTTCTAATTCATAAATATTTTATTATTAAATATAAATTTAATTAAATCAAATTAATTTCAACTTTTTTAAAAATTTCAATAATTTCATCCTGAAAAAAATTTATTTTCAATTGAAAAATATTTATAAAATCTATGTAAATAACAGTAGTAACGTTTTTTATAACACTTTTCGTAAAATAATAATTTTCATTCAGTCATAACATTTTTTTTTTCTTCAAAAATAATTCAAATTTGAAAAAATTTAATTACCAAACTACTACTACCGTCATTGTTTAGAAAAATGGGATTTTAAAAATAATTTGTTATGTGCTTTCATATTAACTCGTCAGTATCTGTTCTTCTGTCTGTTACGCAATGTTGTAATCGTACAGTATAAAAAATTGAAAATTTTTTTTATATTAATTTAAGGTGTTTATTTGTTTATATATTGATTTGAATACCTTTTTCTTATACAATTTCATATTGTAAAGAGCTATTAGTATTTTAATTATAGATAGACCAAGATTAACGATAATAAAAGGCGAAAATAGGGGTCCAATTAAAAACATATCTCGAAAACTGTGAATTTTTTTCAAGTTTTTCCAATGGAGGTGTTAAAATTTCATCTTTTTTGCATCATTTGATAAGAACAATTTTTAAATTTTAGTTAGTAGTTTAAATATCTTCAAACTACTTTTTTATTGAAACAAGTTTTTTAAAAGCCTTATTTATTTCGTACATTACTGGGAAAAAAAAATGTTCCAATTAAAATTATTTTATTATAAACATCAATCGGCTGATTATTTATTTAAAATATATTATTTATACATATATGCAATTTTTAAATTGAAATTATGCGTTTTATTTTAAACTAAAAAGATCTTAAAGAGATGGTAGATCTTGAACAACTCAAATTGTTATAAAACAATATCAGAAAACACTTTAGGTTATTTTAATTATTCTCATTTTACCTAACATTATTTTTTTTATTCAAAATGTTAGTTACATATTTAAATCTGTAATTAGAAATTGTAAAATGGAGTTAAAAATCTTAAGAATTAAATATATAATTTTTTACCAATATTTAATCTTGATTTTATTTAATTTTACCTTTCCTTATTTTTCACAACATCGTTTAACGATTATTATCTATACTATTCACGAAGGATCTTATGTTGTACATGTATACTCCCTAATGAAGCCTAAATATATGCAACTTTTTTACCAATATAACTTTTTTTTTTTTTTTGGAAATTTTTAGACACCTTTAACTTAGACACCTTGACTTAACCTGTACAAATTTTTCCAAAATAAAAATCAAAGATGAAAGCTTCAATATTATAATTTTATATGTATTTAATAGATTTTCTTAATAATATAGGGTTTCCTTAAAATTAAAGCAAGGAGTGTCTCTTAATATTTCACAGATTTTTCTTATATATAAAATTAAAAGAAAATTTACAAATTTCAATGAAGTCACACAGTCTTTTCGTAAAGGTGTGCCTTTTAAAACCTTTAGTTTGAAATTCTGTCTTGTTTTAATTACTTGCTTGTTCTAATATTCTAAAAATTGGGGAAAAATTCTAAGAAAAATATAACAAAAATTAATTGATATAAGTATTTGGTATGTTTTGGAAATAATTTAACGGGGCAGAAAAAGGAATACCATATCATTTAACAAATAATTTTAAAAAATCAGGAAAATTATAATATAATAATTATTGGTATATAAAATTTGTATAATGTTAACAAATTTTCACATTTACAACGAAAATTTTCTTTAAACAAAAATTTATTTTTTTCTTGAATAAAAAAAGATATATGGTCAATATAATTAATTATGTAGTTTTATTCTATTATATAGATACACCAATATGAATATATATTTTTATATTGTATCTTTATATTTTGAAAAATAAATATAAATTTAGTACAAGTAAAAAATTAAAAGAATAAAATAATGAAAATAACTGTTGCAACATTATAAAATATTAAGAAAAATCTTTTGGATATTTTATTTTCTACAATTATTTATGCATTTCTTAAAGAAAATTTATTTAAGTGACAACACTATTCTTTTACATCTACTACTTTATATTTAATAACATTTTTTGTTAATATATTTAATTTCTTTATATAAACATACCTATTCTGTTCTTAAATAAAATCTAAGTGAAATTTAATTTCTGTTAATTAAACAATATTTAAATATTGGAATAATTGAACCAATTATTTTAATTTAATTGTTGATTTTCTAATATATTATTATTTTATTTCAAATTATTTATAGCCACAGATTTATTTTAAATTTATAAATTAGTTTATGTTAGCTATTTATTTATATTTTATATAATCTATATATTTTATATAGAGGCACTTTAAAAATATCAAGGTTTTATAATAATGATAAAAGTTTCGGTTATTAGGTGTAAAATAAATTAAAACATACATATGAGTATGAAAATAAACGATTTCTAGTAGCTGATTAAACCAATATTTCATTCAAGTTTTAAAATACCGCCGAATATGAACGGAGAAAAACAAAAGAAAGGATAACGGACAATTTTTTTAAATGTATATTTTAAATTAATTTAAATGAAAAAAAAAAATTTTTTGAAAAATCAAAATTTTTTAAAGTCGCACATTTTTGAATAGGCTGTAAAACAGTTTAGAATTGTAACTTGTACCAAAAATTTTACAATAAGAAAAAATTGTGTAAAATCAAGCAACTCTTTTTTCAATTTAAAGGGAACTTTATATAATTAAGGGTCATTTTTAACATATGTAAAAACATAATACCTTGATGAAAACATAATTTATACTTGATGCAAATTATGTGCTCATGATACTTTAAAATGAAATATTTAGAAATATATGCAACCAATTTTTCTCCACATGTCAGAAACGCGGCTAACTTTCGTAATGAAAGTTAGATAAAAAAAATTAGAAAATTAAATCAATTTTTATTTTAACATATCCAAAACGTTTTGAAATGTCATATTTGTTTGTTTACAAATAAAAAATTGAATTTTTATTTTGTGCCATATATTTTGGATTATTATAGTTTATTAACTTCAGGGCCTCGATGGCCTAATGGGTAAGAGCGTATAAAATACGCTGTAAACACCGAGGAAGTGTGGGTTACGACAATTACAGCCACGCCTGAAAAGGAAAAGCTGTGTAATTTCCTTGTCACATTTATGTGGGAGGTTAATATTTTGCTTTATTCCAATGTCAATCACTTTAAAAGCAATCATAACCAAAGCGTAGTTCTGAGACTTTTAAGGGCGGACGAACTGAATGAAAATCATACGCACATTTTCAAAATTTTTATAAAATGTGTTTAATATATTGAGTTGTCAATTCCTTAGTGTATATGTAAATTTAAACAAATTGTCAAAGGTTCAATAAAAAATCAATTTTTATTTGAAAGTATATTTGTATTTTGGCTAATGGTTAAAAAATTCACTCTTATAAAATGTTTCATCAAATAATTCTTATCAATTTTCCAAAACTTCAAAAGTCATTATTTATAAGAAGAAGTTTTTTACAAAAATTTTTCAGTTTTTCGACGTTTGCCCGAAATAAGGCAATGAATATGATATTTACTTCTAAATATTAAATAAAAAGCTTAGTTGAATCTGTAAACTACAAATCATTTCATTTCATTCAAAAAAACAAAAAATCAAGTTAAAATTAAATAGAAATTTATAGTGTTAAGTCTATGTTTGTAAAATTTATTTAGTAGATACCAGTATAGAAACCTAAAAAGTATATATATATGTTTATAATTATTCACAATAAACAATATGATATGCGACTGTGATATAGATAAATTTTGCATAATTACTATGCATTAAATTAGATACTTAATTTTAATGGGGGTCTTGGTGGCCTAGTAGGTAAGAACGTGTAAAACCCGCTGTAAACACCAAGGGAGTGTGAGTTGCTTAACTTCAATAGAGGCCTTGGTGGCCTAGTAGGTAAGAGTGTATAAAATCCGCTGTAAACACGAAGGGAGTGTAGGTTTGAATCCCACACACGTCGTAAGAATACTCTTACGATATTTACAGTCACGCCTGAAAAGGAAAGGTTGTGTAATTTCCTTCTCACATTTATGTGGGAGGGGAATAAAACTAAAAAACTATTCATATTATCTTTTAATAAGTTAACTATCTGTCTAACATCAAAACGAAAAATCAACTACCATCTGTCAAGTGTTAGCTATTTACTTAGATATTTATTTGCCTTTGGCTATTATTTTTTTTTAATGCCTTTATTTTTAGATCTTTATGACTGGAAATTCAGTTTAAAGTCTCTGCTATAATTTGTGTTACAGTTAAGTACAAGTCTAAATTAATCTTATTTCAAATAACCTTCCAAATTATTTTTAATTCTAGATTATTTTTAATTGATATCAAATAGTATTAATTGCAAGTGTTTCCCCATTAAACCATACTTAGTGTTAATATTGAGTTTCAAGTTTAATTGTTTTTACTTCATCAAAAGTAACCTGCTATATATCAAGTATTTGACTAAATAATTGGTTGACATGAAATTGTCTTTAAATTAAACGCATTTTTATTCTAATTAATTAATAAATTTACAATGAAAGGAAAAGAAAAATTAAAAGTTGAAAGAATAATGTATATGTTAAGTGATATATTGTATCAGTTGTACAAATATATAATACCTACATAACAAATTTTATTATTTTAAATTTTCTTGTTCGAATAAAATCAAAATTTAAATATTAAATTTCAATACAAATTAAATATGTAATAATTTATGTAGTATAATAATATAAAAGATATTAAAAAATCAAAATTCATTCAATAAAATCTAGAAATAAGTTAATCTAACCCAACAACACGTATAGAAATTTTAAGATACTTTATAAGTAGGTACAAGTTTCCATGTTTATTTTTTTTACATTTTATTTTATTCATATACGTTAAATATATCCTCCTAGCATTATAAAAAAAAAGGATTTTTATTATCTTTAAGATTTTATTCCTTAAATCTGTATATAGTTTAAATTTCATATACACATATATATATACAAGTATATAATATTTAAATTGTTAGATAATATACACATATTGTTTTAACAACATTAAAATTTCCAGACCAAAAATTTTGATTGTAAAAATACATAAAATAAATAACAACAAAATATTAATGTTTATATATACCCATTATATATTAAGTATATATATACAAGTAAAATGTGTATAATATATTCGTAAGGGACTATTGAAAAATAAATCCCATCATATTATATACAAATATAACCATGAAGACAAAAAAAAAAAAAAAAAAAAAAAAATCTTTTTATAGATTTTAATGTTTGTTTTTCTAAATTTTATAAATATTTTCTCTTTCCTTCAATTAGCCTTTTTCTTCCAATTAACTCCTTTCCTTTTTCCTTTTTGATTTTTAATGCCTTTTACATATATTTGGAATCAATCAAAATTTTTTTATTTTATTTTTTTTTTTTTCAAAGTAGTTGGTATGTTTAAAAATTTTGTTACCCCATTTTTAAATGTTGATTTTTATGTTCCCGAAACTTTATCATTAAACAAAACGGATAGAAGGAAAAGCACTACTTGATTTTTAAAGAAGTGTAGTAATGTTATTGGCCCAGGGCCTTAAAATTTAAATTAAATATTTGAGAGAAGTTAAAAAATGTTTTGAATTGAAGTGCTTGTTGTAAGTAAAAAAGTGATTAGCTTACAGGCAATTTAAATTATAATCAGTATTTAAAACAAAAAGATGGTTTCAAAGTATGGTTTCTCAATAAAAATGACATTTATTTCACTATTTAATTTAGTACCGGGGCAATGTATCTGCAAAGTATTCGTCCATCCTTTCATTCGTCCATCCGTGTCCGTTTTCAAAGCCTCTAGACTATTTAAAATAGAACAATGCAATATTTAATTAATATAATAATATTAAATTAATTATAAAACATTGTTAAAAAATTAAAAAATTATATTTAATATTATATTAACTGTACTCCTTATTGTAGTTTTGCAAATATATAAATGCACAATGGTCCAAACAGAAATAACATCCGGGTGCAACCTTTAATGATCTTGTTAATTTACAATTCCTGCTAATTTAACCAAAAATTTAATATTTTGCTTTAAAAAAATATTAAATTTTTTTATAAAATATATAAAATTTAAAACTTATTTTATTTACCTTTACTATATTTATAAGTTTTTTACTTTTTCTAATATAAAACACCTTTTTATAGTATCTATAGATACATAATATAGAGATGAGGTTTATATAATATCTTTTAGATGTTACTTATTACCTTTTAATTTTATATCTTTTTTATGATATTTTAAGTTCTTAGAAAAAGAGTTAAGGACCTATATATGTACTTTGTTTGTATATTTGTTCAAATATTGCAGACACACATATATTATATAATGTATTATATGTATATATATATATATATATATATATATGTATATATTTGATAGCTGAAAATTACAAAAACAAAAACTTACCTGTAAAACTTACCTCTGTTCTATTTAGTTATTATTCTCACTATTTTCCTTTGGGGATCGTTAAAAATTATTCTTTAGACACCATTTATGTTCCAGAAAAAAAAAAGTATAAAATACATAAAAAGAAAAAAAAAAATTAAGAACAGGAAATATAACGAAACGAAGAAAAAAGGAATTTTAGGTAGATTAATGATTTATGTTTTATTTACGTGATTATGTTTTGTTTTTTTTCTCCTTTTTATTTGATTGTTTTTTCTTTTGTTTGGGTTTTTTTATAAATTTTCTTCTTCTCTTTAATTTTTGCTATTCGTTATTTTCCTTTATATATTTATTTTATTTTGTTTCTTTTTTCTATTTTATGATTTTAAATTATCAAAACAAAAAACTGGTCCTTTTTTTACATTAGTTCAGTGTAAATTTGTAGTTTTACACAATTATAATATAGAAATATCTGTAGCAACAAGGAAAAGCCTTTTAAGATATTTTTTATGAATTTTGAAAAGTCAAATTTCATGATCAACAAAAATACCTTTCGAAGTTTTTGGAAAAAACTTGTTGTGATAATTCTGGCTTATGATAGGTTATAGTTTTTGGGCCGCTATACAGAAACTTCAACTTAAATATCCAATGCAGATTTAAGTTATCTAAAAAAATTCTTACAGCGGTTTTGTTAAAGAGCTCTTTAACTCTTTTTTGTTTTGTCTAATATTAAATTATTATAGATCACAGATTCTAAATATCATAAATTGACATATTGTCGTTGTAATTTGGTAAAGGGGATAGACTGCAATTATCTTTAAATCTAGGCCATGTGATTCGTTCTACATATAGATTCATATATTAAAAAGAAAAACTAAGCATTTATTTCTCGTGGTCACAGACATATGTATTTACTCGTATAGAAATATACTAAGTTACATTTGAAATTTATTAAAAGGTGTCTTAAAAATTTTATGCAAATAAAAAAAAAAATTTAGAACTTACATAACATTATATACATTAAAGAATTAGAACATGTATGTTTTCCTGAAAAAAAAAACTATTGATTTTCCCCATGTTAAAAATTTAAAAATATTTTGGTTGAAAATTTCTTAAATACTAAGGAAACTTTCAAATGCAATCGATTTAAGATTTTTACTTAAAACAAAATTTTCTTTTTAAAATACATCATGCGTAATTTTGATTTAATTGTGTTTTAAAAATGTGAAAGGATTTAAGAAATGTCACAATTTCTACTAAATAGAGATTTGTTTATTTAAGATAAACAGATTTAGAATTTTTATCATTTATCAGATCATCTTAATTTTATTAATCTGTAAGATTTATTTCAAAATTATAATATGAAAGTCTTATTGAAAAGCTTAGACCTAATTAAGAATAACCTATTAAAAACCACCTCCCTTTCGTTAGCAAAGAATAGATTATACTACCTTTAGTACTCATGTTAACTGTTTGGTCAAAGGTTGAGTTAGGGGATTTCAAATTGGCAGGCATATTGGGAATAAACACGTTCTAAATGAAGTCATCATCAATTCTGGGGAATATATGAGGTGAGAGATGGTTACACATTCGCGATGTTCGTACCACAAATGAATTTCCATTTCATTCTTTAATATACTTTTAAAGTACAATATTTTATTTTAAATTCTTCCCAAAGTATAGTTAAATTTAAAGTTAAAGCTAGAATACATTCTAATCTTTTTATATTTGTATAGTCTACCTCATTATTGAAATAAGTAGTAAAATTTTATAAAAATAATTTTGTTTTATTTTTTTTTTAACATTAGAATAAAATATTTTTACGTTTCTTTAGAATGAGAACGGAATACATCTCATTATAATAAAATTATTATATTTCCCATTAGAAATTTTTTTTTAACCGCAGAACAGTAAGAACAGTAAGATATGTATATTATTTAAAATATTCAACAGTTCAGTTTCATAGTACACACAGCATGAATATTATAAAACTGTAAGGAAATCATAAAAATAAAAAATAGTTAGAAATAAAATCTAAAAAAAGAATGTAAGATTTTAAGTAAATTATAAGCATTGCTTGATGTGTTTTCGCTGTTTTATGTATAGCAAAAATAGACACCAAAATAAAAATAAAAAAAGTAAAAACTAAAAATAACTTGTCTTGTTACAGTTTATTTTTAACATTATACAAAAATTTTAGAAAAATATCAAGAATGTAGAAAATTGTTATTGTATTTATATTTTTATTTTTTTCTAACGTAAAAAAATTTATATAATTTAAATATCTATTTTATTTTTTATATTTTACATGCTTTTCTTACCCAACTCTCATAAAATAAAAAAAAAAATTGAATTAAAAAATGTCTACTCACAAACGCACTATTTTTTCTTCGCATACATTTTATATGAGATTATTGACTACTATTATAGTAGTCATTTGCAAATTAGATTAAGTAAAATTTATTTCAACGTATTATCTAATATGAGTAGATGATTTTACCGTTTTTATCATAAACGGTAAAAGTTTTGTGAGATTTTCCATTATCTAAAAATCGTCAATTAAAATTTATGACTGTGTAGACTGTGTGTAGTGATTATCATTTTGAATGTTATAATTTTGATTTCTACAGCAGCCAATCCATTTAAATAATTTATAAGTTGCTGAAATTTTAAAGAATTGATAAAAAAATGAAATTGTGCAGATTTTCCAAAAAAAAAAAAATAATAAAAAACCATTTTTGAATTTGTGCTACCAATGTATTAAAATATGTAATTCTTTTTTAGAATTTTTTTAGAAGAAAGAATTATGAAAAATCTAGAGACACAGTTCATAAAACCTTTATGAGTTGTAAACCACGATAAAAATTTAAAATAAATAAACACATCAAGAGACCGTTTCTTCAATTTTAAAGAAACCCTATATAATTAAAAAAAGCTATTGAAAGGCTCATAAAAATATAATATTAGAACTTTAATATTTTGTATTTTGTTTTAAAAAAAATTTGCAAATGTGTCCAGGTTCCATATGTTTAAAAATATAAAAACAATTTTTGTGAGGTACGACTAACAAAATTCAGCTTGACGTTCTGCTTGACAGAATACGGAGGAATCAAAATTTGACATAATTTTAATTAGTTTCACATAACGGCAAATTTTAATACAAAAATTCCAATTTTTATATCAATTTTTGAAGTTCAAAGAATTTCCTGTCATAAAAATAAAATATTTATGATTGCAAACTGTAATACATAATAGATGTACATATATTGATGGTTCAATAACACTATTGCAAAAGATTACCATTTTTCGAACAACTCATTATTGTAATACCTTTTATTTTAAGTACATGTATAAGTGCGAATAAAATATTATATGGTGTTACACAATGGTTTTAATCATATCAAAAATTATTTGTAAAGGGTTTAGTAATTTTTAAATATTGAAACAATTTAAAAAAAGATAAGGCAGAATATAAACCAAAGGTTTTTACAAGCGCACATTTCTAAAATATAATACAAACTATTTAGATTTGTGGCTTGCACTAAAATTTGAAAATTTCATATAAGAAAAAATATAAAAATAGAATATTTTTGATATTTTGAGGGGCTTTAAATTTGGAACTCCATATAACTAAGAAAAATCTTTAACACACGTAAAAATATATTATTGAAGCTTTATTTTTTATGTCTTGCAAAAGAAAAATTTATACAAGTACCTAAGTTACAGGTGTCAAAAAATAGCAAATATTCAATTTTGAGCCATAATAGCTCTATAGGAAAGTTATACTAATTCTAAAAGTTCTTTCTTGTCTCAAGTCCCTATTTAAAAGCGTGCCGGAGTTATGAAAAAAGAAATAGCATGCAAAATTTGGTTTTAACATAACGGTAAATTTAAATAGTAAAGTACAAAATATCGCATAATTTTGATATTGTTTTATAGAGGTAAGAACATTTTCGGTCTTCTAACGTTTTTATATTGCAAAACTACTACTGAAATAAATAAATCTGAAAATAGGGCATTTTTGCAATTTTGAGGAGCTGTAACTTCGTAACCGTATACAAATAAAAGAATCCCGTTAACACACGTAAAAATATATTACTGGAGCTTTAATTTTTATGTCTTGCCGAAGAAAAAATTGCACAGGTGCCTAAGTTACAGGTGTTACAGCCGTAATAACTCATAAAAAGGGGATTCTCGCAAAAAAATATTTTAAGGAAACCCATACTAATTCTAAAAGTTCTCAAAATTCCCTCAAAATTTCAAGTTCCAAACAAATCAAAAGTTCTCCCTCAAAATTTCAAGCTCCTATCTAAAAGCGTGCGGTAGTTATAAAGGTAGAAAAATAATGCAAAATTTGGTTTTCACATAACGGTAAATTTATATATTAAATTTAAAAACTTGTATAATTTTGCAAAGGTAAAAAAATTTTCTGTTGAATGACGTTTTCAGATTGACAAATTGTTAAGCAGAACATGAGATATACGCATTTAAAAATAGGGCTTTTTCAAAGTTTGAAGGGCTGTAGCTCCTTAATGGATGGGGCTACATGAAAAAGTTGTTCTACAACATTATTTTTTTATGAGACCTACCTATGGTTAAAGTTTTTTTTCTCTATCTTTAACAGTGTAGACGTTTTGTAAACAGAGGGACAAACGAAGGGACAAAGTAAAACTAATAGGCACATTTTTTCGAAATTTTTTTGAGAATGTTCTAAAAAGAGATTTCATATGATAATAATATAATGATGATTTTGTAATTGAGTTTATAATCGAGATAACGTTAATTATTATTATAGTTATCAAGTACAGTATAAGTAATTAAATTTTTAAAATATTTTTACATAATTTTCTCTAGTTATGCGTTAAAATAATAATCCAATAAGCATTTACCTGACTACATTTTTTAGAAAATTCATTATCCGTTATACTTAGAAAAATTTTAATAATAGCGTTGAAGACTATATTGTATGTACGATATTTTCTTTGACAAAATATATTTTCATTTAAAATATAAACAAAAATTTTAATTGGAATTTAAAGAAGTTAAATTTAAATTATTATACGAATATGAAATACGAAATGTTTAAATTATTTATAAAAGGAAAAATAATAGAAAATGTTTAATTTCCTATGAAAACTTGAAAAATTCAGTTACAACTATCTCGTGAATTATTCAAAATAAACGTTTCTCTCATCTTGTATTTTAACATTACTTAGTTTTGTTTTTTTAATTATTTATTATATAGGTACCAGCAAAAAAAATTTTTTTTGATTTAATAAAAATGAATTAATCTGGTATTAAACTAATTGTAGAATAAATACACTCCGACTTCATTGGTGACACGCTACGTGAAGTTGATCTTTTGAAAAAAAAAAAAATTTCTGTTTATCATTGAAGCAAAAAATGCTTTGAAATTGTACCGTTATAAAAACAAATGACATATCAATGGTGTCAAATTTATTTTAACAGCCGCAAAATTTTAAATAAATTGGAATTTTATGCAATTCGAATTGAAATGCAGAGACTCAATTCAAAAATGCATATATGTATATATGTTGCATTCTAAACTATGATAAATTAAAATTAGTTTAGGTTAATATTTCCTATACCACTAACAATAATAATTTTCCCGGCTTAGTTTAAATATTTTACAGTTCAATGCCGCACTATAATAATTTAATAACATAAATAGAACGATAAAAATCTTTAAAATATAACTTAAAGATACAATTCATAACTTATAAGTTATATATATTTGTTTATATTAAAACAAATAAAACATGTAAAACTACAAACTTGCTTGCAAATACTAATTTAGAGTACCTAAAAATACTTAAAAATTTCTTAATTAAAAACTGTCTTTTTAGAAAATTTTTTTAGAACTTAGGATAAGATGCTTTTAATACACAATCCCAACAAAATGATTTTAACTCCTAAACCGCTAATATTATAGATGAAATGTCATTTACAATGCGTTCTAAAATAAAAACCTACTAAAGAATGGAAAAAATTAAATTTAGCAGTATGGTATTATTTTGGTGTATTAATATTTAATACCAAAATAAGCTTAACTATATTTTTACTTTAGTTTTACTTCTATTTTTTTTTTTAGTTTTATATTTTTTGGATTGTCTCCAATTTTACAAAAATATAATGGCTTCAATGTTTAACTTTCATTTTTTTTCTCTTTTTTTCAGTTTTTTTTTTTTTATATAATCGTATGTAATAATTTTTTCATAAGAATAAAGTTTTTAAACTAACTTAAATATTTTTTCTTTGTTTTCAGACATTTTTTATTTTGAAACTATATATTTCGAACTGGAACGGATTTTAATATAAAACGAACTTACCTGTCTCGGTATTAAAATTAAAATGATATTTAGAACTTTTTAGCATATTTCCAAAAAAAATTTGAAATAATATGCTTATTAATTTCACTGTGTCCGTCTGTTTGCAAAACTTTTACACAGTTAAAGATAGAGAAAACAAATTTTAACCATGCGTAGGTCTCATAAAAAAAATAATTTTGTGGAACAACTTTTTCATGTAGCCCCATCCATTACGGAGCTACAGCCCCTCAGACTTTGAAAAAGCCCTATTTATATGCTTTTATATTAACTCGTCGGTGTCGGTTTATTTATTTATTTATTTATTTATTTATTTATTTATTTGTCATTCTGTCACGCTTTTTATTATCTTCGTAATCTGTTAGCAACATTTGTAAGCGTAGTATGGTGCAGAGGATAGTGTACAGGTTTCAAAAGTGGAGATCATGTTGTTCGAATCGAGTTCACATGCAACATTTTTTTTTTTAACTATCTATTCATCAACATTTTTTGAATAAAATATGTATACATTTTTGTATATATCAATTCAAAACTTACATTTTTATCTCTTATTCATGCATACAAACATACACATTATATTTTTGATCTTTCCTCCTATAATAGTATAATGTCGATGTTCATTGCACATGGTGTTTTGTATTAGCATATTTAGCAAAACAGTATACCTACAATATTTTTATGTATCTTGCTAAATTATTTTGTTTACAACATTTGTTTAGGATTTAAATCAAAATATTTACTGTCAACATTTTTTAATGCATATTGAATATGCATTGTTAAAAATTAAGATTTTATGTTAGTAATATGTTTAGAAAATATGTAAGTGTTGTATAGTGCAGAGGAGAGTGTACAGGTTTTGAAATTTTTTGTTAACTGTATTCATCATAAATTTTTTAATAAAATTTTATGTATAATACACACATATTAATTGATCTTTCCTCCTACAATAATTTAGTTCAATCAATCTTGATGTGTGCATTTGTTTTGTATTAGGATTTAGCAAAACACAAAATATATAGGTACAATATTTTTATGTTGCTAAATTATTTTGTTTTAAAACAGGATTTAAATCAGAATATTTTTTGTCAACATTCTTTATTGTATATTGAATATGCATGGCGTTAAAAATTAATGTTTTATGTGTTTTATTTAGGAACATTTATTATGTATATTGTGTATATAGATATACATATAAAATTTTATTCAAAATAATTCCAATTGCCAAATTCAAAATACATGCATACATAATATTTTTTTTGTATGTATATACATAGTAAAGAATATAAAAAGTGAAGATCATTACAAAATTATGCATTTGCGCATTACGAATTATGATTTACAAACAAAATTTTGTCAACGCAAAAAATTAAAACTACGTATGTAAGTATATTCGTACGTACATAATATAATATTATGTTAAACTAATTTCCTAAATTATTTTGTTCTGCTCCATTTGTTTATAATTTAAATCAAGATATTTGTCAACATTTTTTACTGCATGATCTTATTAAGCGATTAGGTAGGTTATTAGGTAATAAAAAAGAAACACGAACATCAAATTTCCTAGATTTTTATTTAACCTTATTCCAGCAATTTACTTTTATATTATAACAGTCCAAAACTCTTGCACTAGCAATTCACTTTTATATTATAACAGTCAAAAAAGCTAAAGTTTTGCAATAAATTTTATTTTCTAGTTTTTAGGGGGCGAATTTGGTTTCGATAAAAGCATATTTTAAAAAATATTTTTTTTACATATTATTTTATTTAAATGCATATATCTTATGTTCTGCTTAAGATTTTTTCAATCTGAAAACATCATTCGACAGATATTTTTTCCAACTTTGTAAATTAATATAAAAAATTAAAACTATACAAAATTATACAATTTTTTTAAATTTAGTATTTAAATTTACCGTTATGTGAAAACCAAATTTTGCATGATTTTTCTACTTTCATAACTCGTTTTTAGATAGAGGCTTGAAATTTTGGTGCAAGAAAGAACTTTTAGAATTAGTATAAGTTTGCTCAGAAAATTTTTTTGGACCACCCCCGTTTATGAGCTATTAGAACTCAAAAATTGAAAATTTACTATTTTTAAACACTTGTAACTTAGGAACCTGTACACATTTTACTTCTGCAAGATATAAAAATTAAAGCTACAGTAATATATTTTTACGCGTGTTAAACGTTTATTTTAGTTGTAAAGGGTTCCAAAGTTGCAGCTCTTCAAAATTGCCAAAAAAGCCTAATTTTTAGATGTATATATATCAGGCTCTGCGTAATAGTTTTGCAATCTAAAATCACCAGAAGATCGAAAATTTTATTATCTATATAAAACAATATCAAAATTATGTAATATTTTGTAATTTACTATTTAAATTTACCGTTATGTGAAAACCACATTTTGCATGAAATTTCTTTTTTCATAATTCCGGCACGCCTATAGATAGGAATCTGAAATTTTGAGACAAGAAAGAACTTTTAGAATTAGTATAAGTTTTCTCAGAAAATTTTTTGGTAGCAGCCCTTCTTTAAGAGTTATTACGCCTCAAAAATTGAAAATTTAGTCACCTGTAAAAATTTTTCTTCGGCAAGACATGAAAATTAAAGGTAAATATATTTTTACGGCTATTTAAGGTATAGTGTTAACGGCTTTTCTTAGTTATATAGGATTCCGGACTTACGCCCTCTCAAAATATCAAAAATGTCCTATTTTCTCGTTTTTTCTTATTACATGAAATTTTCAAATTTTTGTGCAAGTCACAATTCTAAACAGTTTGTATTGAGTTTTGGAAATGTTCGCTTTTAAAAAACGTTGGTTTATATTCTACTTTGTTTTAATAGTTTTGATATTAAATCTGGAAATTGTGACATCGTTAATGTGATTACCTATTTAATTTTTAAATGTCATAATTTTTGTAATTAAATTGTATGCATACGTATACATTTGAATGTATATTTATTTATATTTTCGAAATCGATACACGAAATTTATGAGGTGGTATTTTAATAATCTCCAATACCGAAATAAAACAAAAAGGGTCAATAAAGAAGAAGAAACAAGCTAAATATTATGTGGAAGTACATTTCATTATACAATTATTAATGTGTAAACTAGACAATCTACAGTAAAACTAAAAGATAATGTAAATATAATTTAGAAAGTTGTAAGTCATATCAAAATTATAAAGTTAGCAATTGTGTCCAAAATAAAACTGTGGATTTATTTTTAAAAATCTAAAATTTATGCACATAAAATATATAACATATACTAAAATATCATATAACATACTTAAAGTATGGTTATTTTTATAGTTAGTGAAAACTAAACAATTGTTATAAAAAATATTTGTTAAAAGTTTTGTGTGCGGAATTAAAAAATTGTTAAAAACTACAATTTAAAAAGAAAAAGTTTTAAAGCAAATCAAAATACTATTAGTTTTCAAAATATATTTACACCGTAATAAAACATTGTGACCGTTGTTTTTATCCTCCTTATCATATCTCAATTCTTAAGTGATCATAGTTCATATCTCGATGATTACCTTATAGTATCGTTATTTTATAGTTTTTAAAAATAAATGAAACAATGAGCGTATTTCAAGATTTACATACATCTTTGAATGGTTATTATACGTCTTATACGAAAAGTTTGTCAATAGCTTTAAATCCTCATTATTTAAAAGTTGTATTATTTTATATTACGTCTAATATTCTTGAAAATCTTTTCAAAATTCTTACCTATGTTCATCAGAGTTACCTTATTATATTTCAGTTAAAATCTTATCACTTTTACTTAAAAACTTTTACAAATTTTGATACTAAAACTTACAAAAAATTGTACTAAAACTGGAAATGGTTGTAGAGTGGCTTAATTCGAAATAAAATACGAATAATACATTTTAAACAATCCTTATTTTTAAATATATTAATATACATTATTTATTCCCGGTATAATCTTTATTATTTCATCTTTGAATTATACTAAAAAAAACCTAGGAATGGGCTCACTTCCTTTATTTTAAAACAATGTCAAAGTTCATGGAACTGATGAAAAATATCGAAGTCCATGGAACAATTTTAGATTTTTATGCAAAAAAATTGAAAGTCGGTGGATACATGAATTGTAAAACTTTTTAAAGCCTTTTGTTATTATGTTATATACGATAAGTACATTGCACAATATTAAAAAACAAATCTTCAAGCATCACTTCAATTTTAAATTTCAACATTATCATTTAAAAGAAATTTATAGCAGCTTTACAAAAAAACAAACAATCAAACCAATAACGGAAGTGACAACAATAATATAAACGAGGAAGAATACAGTTGACTTTGTCAACTCTTAGATACCCGTACGAACCGTTAGTATGTTCACAGTCACTCTGCCTACAATATTATTTTTTTAATATTTTAGTATTTTAAAATAATTTGGGTGAATTTTATAATTTCTAGAACTTATGGGTTGTACATATATTCAAACTATATGTTTATATGTACATTCTTCTAAAGCAGATTCTAACCTTCCACATAACGATTATCAATCCAAAACTTTTTCAAATATTCTATAGTAACATTTAATACTAAGCGGTAAATGTATATTAAATTTACTTAGTACAAAATAGTAAATATAATTTTAAATATTATATTATATTATATTTAAATATTCCATTGACAGAATAATTTCTTATAAGTACAATAAAATACATATATGTATGTAAATACGGCGCTATATAATATACATATATACTCTTATCATTCATTCACTAGTGACATATACGATATGTAAATAAACATGATATTATATAAGTATGTATATATATCAATATCATATAAATAATAATAAAAATTCTTCAAGCAACCGTTATGTTGTTTATTTATTTACATTTTTTTATACTACGCATTATATCCTCAACAATTTCAAATTATCGAGTAAAACAAAATGGAAAAAATTCGTTTTAAAGAAATTTGTTAGAAAATTTGAAAAAATCAACTAACACTTTCGTCAATTATAAAGTAACCCTATATTATTAAAAAAAGTTGTTAACAGAAATAAGAGTATAATGTTGAAGCTTTAATTTTTGTGTATTACTTCAAAAAAATTTTAACAGGTGTTCAAGTTACAGGTGTTTAAAAATAGGAAATTTTCAGTTTTTGACCCCTTACAGCTCCTAAACGGGGAGTGATACAAAAAAAATTTCTGAAATGACTCATACTAATTTTCAAAGATCTAACTTCTGTCAAAATTGCAAGTTTCCAACTTAAACCGTTTAGAAGATAGAAGGGTTGAAGGATTTTGCAAAATTTTAGTTTCGCATAACGGTAAATTAAGACACCGTATGTCACAAAAATATATTTATTGTATATATAGTTTTAAAGCTAATAAAAGTAGTAATCGTTTGGCGTTTTCAAAATGAAGATATACTTTATACAACTTGTGCTATAACAATTTAAATATAGAGCTTTTTTGAACCTTTGGGGAGCTGTAGCTCCGTAACGGGTGGGGCTACAAAAAAAAGTTATTAAAAATAAAATTAATATTTTTGTGACATCTATCAGCAGTTAAAATTTCATAGCTCTATTTCAAAAAAAATGTCGGGATCTAAAAGTTAGGTGTTCGAGAGCTACCCTAAGGCTTGGTCCAAACTCAACCAAAAAAAATAGGGAACCTACAAATTACTCCCAGAATATTTTGTGTAAATTTCAAGATTCTAGCTTTCTTAGTTTTTGAGTTAGCGTGCTGACGGACGAACGGACGGACATGGCTCAAAAGTCTTAGAATTTTTTTCTGATCCGATCCATACCTTTGAAGGTATATCTAGCTCGCTTATTTCGAGGTGTTACAAACGGAGGAGTAATTTTATTATACCCGATCCTATCGTACGGGTATAAAAATATGTATGTAAGAGTTAGGTAAAATAAAAAATCTACAGCAAGATTTTAGATAAAGAATAACAGCATAATATTGACTAACTCTGAAACTTTTAGATATAATCGTTTTAAGATCTAATTTTATAAGAATAATAATTACCCTCTTTTATTGCCATAAAAATTTTTGTAGAGTTTCACCGTTTTACCTTTCTTAAGATTTTAAATTCTGTTTTACTTGCAAACTTTTGTGTACCCCATATATACGGAAATTCTGATCATTAATAAATATACTAAAAAATACAAATATTATATCACATAATATTCAGAAATATACAAATGCTTCATCCTTATCAATTTTCACTATATTATACAATAGGTTCCTTCTATATTCTGATAAGAAAAGTTAAAATCCTTTTTCTTTTTGTGGGGAAAAAATAACTTATACTACAAGCAACCTAAAAAAAAAAAAAGAAAATATGGTACCGCACACACATATATACATGTATATGTAATTTTGAATATAAAAAGGATATTATTCAGATTTTTATGTTGATTTTGGTTCATGCTATGCGGTCAACACTTTTTCAGAGTTAGGTGAAAAGTTATATGCTAATTGTCCAACTAATATCACTTATAGAATGTAAAATAAAATATTGATTTTTTAGCAAAATATATTATTCACAATTTTGTCTGAATTTAAATATTAATATTATGATAGAATATTAAAAGGACTTCAATAGGTTAGTATAAATAGATTATGTGAGATATTTTGCACACATTCAGTAAAAGAGTTTTATAAGATGATGAGTTTCATATTAATTTATCCATGATGAGTTTTATAAAATAAAAATGCTATAAATGCTATAAATTTTTATTTTAATCTAGTTAATAGTAAAAGGCCTTGTAAATATATAGCTAGTACGTAAGAAAAATATAAGATAATTGAACCTCCATTCCGAATAAAAGTATTTTTTTTGCGAATTTCTTCTTTAAGGATGTTATTTTGCCATAATCCCACAAAATCAAAACGCTGAAAAATACAAGATAAAAGAATGCAGTATGTCTCAAAAGTTTTTAAAGCTGCACAATTTCCAAAAGGCTATAAAAATAGTTTAGAATTGTGACTTAATTGTACCAAAATTTATAATTTTTATAATTATAAAAATATATATAAGATGTATATAAGGCAAAAATATATTGATGAATTGAATTTTTGCACAGATTTTTTCAAAAAATTTGGATATACTTTTAAAAATAGCAAATTTTAAATTTTTGAACGCTAATGACTTTAAACAGAGATAGATATAAAAAAAACTTGTAATATTCACATTTAAAAATAGGAATTTTTCCAACTTTGATGAACTGCAACTTCCTAATGGTTGGGACTATATAACAAAGTAGTTTTGTAAATAGACAGGCGCACGAACGGATAAACCGACAAAGTGAAAGTATAAAGCCAATTTTTAAAATTTATTTTTTTTTTTTGAAAAGTTCTAAAAAAAGCAACAGTTTTTGGCGATTTTTCATTTTTAGTATTTGGGCATTTTATTTTTAAACGATTATTCAAGTAGCCATTTTATATATTATGTAAAACTTAGATTCAATTTGTACTATCGCGATCTTTATCAATTACCATATTTAAGAAAATTTAAATAGCATTTTCTGACCTCAACATAATTTTACTCTTATAGTTTAAAATTTTTAATAGTACAATTTGTTAAAATTTTACTGAAAAATACCAAAATACCTTCCAACTTACAGGAATTGTCTGTTTGCAGGACGAGATTTTTATCTTTTTATTTATTTTAAAAAAAAAAAAAAAAAACAAAATAAAACATTATTTTTCTTGACCCTAAAATACAATACGGAAATTTTTTATTAATTTTTATTTTCGGGTTCAATATTTATAAAAAAGGATTTATTTTTTATGAGCCTTTATTGTACCTGTATGTCTAATATCTAATATCTTTTATTATATCTTTATTTAAATAATATTTATGTATTAATGTTTATTGTCACAACCTTTAGAGGATTTCGTTTTACATTGTTTTTTACCTTTTGCTAGTTCACATATTTATATGTATTTGAATGAACTTAAAACAAATTTAAATAATTTTAAATGAATTAAAGAATTTTAATAATTCGGAAGTTTTTTAACAAAAGAAAATTTAAAATGTCCATACACATTATAACAAAAATAATTAATAAAAAGGTAATATAAATATTTCGCGATTTCGAAATGAAGATTAAAAATAAACATAATTCAAACTTATATTATTATCAAAATGGTTGAAATCAGTTTTCCATGGTTATAAATTTAATCTTAATAAATGTGATTAAGCGATTAAGTCTATGGGCGTTCAGGATACTTCGATCCTCACTACAACGGCACATGACAATTGACGTAACACAACGGCAATGTATTTTATGATTGAAAGGTATAATAAATTTGCCATTACGTGACACCTTGTAGGAGACATGATAAATATGTTAAAGTATATATATATTAAGAATTGAATGGCTTAGGATCAAATTCTGAGTCGATTTAGATAATTACATAATTCCGTAAGCCGGTGGATAACTTAAAAAATAATAATGCTAAGTTTCTGAAATATTTAACATTTCATTTTTATAAAAATGTTAGTTTCACTATTGAAATTGGACAAGTTCGACCGTCGAGTTCGAATAATTGCCATATAACTTCTTTCTTTATATGAGCATAACTCAGCGTCTAATTAACCTAAAACTCTGAAACTTTGTCAAAACAAGTTAAATTTTATTCAATCTACTCTTATAAAGGCATCGACAAAGTCATAATAATTAACTTCATTTTCTCGAATCATTATTTTCAGTAATGGTTAGTCAACTGTACTTTTGGTATAAGATTTTGAAACAAAAATAATTGCGCCATCTATTGTCTTATACAAGAGCTATTTATGTATTTATTTAATACAATATAAACTACTAAACTATCAGATATGATCAGATTGGCATGATCGACAAATTCATTTCGATTACTTCTATTAGAACTGCAAGTTTAAAATAAATTAAACATTTGATGACAATTATACAACTATAAAACTATTTAGTTCAGTATTGTTTTAAGACGACCTCCTTTTTTGTGGCAATTTTAGATCATTTATAGATACACATGTACACATGTGTACAATGTATCTATTCTTACCTCTATTAATAAAAATAATTAATTTTTTTTAATAACTCTAGGAACTGTTAATTTCTTGAGCATTTCAATTTTTCAATTTTTATTGGAAAATTGAAATGCTCAAAGAAACAGCAAATTAAGAAGTTTAAAAACTATAAAGGATGTTGTTGAAAATTTCGTTATAGAAACTGGCAGGATAATTCAAAACAAATAAAATATGTAAATTTATTACTTAAAGTTTACTTGTTTTATGTTTTTTTTTTCTTTTTAAGTTAAAATATAAAAACAATAAAATAAAAAAAAAAAGCAAGATAAATGAAAGAGTTATTTGGGTTATTTAAACAAGATATGACAAGAGTTGTCGAACAGTTGTTTGTTAGTATTAAAATGAAGTTAGTTTTACATTAACTACCACAATTCTTATTTTTTTTTTTTTTTTATCAGAAGTTTTAGTTTTTATGCATAATAAATACATTAAAATTTTAGTTTTGCAGTTCTGCTTTTATTTTTTTAACAAAAACTTTTTTTTACACTTAATATTAAATTTAAGATACAAAAAAAAAATTAACAAGTTATTGACTCAAAAAATAACAATAATTTGGTTCGCAGAGAATGTAAAATATAATGATAAAGGATATAAATTTATTAAGTTAAGTATTTTTATTTTTTCTTAGGAAATTTGTTTTTAGGGAGTAGGTGGAAATCATCAAAAAAAGCTGTGGAGCGGTATGAGCAAGATTTCTCTATTCCTACGTATGGAATGTTAATCTACTAATCGTCAGCTTCCTTTTTGACCAAAGAATAGGTTACAAACTTTTATACTATAGTACTGTTTGGGCAACGAAAGATTGGTGCTATGGTCTAAAATAAGTAAGGAATGTGATTTTTGAGTGGTGGCATCACACATTTTATTTTATTAGAAGAAATTCCCATTCCCACTACCAATTCCCACTACCAAATATCTATAAAATAGAGAAAGAGAACCTACTAAGCGACGGAATCCCAGTGGAGAGGCAATGAGGTGACAATTCACAAACGTCTTTAATCCCCCGTGTTATATACGTCTTTAGAAAGGAAATTTTCATTTTCCCATTGTGTAGTTGCACCCATATAGGATTCATCACGTGATCTAAAATATCTCTTAGTAAAGTTTGAAAAGGATCCAACAATGTAACTAAAGAAAGGTATATGCGACGAATCAATTTCTATAACAATATAAACACATTTTACATTAATATTATAACATAAATATATTTCAGCTAGATGAAAAAAAAATTGAACATTTTTAGAATTAGTAGATAATAAACTAATAAATAAAATAGGCACAATTTAATAATACTAAAGTTACATATTTAAATTTTTTGTGTCAATCTGTATTTTTCATCATAAGAAATCATAAAATTTTACTCCGAAAAATAAATAACGCATACAATAAAGAAGAAAAACAAAATACGCTATAAAATAAAAAAGTAATAGCACAGTAATAGTATATGTAAAAATAATTTTATGAAACTCTTATCCTTTTACCCATTTTCCATATCAACCTTTCAAATATTTTATTCTTAATAATTTGTTTTTATGAAGTGTTTGTCTTTTCTATATAGTATCACGTACTTCTCAAAATGGTTAACGCATAGAAGAAAATTCAAAAAGCAGGTATTAAGAATTTTTCAACACTTTTTCTTTATTAATAAGTCGATTAAAAATGTTAAGAGTTAATAAAGTAAAACCATATCTATATTGGGTAATCATTTTTAAGCAACAACATGAATTACGAATATAATTAATGAATATTTCAGTTCTCATAATACTTTGCGTATTTAATGAAACTAATGATAATAATGAAACTTTTAGAATATAGATATAGACAATAAGGAGATCTTAGAGGAATCTAATAAAATGCCTAATTTGATTTAAATTAAAAATCACAGGAGCGTAACATTATAACTGCGTTGAATCTAACTTAATTGTAGCGTACCTAAATGTACAGATACCTAAGTTATAGATGTTTAAAAATAGCAAATTTTCAATTTTTGAGCCGTAATAGCTCATAAACAGGAGGTGGCCCAAAAAATTTTCTGAACAAACTTATACTAATTCTAAAAGTTCTTTCTTGCCTCAAAATTTCAAGCCTCTATCTAAAAGCGTGCCGGAGTTATGAAAGTAGAAAAATCATGCAAAATTTGGTTTTCACATAACGGTAAATTTAAATACTAAATTTAAAAAAATTGTATTATTTTGACATCAATTTACAAAGTTAAAATAAAATACCTGTCGAATTACGTTTTCCGATTGAAAAAATCTTAAGCAGAGCATAAGATATATGCATTTAAAAATGCATATATGCATTTAATGGATGGGGCTTCATGAAAAAGTTGTTCCACAAAATTATTTTTTTCATGAGACCTACCCATGGTTAAAATTTTTTATCTTCTTTACCCATGGTGTAGTAGTTTTGTAAACAGACGTACGGACGGACGGACGGACAGAGAAACTAATAAGCACATTTTTTTAAAATTTTTTTGGAAATGTCCTAAAAATAATAAATATCTGATATAGTAACTAAATGTAAAAAGAAAAATTCTATCAATAAAAATCGTTATCTTATCCCATTATCCTAGTTTAGATTAAATTGTTATTTAACTTTTTGATGTAGATCTATTGTGTTCCCCCTGTTACTTTATGTCTCCTTATTGCAACGTCTAACTAGTTAAAAAATATGTACAGTCTGGTTAAATAAAATCTAGTAGGCAAACGAAATTGTATATGAAAAAAAAAAGCTTATTAATCAGAAACTAAAAGATTAAAAGTTTTACATCTTTCAAGAACTTTTTATTTTAAAAAAGTTTAGTTTAAGTAACAGCTTAGCTAAGTTTAAAACAGCTTTTGATTTTTATTATATGAATGATTTTCTCCTTTTATTCGTTTTACTAACATTAAATTAGTTATAATAATTTTCTTTGCATTATTTTTAATTAAATTTTAAACATCAAACGGAAATCTTTAATAAATTTTAGCTTAATTTTTTTTTTTAAATATCTATTTTTTATAAAACAAATCATATCCATGTCCCACATCCGAAAGAAAAACGGCCCACAAACTTATGATTGTCATTAATTGGAATAATAAAGTAAAATAACTATCTATCTATCAAATCATATTCAAACTGGAAATGTTTTATATTTACTTCTTTATATTATATATAATTCATTGTGCATATATAATTTTCTTTTAGTTCTTTAAAGGCGATTTAAAATTTCCTATGGGAATTCGTGGTTCCCCATACAATGTTTATTTTGACAAACTGAAACATCATACATAAATAAAAATATAACTTTCCTTGATTCAATATATATCTATTGAACTGCAATAACATTTTTTTCTTAATGATTTTTTAATTTTTAAAGAAATATTACTTTAAAAAATTCCTTTAAAATTTTAAATTTTAATTGCATTCCATTTAAAATAAGTTGAAATTTTACATTTTTTTTGAATTTGAAACTAATAATTTATGGAACAGACGTATTCATCCATTGTCAATATTTATAATGCATCAAGAATCACATTTTAAATATATATTTTTTTGTTTTTTTATTTCCAAAATCAATAAAATTCATTAAATTATCAAACAGTAAAATTTTTCAAAATATCAATTAATTAAATTTTTACTTTGCCAACCAAACGATCTAACCAATCAAAAACAGACAATAGATAATAGTATAAAAATTAGACGTGTAAAAGATACACATACATTAACACAGATAGATAAATATAAATGCAATAAAAATCGGAAATAAAAAAAAAAAAAACAAAAAAATAAATATTTGCAATTTTTATTCTTAATTTTAATTTTAAATTTATAATTTTAATTTTTCAATTATTTTTTATTCTATTTCTTACCAATGAAACTCCACTGCGAATTCAATTTAGCTAAAAATTGTTCAGTCAGTTTTTTTTTCACTCTTTTCTTTCTGAACAAGAACAACCAATCTATAAATTACACAAGGAAAAGAAATAGAGATAGAAAAAAATAAATTGAGGAAGAGAGAGAAAGAAAATTTTTTTTTTCTACAATAAACTTATTGTTCAGTCCCAAGTATTTTTATCTTTTTGTTCTTTTTTCGCTTAATTCTATGATATTTCTTAAATTTAACCGTGCTCTTTTTTTTCTTTCATTCCAATTTATATTGTCAAAAATTTATCATTATGGAAGAAAAAAAAACTGTAAAGTTTGCAAAAAAAAAGAAACAAGGAAGACATTATAATATGAAAAAGCGGAAAAAAGAATTACATTATAATTTAAACAAGTAACCATTAGAGCTTTAAAAAGGAAATGACATTAGTTATAAAATTTATAGTAACAAAATTTACAATGCAATAATTGATACAAATAAATAAATGAAGACTCTAAAGACTAAACTGAAATTTTCTAGATATAATAGTGATATTCTCTAGAGATTAAATAATCATACGAAAAAATTAATTTTTTCATAAAATTTTGTATTCTGAAGAAAATTTTTTAAAATTTAAAAAGTTTTAAAGAATTTAATGTATTTATAGATAATCACCTCGATAATAAATGTATTTCAAGAATTAAGAAAAGGACTCTAAATATCCATCTACATATTATACATATTTGTTATTTGCTTTTCTTTCGATATTATTGAAAATTTATAATTTAAAGTTTTATTCTCCTTTCCGGTCCAATAAAGAGCACAGGGTATCCACTCAGTCAATTATTATTCATATTTGACTAAGCTTCAATTTTTGGAATAATAAGTTTTACTAAGTCGTTCATTACTCGCCTATAGCTATTGTACAAGACTATGAAACCTAAAAATTTTCTATTTGTGCGCCATCTATTATTTTATACAAGAATTATTTTATTTTTTTATTTTATAATACATATAAATTTAAAATTATCAGTATATGCTTTTAAATTTAAAAAGATAAAGAAATATTTCAATTAATAATTTCGAAAAATCTATAATTCTTTCCAAAAAATATATCCTGTAAATGATAAAATAATCTAAAATCATCAAATTGTTTTTCTTTTATTATTATTTATAGTATGTTCACAAACTCCGAAATCGAGTTGATTATCATGCACAAAATCAAGTAAAATGTCAAGCGTTCACAAACCGTTTTTGAAAATCAAGAACGTAATTTGACATATTTTTGTTTATATTATTGTTTCAAGTAAATTAAAAGTTAAAATATAAATAAAAAGTTAAAAGTTATTGTTAAAATTAAGTTATTGTTAAAAGTAAATAAATAAAATAATATTTGAAAAAATTTAAAATAGATTTGGAAATTAACAATTTAATGGAATTCTCATTCCAATTAAATTTTATTTTATATCTTCTTTTTTCCATTTTTATTTTTCCGTTCACATCGTTCATTCCGTTTTTCCGTTTCCTTTTTGAATCTGCAGCTTATCAACAAAATTTTTGTTTTGATTTTTGACAACAAATTCAAAAAATCAAGGGTTATGAAAAATTTTTTAAAATAATCTAAAATCGAAAATTCATGGACGAACAACGTGATTTTGAGGTGATTTTCAGAAAATCAAGTAACCAGCTGATTTTCTTTGACAGATAAATTTTTGAAAAATGTATGGGAAATCAACTTAATTTTCGAAATCATCTCGATTTCTCAAAATCAAGTGTTTGTGAACGTACTTTTAAGAACACAAATTTTATACTGGAAATATTTTTTGCTTAAAATTTTTATTTAATATCCATATAATAATTTTAGATTCATAATAATAACTTTAAAATTTTAAAACAATTTTTCCAGGACATAAATAGTGAAATAGTGAAAAATTATTACGTACAAAGAAAAAATATCTTTATATTTTTTTTTTTTTTTATAGAATAAAATATTTTTTTATTCTTTTTTGTAAAGATGCAATCCACTTTGAGATGTTTTTTTTGTTTTCTTAAAATACTGTGAAAAAAAACCATAAATTTATAAAGAAATGTAAAAATAATTTCATTTATACACAGAAAATTAAGAATATTTCCGCGAATTTTTCTAAATTTTCAGTTCGACAATAAAAAATATATTTATATTTTATAGACCAATTAATATTAAAGATTTAACATTATTTTGTTCTTTAAATACATTGACTTTTATTATAAAATTAATAAATTACTATTTAGAATTATAAGATTCCATTTTGAGCAAATTGAATTTAAATTTTTTATAAGAATTGATATAAATTTAAGGATATAAAAATTTTATTTACAACTCTCACAACTCTGTTGTTTTGGAAACTTATTTAAGTTAACTCAATAAAAACCAAAGGTACATCTTATATCGAATAATAATCTTATTTTACAATACAAGTAACACTAACGCCTAAATATTGAAGTCATTTATTTTTTCTCTCTCTTAAAATTTCAAGCATGTCCTTTAAATAACTGCTTATAATGCACATTCTTAGATGGAGTAAAACATTTTTTTAGATTCGTTTTTCATTTTCTCTTCAATCTTATCTTAATATCCTATTTCCTTCCCATTTTTTCTTCCTTATTTAGAGAGGCCTAATTTATCCAGCCAATGATGTAGTGGTTAAAACATCGGCCTTTCATACGAAATTTCTCGGGTTCAAACCACGGCAGGGTCATATAAATAATATAGATTTTACTTATAATATATAATTAGTATAATATAATTAAATTAAAAATGATATATTGTATTATATATTGTAAAATATCATGTTGTAGTATATAATAAAATAATAATAAAACATAATTCTTGTATAAGATAATAGATGGCGTAGAAATAAAAGAAATGCCTTATAGTCTTGTACAATAGCTACAGCCGAGTAATCGTGAAATAGTGAAATAATGATTCTAGAAACTGAATCTTAGTCAAATATGAATAATAAAACACTTAGTGGATGGCCTATGCTCCTTATAGGAATGACAAGAGAAAAAAACATATTAGTATAAAGGAATACTTTTCTAATGTTCAGCTAGCTTGTCAATTTGCAGTTTAGAAACAATTAGAACCTTAACATAGTTTTCTTTAAAACAAACTTTTTTACAGTTAAACACAAAACTTCTATAACTGAAATAGTTAACTATGTAAGGAGACTTTCCCTAATTGCTATAAAACTTGATATTATTTGCCCAAAAAAAACTAATGTTATCTAATTTTGTCACCTAATCACTGCTTAAGTTTATACATTCGATTATTATACCAATATTGTTAGAACATTTTTTTTAAACCCTTCAGCTAGCTGCCTTATAAAATTTTTAAATCAAGACAGCATATCTTGAAAACTAGGAGAACCAGAAGATTGCCAGTTTAAATGGAAAAGTAATGTGAAAGGTTTTGCAAAGTCTAAAACTGGTAAGGCTATATTTAAGACACTCGTCTTTGGGTGAAATTAAGAAAATTAGTGGATTTTGCGTGATTTCAAGATTTATAATAGAATATGTTGTACTAATAATATTAACTAAGGGATTTAATGTTCTGCTCCAAATAAAGAATTATGCTTCAGTGTTTACAAAATCATGTAGCACAAAGTTCTGAAATTTTTTTTTATGTGATCGGCTATACATTTTATTTCTTTTTTATATATATATTATTATTTGTGCAACACCGGCTAGTAATTTTATACTAGTAAAATTAGTTTAATAGATATTTATAATTTTATTGATATCTAATTAAACAAACCGACAAACAAAATCAATATATTTTTTTAAAATTTATTAAAAACCCCTTAAATTATTCTAATGCCATTTTTATTCGTATTCAAAAAAAATTCTTGCATAGAGTTTAGCAAACTGTTTTGATAATTTCATTCCCCCAGAAAACAATACCTTTTTCTTACGTAATTCCGTTCCTTTCAAAGTTATTAAATAGGTGTGTTTTTCATGTACTTATTAATATTATTATATTTTCATGAAAATATCCTAATTTATAGATATTTAATTATATAGATCAAGAAAAATCAAAGACACAAAAGGATAGAATACCATATATATAAACATTTAATACGTTAAAAGCCACTTCAATCCTATATATGATATCGATACTAGACAAAAGACTTTCTGTAGATCATTTAGATAAAATCATTATAAAAAATATTTTATACGTATTTTATAAGTATATTAAAACTTATTTATTTAACTAATTTTTTTTTTTTTTAATTTTATGTTGATTCTTAAATGAAAAGTTTATTGAAATTGGTTTGGCTTTTAACGTGTTAACTAAAAAGAACAAATGAATAAAAAAATAAATTCAAAGTAAAATTCCGAAATAATTTTATAATTTATAAAATATACCTATACATACATATATATACATTATATATACATATTTTCTATTTTTTACATAATAATATTGATGATAGTAATGATGATACAATATAGTTAAGTTAGGATAATGATGATTACATATAATATGTATGATATTATATTATATGATCCAATATGACATTGAACCTTTAATAGTTTATCGTATTAAGGGCAAATTTTTACAATTTGTCTATATTGCATACATTTTCATTTTCTCATTCTCCCCCCAAAACTTCAATTTTTATTTGTTCTTGACAATATTGTCTTTTTGTGTTTATTTATTTATCCTTCAAATTGATGTTATTACTTTTACGTTTAGTTAACCAATTTATTTTATTGTCTACTATAGTTTTATTTTACTGTTTTTAATATGATGATTTTAAGGTTGAGGAAATTTCTATATATAAATAAAAAAGCATTTTCTCATATTTTATATTTTATTCTGTATGATATTTACAAAAAATATATATGTATATATAATTTAATACATAAAAATTTATATTTTCATATATGTACATTATGTACATATATACGATATTATTTTATATATACTTATAGTACATGTATAGAATAATATAAATTTATATTTTCTTTCCAATTTCTAATTTTAATTTTATTTAGAACTTTATAAACTAAAGATATTTTTAGTGTTAAAATAAAAAGGGTATTCATCTGTGGATATACACAATCATACTGTTTTACAATATTGCATATAATTTGTACATGCACATAAACTGGGGCGACTTATAAACTAAAATATACAAAAAACCACTTAAAACCGTAATTTTTTTTTGTTGACTGGATTTCATTTGGAACCAACTATAAAATCGTACCTGATTATATGTTTGACACATATATTTTAAAAATAAATAAGCGTTGCCACCTCAAAACCCTGCTAAACAAATTATTGAAACCCTGATTTACCTGACCAATTCTAAAACCGTGTACTAATTGTATGTTTTATATTTATGAATGTTTAAAATGATAATACAGACAAATGAAATACAGTCAAAGCATTATACAGGTAACTTGCAAAAAAATTCAGACTACACTACACGCAAATGAAATACATGCAAATGACACGGTCCCTATAATGACCATGTCGGCGTTTCAACCTAAGGCATTTTGAATGAAATGCCGATGTTTTAATCACTATTTATATAACATTAAGTATAAATTAAAATAATTATAGGTGTTTATTAACAAAATGTCTACAATTTTATACTTTTTATACACTTAAACAACTTAAATTTGTTTTAACAAAGTAAGATTGTCTGTACAAAGTCTAAACAGATACATTCATATATTTTATATGAAATTACATAATATTTGTTTTAAAATTCATTTATTTTTGTTATAAATCGGAAAATTTTTCGATTATAATCCTATCCATACACTTGAATATATATATATCACGCTTATTTCGAAATGTTACAAATGGAAGAGCAATTTTAATATAAGCGAGACTGTTGTGTTATAAAATGTTATTCAAAACATAAGAAGAACGAAATGGAATGTGATATTACGCTTTTGTATATTACTATATTATTTTCCAGTCACATTTTGGCTAGTAATACGCTGTTTACAAAAAAATAAAGATCCAATACATTTTTTTTTCATACTTATAAAATCAAGATAAATTTTTACTCCAATTAAGATCTTTTTAGCACATTTCCAAAAAAATTTTGAAAAAATGTGCTTATTAGTTTCATTCTGTCCGTCCGTCCATCTGTTTACAAAACTTCTACACCGTTAAAGATAGAGAAAAAAAATTTTAACCATGGGTAGGTCTCATAAAAAAAATAATTTTGTGGAACAACTTTTTCATGTAGCCCCTCCCATTACGGAGCTACACCCCCTAAAACTTTGAAAAAGCCCTATTTTTAAATGCATATATCTTATGTTCTGCTTAAGATTTTTTCAATCTGAAAAAGTCATTCGACAGGTATTTCTTTTATATTTGTATTAATATCAAAATTATACAATTTTTTTAAATTTAGTATTTAAATTTACCGTTATGTGAAAACCAAATTTTGCATGATTTTTCTACTTTCATAACTCCGGCACGCTTTTAGATAGAGGCTTGAAATTTTGAGGCAAGAAAGAACTTTTAGAATTAGTATAAGTTTGCTCAGAAATTTTTTTTGGACCACCCCCTGTTTATGAGATATGAGGGCTTAAAAATTGAAAATTTGCTATTTTTAAACACCTGTAACTTAGGCACCTGTACACATTTTACTTCTGCAAGATATAACATTTAAAGTACAGTAATATATTTTAATGTGTGTTAAAGGTTTGGTTTAGTTGTAAAGGGTTCCAAAGTTGCAGCTCTTCAAAATTGCGAAAAAGTCCCATTTTCAGATGTATATATCTCACGCCCTGCGTAATAGTTTTGCAATCTAAAATTGCCAGAAGATCGAAAATTTTATTATCTATATAAAACAATATCAAAATTATGTAATATTTTGTAATTTACTATTTAAATTTACCGTTATGTGAAAACCATATTTTGCATGAAATTTCTTTTTTCATAACTCCGACACGCCTTTAGATAGAAACCTGAAATTTTGAGACAAGAAAGAACTTTTAGAATTAGTATAAGTTTCCTCAAAATTTTTTTGGTAACACCCCCTCTTTAAGAGTTATTACGCCTCAAAAATTGAAAATTTGCTATTTTTAGACACCTGTAACAGGCACCTGTCAAAATTTTTCTTCGGCGAGGCATGAAAATTAAAGGTTCAATAATATATTTTTACGCGTGTTAATGGCTTTTCTTAGTTATATAGGATTCCGGACTTAAGGCCCCTCAAAATTTCAAAAATGTCCTATTTTCACGTTTTTTCGTATAACATGAAATTTTCAAATTTTTGTGCAAGTTAAAATTCTAAACAGTTTGTATTGAGTTTGAAAATGTGCGCTTTTAAAAACCGTTGGTTTACATTCTACCTTGTTTTTTTTTACTTAATTCCTGATGTTCACTGTTATTAAATATCTCAAAGTTTTAACGCTTTACGCTCCATAAAAACCATAGAAGTTAACTAATAGTTTAAGCTTCCTCAAAAATTTAAACTTTGACCAAAAAACACTTTTTTAATTTAACCTACAATTTATACGTCGGTTTTATTAAACTACACCTACGGTTTAAATTCGACTGAAAAACAGAAAATAATAAATAAAAACATTTTCTTAAATACGCATTTGTAGGTATTACGTAGACAATATTTTTTACAGAAGTTCAATTAAAAAAAAAATTTAAAATGTTAAAATACCTTGAACGACTCTTTATTTACAATGCAAATTAATAACAGTTTGTTCCTATATATCTGTCATTGTATCTGTCATTAGAGAATTTAATTTTTCAAATTTACAGTGTGTTATGAAAATTTGTATCGCAATCGCATTATCTACGGCTCAAAATTTCACTTTTTATTTTAGTTATTTTAAAAACAGAAAAATTCTACACGCCTCATCACTGTTATGCATGTATACAAACACCAGCACTGGTTTCTGTATAAACGAATATTAATATGGGGATATCATATTATAATTTGTTTAAATTTGAGTAGGTGTTAGTGTTCGATGAATTGAACGCTTATAGTATAATAATAAAATTATTTATCTTTTATTTTCTGAATTTTTCTTTTTTTTTTTTGAATTTTTGAATTAGATAAATACAAATATAATTGCAAAAAAATGGAATGTAAAGAAAAAAAATGGAATGTTGCCAGAGCTTAAAAAGAAAAAAATTTGGGTTTTCTTCTATTATTCCTTTCAATTTCTATTTTGGTGAATTTATTTTAATAAATGATTCCTTTTTCGTACAAAGATACAAAATATAAGTAATATTTTATTTGCAATTATGAATTTCTGTTGTAATACTATATATGTATATTATATACATATTATATATATATATAGGATAATAATATAATGTACCTACATATAAATATTCATCTTTCGGATCAACATTTAATTTTAGAATAAAATTTTAAATTAATTTTTTTTTATAAACATATAGGTATGGGAATTTAAGGATTTTTCGGAAATTTATTATTTAATTTTGTTTTTGTTCAAATCAAATATGTATATATAGTTTCAAAATAATTTATTAACAATATAAATTCAAAGAATTTAATTAAAATTATAAATCTGAATAAATATTGACCGGAAACAAAAAAAAAGAAAAATTTTGTATTTCCTAAAATTTTATTTTCATTCTTTATATATATCTAATAAATAATTAGATTAAGAATTATTAAAAATTGTACCTAATAAATTTTTAATTTTAAAAATATTAAGTTATACATTTTAGCACATTTTTCAAAATATATTTTCTAATTAGTTTCACTCTGTCTATCCGTTCATTCGTATGTTTCCAAAACTTCTACACTGTTTAAGATGGAGCAGTTAAATTTTAAACTATCTATATAGGTTCCATTAAGAAAATGATATTGCAACTCCTCATTACAACGACCTTCCAAATTTGAAAAAACCAACAGGATATGTTTTAACAAAACGACAGGATATTAAGGTTAAATTATTCAATTTTTTTGTAAGTTAGTATGTTGATTTACCAACATATGTGGATACAATGTGTTGCAAGATTTCATTTTCTTAATATCTCCGGAGTGTTTTAGTCAAAATCTTTAAATTGAGAGAAGGAAGACTTTTAAGAATGAACATAAATATCTTTAGAAAAGGTTTTTGTTCTTCGCCCTATTGTACTTCTTCCATATCTCCGGAGTGCTTTAGTCAAAATCTTTGAGAATTGCCAATTGATTGAGAAAAAGCCAATTTTTAAGAATGAACGTAAGTATTCTCAGAAAACTTTTTTGTTCTTGGCCCTATTTAAGAGTTATAAGATTTATATTAATTTTCATTAATTCACTGCAAATAAATATGATAAAATGATTCACTGCAAATAAATATGATAAAAATGATAAAACATAAAACTTTAAAGCTTCAATATTATATTTTACGTGTGTTAACCGCTTTTCTTAACTAGAAAGGATTACCCTAAAACAGAAAAAAGTTTTCCTTGATTTTCCACAATTTCAATTTTTCCACAATGTGCTGATATAAAAACCTTTAGTTTTACATACTGTTTTGCACTTTAAGCTTCAAATACTGTGAAGATTTATTTTTAATTTTAAAATTAAATTATTAAAATGAACCAAATAACAACTTTTATATCAATTATAATTTATAATGTTATTTAAATAATTAAACTAAAAATTAAAATATATATTAATTATATAACAAATTTAAATATTTCAGGCTTGTTCCGATTCTATTCGGATGATGCAGCATTTCCGATTTTCAATAAATGTAAAAAAAAGCTAAAATTATGATTTACGAAAATAAAGAAAGATGACTAATAAAGAAAACTTCCTTTCTTTTCAAGTGTAATATCATTGATATATAGTAATCACCTTTAATTATCTGAGACTTATAGACTAGATACCTAGGTTGTTAGCAGAGAAAATTGGAAAGCACATGTTGAGTACTATATTATAATGAATGAAATTTCTTGATTTATATTCATATTAAAGTGATTTTGAAATTATCTTTCTAAAATTTTTCTTTTTAAAACTTTTAATTATTACTCTGTACTGTTTATATGGGTTCGAAAATTCATATTATGTTTTGTGTTCGAAGTGATTTGAAAAAAATTAATATTTTGACAATTTTGTGATCAATGATAGTGATGATGATGAAAACAAAAATCAAAAAAATGTTTTATTACATTAGTCTTAATGTTGATAGGTGCTGGATACTGTACCCAAATCCAACCACACCCTAATCGCAGGGCTCAGATATATACCCCAACCCATTTGCACTTCTAACGGTTTGGAAGTATATCTCTTTAATTTATATTCTCTAAGGATATCGTATTACTTCTCTAAACAAACATTTTACCGTAATATAGCTTAGGCTAAGATCGTCGGTAATATTTTTTATGGAAATAAAAAAGACACACATTACTAGTTTTTTTTAATGTTTTTAATTATTTTATCTATATTTATTATAAAAAATAACTAATTAATTTAAACTTAATATTTTATATTATAGCAAAAAAAAAAACAAAAATTTTTAAATAAAAACTTAAACAAATTATTCAATATAGACAAAAATAATAACTTAATAACAAAAAATTAAATTAATTTTCTTCTTATACATTGTAATATTGATCCTAAAAAAAGGAGTGTTAATTAAAAAAAAGAAATGATGTAAGATAATCTTTGCTTATACGGTAATAAATAATCTCGTCAGAAGCTTTGTCAAGGTTCATTCGAATTTTATTCTTATTATGCTAATTAAAATAATGTATCCAGTTTTGTACAACGCATAGTATAATAGTTTGAAAATGATCAATTATTGGAGTCCGATATCCGCAGTCTACAACAATTTTTTTTATTTATATTTCAACTTTTTTTTATTTTAATTTCTGGCCAACTAATTTTTGAACCAAAAGTTTGAAAAAATAATAAATTAACATTAATAGCCATTTAAATTATGATTATTATAAATTTAATTATTGAAGTATACATAAAGCTTACCAATCAGTCTCATTTCAAGATTTTTTACTTTTTAGTTCAGTTGAAAGAAAATATTTTTAAAAAAATTTTTTTTTATTTATTATTTAAAAATAAAAAAATTCTTTAATTTAAGTTGATTTGAGTCGCGTTCAACTCTCGCTCAACTCAAAGTTTGAATCCGCTCAACCTATAAGCGCATCTGTTTCGCTCAACATTTGAGTTCGCTCAACATTTCAGTCCGCTCAAGTTTGAGTCTGTTTAACCTTTGAGCGCATCTGTGTAATGCAACATTTGTGTTCGCTCAATATTTAAGTCCGCTCAACCTGTAAGTGGTGCAATGAGTTGAGTCGAAATTTGAGCTTTTACAATCCTGATTTCAATGGATTGTTTTTCATTGAACTGTATTTCATTTGACTGTATAGGTAAAACGTATAATTAGGGGGGATTTTATAATTATAAATAAAATGCAGTGCTAATGGTAAAACAGCCAAATGACATATAATCAAGTGATTAATAGTCAAGTAAAATACAGTCTTTTGATAGTAAACTATTCATTGAACTGTAGAGCTAAAGTGCTAATATCAAGATAATGAATAATAATTTAAACACATCAAATATTCTTGTTAATATGAAATATTGAATGAAAAACATTTAGTTATTATAGAATGTGATTGATATCTTTTGATTAATTTTTCTACAGAAGGAATGCTTTTTTTTTCAGAAAAAAAAAATTAAAATCAAAACCAAATTTCTAGTCTATCAACCAAATAAATACAGAAAACGAGGAAGAATACAGTTGCCTTTGTCAACTCTTAGATACCCGTACGACCCGTTAGTATGCCTATCACTCTGCTTATAATATTATTTTTTTAATTTTTTAGTATTTTAAAATAATTTGGGTGAAATTTTATAATTTCTAGAACTGTGGGTTCTATGTGTTTATACATTCTATGTGTGGAACTATATGTTTATACATTCTTCAAAAGCAGATTTTAACCTTCCACATAACGATTATCAATCTAACTTTTCCAACTATGCTATAGTACCATTTAATACTAAGCGGCAAATGTATAATGCCTAAGTTTAATAATTTATACTATACATATGTATAAATTATTTATCGTACGGTATAAAAAATGTGAAGAATTGACTTTTCTGGAATTTTGAGGGGCTGTAAGTCCGGAACCCTATATAATTAAAAAACACCTGTTAACATACGTAAAAATATATTATTGAACCTTCAATATTCATGTCTTGCCGAGGAAAAATTTTTACAGGTGCCTGAAAATAGCAAATTTTCAATTTTTGAGGAGTAATAACTCTTAAAAAAGGGGCGCTACCAAAAAATTTTCTGAGGAAACTTATATTAATTCTAAAAGTTCTTTCTTGTCTCAAAATTTCAGATTCCTACCTCAAAACATGCCGGAGTTATGAAAAAAGAAATATCATGCAAAATTTGGTTTTAACATAATGGTAAATTTAAATAGTAAATTACAAACTATTGCATAATTTTGATATTGTCTTATGGAGATAATAAAAATTTCGGTCTTCTAGTGTTTTTAGATTGTAAAACTACTACACAGAACCTGAGATATATACATCTGAAAATAGGGGTTTTTTGAAATTTTGGGGGGCTGTAACTTAGGAACCCTATACAATTAAAAGAAACTATTAACACACGTACAAATATATTACTGGACCTTTAATTTTTTTGTCTTTCCGAAGAAAAATGTGTACAGGTGCCTAAGTTAAAGGTGTTTAAAAATAGCAAATTTTCAATTTTTGAGCCCTAATACCTCATAAACAGGGGGTGGTCCAAAAAAAATTTCTGAGCAAAATTATACTAATTCTAAGAGTTCTTTCTACTCTCAAAATTGCAAGTCGCTATTTGAAAGCGTTCCGGAGTTATGAGGGTAGAAAAATCATGCAAAATTTGGTTTTCATATAACGGTAAATTTAAATACTAAATTTAAAAAAATTGTATAATTTTGATACTAATTTATAAATTTAAAAAAAATACCTTGTCGAATGACGTTTTCTGATTGAAAAAATCTTAAGTAGAACATGAGACATATGCATTTAAAAATAGGGCTTTTTAAAAGTTTGAGGAGCTGTAGCTCCGTAACGGATGGGGCTACAAAAAAAAGTTATAAATTATACAATTAATATTTTTATGTTATCTATCAGCAGTTAAAATTTCATGTCTCTATTTCAAAAAAAATGTGGGGATCTAAAAGTTAGGTGTTCGAGAGCTACCCGAAGTTGTGGTCGGATCTCAACCAAAAAAAATAGGGAACCTACAAATTGTTGTAAGAATATTTTGTGTTAATTTCAAGACTCTAGCTTTCTTAGTTTTTGAGTTATCTTGTTGACGGACAGACGGACGGACAAAGCTCAATCGTCTTAGAATTTTTTTCTGATCCGATCCATACCTTTGAAGGTATATCTAGCTAGCTTATTTCGAGGTGTTACAAACGGAGGAGCAATTTTAATATACCCGATCCTTATCGTACGGGTATAAAAACTTATATAGCTTGAAAATGTAAGAATTATCTGACCAATAGTGCAGTGCTTAAAGCGACGATCTTTCAGTCGAAAGGTTTCGGGTTTAAACCCCGGTCAGGTCAAAAATAATATATAAAATATAATAAAATAATGTAAACAAAATATTATATCGCATATACCATCACATGTGTTCCCTAAAGTTGGTAATTCATATGTGTACGATTTACTTTAGTTTAAGAAGAACATTAACATCTTTCTTCAAAATATCCCTCCAAATTTTCCTACCTATCTCCCATAATCCAAATTTCCTAATTCCAATTTCCCCAATTATCCTTTCCATATCACTATCCCCAAAGCCAAACTGTACGTTTGTATTAAAGGTTCTTGGTGACTTTTGAGTTTTCCACCAACCCACGTAAAAAAAAAAAAATTATAATTGAATACTTGTACCGAAATGGTCCATATGCTAAAGGAAAAGGGGTCCTAAAACTATCGGCAGATTTTTATATCTACGATATAATATAAAAAAAAATGTAAGAATTGCATTTTATAATGTATATTCTTTTTAAAACAAATATTTAAAATTAATTGAAATAGAGATTCACTTACGGTTGTTTTTTCAATTACAAAATTAATTTACATCCGATTTCAGAATTAACTCATTAAAGTACTTCGAAATTATTAATTCACTCAAAAATTCAATCTAAAATTTATTAACATATGTCATATACATATGTAGGTATAATAATTAAGAACTTTGTTTAAAAATATTAAATTCATTCTAAAAGTACTGAAAATTGTTAATCTACTACTTTTTTTTATTTTTCATCAATCATTAAAAAATAATCTTTATTAATCTTTAATAAAAAATGTTGATATTTTAAAATTTCATCGTGTTAATTTAAAACAACGTATTACGTAAATACTATAAAAAAATCAACAGTTTTTTTTTTTTTTAATACTTATATAGATATGTACATATTTAAAATAATACTTATATAGATATGTATATATTTATCTGAAAATTTTATATACAACAATTGTATATACATATATAACATATATAAACAAAGGTTTTTAAATTGGTTGAATTAATACCATTTCGTATGCCAAATTAATTTTTGTGGGTAAATAATAAAACTCATATACTATTCTGTATCACTTAACTGAAACATTATTAAATTCAAAATATTTATTCATTCATTTACTACATTAACAACACAATACTTTTTTTTTGTTTTTAAATAAAAAAAATTTGTTTTTTAATTTTTGGTTTTTATTGTATTAAAAGTTTATGTAAATGAAAAAAAATCCTTAAAACGAAAAAAAAAAAAAAACATACCAATTTAATTTAAAAAAAATATAATAATCTTATATATATATGTTAATAACGGTAAAGTTTAAAAATAAACTATATATTGTAAAAATTAATAATGATATGCAAATATTGAGGTCTTCCACAAAAATATAGAACCGAATACAAATCTAATTAAAAAATTTTTTTCATAATCGTTTTTAACACATTTTTGAAAAAAATTTTTAAAAAATTTTCTTATAAATTTTATTCAGTCCGTCTGTCTGTTTTTTAAAATTTCTACACCGTTTAAAATGGAGCAATGAAATGTTAACCATTAAAAATTTCTGAACACGTCTAATGACAGGACATTTTCTAAGTTTTTTATATCAAAAAAAAATAATATAAGTTTATTTATAATTTAGAATTTAAATTTACTGTTATGTGAAAGTAAAAATTTTGCCAAGATTTTGTTTCATCAATATCTCCCGAACACTTCTAGTCACTAGTAAAAATTTAAAGAGGAGAAAAATCTTTAAGAATTGACATAGACCTAAGAAAAAGTATTTGTGCTTGCCCCTTTTTAAGAGCTAAATTAGAAGTCAAAAATCGTAAAATTCTCTATTTTTAGACACCTGCGACTTGGTCGTCTATGAAAATTTTTCTTAAGCAAGACATACAAATTAAAGCTTCAATAATATATTTTTGCATGTATTAATGGCTTTTCTTATTTATATATTGTAGCAAAAATCCGAAAAACCTTTTATTTAAAAAATAAAACTAATCGCTTGGTTCAACGTCTGCAATTAAAATGATCTATTTCTATTACAAGAAAACTATTATACAAAAATGTCATTTAAAGTACATTTTTAAAAAAATACATTACAAAATAAATTGTACTTTACAAAATAATACTACGAAAATCAAAGACATTATTAGATTATTGAGTACATTATTATCTTAGATTATTAGTATTAGTACATTGTTATATTATTATTATAATATAAAATAATGACATTCGGCAATAAAATAGTATTGACAGTTGACTTTAATATTTTCAGTTTAATACAATAAGATGTCTTTAAAACTGAAAAAAGTGTTTTAATTTTTAACAATATTTTCTTACAAAAAAAAACTTTAAAGAAAAAATGGTGAAGTAACAATGAAACGTTTTTTTTTATTTTTCTAAAAATTTTTAAAATTTTTCTCTTGAGGTTTTTTTTTTATTGTACAATAAATAAAAATTGTTCATCCCAGTTCAGTTTATTGGACTCCTCAGTAGGTATAAACTAAACTGTACCTAGACAACTTCTAAATTATTTATCAAAACTCGCAAACTTTTATATTAAAAATTAATAAAATGGTCTGTGAGTTAAGAGAACAATTTAAAAACATAAAAAAGTTGAATATAATAAATTAATTCAACTACATCAATATAAAGGTTTGTGTGTTTTGAAAAATAATATAAAAGTTGTATAGGTAAAGTTCAGATTATATCTACTGAGCAGTTCGGACGAAACAACTTCTTTTTAAGTTTTTGTTTTTTTTATTGCCTTTTTCAAAATGTGTTTTTTCAAAAACTTCTTGTTTTACATATTGCCTTGTTTTTATTTTTTCGCTTTAAAGTAAAAAATATGAAATTATAAATTTAATTGTACAAGGCAAAAATAAAGTAAAATTAAGTAATCTAAGGAACTAACTTTAATACTATGTAATAACTTTAATATTAATAATAAAAATAATCCAAGTATGTAAACGCACTAAATTATATTACATATGTATGTAATGTATATTAAATAAGATGTCATTATATTCAACAATTTTATACAAATTTGAACTTTAATTAAAATTAATTATACGATTGATTTAAAGTTAATAAAAAATATAATATTTTTATATAATTAATTTAATAATTAAATTTTAAAATTTATTTGCAAAAAATTTAGTATAATAAAAACTAGAATAATATTTCCTGAAAATATGTAAAGTCAATATTTCTTAAATTATAGTATTCTATATTTATGATGACAATGACACATGATGTTAATATTTAGTTTTTAGAAATACATACCTTTAGAACTATAATTAAGAAACACAATATCGTAAATTCTATAGAACAATCTCTTGAAAATCAACTTTTGAAAGATGAAGTCAAAAGACTAAAGAGCATTAAGTAGGTATAACTGAGAAATTTATTCCGTTTGAAGAATATAAGAGTTACAAATTGTAACTCTAACTTTAATTGTAAATCTGAACGAAATTGAATATAAATCAGATTTAAATTTTTTAATAAAATTATGTACATTTAATACTTCTTTAATTAATTAGCATAAAATAAGACAATAAGGTATGGAACTAAATTTAAATTCAAATCTATCATTATACCCGTACGATAGGATCGGGTATAATAAAATTACTCCTCCGTTTGTAACACCTCGAAATAACCGAGCTAGATATACCTTCAAAGGTATGGATCGGATCAGAAAAAAATTCTAAGACTTTTGAGCCATGTCCGTCCGTCCGTCCGTCCGTCCGTCCGTCCGTCCGTCAGCACGCTAACTCAAAAACTAAGAAAGCTAGAATCTTGAAATTTACACAAAATATTTTGGAAGTAATTTGTAGGTTCCCTATTTTTTTTGGTTGAGTTTGGAGCAAGCCTTAGGGTAGCTCTCGAACACCTAACTTTTAGATCCCCACATTTTTTTTGCAATAGAGCTATGAAATTTTAACTGCTGATAGATCTCACAAAAATATTAATTTTATTTTTAACAACTTTTTTTTGTAGCCCCACCCGTTACGGAGCTAAAGCTCCCCAAAAGTTCAAAAAAGCTCTATATTTAAATTGTTATAGCACAAGTTGTATAAGTTATATCTTCATTTTGAAAACGCCAAATGATTACTACTTTCATTAGCTTTAAAAGTATATATACAATAAATATATAATTTTGGCATACGGTGTCTTAATTTACCGTTATGCAAAACTCAAATTTTGCAAAATTCTTTAACCCTTCCATCTTCTAAACGGTTAAAGTTGGAAACTTGAAATTTTGACAGAAGTTAGATCTTTGAAAATTAGTATGAGTCATTTCAGAAATTTTTTTTTATCACCCCCCCTTTAGGAGCTGTAAGGGGTCAAAAACTGAAAATTTCCTATTTTTAAACACCTGTAACTTGAACACCTGTTAAAATTTTATTGAAGTAATACACAAAAATTAAAGCTCCAACATTATACTTTTATTTCTGTTAACAACTTTTTTTAATAATATAGGGTTACTTTATAATTGACGAAAGTGTTACTTGATTTTTTCAAATTTTCTAACAAATTTCTTTAACGAATTTTTTCCATTTTGTTTTACTCGATAATTTGAAATTGTTGAGGATATAATGCGTAGTACAAAAAAATGTAATTAAATAAACAACATAACGGTTGCTTGAAGAATTTTTATTTATATGATATTGATATACATACTTATATAATATCATGTTTATTTACATATGTCACTAGTGAATGAATGATAAGAGTATAGATGTATATTATATAGCGCCGTATTTACATACATATATGTATTTTATTGTACTTATAAGAAATTATTCTGTCAATGGAATATTTAAATATAATATAATATAATATTTAAAATTATATTTATTATTTTGTACTAAGTAAATTTAATATACATTTACCGCTTAGTATTAAATGGTACTGTAGAATATTTGAAAAAGTTTTGAATTGATAATCGTTATGTGGAAGGTTAGAATCTGCTTTTGAAGAATGTACATATAAACATATAGTTTGATTATATGTACAACCCATAGTTCTAGAAATTATAAAATTCACCCAAATTATTTTAACTAAAATATTAAAAAAATAATATTGTAAGCAGAGTGACAGGCTGTGAACATACTAACGGTTCGTACGGGTATCTAAGAGTTGACAAAGTCAACTGTATTCTTCCTCGTTTTTATACCCGTACGATAGGATCGGGTATAATAAAATTACTCCTCCGTTTGTAACACCTCGAAATAAGCGAGCTAGATATACCTTCAAAGATATGGATCGGATCAGAAAAAAATTCTAAGACTTTTGAGCCATGTCCATCCGTCCGCCCGTCCGTCCGTCCGTCAGCACGCTAACTCAAAAACTAAGAAAGCTAGAATCTTGAAATTTACACAAAATATTTTGGAAGTAATTTGTAGGTTCCCTATTTTTTTTGGTTGAGTTTGGACCAAACCTTAGGGTAGCTCTCGAACACCTAACTTTTAGATCCCCACATTTTTTTTGAAATAGAGCTATGAAATTTTAACTGCTGATAGATCTCACAAAAATATTAATTTTATTTTTAATAACTTTTTTTTGTAGCCCCACCCGTTATGGAGCTACAGCTCTCCAAAGGTTCAAAAAAGCTCTATATTTAAATTGTTATAGCACAAGTTGTATAAGGTGTATCTTCATTTTGAAAACGCCAAACGATTACTACTTTTATTAGCTTTAAAAGTATATATACAATAAATATATATTTGTGGCATACGGTGTCTTAATTTACCGTTATGTAAAACTCAAATTTTGCAAAATCCTTCAACCCTTCTATCTTCTAAACCGTTTGAAATTTTGACAGAAGTTAGATCTTTGAAAATAAGTATGAGTCATTTCAGAAATTTTTTTTGTATCACTCCCTGTTTAGGAGCTGTAAGGGGTCAAAAACTGAAAATTTCCTATTTTTAAACACCTGTAACTTGAACACCTGTTAAAATTTTTTTGAAGTAATACACAAAAATTAAAGCTTTAATATTATACTCTTATTTCTGTTAATAACTTTTTTTAATAATATAGGGTTACTTTATAATTAACGAAAGTGTTACTTGATTTTTTCAAACTTTCTAACAAATTTCTTCAACGAATTTTTTCCATTTTGTTTTACTCGACAATTTGAAATTGTTGAGGATATAATGCGTAGTACATAAAAATGTAAATAAATTAACAGCATAACGGTTGCTTGAAGAAGTTTTATTTATATGATATTGTTATACATATATACTTATATAATATCATGTTCGCTAGTGAATGAATGATAAGAGTATATATGTATATTATATAGCGCCGTATTTACATACATATATGTATTTTATTGTACTTATAAGAAATTATTCTGTCAATGGAATATTTAAATATAATATAATATAATATTTAAAATTATATTTATTATTTTGTACTAAGTAAATTTAATATACATTTACCGCTTAGTATTAAATGGTACTATAGAATATTTGAAAAAGTTTTGGATTGATAATCGTTATGTGGAAGGTTAGAATCTGCTTTTGAAGAATGTATATATAAACATATAGTTTGAATATATTTGAATTAACCCATAGTACTAGAAATTATAAAATTCACCCAAATTATTTTAAAATACTAAAATATTAAAAAAATAATATTGTAAGCAGAGTGACAGGCTGTGAACATACTAACGGTTCGTACGGGTATCTAAGAGTTGACAAAGTCGAATGTATTCTTCCTCGTTAAACAAAAACTTCAAGTTAAGATGAAGATTTTATTTGAAAAAGTGATATTTGAGTTCATGCTGTGTTTTATGCATTTCGGTCATTTGTTATTTATAGTTTATTTGTAATTTATAATACATTTAGAAAAATTTTAATTACATCTTTGTATTTAACAATAATTTTTTTAGTGTTTTATATAAAAATCAATCGGCAATAAAATTACTACATACATACATTTTTTGTGTACAAATAAAATTATTAATTCATATAATATAGTTTATATATTCTATATAGCTTTATTATATAACAAAATAATGATTTAAACAAATAATAAATTTTAAATAGAATGAAATTGGCCATTAAGTTTCTGAATAATTATTTTTTATTTTATTATACCCAGTTATACTGAAATAAGTAAAATAGGAACGAAAATAACTTTAAATTGAAATTAGGAAACTAAACGCTGTAGAACATAAATATGTATTGACGTATTTTTGTACATGAACTTATATATGTATGTATGTATATATAATTTACAAAATTATAATTTGTAATTTTATTATTGTAATAGAAATTCAATTAAATTAAAATATATTCATTTAAAATGAATAAACCAATTCGAAATATTTTTGAGAGAATAAAAAACTAAACCTAAAAAACTCTCATTTTCATTATTCTGAAATGGGAGTGTTTAGTTAATTTAATTCCGTAATCATTTCTCTATAAACTTATTTCAAAATACATCTTATTTAAATTTACAAATTACATATGTATGTACGTAAGTATATGTTTTTAAATTTCATATTTTATATGATTTTTATATAATTGGAAAATAGATAGGCTCTCAGATAGTATAATTACATATGTTTTGAAACCCGTAAGTCAATATTGATCAAATATTGAAATAGTCAATATTGACATTAGCATTTGACAACTGTCAAATTATTTTAGTTGTTTTAATTAAACTGGCCCCATTATTCGTCATAAATGAAGGAAAAAAAAATATATAAGTCTTAGTTTTTTTTTCTTTCATTAGACGATTACAACATGATTTGAAAAATATTCAATATAATATATTGATATTCAATAAATATTCAATAAGTAATTTATATAAAAATATATGCCTATTTATATAACTGTAAATTTCATTATGATCAACTCAATTTCATTATCTCTTCAAATCGCATATGTCAGATGTTATAAATTGATTTTGATTTGAGAAACGTAATGTTTAAATTAACCATTTTTGATTGTTGTACAATAAGGTGAAAATAGAGTAAATTATTTTCAATAATCTGGGGTCTAATATTAGCAACTGATTGATTATGAATATATAAGACAATTTTTCCTACATACAATAATAATTTCATTTGAAAGAGTTGGTTTTAGTTTATTCCAACAGACTTTGGCTTTAATTCAATAAATCAAAATAAAAATAATACATTCATCACTAAAAATTAAGTAAAACTATTAATGATTAAATTATAAAAATTCAATATATTTAGATAGTTTTTTCCAAATTGAGGATTACAGACCGATAAAAGAATAGAGACAGCCGACAGAGTGTGCCAAATATTTTTTTTTAAGTTGTCTGAAAATGTTGTATATACTAAAAATCCGCGTAACAATATAAAATTATATGAGCTATATTAAGTATATAATTTAGTGCAGAAATAAAAAACCTTATTTAAATTTAATATTTTTAGGTATTTGAAAATGTTAATTTTAAATATTTTTTCCTTCTCATTTACACAGGATGTATTGCATTATGCCACTTATGAGAACAAAGTAAGTATTTATATAAATAATGTAAATCGAATAGATGTATTTTATTTTTATATAAAAACATTTTTTAAATTCTACATTCATTATTGTATTTATTTAAAAAAAATAAAATAAAAACGATACTAATTGTATTGTACATATACAGGATAAGAAAATACAAAAGAAAGGAAGAAAATTTTAAAGAACTTTTATAATAATACCTAACAATAATACAAGAATTATAAGAACACTTAAAGGTACATTCATATTCAAATTAAAAACGAGGAAAAATACAGTTGCCTTTGTCAACTCTTAGATACCCGTACGAACCGTTAGTATGTTCACAGCCTGTCACTTTGCTTACAATATTATTTTTTTAATATTTTAGTATTTTAAAATAATTTGGGTGAATTTTATAATTTCTAGAATTATGGGTTGTACATATATTCAAACTATATGTTTATACATTCTTCAAAAGCAGATTTTAACCTTCCACATAACGATTATCAATCCAAAACTTTTTCAAATATTCTATAGTACCATTTAATACTAAGCGGTAAATGTATATTAAATTTACTTAGTACAAAATAGTAAATATAATTTTAAATATTATATTATATTATATTTAAATATTCCATTGACAGAATAATTTCTTATAAGTACAATAAAATACATATATGTATGTAAATACGGTGCTATATAATATACATCTATACTCTTATCATTCATTCACTAGTGACATATACGATATGTAAATAAACATGATATTATATAAGTATGTATATATATCAATACCATATAAATAAAAATTCTTCAAGCAACCGTTATGTTGTTTATTTATTTACATTTTTTTGTACTACGCATTATATCCTCAACAATTTCAAATTATCGAGTAAAACAAAATGGAAAAAATTCGTTAAAGAAATTTGTTAGAAAATTTGAAAAAATCAAGTAACACTTTCGTCAATTATAAAGTAACCCTATATTATTAAAAAAAGTTGTTAACAGAAATAAGAGTATAATGTTGAAGCTTTAATTTTTGTGTATTACTTCAAAAGTGAAGATATACCTTATACAACTTGTGCTATAACAATTTAAATATAGAGCTTTTTTGAACCTTTGGGGAGCTGCAGCTCCGTAACGGGTGGGGTTACAAAAAAAAGTTATTAAAAATAAAATTAATATTTTTGTGAGATCTATCAGCAGTTAAAATTTCATAACTCTATTTCAAAAAAAATGTGGGGATCTAAAAGTTAGGTGTTCGAGAGTTACCCTCAGTTTTGGTCCAAACTCAACCAAAAAAATAGGGAACCTACAAATTACTCCCAGAATATTTTGTGTAAATTTCAAGACAAGCTTTCTTAGTTTTTGAGTTAGCGTGCTGACGGACGGACGGGCGGACGGACATGGCTCAAAAGTCTTAGAATTTTTTTCTGATCCGATCCATACCTTTGAAGGTATATCTAGCTCGCTTATTTCGAGGTGTTACAAACGGAGGAGTAATTTTATTATACCCGATCCTATCGTACGGCTATAAAAAACAAAACACAACAGGTATTAAAATGTATTAAATACAAAAAAAATCAGCTATCTCCACCGCAGTACTAGTACATTACACGTACTGCACCGCAGTGCAGTACGCAGTACGCAGTACATTACACGAAAAGCATAATGCGTAATTTCATAGATTTTTAACAAATTTTTTCTTAATAATTTTTCTTATAATATTTTCCTTCTACGAAGTATTTGTAAAAAACTTAAAAATTAAACTTGTAAACTACCACTAGCGGTTGTTCGATTTGTTCCAAAAGCTTATCAATTCGAGATATTTATGTCAAAACCTTAATATAAAATTTCAGAAAATTTCGCTCAGTCGTTTAGGCTGTAAACGTACCCACAGATAAAATTAAAAATTAAGAAATTAAAATTTTTTTACAGGTACGCACCAGAGTTATGCATCTTTGTAAGAATCTAGAGAACTAGAGAAATCTAGAGAATCTAGAGAAATTTTTGGTGTGAAAACAATACCTACCTTATAAGCGGTCTTGTAAGCGGTCGGTAAAAAAATAATTTGCATATTATATCTTTTCTTCATTACTTAAGCTAGTTTTTTCCTAATGTTGTTCTAAATTTACTTACAAAAATTTTAACAATTAAAAAAAATTTTATTGTTTCATTTTTTATAAAATTTGTTACATTTTTATTCAATTATTTTAAAGAAAATAAGAAAATATAAAAAATTTTCCGAAAATGAAAATTGTTTTTTTTTTTAGTATTGTAAACATAAATTATTTTAAATTATTTTAAAATTTTCCATCCTTTTTCATTTTTTTTGTGGTTAAAATTATTCCCTTATTACTGCCTTATTTTATTTTAGGACAATTTTTTATTCAAATAATATTATTACCAACCAAAGGAGCACTCACAGTAAAGGATAGTTTCATTTGCACATTGTTTTGTTTGATTTTTAATTTTTTACATAAATATGAATGATTTATATTCTTATTTAATTTTCTTTAAATTTGCTCAAATTGCGAACCAGGATGAAGTCTTTTTTTTTACCATATTATTACCAACCAAAGGAGCACTCACAGTAAAGGATAGTTTCATTTGCACATTGTTTTGTTTGATTTTTAATTTTTTACATAAATATGAATGATTTATATTCTTATTTAATTTTCTTTAAATTTGCTCAAATTGCGAACCAGGATGAAATCTTTTTTTCTTAAAAACTTTTTTTTCCAAGTGAAAATCTTTTTTTTTTTGTAAAAACTTTTTACATATTTCTTTTTTATATTATATATAGTTGTGGGGCCTCGGTGGTGTAGTGGTTAAGCTCGTGGCTTTATTAGCCGAGGGAGTGCGGGTTCAAATCCTGCACAGGTAACAAGTTTTATTAAATGAAAACAAATCCCGCTTGCTACCAAATATAGCATAAATATAAAATATATAATATAAACAAAATAAATAATATTAGTGTACAATTTAATAATAGTATTCGACCTATAATGGCCTTCGACCTTAATTCGACCTTAGTAGCCGATAGTTTTGTAATATTGCATTATCCTATGTGATTTGTAATATTAATATAAATAAATAAATAAATAAATATATACTTGAGAAAATTTACAAGAACTATAAATTTTTCTATGGTAACACTTACTTTTAATAAAATTTCTCGAAAAAGCGGATATATCGGATCGAAAACTATATTCAGAATTCATAACAAAATCAGAGTTTCAATAATTTCTTTAGTGAAAGTTTGAGCCCGAAAGCAAAAGCCTGTATTGTTTTAAATATTGTTTATATAGGTATGTAAATATGAATATTACGTACAAAATATTATTTGGAGCAATTAAAAAAAAAAAGATTTTGTTAAATAGTATTTAATACAAGATTTTAGGTAAAGAAGATTTCAAGAAAGAAGATTTTGTAAAAGAAAATATGGTATTAGACCCGTTAAAATTTTTAATATTGTTAAATGATTTTAGACATTCCAAAAGCAAAATTTTTTTTTACTTAAACAAAAATTTTGCATCATTATGTTTATTCATTTTTGCATTTAATTATTACATGTATACGGAAAATCCAAGACAAGTGAAGTTTACTTTTTTTCTCATAATTATTCATATTACATTTTTACATACATATATATATATAATTCAAACGATATACATAGATTTTGTAAACTTTTCTTTCATCAATACATACATATACTTTGTTTTTTGGGGGTGAAAAAATGAATGTTTTTTTATATGGTTTTATATTAAGTTAGAATTATGAAAAATATTTCTTATCACAGTTTTTAGCACATTTTTTTAGCACAAAAAATTTTTGAAAAATAATAATAACTAATAAGCAAAATTTCATTCTGTCCGTCCATCTGCCTCAAAATTTCCATTTAAGATGGAATAATGACATTTAAACAATAGACAAATGTTATTAAAATATTATTCTTATGTAAAATAACATTTTTATGTAGCCCCACTCGTCCCTAGTCATATAGTCCCTTAAATTTGGAAATAACTCTATTTTTAAATGCTTATATCTAAAGTTTTAGTAAAATTGGATTGTTTCAATCTAAAAACGTCAAACGAATTTTACATAATGTTAGAATTTCATATTTCCAGAACGCTGTTAGTCAGAATGTTAAAATTATCAGAAAAGGAAGATCTTTGAGTGCATAAGTTTCCTTTTTTGAATTTTGTAATTCCGCCTGTTTAAACTATTAGAAATCAAAAATTATAATTTTATAAACACCTTTTTAAACACTTGTTACCCGGTGATCTGTGCAAAGCTCTAATATTATATTTTTATATGTACCAACACCCTATTCTTAATTATATAAAATTTTTTAAAAATGTGCGCCATTAAAATCTTTTCGTTTTATTTTACATACCTTCTTCCATATTTTCTTTCCCTATTTTAGTTTTACAAATATAAGCCATAAAAATTCTTTAAGTATAATTGAAATTTTCCTTATGTTTGCAATTTTTTTGAAAACTAATTGACTTAATTATTTCGGTAAATCAACACAACAAAAAAAAACATAACAATTCATCAATAATTTTTCCAAGACTGTAAGATGTGTCCTACTTTTATGCTTTTATTCTACAATGAGAACAAATTAATCTTATGTTAACATAGAAATTTTGCCTGAAATTATGCATAATACGTACATATATACTTAGTACAGTATTTTATAAACCTTCTTTTAGTCATAAAATTAAGTTTCAAAAAAAGGAGCACAAAAAAAAAAAAAAACAATTAAAAGTTAGAACAAAGAAAAATGAAATAAATCCTTAAAAAGTAAATGAACTATAAAAGAAAACTAAAACCTATAACATCTAAAACAAAAAAGGATATATGAAACATCTCTTTTTTTAAGGATCTCTTTTTTTTGTTTATGATATGTAATATTACAATTGAAGTGACAGCAAAATTGAATTTTTTTTACTTGAAACAGCAAAAATTTAGCACAAAATAATTATAATTTTTTATGCTTTCAAAGTCTAAAAATTTTTTTGGTTGTTTCATGTGACGAAAAATAAACTAAGTTAAACCAGGTTGTTGCTCTTTTATGATTTTTTAAATTATTTTTAATGCAATAGCATATCGGTTATATTATGTATTCAAGTATACAATATTAAGTACATAATATTATGTTGTATGTTGACTAATGATTTTTGCATAATCACGCGGTAGGTTAGATTCTATGATTTCTATTAGAAGGATTTATTTTACTTTGTTTGCGATTGTGTTTAAGAGTTTTTTTTTTTAATTATTTTTAAATTTCATTTATCGTGCTTGCTTTAAAGAGTAAGGAATTAATATTTAAATAAAATTCGTTAAATTTTTTAAATAAAAATTTAATATAATGGTAACTAAGAATAATTGACGCTACAGCGTGGAGCTATCTGCAATTATTATCTTATGGCGAAAATTGTTATATACTACTGCATGTTCGACACTATTTGGAAAATAGTAATAATAATGGACAGATTTACTGTTCTCTGCCAACCCCACTCCCCAATTCAAATTTTCTTATCTCTGTAATATGTCTTTCTTTCCCTAATCCCAACCAATATGATGCGTTAGTTTTGATCACGATGTATTGGCTAAATGAGGAGGTGAATTTAGTTAGTAAGAATTTGACATTTTCAAACAGAATCTGACAGTTAATAAAATGATTTTGAATTTATAATATTCGATTTAATTCTACTGAGGTAACATTAATTGGTAATATTTGAAATAATATAAAGGCATTAATGATGCTTCAAGAATATGGTTTTACTCAATAACGGGGCTAGGATTCTAACAGTTTTACCATTTCATTTTAATGTAAATGACAGTTTCAGCAAATTAACAGCTATGTAAATGTTTTAATTTCCCCCTGTTTAAATGCTTAATTTGAAAACTCGCTACTTTAAGATACGTTTAACTTTGACTATACATGTGGAAATTTATTTAAATAAATGACAAGAAAATTAAAGTTCATACATTGTCATTTTTGCCTTTTTTTTCCAGTAGTACTTAATGATATGTTAATGATTTTATTTGTTTTACAAAAATAAATTTAAATAAAATCTAAAAGAAGGATTTAATATTTAATTCATTATGCGCCCATCAAAATGGTGATCCTTTTTTTTTCGAAACTATTTTGAAATTATATTTGTTTTAAAGAAAACAAAAATTTAAAAATCACGGTTTTCTTTTTAAAGAATATCCTTAAATTAACTTTTGTTCTATGTTGTCTTAGTTAAATCTTTGTAAAATGTTTTGAAATTATACTATCTCAGACAGTTTATGAACATAAAAATTTTTAGTTGGAAAAAATTCCGTTCCTAAATTCCTTGTTTCAGTTATTTTAACAGGTACGAAGGGAAGCAAAATATCTAATCAATACAATTCAAAAGTGTTAAAAAAATTTATTGTTTTAATATTTACACTATTTCACATATTACTTTTAATTTTTTATTATTTTAAACTCTTTTATTTCGATTTTGATTCTCTTTCCTATTTTGTTATATCTATATTTATTTTTTTGTTAAAATAAAATATTTCTTATATTTTTTTTTATAAAATACATCCAATTTTCTTTTAAAATCCTTTAAGACATTAATAAACTTACAGAACTTGTCGAAATATCCTGTTTCAATAAAACTTTTACACATGAATTTTACAATAATAATAATAATAATATAAATCGATAAAATATAAAAACTAATACATATATATTATAATGTATCTTAAAAGGATCAAAAAAACGTTTTGAAATATAAAAAACAAAAAAAATTCATGATATAAAGCATAAAAATATAAAGAAAAAAAAATTTAAATGAAAAAAAATAAAAGTTGGGAAAATCCCACTTGAAATATTGAAAGAAATTCATCTTGTATCAGTCAATTTTTAGATAGTTTACATTTCTTGCAATATACGACTAAGAAAAGAAAAAAAAAATCAACATGAAAATAAAGAAAAAAAGAAAAACAAATTCTAAGAAGAACAGCATATAATTCACTTCATACATTTTCTAGATAACATGTACAGGAAGAGTTTGAGGATTAAGAATAACATGTTGGACATAAAAAAAAACAAAAAAACAAAAAAACAAAATTATTCTAAGATTCTTTAAAAAAAAATGTTAGCATGTTCGGCAGAAAAAAATTTTATTAATTCTTTAAAAAAAAAAAAAAAGACAGTTAGTACCTACAGAAATTTCTGTATTCTGTAGGAATTATTCTTATATAAAATTAAATAAAATGTAATTCTTATTTAAACTCAAATAATTTTCTTCAAGAAATTTTATTAAAGTTTTTAAAGATTAGAAAACCTTTATGTTTCTATTGTTTAATATATACTCTACATATCTACACGTTGCAACCAAGATAATATCTGATTTTCGCACTTAAGGCTATAGTTTTAATTGTTTCTTGCTTGAAAGATAAAGGGTAAGATAAAAGGTAAGACGTCTTACACTATTGAGCTCAAACCATGCAGAACTGTTGAATAATAGGTACCCAGATATAATGTTCTGAGAAATAAAGCCAAAATCTGCTTCATTTCCTTTTCGACCGAGCAATAAAAACGAAATTGTGATTTTTCCCGTTTATAAAAAAATTTTTCGTTTGTAATTCAACATAGTATTGTAATGCCTAATCACATATTGTTTTAACACTGAAAAAGTATTAAACCTGGATGATTTTTATTATTATACTTTAAATAAATTATTGATAGTTTAATTTCGTAACCAACTATAAAATGTATACTAATTCATAACCTTTCATATTTGTTACATACTGCACGCATATATATATAAATTTTCTATAGAAAAAATATATCATCCTGATTTTGAAACAAGTCGTAAAATATCTTCTAATTACTGTTCTTGCAATACATATTTTAACAACAATAAGGCATTTACAATTATTATACTTTTTACTGTATTCAAATATTCATTGCCAGATACCTATTTTTAAAAACCTCCAAAAAATGATAAAGAAATTTTCTGAAAGTAGAAGTGGAACAAACAGCATGTCCTGAATACATAAAAATACATTACTGGAACTTTAATTTGTATGCCTTACCAAAGAAAAATGTGTACAGTTGCCTAAGTTACAGGTGTTTGAAAATTGCATATTATCAATTTTGGAGCCCTAATGTCTCATAAACAGGAGGTGGTCCAAAAAAATTTTCTGAGAAAACTTATACTAATTCTAAAAGTTCTTTCTAACTTCAAAATTTCAACTCCCTATATAAAAGCGTGCCAGAGTTATGAAAATAGAAAAATCATACAAAATTTGGTTTTTACATAACGGTAAATTTTAATACTAAATTTAAAAAAATTGTATAATTTTGATTTATAAAGGTAAAACAAATTCCTGCCGAATGTCGTTTTCAGATTGAAAAAATGTTAAGTAGAACAACAGATATACGCATTTAAAAATTGGGATTTTTCAAAGTTGCTCTGTAATGGATGGGGCTATTTGAAAAAATTATTCTACAACATTAATTTTTTTATGAGACCTATCCACAGTTATTAAAAAATTTTTAATAACTGTGGATAGGTTTCATAAATCTCTCTATCTTAAACGGTGTAGAAGTTTAACAGAGGAACGGACAGAGTAAAACTAATAGGCACATTTTTTGAAATTTTTTTTGGAAATGTGTTAAAAACATAATATTTGGTTTATAAAAACATAATGGTGGTTTATTTTTTTTAATGCATTTCTCTGCCACATAAATGTGGACAGGAAATTACATAGCCTTTTTTATTCATGCGTGCCTGTAAATGTCGTAAGGGGGATTAACTAATGTCGTAAGGCGTTTTTTGTATAATTATTATTTTTGGAGATTTTTAGAGGAAAGGAAAAAAATATTTGTACTGATATAAATTTTGATTTTCCTGTAATCTTCATTTTTCCCAAATTAGTAATTTTAAAACAAAAATTAAATGTTATTTAATTGAACTAAATAAAAATTATTTAAAAGTTTAAATTTTTATTATTTATTATATAAATAATATTTTAAAAAACTAAATTTTTGATTGAAAATACTTTGATTTTGAGAGATTTATTGAGATATAAATATTGTAAATAATCTATTTGAATTATCAGTTCCTTTTTACTTTTTTTTTTATTTTTTGATAAATTTTTAAGAATTGATGAAAAGTGAAGACGTCATCATAACATAAATTTTAAGCAAAAAAAAAAAAAATACAAAGAAAAAAATTTTTTTTTTTTTAAAAGTCTTAATAATTTTCATTCAAACATGAAATATTATCTTAACCTTGAAAAAACTAAAAAAAAAAAGTTTTTAATATTAATTTCATTCGAAAGGATTTGTATCTTTTATTTTTTTTTTTTATCCTTATTGAAAATATTCTTAAAAAAAAATACTTTTTCTTATATATTTTTCTTTCCCTACGTTTTTGTTTTTTTTTTTTTTGTTGTTTGTGGTTAGTATGTTTTTATACTTTCAATTTAAGTTAATGCAAGTACAACTTTACAAAAAGGAAAACTTTCTCATCTGTTCATCCTGTTCGTTCTTATATTCAATTGTTTTGCAAGAATATAATATCCTTTTCCATTATTGTATATGTTTACACACATTCTTAAATACATATCTATACACAATTTGTATATAATATATTTATACAATATTCTTGAAGGATTTTTATCCTTAAGGGATTACAAAAGGATTTGATAACACATAAGAAAAGCAACTGAAGACGAGCAACTTGTTTTTTATTGTTGTTGTTGTTACTGTTATATTGTGTTGTAATATTATTTCTATTTATTTATTTGACGATAACAACTTTTAATATTGTTTAGTATGACTGGCGGTTGTTATTTTTTACATTTTTTATTTTTTTTATCCTTTCTACGAAATTGAAAAAAACAAAAAACAAAAATGGTTTTTTTATAAAAGTATTACGAATTTTATTTCTTTTCTTTCACATTAGTAATATTTACCATTTCAAAAGAACATTTAAATTTTTTTTCGCACTTAAAATATCATAAATAAATATCATAACAAAATTTCTTAGAAGCATAAATTTTAAATATAAATTTTAATAATGTTTTATTATAACATATTTTCAAAAAAAAATATTCTTTTTTTATCAAGCACACATTATAAATATCTTTATAACTTCGAAAATATTAGAGTCATTGTGTTGTTTAAAACTCCAAAGAAGATTGTTTTTAAATTATTTATTTACTCATATCACATTTATTTTAACTATTGCACATAATTAAAATGTTTCCTTTTAAGATGAAACGTTTTCTTTTACTCTATCATTTTGACACGATGAGATGGCAGATGGCAAACATTTTTGATACGATCTGCCATTTTGGATACGATCAGAGTAAATTAAATATGGATTTGAATTATTAAAATCAGATGGTAAAATTTATAGATTTATCAGGGGCCCTGTAGCTGGTCTATTAGTATATTTTACCGTAACATCTAAATTACAACAAAAACGTATAGGATACAAAATTTCTTGTTTGCAAAAAATTACAAAAGGAATCATGATTCTAAACATACAGATTATACGTTAATGTGGATTTTGTAATAGAAAAGTCGTATCGAAATATGTACTTATATTTAAAACTTAGCGGAATGTCATAATACGTAGTGTGTGGCTGAAAACTACTAAATTATAATTATAGATTTCAGACAAACATTATGCATTATAATATTGAGCATCATTATAAGTTCAATTGAACGCTTTTTTTTTTTTTTACGGTGAAAATATGGGGGGACGGTGAAAATATCGAAAGCCACTTAAAGGCACTGCATAAGGTTCTTTTGGGTAGTATTGGAATTTAACCAAACAAAACCACCCGCTTTAAAATTAAACTTTAGGATGGATCCTTTTAAACATAGTGATATGATGTACAGTTTTGGTTTTGGGAAAAAGGATGAGGAAAAAATTACTTGAGAAATTAGGTTTAGGATAATTGGGATTATGGAGGATGAAGGGAAAAATTTGAAGAGTTATTTTGAAGAAGGATGTTAATCTTCTTCTTTGCACTTCTATTATTCAAATGATAATATTGAAATAAAAAAACTGTAATGACACTTCATAAGACTTTGACATTTATAACACTCGTTAATTTCGCTCCTGTGTTAAAAAAGTTAACTCTAACTCAATTCTGCATTTCGAAACGCTATTCCTAAATATTAGAGTCACGTCACTGGGGCTTTTTACTTTCTACTCTGTCATTTCAAAATGATTTTATCTGTTGTTATAGTGTAACTCTAACACTTGTAGAGTAAGAAAAAAAACGCACTCCAAAATATTCTTAATCGATTCTGTTACATTTTATTGCATAAAATACATTTTAATATTTGCATATTTTCTAAATTAAATGCTCGTACATTTTTTTGGTTATTTTAATTGAATTTATAGTAATTTGATACTGGCTAGTTTTAGTAGTCTCTTTATACATTATCCTCTCCTATTCCCTTGTCAATATACTGCGTTAGCTGTTAAGAGTTTCATTCCATTATATTGGCTAATGGGGCAGGTGGGCTTAGTCAGTAAGAATCTCACACTACCAAGGTGATATTCTTAGTGTTTTTGGAAGTTTCCCACCTTTCTTAGGGGGAAAAAAAGTATAGACTCTAATTCTAATTAATTTTGAAATCAAATTTTATTTATGATATTCAAAAGGCTGAATAAAATTTCAAAAATTTATGTTAAATATTCTATTATTCTTATAGTTCCTATAGTTGTCAAAAAAATTGAATAAATAATTTTAACTTAATTTCAATATAACATAATATCAATATTTCTAATAATGGAAATGAATTTATTCAAAAATAAAAAGAATAAAAACACAAAAAATTCTTAACAATTTTCTCAGGTCTTTGAGAAAAAAAAAACTGTGAAAATTCAGGGCTTCGAATTACCATTCTAAAATTTAAATCTCAACACAAAAATAAGCACAATTTGGTTGGTTAAACCAATAATTTGTTTCTTGATTGACTTTATAAGAGTTATATATATACCTACATCTTTATATAATATTTTCATTTGTTTTATATTTTTCGCGCTTTTCAAAGTAATAGTAAGAATTTTATTGAATTAAGAGTAAATGTTCATACATAATATTATGAAAAACGCAAAATAAGGAATTATACTTATCTTTAAACTTTTCTTTCTTTATAAAATTATAAAATAAGAAAACTTTCCGACTCGCTTAGCGGTTTTCAAACCCTAACTAGGTTTAATCCAAATCATCCTTTAACAATTCGTATAAAAGAACTTACGAATAATAGTCCCAATATTATTTCCTTTTTATGGACTCCGGGCCATGTTAACATTACAGCAAAAGAAGCGCATTCCGAACCATTTAACCAACCAACCAACAGTTACAAAATTTATTATAAGGACTATATTTTTATTTTATTAGAAAAGTAATATGGAATAAATACAACAATGATTGACTAAATTTATCTAACACCAACAAACTGAAAAACATTAAAAGTTCAGTTTATAATTGAAAAAAATATGGACAATTTAAGTAGGAAAAATTCCTGTGTCATTACTAGACTGCGATTTGGTCATTCTCAAATTTCGCGTAGTTATTTATTTCAAAGACCTATTTGCCTCCAATATGTGAGTGTGATGGTAGTTCTTTTACTAACATCCAACATATTTTTGACTCATGTCTCTTAAACAGTGATGCACGAAGGTTACATAAAATAAATGGTATCGAATACTTAAGGAAAGACTGTCACCGTTCCATGGGAAATGTTATTTGTTAAAAGAATAAATTTTGTTTAATAAAATTTACATTTTTTCATTTAACGTTATATAATTTAATTCATTCAACTTAAATTATTCACAGAAGTCGCTTTTAAATTTGTATTAAGTATTGTAAATATAAGTTGTTGAATATTTTTATTTTTGTTAAAAGTATGTATGTATGTACTATTAATTCTTTAGTTTTTATATATTATAATAAAACTTGTATAGTATTTAGTAAATAATTTTTAATTTTCACACTAGTTATATATTTTAATATAAGTAAAATAACATAATCTCTAATTTAACATCAAATCTAGATGAAAAAATATAATAACTACTGTTAAGGGCTTGAAAAACCTTTAAAATGTTGATAAGCCCAAAAAATGAAAAGTATAAATAAATAAGAAAAATTTACTAAGAAAAAGTACCTACACAAATTTTTTTTATTTAAAATGTCAGTGTTCAATCATACAATATATTCTATAAATAAGAAATTAGTTCTTACAATACTTATACTAATTTTTTATTATTACAGAAATAAAACAGCTTAAAAAATGATTTGCTTAACGGGAAAAACAACCTCTAAAAACTTGTACATTTTTTCCGAAAATGTACAAAAATAAGTCCATGTAGTTAGTGTACTAATCTATATCAAAAGATTGCCTTGAAAGTTATAATATCGAGCACGAGCTATATGATAAGAAAGGACGAAACAAAAAAAAATATTTGTATAACTTAAAAAAATGAGTGTATTCTCCACAATTGTTGAGTGTCAACATAATGGGATTGAAAAATATACGCAACATAAACATTTACTAGTAATAACAACATTTACTAGTAATAATAAAGGAAATTGTCAACTTTTTTAAATGAAAATAATATTTCAAAAAATTTTATTCAGTTATTCAAAAATTATCCTTTATGTGCATTGGGTTGTGAAAAATTAAAATATGCTGTATATTATACAGTGTGTCCTTAAATTAATTCAACATTCATAAGAAGAAAAAAACCAACTCTCAATTCTGATAAAATTAAATTTAAAATTTCAATAAGAATTTTAAGGTGACATTTATTTTATATTTACATGTTTAATTATAAGATAAAATAAACTGGAGTATGATTTTATCTAAAATCTTTTAAAAAAAAAAATGTATTTTGCCATAGTATTAATTTAACATTAGAACATCAAGAGTATAATATAGTAAAAAACTACTTACATCTGTATACAGATATTAGTTTTTTATTTTTTTTTTGTGAATTTCTGTTTTTCATCATTTCTTGTTTTTTTTTTTTTCTTATCATTGTTTTTCACAATCAGCGCAGTAGTTAAAAGTTAAAAAATACTTATTTGCTTAATTAAAAACTTTTATTTAATTAAAAATGAAAACTTTTTGTTTTTACAATTTTTAGCATATTATCAAAAAAATTTAGAAAAATTTTGTTTTAATAATTTATCTTCGTGCGTCCATTCATTCGTATGTAAAATAAAACTTTACATTTAAAATTTCAAAGTCTTATCGCACATTTTTTTTAACGTCAAACGCACTTGTCCACACACTCTCATTTTTCAAAAGGCTTCTCTTAAATTTAAATTTCATATCCAAGAAAGGAAAACATTGATTTTTTAATTGCATCACCTAGTATATGCAATTTATAATATTTATAATAAAATATAAATACAGACATTTCTTACAATTAATGTGGCTAAAATTTAAATATACATATATATGTATATATACTTTTAAAAATACGAAATTTATTATTAATTTAGGAGACAAAACTTGTGATATTTTTGTACTATTTGTAATATTTTTGACTATTTGTGATATTTTCGTTCTTGTGCGATATGAGATTATAGAAAGGAAATTATTTAGGCGTATTAATAATAATAATAACGGCTACAGTGAAGCTATCTTTGGTTATATCATGCAGGAAGGTGTTATATACAACTGCATGTTGTAACTGTTGTAACGTCTATTCTCACTGTTAGCAAAATAGTAATAATAATAGGCGGATTCATTGTTCCTTTACAATCCCACTCCCAATTCAATGTTTCCGCATCTTATTGTCCTAACCTTTCCTATCACTTCTCCCTATCCAATATACTGCATTAGCAAGTAAGGGTTTCTTCCCATTATATTGGCTAAAGGAGGGCTGACTTTAGTCAGTAAGAATCTGACACTACCAAAGAAGAATTCTTGGTGTCTTTGGACGATTCCCACCCCCCTTAAGAAAAAAATAATAATTTTTAACATTTATTACAAGCAGCACAGAAATTGAGAGGGCATTATTAAACAAAAAATGGCAAGGACATCAGAAAAGATAATAAATTTAAAAATTATTTTTAAAAAAACTCTTTTTAGAAATATAAAAATTAAATGATTAGTATAGATTAAACTAACCAAAACCAAACAATAGTATTTATACGATCACAAATAAAATTTAACGAGGGTGCTTAAAAGATACATTTTACCAAATCAATTAAATTCTAAACTTTATTTCAATTTAAAAACCTTTGGAGAAAAAAATATTAACAAATAAAAGTGCGCACTTTAAATATTTAAAAAATAGATAAAAAGGATATATTATTATGTATGTATATATATGCATATGAACATAAATATTCTATATACTTTTAATTTCATTTTTTAATACATTTTGATTTTATGATGCTACATTTTCCAAAAAAAAATTTTTATTATCTACCGTTTATTTTTTGTTGTTTTATATTAATTAAATATTAGTAATGATTTACCACGTAATTAGATCTGTCTATCAAGAGTTCATGTGTTAAAATATATTTTAAATCTTTCCTATTATTGTTTCAGTTTTTATATTCTGTTTTTAAGTTGTTAAAATATTTGAAATAATTTAATTGATTTTATCATTATTTTATACACAAATGCCCACTACCGATTTTCGAACTTGCCACTAAATTCATTAATATTTTAAATTTCTAACAAAAAAAGATCTATATAGATTTTAATTGAACATATAATTAATTAAGTATTTTAAAATATTTAATTTCAAGATATTTTCAATCATTGTTTTGATTTTTATTTTATATGAAAATATTTACTTTTCATGTAGTCAGGTCAGACCTAATCTAAAACATAACAAAATCATGTCCACCGAATTTTATTAATCGAAATTAAAATGTTATAAGTTATTGTATAAATCCAAACGTTACTTCGAAAAGAAATAACAGATATCGTAAATAACAAATGGTCAAACTCGTACAACATCACAAGAATGGCTCAAAATCGATTTAAGACGATCTAATGATCTGCTTTCTCTTAAAAGGGTAGATATTAGAATGACGATGAGTTTAATCACGGGTCACGGGTCACTCTAATAGGGAAGCAAGTCAAAAGACTTGGCTTACTCGGAAACGACTACTGTAGAGTCTGCAAAGATGAAGAAGAGGTGGAAACGACTCTTCATCTCATTTGCACATGGGCAGCCTTGTCAACTAAAAGAAACACCCATTTGGGACAATAACTCTTCAAAGCCTCAGCGATGTAGCAGGTTAAAATGTTAAGAAATGTTAAGTCTACGCTTTGCAAAAAGCTCAAATTGGTTTTAACGAGTGGGATAAAAAAGTTTATATGTAGTACCACAATGGACCAAATACGTCTAAGTGTGTCTTTTCGACAGCCACTTTAAACTAACCTAACATAAGTTATTACATTTTTTATAGTAATTTTTAGAAAGAAAATTTCAATGCAATTTATCAGACCTACCCAAAAATATAATATTTGAAATGTTATTAATTTGGATTAAAACACAAAACAATTACTATATACAGATAAATCAAACAGAATAAATAAAATGCGGATCTTTAATTAATTTATATTATAAGTGTAGCTCCATTTCATTATCAAGAAATAATTTCTCTTTTAATGACTGTATTTGCCAAAAAATATGCAATTATTAACAACTGTGACTGTGACAGAAAATTTTCTAGTTCAGAATTTAAGTTAGAATTGTGTTAAACAAAATTTTATAATCTATAGTAATTTAATATGTAAAAGTTAATTTTAGTACATTAATGGTTTATTATTGGTTGAGCGACTTGTTACTGGAGGGCTTACCCTAATCACGAAAACATAATGGTCCTGATTTCGATAGTAATTTCATAAAAATTAAAATGATAAATTTCATTTCATTTTGATAATTATTATAATTTGTAAACAGGCAATACTTTCTTATTTTGGGGTTTTGGTTATACAAAGAAAAGCTAAGATTGTATTGTCTGCATAATTGTCTGCAATATTGTCTGCATAATGAGAACAATAAATACTGACTTCTATAAATACCGGCTGTTATTTGGGAGCAAGAAGTCGGACCAATATGATTTAAAAAACGTGGTTCCCAATACTGTAAGAGACAAAAAGTAAAAAAATTAAAAAAAGTTTCGAAAAGTGGCTCCTTAGTTTTTGGGGCGGGCTTAAAAGTTGAACTTTTTTGTTTTTTTTTATGATATTTAAATTTTACTACAAAATCGATGAGTACCTTTTTAGCACATTTCCAAAAAAATTTTGAAAAAATGTGCTTATTAGTTTCACTCTGTCCGTCCGTCCGTCTGTTTACAAAACTTCTACACCGTTAAAGATAGAAAAAAAACATTTAAACCATGGGTAGGTCTCATAAAAAAAATAATTTTGTGGAACAACTTTTTCATGTAGCCCCTTCCATTACGGAGCTACACCCCCTCAAACTTTTAAAAAGCCCTATTTTTAAATGCATATATCTTATGTTCTGCTTAAGATTTTTTCAATCTGAAAACGTCATTCGGCAGGTATTTCTTTTATCTTTGTAAATTAATATCAAAATTATACAATTTTTTTAAATTTAGTATTTAAATGTACCGTTATGTGAAAACCAAATTTTGCATGATTTTTCTACTTTCATAACTCCGGCACGCTTTTAGATAGAGGCTTGAAATTTTGAGACAAGAAAGAACTTTTAGAATTAGTATAAGTTTGCTCAGAAAATTTTTTTTGGACCACCACCTGTTTATGAGATATGAGGGCTAAAAAATTGAACATTTGCTATTTTTAAACACCTGTAACTTAAGAACCTGTACACATTTTACTTCTGCAAGATATAAAATTTAAAGCTACAGTAATATATTTTAATGTGTGTTAAAGGTTTGTTTTAGTTGTAAAGGGTTCCAAAGTTGCAGCTCTTCAAAATTGCGAAAAAGTCCCATTTTCAGGTGTATATATCTCAGGTCCTGCGTAATAGTTTTGCAATTTAAAATCGTCAGAAGATCGAAAATTTTATTATCTCTATAAAATAATATCAAAATTATGAAATATTTTATAATTTACTATTTAAATTTACCGTTATGTGAAAACCATATTTTGCATGAAATTTCTTTTTTCATAACTCCGGCACGCCTATAGATAGGAATCTGAAATTTTGATACAAGAAAGAACTTTTAGAATTAATATAAGTTTCCTCAGAAAATTTTTTGGTAGCACCGCTTCTTTAAGAGTTATTACGCCTCAAAAATTGAAAATTTGCTATTTTTAGACACCTGTAAGTTAGGCACCTGTAAAAATTTTTCTTCGGCGAGGCATGAAAATTAAAGGTTCAATAATATATTTTTATGTGTGTTAACGGCTTTTCTTAATTATATAGGATTCCGGACTTACGGCCCCTCAAAATTTCAAAAATGTCCTATTTTCACGTTTTTTCTTATTACATGAAATTTTCAAATTTTTGTCCAAGTCAAAATTCTAAACAGTTTGTATTGAGTTTGGAAATGTGCGCTTTTAAAAACCGTTGGTTTACATTCTACCTTGTTTTAAATCACGTCAGAACAATTTCTAATTCACAAAATAATGGGCTTTCTTGCAAACTATGGAATGGCATAGTCATAGGTTGCTTATAAAAATGTCTACATTCACATATATAAGTTTAAAATACTCCATAATTTTTTTCTAAATCCATTTTTGCAACCACTCACTTAATAATTTTAAAATGAGAAAATTTGACAATTTAAATGAGTATATTCATAAAAAACGACTATCAAAATCAGCTTCTTTTCATTTTTTATGATTTTTTTAATTTTTTATAACTATCGCAATCAAAAATTTTGTTTTTCATAAAAAATGAAAGTGATATGACTATCGCAATCAGGGCCAATATGTATTTACTTTTCAATATATAAAATCTAAAAATAGAAAAGTAAACGAGCAAGCTTTATTAAAAACATAATTAGTTAAGCATTTAAACTGTTCATAAAAATAGAAGAAAGAACATTCTTGAAAACTATAATTAATAGGTGAAATATAATATACTCAATACTTAAAAATAACAGTGAAATAAATTTATGACATCAAATGATATTTTCGATAATATATTGAAAACGATTATAAAAGACAAGTATCATCTTGCATCATCAACTTATTTTTATGTTATCCCACTATTATTTCGAGTTATTGTTATGTATATCATGTATATAATATGTACAATACAATAATCATGAACAATATATTATATGTCATATGTATGTATGTCTTTATAATGTACATTATCAGTTGATATCATTATCAGCCTCAGTGGAAAATATTTTGAAGTTGGAAAAAATTAAAAAATACCAACTGTGTTATGAGTTCGCTCCATTGAACAAAATTTCGGTCTAATTTTGAATAATGGAAACTAAATTTAATATATTTTGGAACAAAACATATTTTTAAAAAAATTTTAAACCCATTCTTCGATTAATAAAATATTTGCTTTAAAATCCTTTGTCAATAAATAAATAATACTTAAACAATTGTAAAAGTTATTTTCCTCCCACTAAAATATGACACAATATTCAATAATTAGACTAATTAGCCTAAATCTGCTTCAGGACTAAAAGCTGGAATCAGTAAAACGGAATAATAGGAAAATGAAGATTTGATTACCTAATATATTAAAACATAAGAGCACGTATGGGCAAATGATCATTAGAAATTGATCTCAAGATTAAGAGTAAATAAATCAAATTAAAGTGAAAAAATGTTTTCGTTTCTACTGAAATTAGAACACGAACTGCCTGCAACATGATAAACGCAAATGACCAGCGTTCTTACTATATAAAATTTTCGAATCGCATAATTTTGCGAAAATGAAGATTCGATTCGATAATGTATTTTGTACTATCTATCAAATTCACATAGGAAAATAAACTAAAAATGGAAATTTGAAAATGACGTTTGGAAATTAGGTTAAATTTGAAATTGACATTTTTGCCAATTATTTATTTTGTTTACTTACTTACACTAGTATTAAATTTTGGTTTAGTAACAAAAAATTTAAGTTTTAAAATAAACATTCTACCTTGTAAACCAACGGTTTTTAAACACGCACACTTCCAAAAGACACTACAAACTGTTTAGAATTATGACTTTCACAAAAATTTGAAAATTTCATGTAATAAGAAAAAACGTGAAAATAGGACTTTTCTGGAATTTTGAGGGGCTGTAAGTTCGGAACCCTATATAACTAAGAAAAACCGTTAACACACGTAAAATATATTACTGGAGCTTTAATTTTTATGTCTTGCAGGAGAAAAATTTGTACAGGTGCTTAAGTTACAGGTGTTTATGTATAAACATGTATAAACAGTTAAAAATAGGGTTTTTTCAAAGTTTGAGAGGCTGTAGTTCCATGATGGATGGGGCTACATGAAAAAGTTGTTCCACAAAGTTAATTTTTTTTATGAGACCTAACCATGGTTAAAATTTTTTTTCTCTATCTTTAACGGTGTAGAAGTTTTGTAAACAGACGGACAGACGGACGGAAGGACAGAATGAAACTAATAGGCACATTTTTTCAAATTTTTTTTAGAAATGTGCTAAAAAAGGTTTTTAATAAATCTTAATTAACTTACATTTTCGAAATTTTTCTATAAAAATTTTAAAGAACACGTAAATAACAACCGATACGAAATCAAAATACTTATCGAAGAAATATGCCAAAAAATATTCGAAAATGACTTTACGTGGTGACATTAATACGATTATCGCATTCGTAAATTTACAATTTCTGATTTTCAAAGTCTAGAACGCAATCTATATATGTATTTATATAAAGTTTTGAATTTCCTTAACTTTATTACATCTATTATGCCTTTATTTAATATACTTACCCAAAAACTTCAACATTTTTAAACCTTATCGATAAACCTATTGAACAAAAGGTAATCGAAATAAAAAAATAAAAAATAAAAACGAAAATTTATTCAAGTAAAAATACTTTATTTGCTAAAATCTTACATGTCTAAATTGATTTTGCATTAATTTTTTATATTCCTAAACCTACAGAGATAACCCCATCAATCTTTTGTTCCCCTCTATATATTAACGTTAATGTATATATATATGTACGTAAACATAATATGTTTTATTCTCAAGGGTTTAACTTTTTTGTTTTGTGTTTGTTCTTTTTTGTATATAAAAATTAAAATGTCGGATTTACATTACATTAACTTCTTTTATTTTTTTCATTTTTAAATTATTATTTTTTTTTTATTAATTTTTTTTTTTATTTATTTTAATTTTTTATCTAATTTTCATGTTTGAAATGTTCAATTTAAATCTTACATTTCTTTATTTTATTAAGTCTATTAGACATTTATACAATTTATATGTAGGTATTTGTTATATAACTTATATTTATATAAAGAAAGTATATATGTAAGTATGTATGCACATAATATAGAGAAACGAAGAGTAAGGTTTAGTTTAAATTTGAAAAAAAAAAATCAAAAATGATTTTCTCTATAAGTTTGGTATTAAATTTTTATACAATGAACAAAAAAACAACTAAAACTGTATTAAAGTTTATTTTATGCATGTAATCGCTTAAAAATTAGTTTCGAAAAAATAAAATGAAATTTCTCAATTTTTTAATAAATTTTGATTTTACAATAAGAAATTTATTAAATTGAAATAAATCTAAAAAAAAACATATAAACTAACTGAAAAACTTAGGATAATGGCCCTATGCTCACTTCCCTTCCATAAAAACTTTGCTTCCATAAAAACTTTGACAGCTGAAATTAATTACATTATTTCTTATGATACTTGACAGTGTATTCAAAGTAACCGAACGAACGAAGCAACAAAGAATGAACTATTTGACAAATTTTACTTTGGATGCTTAGCTTTGAATAATTTGACAGTTTTAAATTTGAATATTTTGACAATTTACAATAAAATGTTCGTTATTTTAAAGTTTTATGTTTGAAAATGTTTGCTTTATTAGCTTACAAAATAAATTATAGAAATTTAAGAAAAATTTATTTGGAACTTATTTGGAATTTATTTGGAACAAAACAAGCTTATTATATCTACAGAAATATATTTTTTATATTTTACTCGATAAAGCTTGGGCTTTCTTATAACTCCATTGTAAATATTTCAATATTAAATTCTTTAAATCAAATTTTTTTTTCCAAACCCAACTAAAAAATATTTCTTTACTTTTCACAAAAAATGACACATGAGTAATTTCAAAGCAACTTTTCAAAGTGTACATTGAGCATTAAGCCAGTACTTTCTTTGATTATTTTGCTTTTCTTGAATACTTTGAAAAAATATACGAGGTAAAGAAAGCAAAGTAAGCATTGAACCTTTCACCTTTATTCTTTGTTTTGTTTAATTGCACATACATTTTATTATTATTATAAGTTTATACATATTTTTTATACATGTATATATGTATATTTTATTACTACAAAAAAAAAATAATAATATGTCTGTGTGTGTGTGAACTATTTGAAATGATTTTCCCATTATTTTACTCGTTTACTTAAATTAAGCTCTAGAATCTAAGATCACATTTTTGTTTTATTATTTTATTTCTTTTTTTTTTTTAAGAGAATTTTAATTATCTCAACTAAAAATTCTTAAGTGTATTATATTTTTTATTTTTTTAATAACTTTAATACATATTCTAAGACAAAACTAAAAATTGAACAAAAACTATTATTTAGTAACCTGTGTTAGATTATTGTTACCTATTGAATTATTATTATTTTCATTATGATTTAAAGAAGGCGATACAATTGATAATGGTTCAACACTGTATTCAGGCGGTTGCAAACCCATATAGTCCAATTGAGGTGAAAAAGCATTTATAACTTCAGGACTTGTTCTCAAATTGTTTATTTCATTGCATTGATTATCATCGATATTATTATTACAAAGACCATTCGTTCTCCAATTAGGGCTATTTGGATCACTATAAGGAGGTGGTGGGGGACCCCACATTCCAATTGGATATCCATTAAAATAATTTGATGATGTATATTGTGCTGTTGGAGTTGTTGCACTCATAAAATCAGGCCAACTGTGAAAATCTAATCCAGGACTTAAACTACCCGGTCTTGAAAGTAGAGCTTGTTGAAATAAATGAAAATCAAAATTTCTTTGCCATGGCATTCTTGGCCATCTCCAACCTCTATTATTATTATTATTATTATGATTACTATTATTATGATTACTATTATTATTGCCATTATTATTATTATTATTACTATTATTATTATTATTATTATTATTATTATTATTATTATTATTATTATTATTATTATTATTATTATTATTATTATTAGTATTATTATTAAAATTATTACTATTACAATTCGTTGCAGATGATGCTATAGTTGTTGCTGTTGTTGTTGTATTACAATTATTATTATTACTATTATAATTTACACATTCATCAGATCCTATTGTTGTCAAATTACCATCATTATTATTATTATTATTATTATTATTATTATTATTATTATTATTATTATTACTACAATTAATATTACTTGGAGATGATGTAGTAAATGTTAATGTATCAATTGCTGAATTATTTGATGCTTGTGTTGTTTGCGTACAAAAATTTGTATTGAAAAAGTTCCCCAAATGATGGAGATGATGATGATGATTATGTGCATTATGTTGATGATGAATATGATTATTATTTCCAGCGATTGTCAAAAATTTACTGTTACCACAATTTGCATTTGTAAAATTAGCCCAAGGAAATTCAATTGGTGCATAAGGATAATCAGAAATACTATTTACATTTACTGCTTGTTGTGTTGCATGACATTGCTCACAGCAACCAACACATGATGTTGTATTCCCTTGTGTGTTATTGGTAATTATTGATGCTGGTAACGTTATAGATTGACGGCCAACACCACCGGCAAAATGACTTGCATGCATTAAACGACATCTCATATCTAATTGTTCCCAATACATTTTCTTACGTTCGTGACTATAATGCATTAAAAATAAAAAGCATTAAACATATAGTAACATATGTATATGTAGATATAAAGAATCAATATAATCTACTCTAAAATATAGAAATGTATATATACATAAATACGTTATATATGAAAGCATTACATAAAATATAAAATAAATTTTTATATAAAAATGAAAATTCATATGAATTTTCTTAAATTTTAAATACACATCAATTTTAATATTGCAAAACGTTATGTTTCTTAAGTTAGTAACAAAAAATTCGTAATTATCAAATAATTAACATTTTAAAAACTAGAATAACTTATTTATTCTAATTAGCTTTATATACACATATATATATACATAAATATGCCATATATATATATGTAAAAAATTTACCTGTAAAGTAAATATGAGAGCATACAACTAAAAACAGCAACAAGAACACCAGCCATTGATAAACCAAAAATAGCTTGTAAACAAGAATAAAGATCACCTTGAGCTACACGACAGTCTGTTGCAGCATCGAATAGAAGTTTTCGTACTGAAAAAAAAAAATTTAAATAAAATTTATAAAATATTATGAATCAACAGTATAAAGTATTTTGAATAAAAATTAACTATCGACAAATCAAATTTTTAGTTAAAGTTTTAATTTCTTTTACTATAAAAACCTATAATTTTTTAATATTAATTTTTTTGTTAATTTTCTTTCCATTTTCTTTAAAAAACCAAATTAATTTTAAATAAAGAAAAGATATAAAAAAAAAGTAATAAAATTGAACTGTAGCCCTATGAGATAAGCATCATAAGGGTAGCCATCACTCTGTTATGAAGTACTAAAATTTCAAAAACGTTTAAAATTTATTTAAATTTAAATATAGAACAGTAACAAAAAATAAACAGCTGTCAAAATTGAAATTCTTCGTTAAAGTTAAATAACTTTTACGTGATGGTTGCAATGACTACTGTACAATTATTTTCATTGTGACTATTTGCATTGACTTTCGTATGTTAAACTTTTGAAGTAGAATTTCTGCGTGATCGTAGACGAATATTGAATATTAAAAGTAATATGAGATTTCTATTATTTAGCTTTTGACTTACGAATTTTATTTGTTAAATCAATTTTTTGTTCTCTACTAAATAAGAAATCCACAAGTTTTTTTTATCCCTCTAATATATTTAAAGAATTTTTGTTGAAATTTGGAACAAATACGTTATGATTAAGTGCATTGTTTGCAGTGAAGGTTGGCAAATCACAAGGATTTTTTTTTTTTTTAATTTTTTTTCGAAATCATCACGATTCTTATTGGGTTTACGCTTTTCAGTTCAATATTTAACCATATTTCTTAATCAATAAACATGTTATACTCCCTTCCCTTCCTTATACTATGCAAGCATGTATACTGCTTATTCTACAATTCTTCTATCATTATTCTATGGCTATACGAATGAAAGTGGATGAGTAAAAATTTTACACTATCAAAGTGACTTAGAATTTCTTAGTACCTTTTGAAAATTCCCATCCCCCTTAGAGAAAAAACCAAAAAAAAAAACTGTTTATACTTCAAACACTTAAATAGTCAGTACTAAAAATAATATTAAAATATTATTATTTATTTAAATTTTATAGAGCAGAGCTGATAAATTTTCTCATAAAAAAAAAAAAAAAAACCTTGCAATATAAAATTGCATCAAATTTCGAATTCACAAGAAACAGAAAATAAAACAAAATTTTAACAAAAATAAAAGTAAAAAATTAATCCATGTTTTTAGTACAAAAATTGAAAAGAATTATTGTTCGTTTTAGTAAAAATGTCGGGTCAAAAGATTGAAATCATTTTTTGTTAATTTATACAATAACTTTTAAGAAAAACTTAATCTAGAAGTTTTTCTTTTTTTTTTAAGTATTAATATAGTCTAAAAATTAAATAAAGTTAGCCAAAATCTAATTTTTTATTTTCAAAAAATATTTGCAATTCATTTTCTTAAAAGAAAAAATTTTTTTTTTTTTAAGTTTTAAATAAACTTTCAAAAAAAAAAAAAAAATAACTAAAATTTATTGTATAAAAACATTTCGAAATGTTTTAAAATCCATCGTATATTCAAATCAAAATTTTTTTTTTTTTTTTTAGTTAAATTTTCACAACTAAAGCCATTTTGAAAAATTTAACAACAAAAAAACAATGGATTTTTTTTTTTTTAAAACTTGATGTACATTTGTTTAAAAAAAACTTTGATTTAGTTTTTGAATAGTTTCTATATTTAAAAAAAAATAAAGTTTCAAGAAAATCTTTTCAAAAAAAAAAAACAAAAACAAACATTCTTTTATTTTCTTTTATTTTTTTGCTTACCTTCATCTGGTCCATCTTCAAAATCTGAATAACATGTACAAATTCTCGTTGTTATTTTATATTCACAATTCAAATTCAAGTCTTGTAATCGGCTCATATGTAAAACTTTTGTGGTAACAGTGACTGCGGCACAAGTAAGAGCAGATGTTGCACTTGTAACACCCGAAAAATAAATCTAATAATGAACAAAAAAAAAAAAAAAAATGTAGAATAGAAAATAAAAGAGAGAATTGTTGAAAAATTGTAAAATTTACCATAAAAAAAAAAACGAAAATGAAAACGAAATCTTTTAAAAACATATTCATATACATAATACATATTATGATTTTTCAAAATCCATACATATATGTAAAAATCTATATACGTACATATATGTATATATTATAAAGAAATAAAAAGGAATAAAAAACATAGAAAAAAAAAAATCATTGTGCTAGATGAAATGGAAACAAAATTAATCTAAATGTAGAATTTGCTGAGTTGAGTCAGATTTATGGACTGTTTTTTTTTTTTTTTGGATTTTTTTATTATATACCTTTCTCATCGTTTTACTATTTTACTTTTTTGTGCCAATGTTTCAGCCTTTTTTATTTTTTTTTATTTTTTTTCTTGAGAATTTCAATTTTATTTTTTTTACATGTTTTTTCTATTAAAAAAAGCACAAAAATTCTTGCATGAAATGTCGCTGTTTGAGTAAATCGAAGTAAAAAGTTTACACAAAACTGTTGTCCTTTTTTTTGATTTTTTTTTTTTTTTGTTTTTTTTGATATTTTGAAGACATAAATATAAAACTAAATATAAAAGTAGATATAAATATTAAGTTTCCTTTTTTTTATTTAGCCATAAAACATAGTCTTTATATTCTTTATCTATCATCCTTCCTATTCTAGAATTTTTTTTTCATTTACTTAGTGATCCTTAAATATTATATTATACGACTCAAAATAAAAATGAGAAATTGTGTAAAAAAAAAAAAAATTGAAAAATGCTGAACAGAACCCAAAAAGTAAAAGTTTGTTTTTTTTTTCAACTTTATTGCAAAATGTTACGAGTAAAAATAAAAAACGATTCTCTAAATAGAATAATCTATAGATATATGGTAGTTGTAATTTTTAACTAAACTGGTATTTTCATTTATTTTGTTTGTGTTATGTTAACTTTTCTTTTATATACTTATTGTCATTTCATTCTTTTGTATAAAGTGACGAATTTTCAAAATTTCCTTTATTTTTTTTTTTGTTTATTTTAATTTTAATTTTTGGGATCCAAAAATGCATTCATGTAGAAGAGACTTTTTCTTATGACATATAATATGGTAACAATAGACCATTTTTTATTATTTTTTGTTTTTTTTTTAATATTATTATTATAAATAACTTTTTATAAGATTTTAATGTAAGGCTATAAAACAAAAATTACAAAAACATTATGAGAATATTATAATAAAGAACTGAATTGAATTGTTAATAAATTAAATTAGTATTTGGTAACACTATTATTATTTATAACAGTAACACTATATATTATAAGTTAAAGATAAAAGAAACAATAAAATATTAAAAAATATTTTAAAAACCTTTTTATGATAATTCATAATAAAAATAAAAACAAATAATTATTTTTTTTTAAAGAAAACGAATCTATCTATAGTTTAATTATTTAAATTTGAAAGTGTTCATATAGAAATCTAAAGTTTTTTTTTCAGTTTTGACTATATCACTATTTAAATCACAATAATAATTTTTATAAAGAAAATTTTTGTATAATGTTATCGAAAACCTTCAAATAAATCGTTAGATTTAGTTTTTAAATATTTAAATATTTAGTTGGGTTTGGTTTTGGTTTTAGTCATATCTAAAATAAATCATTACTTTTTAGGATTATGAAGCATAACCATTCCCCTTATCTACCTTCCTATTAGTTAGGAGTACCTTCCTATTAGTTAAACTATTTTATTTAGTTCAATAATTTTACTTTATTATTTTAATCTATATATGTGCTTACCAAACAGCTGTAACGATATTTTCTTCTCGCAAAACTCACTATGAATAAACCAGTTAGAATTAGCTGAAAAAAAAAAAAAAATAGTTACTTTTTAAAAAACAAAATTTATATAAATATTTTTAATTTAAAAAAAAAATTTTTAATACCATAAAAATAATAATTTATTTAATTTTTGCAATATAAATATCTTCATTTAATTTTTTATATAACACCGTAATACTGTCATTTTCCTATAAATAACTTATTTGTCAAATTGGGATCAAATCAATTAAAGGCATAAACCAATCTTCAAAATTTCAATAATAGACACAAACCAACCAAATAGAACCTTTTCGCTTAATTTAATCCTAATATACATATATATACATAACTGTTTTATCAATAAATTTTCATTAAATGCACATGTAGTTTTTATTTTTTTTATTTTGGCCAAAAAAAAATTTGCTTGTGTATTTAATAAAAATGCATTGGTAAAACAGAGGCTAGTTAAATATACATATAATAAATATATTAGAAGTATATGTATATAACTTTAAAATAAACATAACATAACAATTACGTATATTTTCTACAAATGTTCTATATGTATGATATTTGTGTTATTATGTAATGTTTGCGTTACTTGTAGGTGTTTGGGAAATTAATAGTTAGGTATCACTTTACTTTTTTTTTTTTTTTAATTCTAAAATCACAAACTAGAAATATGATCCTTATAGTATAATTGTGATTATATATTATCCTTATAGTATATTGTGAAAATAAAAGTGAAATAAAAGTGAATTATAATTTTTTTTTTAAACTCTAAAACCCCCCCTAATTCAGAATCTCTCACATAAATACATATTTATAATATTTTGGGTGGAAGGTAAATCTTGATTTTTATTCCAACTATAAAATCTCTCTTAATTCAAAATCTCGCATATACACCAAATAATAGCCTATAGACTATGTATGAAAAAAGAAATTAGGAGGGACTTTAGAGTTGTTTCAATAATTTGTTTAGCAGGGCTTTGGGATCTCACGATTTTAAAGGCTTTTATGTAGAAAAAAAATAATTAGGAGAAATTTGACAGTTATCAGGATTATAAGATTCTTGTAAAATTACGAGTTTTTCTAAATATCACCCTTAAATATACATATTTTAAAATTCTTTACTACAAAAAATTGTTATTTTATTAAACCAAAAACATAACAGTATAATATTAATGTTAAAGGTAGCTACCTATAAACAAGATTTGACGGTTAAAGTTACACTTACTTTTACACTTCTTGACTTTTAGATGGATGTTCTAAAATAATTTTTAAACAAATTGACAAATAGATAATCTGTCACAATGTCACAATACAAAATACACATCATAAATTTCTACTTGTTTCTAAAACAAATTCAAGAAAAAAAAAACTACTCAAAAACATGTTTAGTTACATTCTATACTTATTATATCATTATATTGTTAACTTCTTTTAACCAATTTTTTTTTTTTTTTTATTAATGAATAACACGTCCATTATAAATTAATATATTTTAAAAAAATATGTTCATTCAGTTCTTACAAGTCAAGTCATAAATCACTTAAAAATTATTTTCATAATCCTTTATAATACTTTAATGACTTGTCAATTGTTTTAAATCTCTTGTTTTTTTGAAAAGAAAATATGATTTTCTGTCTTTCAATAATATAAAAGTGTAAAGAATAAAAATCATTTTTGTTTTTTTTTTTTTTTTGTTATTTAACATTTTAACATCGGTAGTAAAAATCAAAATTTAAAAATCATGTTTTAAATACACCTTATTTTTCTCCTCTGATGTGTGCTAACCAATATAAAAAAAAACTCATTTTTCATAACAAGTATCCAATAAATGACAGAAACCTACTCAGTAAATCTCCAATACAATTATATTAGTTGTCAAAAGATCCTCGAATTGCGTCATCATAAAGTATTTTTTTTTATGAGAACAAAAAAATAAAAATTGCTAAACAGGGAACCTCCTCTCCTTTCTCTTTATTTCAACTGCCATTCTAAAACAAAAACAGAAAATAAATACTGGAATGAGGATACAAAAAAGAATTGTTATTAAAAAAATCAGAAATTTACAAACTTATACATATACATATATATATTTTCGTAGATATCCTTTAGAATTTTTTATGCTTACTATATATACCAACATTTTTTAATGTTTCCTGTCAAATAATGAGATGTTGATTTATTATGAAGGCATATGATGTCAACTTGACTTAAAAATTTTTTTTGTTTTTTTCTAATTTTTTTTATTTTATTTTACTGTGTTATTAAAAAAGTAAAAAATATGGTAAAAAAATACGCTCAAACATTTCTTTTAGTTTTTTCTCCATTTTGCATTTTTTTATAATAAAAAGTGACTTTTGAAAAATTGAATGAAAAATTTTTTTTTTTGCAAAAGAAGCGTGGAATTTTATTTTTTACTTTCTTTCTTTAATCTTACTATTATTTAATTTTTATCAAAGTTAAATTAATGAAATATGAAAATTTTAATGATTTTAAAAGAAAATGACATCTTAGTGGGTCTTAATCAAAATTCATATGAATCTTAAATTAAAATATTTAATGGTAAAACAAATTTTTTATTTTATTTTATTATATTTATTCACACGTTAAAAAATCTCCAGATTAATATTTTTAAAAAAAATATGTAAGATATAATATATGTATAAGTGATATGATTTTTCCACAGCCTCATTTGTGGTTGAACTTGAACCACAACTTTTTCATGTAGCTCCCTCAATTACGGAGCTGCAGCCCCTCAAACTTTGAAAAAGCCTGATTTTTAAAAGCATATATCTTATGTATTTTTTTTACCTTTCAAAATTATACAATTTTTTTAAATTTAGTATTTAAATTTACCGTTATGTGAAAACCAAATTTTGCACGATTTTTCTACCTTCATAACTCCGGCACGCTTTTAGATAGAGGCTTGAATTTTGAAGCAAGAAAGAACTTTTAGAATTAGTATAAGTTTGCTCAGAAAATTTTTTTGGGCCACCCCCTGTTTATGAGCTATTAGGGCTCAAAAATTGAAAATTTGCTATTTTTAAACACCTGTAACTTACGAACCTGTACACATTTTACTTCGGAAAGATAAAAATTAAAGCTACAGTAATATATTTTAACGTATGTTAAATGTTTATTTTAGTTATATAGGGTTTCAGAGTTACAGCTTTTCAAAATTTCGAAAAAACCCCATTTTCAGATGTATATATCTCAGGCTCTGCGTAATAGTTTTGCAATATAAAACCGCCAGAAAACCGGAAATTTTATTATCTACATGAAGCAATATTAAAATTTTGCAATATTTTGTAATTTATTATTCAAATTTACCGTTATGTGAAAACCACATTTTGCTTGAAAGTTTTTTCATAACTCCGGCATGCCTTTAGATAGGAACCTGAAATAATAGGACAAGAAAGAACTTTTAGAATTAGTATAAGTTTCCTTAGAAAATTTTTTTGCACCATCCCCTGTTTAAGAGGTATTAGGGCTGAAAAATTGAAAATTTGCTATTTTTAGGCACTTGTAACTTAAGCACCTATACAAATTTTCTTCGGCAAGATATAAAAATTAAAGCTCCAGTAATATATTTTTACGCGTGCTAACGGTTTTTCTTAATTATATAGGGTTCCGGACTTACAGCCCCTCAAAATTCCAGAAAAATCATATTTTTTATTTTTTCTAATTACAAAAAATTTCTTGAATTTTATTTTTTAAAGTTTCAAATTTTTGTGCAAGTCACAATTCTAAACAGTTTGTATTGTGTTTTGGAAATGTGCGCTTTTAAAAACCTTTGGTTTACATTCTACCTTGTTTTATATTATTTTTGCCCATATTCTTCAATTTTGTTGAATGTTGTTATTCTTTCTTTTTAAAATTAATCCTGGTCCTCCATTTACTTGCATTCTCTACGCGTCCCACTCTAAACTTGGAGAACAATTGTTCTGAATCTTTCTCAAACTGTAACTCCAACATTTTTTCATTTGCTTCTCTTTATATGAGTAGGTTTTATTTTAACGAAGTATATACGGACATATGGTCCTTCCACGTTTATTCAAGAAATTTCAGACCAAGCGTTGGGCATCAAGCAATGCGGAATTGACATAGAAGTTAAGTATTCTCAATTTTGTGCACCTAATTAGATGTGGAAATACCCGCCAATTGCCAACCTGATCATATAGTTTGCTAAATGTTATTCTACTTTGTTGCAATTTATTTTTCACATGTTCATCTTCACTTATCTTCACTAATTATCTACAACTACAGGTAATTGAAATGCGTATTTTCTTCTGTTTTAGTGTTGTTCATGACAAATTGTTAGCAGTTTGATGGAAATATTCTTAGGGACTTGGTTTTCTGTGTACCTATTTTTCTTTAGCCCAACTTTGCTCGCCTTTGTGCTTAAAGTTTGAAGTTTGTGTTATATGCCTCTGTCCCCATCTCTGTGTCCTTTGTACTGTGTCTAATTAGATACTTTTTCTATTTAACAAAACCTCCAAATTGTTTCTTTAAAACGATACTACCCGTACATAAAACATTTGGACTTGTCCAAAAATTTTGTATTTCTTTTAATTCAACGTTGTAAGTCTTACTGAAAGAAAAATTGTAAAAAGAAAAATATTCTTGATCTGTAAAATACTGAAGATATTTTCTTATTAGTACAATGCAAAAAAATACATCTTTTTAAATTAACCAAAATTTCTAAAGTCCTTAGCAGAAACGTTAATTAGATTTTTAATTTCTATAACTAAGACGTATTATCCAGGGATTTTCTTAATAGATGTCAATTTTGAGTTTTGGTTGTAAATATTTAAATGATGGAACTTCAAGATTTATTTATTCTATTTTCAAGGATTTGATATTCTATTTTTTATAACTATTTAACAACATTAAATTATTTTCGTATTACGATGAAACTTGAAAGATATTCACTTATTTTTGCATTAATAAAACGACTCTCCGAAATTTACTTAATGGTTTGTTTTAATTACACTCTTGACATTAAAATTAATTTTTTTTTTGTTTGATTTTTATGTAAATATTATGTAAATTTAAGAATTTTATTTATAAATTATAATTATGATTAAAATAGTATTAAAATTTTAAAGTTCTCAAAATATTTACATAAATAATTAGGATATCTTAATACAAATTGAAAAAAAAATATATAGTTTTATTTCAGTAAATAGTAAATGAACTTCAATAATGATTATGCCGAAAAATTTGACCTTTTATTAGTTTTTTTTTTGAAATATTTTTCGGAACATACTGCATTTTCTAATTTTAAAATAATAATTCTAAGATATTTTCTAGGTAGGTAGTTAGATAGGGGCTGCAGGGGCACACATAGGCCAGTTCAAACCCATTGTGATACCCCGGATCTGTATTTGTCCTAATTAAACCATTAGGAGTGCTAAATGTAAATGCTAAATACATACTTATGTTGCTATTACAATGTTCTATTAAGTAAATTTAAGTAAATTTGAAAAATACTAAATCTACGATTTTTTAACTATAGATTAAATGGCTTATTTAATTTTATTATTTTGTACTTATATTGTAACTTTACTACATTAATTTTTATGCATAGGTAATTACAAAGGTTTATAACCCATTATGCATGTTTACTGTGAAACTGCTGTTCTACGTTTTTTTACCTATTAAAAATAATTGAAAAGTCCAAAAAAAAATTTTAAGGGGTTTGTATTGGTTGAAAAGTTATTTTTGTCAAAAATAATCAAATTTAATATATATTTTCTACATAATACTGTATGAAACTATAATATTCTGAAGACCATGCTACAAATGTTTTCTCTCGACATCATTCTATAATTTTATAATTGGTTTGTGGAATATTTTTCATCATTGTGTTGCTTGTTATTATTTAAGAAGCTATACCATATAACACAGAGTCTCTTTTTATTTAAATTATAGTAACATCGAATTTTTTTAATTAACTTATTTAACTATACCAAACCTACTCTATGCTGCATCTCTTATACAAAATTATAAAACACAAATACACTTTGAAAGCTTAATCAGTGCCATTTATTATCTAGATCAAGATTATTTTATTTATTTATTTAATTTTGTACATAATGAATATTTTTTTATGTTTACATTGCGTATTATTGTTTTACTTTTAAATTCATTGACTGACAGGACTTCTATTCGTGATATACTGATTGGAAATCGATCAAACAGTCAAGAGTTTTAACTGATACATCATGCACTGAGAAATTAAAGATTAATATGTTACAAAAATGTGTTTATAATATATATATACATTATTGCTTAAAAAAATATATATTAAGTTTTTTCAGGATCCCAACGTATTTGAGCTGACACATTTTTAAGCAAATAAATAAATAAAATAATAAAATAAAATAAATTAACTAAATTTTATTAATGTCATTATTTATATTTATTTTTATATTGGAACTTACTATACCCCTTAAACTCCCCCCTTACACATACAAATTCTTTAAAAAAAATTACATTCTCAATCTCTAAAAATCTAAAAGTCAAATTTTATCGCAAATTCTGAAAATATAAGAAAATGTAAATAAATAGAAATGTATATATACATACATATTATGTATATATACTACAATATAAAAAGTAATTATTAACAAAACTTTTATATACTTTCTGAAGCTTAACCTATACTTGAAAGTTTTGTTAGTCAAGGAGAAATTAAGTATTAAACTCTTTAAAAGAAAATATTTACTATAATATCATATATATACATATACACATATTAATAAAGATAATAATATGTAATTAAAAAACACATATAAACAAACAAGCAAATCCAAAGAATGTCGTATATTGAAAGATATATACGGGTATATAATAATTATTTATATACATTTTCCACCTATTTTATACAGAAATAAAAAGAAAATTTAAAAGTCAAAAGGGATATAATATACTTTTAAATTAAAAACAAAAAAAAAAAACAAAAATTATAATAAAATATAAAAGAAAATTTTATTATATGTACTAACAATCTGCACCTGACAACATTGATGAACCCACTCTTAAGTTTGTAACCATGTAAAAATAAAAAGAGTTAATAGCACGAGTTACCCTTTTTTTTTTTTTTCTAGTGTTTTCTTCATATCTTCGGTATTTACTGAATCACATTCTTGAAATAATCATAATAATTAAAATATATATATATATTTGTATATATATATTAATGTACAAAGGTATCTATTATACAGAAAGATACCAGTTAAATATCATAAAAATGGCGCTAAAAAAAGAATAGAAAACTAACTTTAAAAATAATTTGCTACTTTGTTGTATCTTTCTTTCTTTTTGTATTTTTCTTTCTTTTTTTTTCTTTTTGATTTACACAAAAAAAAAATTTTTTTCATCAAATTAAAATTTTATTATTACAATTTTCATACAGATGAAAATTGCGTTTACACCCCCACAGTAGTTACTATTTTGATAATATGTTTATTTTTGTTTTATTCTAAAGTTAATGTAAAGTTTGAAATATTGACTTTTAACTTTTTATTAATTACATGAAATTATCCTACATGACATCAAATTATTAGTCAAACTTAGTACAAAAACAAAAAAAAAGTAATCAATAACTCAAAATAATTAATTTAAATATTTTATTAAATTACAATAAAATAATCTTCGGACTATTTTTTTAATTAATTTTTAATTACTCTCATGGGTAAAATTACAACTAATTGTATATTTTGAAATTAATTAACCTCAAAATTTATTATTAAAATAAAAAAATAAAAATTTTATATTCAATATAAATTGAACAATTTATTAATATCTAATTGCATGTATGTAGCGTGTTTTTAATGCAAAGCTAATTTATTTACAAATTATGTTTTGATCAAAAAACAATTCACTACTCCCAAATTTCTGTTCTAATACTATACAGTTCGTTCAGATTCGTTTTACACGATTTACTATGTGCATTATTCTACGATTTGAAAAAAAACTGTTAGTTCATTTTACTTAACGGTTAGACATCATCTTTTTATCACTTTTTCATCACTTTTTGTCACTTGTTGTTTCATCACTGAAAAATAGAAATTTATCTATTTTGCTTACACTTTTGATTCACTTTTTAAATTAATTTCTTCTATAAAAGTTTCTTGACATTTTTAGCTATTATTAAATACGGTGAAATTAAACTAAAAGTAACAGTTTTTTTTATTGTGATTAGTCACAAAAAATAAAAGATTGTAAAAAAAGTGAATTTCTCTAATTTTTTCATTCTATTTTTAAACGATTCAAAAAAGTTTGATTTAGCTGCTGTCATTTTGTAAAAGTATAGAAGAAAACGGATTGAAAAAAGGTATAGGAAACATTAACATCTAACCACCGCCTTAGGTAAAAGAACATGGTTAGATATTAGTAACGCTTTACTAAACGAATTATTTTTTTTACATATCAAACCGAGATGAATTTTTTTCCTTTTCGAATTTTCTTCTTTTTGAAGGATTACTACTTAGCTTTTGTATATAGTCACCGATTTATAATATTATAAAATTTTATTTTTATATATTTATACACTACAGAAAAATTGAAAATTTACGCAATTTACGTATGCAATTATCACATCGCATTAACATTAGCTTAAATTGCTCATAAACCTGAATTTTTTTTGAAATTATCTCCGAAATCCATTTTTTATTCATTTCAAAAATTTATATATAGTTACTACTATTTTTTTTTTTTAGTATAACGAAGTATAGCAGAAGAAATCGTATTTTATATGTGAGTTTTACGATAAAATAAAGGAAGAAAATGTAAATTTTATAATAATTAACTTTAATTTAATGACTTCTGTTCAGAGTTTAATAATAAAAGAAATATCTTATAAATCGTAGTAATTTATCCTAGTAATTTACAAAACCTATTTAAAAATACAAGTGATCGCAACGAATGTTTTTAGGGCTTCAGTATTCTTCTTCTTTTGTTTTGCTTTCTTCTCATTGTTTTATCATGTACTAAGAAACACTTTGCTCTTGTATATGTGATAGTTGCAATTGCACTCATTAATTACACTCAATAATCTCAGGAGAGATTCACACATATATGTATGTATGTAATATGTATATCAAATATAATACAATTTTCGTTAACTTTATTTGCACAAACCCGAAAACTGTAACCAATATAATTTCTCTTCTCAGAGGATTATAGCAATAGTTACAGTACAGCATTTTATTTCTAATTTTATGAAAATGTACTGTTTTTTTTTTTAAATTCCGTTTTGTTTTTCCATTGTAGGAAATCTAATTTTGTTTTAAAAATATATAAGCTTTGACTTTTTGTAAAAAATTTTTCTATACTCTAAATTTAAAGTTTATTCAGTGAAAATTTAATTTTTCAGAGATAAGATAAAATTACAGAAATATGTTCATGTGCAACTTTCTTTTATCCTATTGTTATTAGTAACAACTTAAAATAACGTTATCGTGATTTAAAAATAAATGTATCTATAAAATTAAATACAGATATACTTACAAGAACTGTTTAACAATCTTCTATTTAGGATCAGTTATCAAAAAGTGAAACAAATAAAAATAATTCAAAACATAAAGGAGCTAAAGGGAAATTCTTTTTTTTTCTTATTATATTTTTCTTTTTTTGTTTTACAATTTTTTTTTTCATTGTCATATTAACAAAAAATTTATGTGAAAACTATTGTGTTTTTCTTTGTTGTTTATTTTGTTTCGACTTTTTTTTATTTTTAATTTTCAAAAGTTAATCTGTTATTCTTTATTTTAAAATTTGGTTTTCTATAAATATACCTTTTATATTCATTTCTTTTCTTCCTCAACAAATAAAATTACCTCTAGCGTATTTGAATGAATGGAATTTACATAATCAAAAATATAAAATTACAAATTGTAAGGAATTTTAATGAAAATAATAAAAATCAAAAAAAATTATACACAGACAAAAGTATGTTTGTAGTATAAATTAATAAAATTATGTATATATACAGTATATAGTTACATACACAGTTTACAAGGATCTTTATTAAACATTAACTTCATTAACAACTAAGAAATTTATATTTCATTCAATTGAAATATATATGTAAGATTTATAAATAAATTTCAGAAAATTACATAAAAATTGTTATAGAAAATTTTTTCCAATCGAAGCCAAACCAATTAAAACTTGGTATATGGTACTAATAAGGTATATGCTAAAATATTATATGATAATAAATATTAAATTATATTGTGGGGTCTCAGTAGCCTAGTGGCTCCTATCCACTATGAGATAAAATACGCTACAAGCACCTATGGAGTGTAGCGTCGAATCGCACATATGTTTTAAGAATAATTCCCCATTACGACATTTATAGCCACGCCTGAAAAGAAAAGGCTGCGTAATTTCCTTTTCACATTTATGTGACAGGGGAATAACCTGAAAAAATAAAATTATATTATATAAATAATGGAACAACATATAAGAATATTCTTTTAATTTTTTCTAAACTTTAGGTTAGTATACCTAGGTTTACTAGTATAAAAGGTTTAATTCACAACACTTTTTTAAGCTTTTTCTACAATAGTTCAATTTTAAATAAACTTACGGTTTACATATTATTCTTTTATTTATTTATTTTTTCAACGCATTTCTCTGCCACATAAATGTGAACAGGACATTATAGAGTCTTTCTTGTTCAGGCGTGACTGTAAATGTCGTAAGGGGGAAAAACTCTTACGATTTATATGGGATTCGAACCCACACTCTATCGGTGTTTACGGCGTATTTTATACGCTCTTACCCACTAGGCCAACGAGGCCCCATTTATTCTCTTATCTCCCTTACCTTCTCTTTCGATGAAAATTTTTTTCTTAATGTTCTTTATGAGAAGTCAAACAGTACATTACCATTAAAGATCCCATACAATTGTTTGGTCTGATTTAGAAAGTTCAACACAAGGAGATTATTTTCGTTATATTTGCCATTCTTGCAGAAAAGAAAAAACAGTATATAATTTTTTTTAATTTTATTTTTTACATAAAAATATCCTTTTATTATTTTGATTTTGCTTGCATTAAATTTTTTCTTTTTTTTCTCTTTTAAAATTTTAAAGGTTAATACATCTTTTTTATTTTCTTTTTAAATAATTTTATTTTTAAGATACTGTTAATTTTTCATCCTTCACATTTTTAAATATTTTATAAAATTCTTTTGAGGTTTACTGTTGTTGTTTTTTTTGTAAAATTTAATGTCCTTTTTCTTAAAGGTCTTATCATTTTGGTTTTAAATAATTTTTTTTTGTTTTGTTTTTTTAGTCATCATGTATTTATAAAATTTAAGGTTTGGTGGAGTGGTTTTTCTTTTTAAATAATATAATAATATACAAACGGACACGCAATAGGTAGTAAAAAAAACATTTAGGAGGAAAGGTAAAAATAAGTAAAAATCTTCACAATAAAAGGAGTTGCTCAAGTTTTAACGATTTTTGGGTTATTATTAGACCAAAAGATTACATCAAAAATTAAATTTTAAGATATTTTTGAAAAATTTAACGTAGTTAAATTATGTAGATAAATTATTTTGAAATTTTTTTAATTATGAAACAAAAAAAAATACTTTTATATAGAATAAATTGAAGTGAAACATTTGCAAAATGTACTAAAAATAGACCACAATAACGAAAAATAAATTTACAGTTAATTGAAAATTGTTACAATATTATTAAATATATAATATTTAACCTTTTTGGGCGATGGTAGGTGGGAATTATCGAAAAACATTATACGGACGAGTTATTTATGAGTGTGTCGGATTTTAACCCACAAAATACAACTTTTTTTTGATCAAAGAATTGGTTATATAACCTGTAGTACTAATGTATTATTTAGGCAAAGAAAGGGTTGGTTAAGAGAATAAAAATTGATTTCAAATTGACAGGAATATTGTGAAGAAAGATGTTAATGGTTCAACTTTAATTTTTGTACGTTCTATATACAAACCTCGCAAATTTTATGAAGACATGAGGCGGAAGATGCTTCCTTATTCTCAATTTTCATATTACACACGAATTTCTGTAAGCTGGTACAAAATGTAAATTTTTTAAAAAATGAAAAGAAAAATACTTTATATATTAGAATTAATCATTAAATCATTAACTTCATCAACTTTTCTTTCCATTTCAACTATTTGGTACTAATATTACCCTACAGCTTAGCTGTATTATTTATCAGATAAAATTTCTGTGCTTTTCTATTTGCTGACAAGGAAACATTTTTTTTAGCCATAAATTAAAAATTATACAAATCAGAAATAAAACCAAAAGAGGACACTCTTAAAAACAAAATTGAATGGGAATTACTTTTTAATTAGTTTTTTCTACAAAACCTTTTTTTTCTTTTTTGTAGAACAAAACTACATAATATTACATTTCTGATTTTAATTAGACTTTTATTAACAAAGTTTAACACTCAAATACATATATACAGGATGGAAAAAAGTGTAAGGAAGTAAGAAGAAAGGATTGAACTAACAAAAAAGAAATTGACAATTAGTTTTTTTGGTAATTAAATTTTAAACTAAAACATTTTTCCATATACACAATTTGATAGTTTCAGATTCTTATCCAACCAATGGTGTAGTGGTTAAGACACAAGTGGTTAGTGGTTATAATTTTCTTTTGTTTTTATTTTGTTGTTACGAAGGACGAGCGTGTAGCTGCCTTTACTCCTAAGCCCTGCGTCCCGTTGTGGTCATCTGCTTAATGATTCCCTTGCCTCCTCCAGCGGATCATCGAGCCTTTGTTTTTATTTAATTGCTTCTTTTTTTTGTTTAGATTTTTATATCTTATACAGGTATGCAATAACGTTGTACTGCAAGCTTATGCAAAAAATATTGCAAATGAAAAATAAAATAAATACCTGATTATAAAACAATCTAAACTAACAAACTAAGAATTAATAGTAATCATATTTTCCAATTTCAAACTCATTGATTATTTCTCATTAGAATACAAAATTAATATTGTGAATTATACTTATGAACTGTATTTATTCATTGTGAACTTGTGATTATTTATTATGAACAATAAAAAAAAACTATTCGCCAGATGACCTAGGAGAGCTGGAAATGTATTTAAATATAGAAAACATCTCAAAGGGATTCAATTCATATAAGTATATAAGTGCTTTTATTGGTTTAATATAAACATACGTACATATATACATATGTATATTATCCATAAATTTATTACAAATAGAAGTATATATATGTATATAAATATAGTTTAACGACATCATTTTTATTTTTCTCAAGGGTATTTATTGATTATAAATTTTATGGCAAATTTTATGATTTTATATATATATATATACATATATATAATATAAAATGCAATTACATAAAGAAAAGGATACGTTTATATATTTTCGTTGAGAATGTATTATTTATGTTCATTTTTTTATTTTTATCATTATAATCTATTATGAGAAATATATATTTTAAATGAATTAATTTAAAAGCTCATTAAAAATTTTTTTATTGTTGTAATGATTATAGAAAAAAAGATTTTAATTTAAAAAAAAATATATATTTTGATAATCGATTATTGCCACAAAAAAACATTTTCATATTTTTCTTTGAATCAATCCAAATTTAAAATTCTTAATAATTTCGTAAAACCAAAAAAACTTTCAAATCACTTTATGAAAAATTAAATTAAATTAATTACTATTTTTGTAATATATTTAGTTTCTTTGACAGATGCATATATTAATTATAATAATATACATGGAATTATTAATACTGGAAGAATATAGAGCTACATTATGTGCATCCCAAATATTAAACAATTTAAAAAGCAAAACTTTTTTTTTTTATTAACAGGACCAAATAAACCGTTTCTCAGATACTAACATTAAATAAAGAGAAGTAAGTATTAAATATTGACGCAATGTAATAAAGCCAAATGCAATAAAACCATAATAGCCTCATTTCGCTTTTGAATGACAAATAAAGCCATATCGTCAATTTTTTCGCGTATGGTTTAATTCCTTTTTTAAAAATCAAATCTATTCTCTTCAAATAGAAGTAATTTAAATTTTGAAAACAATAATAATTATCACTTTTCTTCTTAAAGAAAAAGAATGCAAATTTTTATTAAATTTACATACATATGTACGGCTGTAAAAGAAAATTTCCCCGGATAAAATATAACAATAATTATTAATTTTAATTTAATTGCAAATATTTTTTGGAAAAAGGAATACCATGATTTTGAATTCAACTGTAAAATACCTCAAATATTCTGATAAAAGCGTATAACTTTGATTTTGAACCAACTCTAAAATCCCTCCTCGGAACATTTTTTCCTTTCGACATTTTGTTCGTGATACTTTGTCCATATGTACATATTCTGAAAAAAAACAACAACCCTGATTTTATAACCAACCATGAAATCCGTCCAAATTCGGAATCTACCATTTTTTCTCCTTGGGACTGGTTTTAATACAGTATATTTATTATTTATAACAGCATTTTATATGAATACCTTTTTTTTCACTTTGTTTATTTATATTTACTTTGTTTACTATACTATAAAATTAGAATTTGTATAAATCTGACTATTTTCTTATTTTTAATTATTTTCTATCTTAATTATTTTCTATATTTTTAATTCGTAAAGTTCTAGAAAACGAAATGCATTCGCATCTCTCATTTGAATAAGAAATAAAGCCATACGCGAAAAAATTTGTGATATTGCTTTATTTCCCATACAAAAGCGAAATAAGACCATTATGGCTTTATTGCGTATGGCTTTATTTGACTGCCCCTTAAATATTATTATTTTCGAAGTATAATTTTGAGGGATTCAATAATTTCCAAGGATTCAATAATTTCCAAGGACAAGTTCAAGGATTTCCATAATAATTACAAGGTAAAGTAAAAAAAAAACATATAGATGTATCTGTACGCCTTCTTCTGATATTCGAATTTTATAAATCTTAAAAATTAAATTTTAATGGAACAGTTAAAAAACTTAATACACTTTCTATTAATCTTATTTGAAACTATCATATATAAACTTTAATTTTTATTTAAAAGATATCTCTTAAAAAAATTTCTAAGTGGAAGATGTCACTCTTATCCACTGGTTGCAATAGCGATAGATATTTAATTCTCTAAATAAAATTTTTAATTAAAATTCAAAATTTTCCATAAAATGAAAAAAAAAAAAAATTTGTTATATTTATTTATTACTGTTTGAATAACTTTAAGCTCTTTGATAGTTAGTTATTCATATACATACATATGTTAAGTTAAAGTGTATATGCACATCTGTAATAATGTTGAAGAGTATAAATAATGATTCTACTTCGATTACTTTTAATATTCTTAAATATATATATATTTATAATATTTCAAAGAACTGGATTTAAATAACAAACTTTAGTTTTTCAAATTATACTTTATCAATAAGAGTTATTTTCAGTTACAAAGTTACATTTTCGTATTTATTTCTATCCATTAAATGATATTTGAATCATTTAAAGAAATAAAATGTAATTACATTCCCTGAGATTGCAATTTTTATTATTTGAAATTTAAGTAAAACTTAAAAACTAAAATGTTTAAATAAAATAAAGAAAAAAAAATTTGACATGTTGATATGAACAAAATTGTCGTATTCCATTTTGATTACCATTTTAAGTTCTAAAAAATTTTACCTTAGTTTTATACTTACAGATTCGAGTATATATATACAAATTAATTTTGTTATAACATAAAATAAAATTTTACTCTCCAATCTTCTTTTAATGTGATTTTCTTAGAAAATACTTAAAAAAAATGTAAAACTATATTCATATGTGCAAACTATAAAATATACAAATATCGAATATAGTTACAATTAAAAGTTACACAATTTACTGCTTTTCAAAAAAAAACTTAATTTACAATTTCAAAATATAAAAAATTACATTTTTAATTTAATAAAACTTAATTGAATAATTTAATAATAATTTAATTGAATAATTCAATCAAATATACATAAACCTTTTCAGTATCTATAATCGATATCTATAATACGATATATCCAAAAAAAAAAAAAACAATTAACTTCGCAATTTTTTAATTTCTTTTATGTTTTAAATTCTATATAAAGCAGAAAAATCATTTAATTTTAAACTTTTTAAAATATCTTAAAAATTAAAACAATTTTCAACTGTTTTAAAAGTTCTTTAATCGAATTATTCTGAAATGAATTGAAAACACAAACCTATCTTCAATAATTCAATAATAGACACAAACCAATCATTATATACGCCTAAAATCTCAAATATATCATTTATTCAAGGCTAAAATCTTGGAAGAAATTATTAAAAAGTGTGTTATTAAAATTCAAAAAGGTAAACAAAGGAATGATAAACAAGGTAGTACGAGTATGTGAAATCAATGGTTTTTTAAAAAAGCACATTTTCAAAAAAATAAGAAGCATTCAAAATAAAAAGCATTTTAAATTTGAAATTTACCTACTTTTACACCAAAATTTAAAATCTTTTTTTTTGATAATTTAATTTTTTTTAAATTTGCTTGTGATTTTGTCTTACTTTCGACAAATTTGCACAAGCATTCAAGTTACATGTATCTAAAAATAGGAACTTTTCAATTTTTCACTCCTATATAATAGATCTTAAACAGAGTGAATTCTAAAAAAAAATTCTCAAGTAACTTATACTTATTCTTAAAGATTCCTTTTCCCAAATTTACAAGATTTTTGAAAATTGACCTTTTAAAAACTTTGCCGGATTGTTGGTGTTACATTAAAAAATTATTACACAACATTAAGGTATATCCATATATAAAATCCATATATAAGACATATTCCATGGTTAAAATTTTATTGCTCCAAATCGCTCCAATAGCTAAGAAGTTTCTAAACAGCCGGACCTAATATAGACGTAAGGACATTTTGGGCAGAAAATTTTTGTAACAAATTGAAAACCAATTTTTTGTAATGTAAAGTAAATTTTTCTTAAATTCGGAATAGGAAGTCTAAAAAGAATGAAAAAAAACTTTTTTCCGTTTCCGTTTTTTATAACGGATTACAGAGCTAATGATTATATAATTTTTATAAGATTTCTAGTTTGGCAATGATTCCTCATATGATTAGCAATCCTCATATGATTAGCAATTAATTTCTTATCGCTAAGTACGACTTATTCCAAACTAGCCAAAATGAAAAATTTTCTTTAACTGAAACAAAGTTAAAACAAGTCTTTCACCATATAACTTACAGAATAGCCAAAACTTTTAACAATTTTTTATGTCATAGTTAGTAAAATCATGTAATCTTGAATATTACAATGTTTTAAATTTAATATTACTTGCATTAATATTTAATAATTATTAAACTTTAAAAGTGATTCATTGTATATACATATTTATTAATATTTTTCAAAGAAAGTAATTCATTACAAGAGAAAATTTAAAAAAAAAAAATTGATTATTTTTTAGTGATTAATTATTATTAATCCATTTGAAAAGAAATTGTTTCATATTTTTACTGACCTTGATATGCCTTGATTACCTTTCAGATTTACTTATAGATCTAATTACCGCAGGGGGCAAAATAAAAACTCACTTTTTTTTTGCTGATTATCACAATTTAAATACAAAAATTTATCAGAGCTATACATATACCATGTAAAAGGATTTTTTATAGTATAATATTACACTATGTACTATGCATACTATGTAAAAGGAAACGAAGGACTATTTTCACTTAAAATGAAATTTCAATTACGTTTTTACTTATATAACTTTGACCTTTTTATTTATTTTACTTTTGAATTTCTATTCTATTTTCAGAATTTTCCCAAAGAATGTACCCATTTATTAAACTAAATAATATTTTCCTTTGTGCATAAAAAGTAAAAACCCATATAATTCTATTTTGATCGTCAGGATACTGTTTACAGAATAATAAACTTAAATATACGATATTTATTTTATATGTGCAAATTTGAATATTATATGTTTATGTATTATGTAATGCGTTATTTATTAATTTAACTGCTATACTTATATATCATTTATAAAAATGTCTACAATTAATGTATATATATATATATACTATATAACAAGGAATAATTGCAAATACATATATACATACATACATATAAATTATAAATTCAATTTAACTTATTAAACATCTATGAAATGAATGAAGCTATTCCTTTTAATTATACCCATTCGAATGTAGTTATCACGGTATAAGAAATTTGTTATTACGTTTATGATACTTTAAAACAGACGACATAAATATGGTTAAGGAAGATACGATTCTAAAATTTTTATCTTTTCACCTTTACAAAATTATTAGTTTCGCGATTGAATTTGAGGAATTTCGACCGGCGACATGTTCGACTAGCCATAACCATACCATACAACATCTTTTCTTATATGAATATTACTTGTCTAAATTAAGCTAGACTCCTGATATTTTGTAAAAAAAAAATGATCAACGGATTCGAGTGCAGCTCCGAAATTTACATAAATATACCTCGGTAATTTTTTAAGTCAGATATCTCAAAATTTGTATAAAAGATGATAACAGCGTAACTTATCTTCGGTGCGGATATCCTAGAATTGAAACATTAAACTATATACTCTTCCTTATTTTATTTATAAATAACAAAATACTGTGAAAATTAAAAATCTATTAAATTGCACAATCATGTTAATTGCAATTTCTTTGTGTTGAAATTGGCTAGTTCTATTTTAAGTACTTGTCAAGGACAATTTATAAGCAACATTACATATCGTATATATGAAATATAAGTAATAAAAAATTACAGATTATTTAAAAGCTTCAAGCAAAATTCAAAATAATAGATATATTGCTCATTGAACAGTATTATAACATTTTTAATGTTGTGGATACATCGTCCATTGAAGCATAATATATCTCTTGTTTTCTGTTTGTCGAATATAAATAGAAAATAATTAATAGAAAATTAGATGTAATTTTTAGTAATTAAAGTAATAATCTACACAAGTATAATTAAAAACCACAATTAAAATAAAAACAATACAAAAGAAAATTGAAGATTTTATTTGAAGATTTTATTCTTATTTTTGTTGTAAGTCACTTTAGTTTTTCAAACAAAAGGCATTAAGAAACAAAATAAAGGAATACAAAATAAAACATAATCGCAAACTTAAAAAAAGAAAATAAAACTTTTTTTTTTAAATAACAAGTAAAAAAGGTAAAAAAAAAACGATTTTCCTGGAATTCATTCCTTTTTGTTTTTAAATAATTTGAAGAATCTTTAAAAAAAAAAACCTGTCTTTCATTATATTGTGAATAAAAAATGGGCTAGTACTTGCAATTTTTTTTATTACAAAAAAAAGGATCTTCTCCAAATACTCTAAGATTTAAGAACTACCCTGTCCTAAAAACATTAACAAGTTTTTTAATGTTGTTTTTTTTTTTAGAATAAAAACTAAACAGGAATTTTAAAATATAATCAAAAAAAAAAAGTTTTATATTTCTAAGAGATAGCAATAGACAAAAAATTGAAATATAATCCATAATCCAATTATTTGAGATGATCCGCGAATAAACAAAAGCTTATTTTTATTAACGAAAAAATATTCTCAAAAAATCACACAAAATATAAAATAAATAAATTTGAAAATACATACTACAAGTATGTATTCTATTCTATACTACAAGTGTGTATTCTAGGATAAAATTTTAAAGGGTATTATGAAATTCCAAAGTTTTTAGATTTATTTCAAAATATGTTTGAAAAATTCTTAATTTTTATAAAACCTAAACATTTATTTAAAGTACCAAATTTTAATATATCATAAATGATTTAGGAATGATAATTCTCTGTTGAAGATTGGCATAACTGTAACTTTAAATCTTGGATGGTCATCAACCAATAATATAACAAGATAGTGTCTCAGATATTTCAACGGTGTAAATGAACTTCAAATGAAAAAGCAAATGTTTATGTATTTTCGTTATTATATAAATTATTTTTCTAAAAAAAAAAAAACAATAGATTCTAAAAAAAAAATATATATATATTCAGTCACTGTTACTTTTTACATTACCCTATTTTTTCTTAATATAACTGATGAAAAATATTCCTTTTTTTTTGTTTTATAATATAAAATTCAATATTTATTCTACTTTTCTATTTTTTTTTTTCATTATGTTTTTCCTTTTTTTTTTTTCTTTATTGTACAAGCAGAAAAAAACCAACCGTTATAAAATATAAAACAAGAGAAGAAAAATGGAAACCAGCATGAAAGAAAATCACTATAAACAAGTTCAAGTCTAAATTCAAATTAAATCAGAACAACACAATTAAGACACGACAAACATACAAATATGAATAAAAAAAAAATAAGTATCACAAAAAGAAAGAAAAAAAAAATATAGAACAGGAAGAAGGATGATGAAACGCGAAAGAAATGGTGAAACTTTAAAAAAAAAAATTATCATTTGAAATGCGAGAATTTTATTTAATTTTTCTTCGCATTAAATTTAATTTATTGGTTTGCAAGCAAAGCCTAAAACTTTTTAAAAAATTTATAAAACAAAAAATATCCTCTTATTTTTTTTTTTTGGAAACGGAAAAATAAATAAAAAAGAATTAAAAGAATTATCGTTATTATTATTTTTGCTCACAACAAATATACATGCTATTTTATTTTTTTTTTTAAATAGGTATATATTTTCGCTTTAAAATAAATATAAATACATTAAATCTTCTTAAGATTTTGCTGAAGAAAGTTTTTAAAAAACAATTCAAAATTTAAAAACAAAAATTATAAATGAAAGACTATTTTTGAGCGACCATGTCTAAAACACTTAGATAAGATTAAAATGTACTTTACACTTTCCAAACTTCTTCAAGTATTATTCAAACCATCAAGATTTGAAAATAATTCTCAAATTCTAACTAGTTCACCAAGCTTCAGTCTTCAGTATCTAGATTGGATGCAAAAATTAAGCAATTAGCCAATTAAAATCATTAGTGATGATTATAAAAATTTTTTTTTTTTTAATGCATTTCTGTGCCATACAAATGTGGGCAGGAAACACAGCATTTCCTGATCAGGCGTAGCTGTAAATGTCGTAAGGGGGAATAACTCTTACGACGTGTGTGGTATTCGAACTCACACTTCCTCGGTGTTTACAGCGTATTTTATACGCTCTTACTCACTAGGCCACTGAGGCCCCCGATTATAAAATTAGAAAAGGCTAAAAAAAATGTTAATACATAATTTTAAAGATCTTTTGAAAATCAAATATTTCTCACATTATTAAAAGTATTCACCAAAATTTGAATCCTTCAGTTGTAATATTTCGTAGAGCATCTTATACTTTATAAAATTACTCATCCCAATAGATATAAAATATCGACTTTTGGAAAATTTTTTTACAAAATTAGGAAATTTTAAATTAAATTTCAATGTTAAAGTAAATAAAATTTGCTTATTCAAAAAATAAGACTTAAATATATACAACTCTAGATAATTTATATACAATAGATCTTTCCATTATCCCTATAATAAGTTTGTATATCTACTCTGACCACACCACCAACATAATTTTTTTTTATAAGCAAATAAATTGTAACCACTTATTTTTTTCTATAAACATTTCGTATACAAAAGTGTGAATATCAAATCTGGCAAGAGACAAAATAAAAAAAAAAAAAAAAACATTACAATAAAGGAAGTCATTTTAATATTAAATTGAATTATTTAAATTTTTTTTTTATAATGGTTTTTGTTTTTGTTTGTTTTAATTTTTTTTATATTTTGCTTATATTTTTTGGTTGGTTTTTTCTGCTCATTTAAACACAACAAAAAAAATTTAGTTTTTTTCCAAAATATGTTGAAAGATATGAAAAAAAAGTTATGTTGTTGCCATGTTTGAAAAATTTTAATTTCAAATTGTAATTTTTTTTTTTTTGTATCTGAAAATATTTTATATAATTTCTTTTTTTTGCCACTTAATTTTTATTTATTTTTTTTTAATTCGTTTAATTCAAAGTAATGAAAATAAAATTAAGATTGAAAATACTTTAATTAAAGGATAACCAAAAAAGAAAAACAAATGTTTTAGCTTTGAAATTTGATTTACAGACTTATTTCATTAATAAACGTAACAGTAAATTCTGCAGTATAGATGCATTGCAGGCGATAGTAAGAGATTTTGAAACAAAAAAAACCAACTATGTATATCATAGAAATTCAAAAGTTTTATTCCTAATAATTTGCAAAAAAAAATTAAATCTAAAGATTTTAGGATTTGTTTTTTTTTTGAAAAAATAAACTTTAACTATTTGGAAGCATAGAAAGTTTATTTCATATTTAAAAGCTGAACTACTACCCAAAATTATTTTAAGATAAATTGAGTTTTAAAAGTTAAAATCTAAAAGCATGAACAAGTTTCGTAACTTTTCGAAAAGTTGCTTCAGACTATATATGTATTTTACATCTGACATGGCTGACTAAAAAACAGAAGAAAAACATCTAATTTTCAGATTTTTTTTTTTACATCACATCTATCTGACAGTTTTGACAGTTGTTTTAAATAAATTTTACAAACAAAAAATAATTGTTTTAATTTTTAAAATTTATTTTAGAAAATAATTAAAAATTAATGATGAAAATAACATAAATGATGAAGAAAAAATTATGTTGGCTGCTTCTTTCACGCATAAGATGAATAATGAAGAAAAAATTATGTTGGCTGCCTGTATGGTAATTATTGGAATTATCTACGACCACTTTATAGGAATCTATAAAAAATACATACAAAATGTCAGATTGAATTAGAACCGGTTCTAAAATAAAACTTACATTTGTAATGTCTTCAGTGACATGCCAAACAATGACATTCATTTATATGAATTCAGCGTGTAAGATGTAAAAATATACATATAGTCTGAAGTGACCTTAATTAATATTAAATTTTTTCTTTTTTTGAAAAACTGTATTGAGTATTACTTTTATTTTTAAATTTTTTATAATTCACTTTAAATTCATACTTTTGAAAAAAAATCAATTTTATATTCCTATGATTTTTTTAAATTCTACTAAAAATTTCTATTGAAATTTTATTTTAAATTATCATGGGAACCTTTACAAAAAGATTGTTACATACTCCATAATTTGTCAGAATTTTAGAAAAAATTTTTTTACAATTTTATTCAAAAATTCAATATTTAAACTTTTAGATTTTATTTTTTTTCTAAAAATTGGTAAAAATGATGAAGAAAATCGAATATGATATTTTTTTTTAGATCAATTTTCCGAAAAATTCGACCTTATCACGACCTATATTTTGAATTATTCTTAATTTTCTTTTATCCATTTGGCTTTTTGTTATTTTTTTTTTGTCATATAAAAAAGCTAAAAAAATTTTAGAATCCTTATAAAAAATAAAGGTATTACATAGATTTTTGTAAGATAAACTTTTTAACTCCTTTTCTTCTCTCTTTTGCAGCAAAAAAAACTTTATAAATATATCAATAAATAAACATGAAATGTAATATACATAATATATATATAATTGCATATATATATACGATTGTAATCCATATATATCAAAAATTTATTGAATTGGAACCACCTGTCAAAAAGGTACGAAGAGGAAAATTCATGCATTTTTCGGTTCGTTTGATATGCACATACAAAGTATGTATTTACAATTATTACAGTTATCCCTATTAAATAAAATCTATAGCTATAAATAAATAGATGTACAATATATAATATACGTGTAAACATAACGTAAATAATATTATAAAATACCGTTTTATTGTGAAATATTTTTCTATTTTGTTCAATTTATATCAATTCATACATAGATCCTTGAATTTATATGTATGTATATTATGTAATATTATATGTTAAAGGAATCTCTAGAAATCTAGTTAGTTTTTTTTTAAGGGTTTTTTTTCATATGAATATGATTTCTTTTTTCCTTCTTTTCAATTATAAACGCATTCAATTTTTATGCTTTAAATTTCCTCAAATTTATTATATCTCCTTTTTTTTCAGAGTTCTTAATTTTTAATTTTCCTAGGATTTATGCAGAAAATTCAAAAAAAAAAAAGTTTTAATATATACATATATACATATTATATTACAGCTGTATTTTTTTTCCTTTGAGTTTATTGGCTCAACTATTTGTACAGCATAAAAAAAAATGTAAGCAAAATACATGAAATATGGATTTTCAGAGTTTTTTTTTTTATACATATATGTATGTATGTATATTAAATTTTGTTTTGCATCATAAATTGTATTTTATCCGAATCTAATAAAAAAAAAACTGATTTAATCAGAAATAAATATAATTATCAGATACTTGGAATAAGATGACTTTAAAAAAAAATTGGTGTATTTACATTTGAAATCGTATTTTTACTACATGTAACATTGGAATTAGCATGAGTCTCCCCCTTAGGCATATTTGATTATTAAATTACTCTTATTATTTTATATTTCGATTTAAATTGTTTTCTGTTTTTTTCAAAAACTGTTTGGAAAAAAAAAATTTAAGAGATTTTAAAAACTCACAATATTGTGCAATCTTGAGAGAACAAAAGGAAACGAAAACCATGTAAGAGAAAAGATTTGATCTCTTTTGTTTAAGGAGAGGCGATCTGAATCTCAAATCTCACTTATTCAAATAAAAACTTACAATTAGTTCAAAAGTGATTTTTTTTTTTTACAAAAGTGAAATTTTACTTTTTCAAAGAAACTAGCGAGTTCAAACTAATCTTTGTTTTTGATTCAAAAAGTAAAATTGGAGCTCAAACTCAGTTTTATGCATTCGATCTAATGTTTTGTTTTTTGAGTATAAGTTTGAGTACAAGTTGAGTATAAATTTGAGTATAATTTATGTTTAATTTTTTATTAACTGATCAAAAGTAAAATGTTTAACTTAAACTTTTTAAAGCATTATATTCTTTTTTTTTTTTTTTTGAACTTAAAACACAATCAAATAATTATTTAGATAAAACATAAATTTAATTCTATTTAATTAAAAGAAAATCGAATTAAAATTAAATCTTTTTATGTAAATTTTCCTTAAAATTCATCTAAAATTCAAATTAAATTTTTTTTTATATCCTTTTTTTCCTTTTTTTTTGTTTTACAATTTATTGTTAAGTGTTAAAACAAAATTATATTGAAATACTTACCAATGCGGCAGGTACATATGTTGGCACTGTTTCAAAATAACCATTGAATGTATACGATCTTATCAGAAAATAAATTCCTAAAAACATTGCTCCTAATAGACATGAAAAACTTCCGCAAATTAAACAGCAAACTAAGTATTTTTTTTGGCTTCCAGTCCGTGGAGCTGCTATTAAAATAGAATAAATAAAAAAATAAAAGTAAAAATATTAAAAAAATTGAAAACTTATTAAAAACTCATTGAAATTTATTCATATTGAAATAAAATAATACTATATCTAAATAAAAAAAAAAATAAAAATGAAGCCATTGAAATTCTCGTAAAAATTTATCAAAAGTTATATACCAAATGAAAAATAAATATCCTTGGAAAAAAGGTCTGACAATTTAATATTCAATATATATATATATATATATGTTAAAGGTACAGACTGGATGTTTACCATTAAACCTTTTAATTCTTTTATTTTATTTAACTTTTCTTTTTTTTTTTTTGCACATTATTTATTGAAATTGGATTTTATTTAACAATTTAATTTAAAAACAGCACAAGAGATTTTCAATTTTTAATTGCAGTCCGCAAAATCCTTCAAATTAAATATAAAATTGCATATAAAGTAAATAAAATAAAGGATTGGTTGGGTTGGGATAGAAATTGATCAAATTCTTAAGATTTAATTTTATATTTTAACAATTAAATGTAAATAATAGAAAATATTAACAGAAATAGGTAAATATTTATGAAATGTATGAGTTTTTATAAATTCAAATCTATAAGGTGATTTTTAACAGTCGCTTCTTAGATATCTAAGTTTAAGTTCATATAAATTTTCTTTTAATAAATAATTAAACTGACCTAAGTAGTAAATAAAGTAAATACTAAATTAAATAAAATTTATATGTAATTTTAAAAATATTATGTTTTGCATTTGTTTTTTATTCACTCTCGAAAAGAGTTAAAGACATTCATGTAAATTCTTATTTCCTTGAAACAAAGACTCAATTTTAGATTCATTGATTGAATAAAATTAACTTATTAAATGGAAGCTGGATATAAATAAGAATATTTTGATTTAGGCAATAATCAAACAACATTTATAAGTATAATATAAATATATATTCACCGATTAAAATAAATGTTTAAATCAATAGTAGTTACATGGGCCTATTGCACCAACAACTTATCATTAATTAAAACCAGATATGGTTTAAAAAAAAAAAAAAAATTATTATTTGATTAGTGATAAGTGATTGGTGCAATAGGGCCTTTGTCTTCTCTATCTAATTTTACCTGAGAAAAAGTTATCTCAAATATTTTCTTTTTCAATAATGATAGATACATTAAAAGGAACCCTTAAAATTATATTGGTCATTTTATTAATTGTACAAAAAGAAATCAGTAAAGCAATTTTTTTAAAACAGTTTCCTCTGTAAAAGTTTAAGCTCACTCTTGGGCTCTGTGACCCGTTGTGCTCCCCTATTCGATGATCTACTCGTCTCTTCCAGCATCTCATCAAGCCAATCTACACCCTTAATTAATCATAAGATGTTTCTCCAGTTGAGGATACTCATATCAAAGAAGCTCACCCAGTGTTCCTCACCCAAGTTGGCTTTGGGATACCATAACTGAGCATTGGTATAGAACATGAAGTACTATTTCTGGATCATGCTCGTATGCCCTGCAGAGATTAGTCTCTGATATTCTTATTTTCTCGGTGTGCCCTCTTAGCAACTGATTCCCATATAAAAAGTCTCAGATTCGTTGTGTTCACTTATAAAATGTAAATTAGTGATAAAAAAAAAAAAACATTTACTTTCTAATTTTCTAATTTTCTAATTTACAGTTCATTTGTGTACGAATAAAAGTAATAATTTAAAAAGAAAAAAAAATACAATAAAATTTTAAAAATTTACCTGTTAGTGATGACATAAATAAATCAGCTGTTGATGGTGATTGTACTACAGATGTCATCCTATAAGCTGGTGGTAATTCCATAAATGGATTTATTCTCATAATTTTTTATATAATATTAAATTTATTATATACATATAAAAATATATATATGATATACATTAATATGCAATTGAATTATATATTATACGTATATATATGAATAAAATTACTTTTTTTTTGTATTTTTTTTTTTTTTTTTCAAATCATTTTATGACTTTATTTCAATGACTTTTACAAGATATATATATATGTATATGTGACTTTTTTTTCTATCTCTTAATTTTTTTTTTTATCAGAAATTTATTTAAATTTCATAAATTTTTTTTTTTTCTTTACTTGATAAACATATCACTTTAAATATTAATTTTTCTGTCTAGTTATTACAGATGCATGTATATGTATGAGAAACTTTATACATGTTAATTTTATATGTATAATTTTATATTATTTCTTTATTATTATATATTGAATTTGTTTATGAAATTGTGTATTAGTATCTATGTTTCTTATTTTTCCTCTTTTGCTAAATAAAATAATATACTGGATAATATTTGTCAAAATAAATATAATATTATATTTAACATTTTCATCTTTATTATTTTATTTCATATATGGATGTACATATGTAATGTATTTAAAATGTATGTATGTTTGTAGATTTTATTTTTTCTTAAATAACACAATACATACACTATTATAAAATCTATTCTTATCATAAAACAAAAAACAGATCGTCTTAAGTAAGAATTGTTTAATTTTTTTTTTTTTTTTTAAACACTCTAAGTGTTTATCACTTTTTCTATAAAATGAAAATTATACATACACACACATACATATTATAAATATTTATTTATATATCTATTAATCTATATTATTATTATTATATGTATATATTTATTTTTATTATCAATTATTCTTTTCTTATAGCAAAATTTTATTATTACAGTTACTCAATTCTCAATAAAAGTCACACTATTGATATGTAAAAGAAACTTTTTCTTCGATAGAAAAAATAACAAAAAAAAAAAGGAAAATAAAAAAAAAATGATAACTAAAGAAATAACATAAAGAAAAAATTTGTCCTCTATTTTTTTTTTGTTACAGCATTACAGCAAAAAAAAATTTCAATTCTTTTCACTTTTTTTTTTTTTGTTATTTTTGTTTTTGTTTTGTTGTTATTTTCTTCTTGTTTTTTTCTTTATATTATCTACAAAGAAAAGGAAAATTTAAAAAAAGAAAAATTTTAGAATAAAAGCTTATCCTTTTAAAAATTATTATACTTTAGGATTATTTTAAAGAAATACAGTGGTAATAAGGCATAACTACTAAAATCGACTTTAAGCGCCAGTTATAGCTTTCATCGAAATGTAAACGGAAAAATTTTTTCATTGAAAACTTAAATTTTTTTTCGTATATAGACGATTATAGCAATGAGAGAAAACGGTCAGTAAAATTATCTGTCAAATGACAAATGAGAATACTGAATATACTGAAGCCAAAATAAAAGTAATAAGTGTAAACTAATTGAAGTACAAAATCATAATGAAATATGTCAAGAATTGCATCAGAATTTTTTTCAATGACAAACTAAAATAGGAAGAAAAAAATGTCATTGGAGCAATTATTGTTTCATTATGCAAAATTACTGATCAGTTGTTCAGGAAAATAATTACCAATTCGAATAATCATAAAATTTATTTTTTTTTTTAATATTTAACTTAAAATTTAAAAATTCGTAGCTGAATTTATACTTTAGAAATTATTTAATCATTAAATCAACACTTTTGTTAAATTTTATGTGTTTGTTGCAAAAAAAAATTTATAATATATATTTTCCCGAAGCATTTCAATGAAACTGACGCCTTAGCGAAAAATGAGATAAGCATACTATAGAGTTGTACATATTGAAATCTATTATCCTTACAAATTGTCGTGTTGTTATCGTTATTTATACAGAAGTTAAAGTCTAAATAATCTAAAATGCCTTACGTATAATAATCGCTAAAGTTTAATTTAGAAACAACGAATATATTTTTAACAATTAACTAAAAGAGTTAAAATATATTTTGGTTATCGGTTATTCTAAAATTCAAATTTAAATAGAAAATTTTGTTCTCATAAGAAATGAAGAACCGCCAAAATAAACTTTAGCGTTTAAAATAAACTTTAGCTATTAATAATTTGAAAAAATAGGTAATTAAACCACTAAAAAGAATTTCGGCTCTTAAATATTTTGAAATTAGCTAGGAATAAGAGTTAAAGCCGTTTATAATGGTAAAAATAAACAATTACAGTCATTTATAACGGTGAAAATAATAATAGGTAAATTAAACCAATAATTATAAAAGCAGATATTTTACAAAATTTTAAGCCGTTTGGTCAAATTTATTTTTTTGTTTACTTCGCTAATTTTTTTATGTCATAATTTTTAAATTACTATTACGCAGATTTGCAAAAATCGACTTTAGCGGTTATGTCTTATAGCCACTGATTTGTTTATATACATACATAAAAAAAAATGTCTAACAAAATGGTATATTACTTTTTTTTTTATTATAAATTTTACTCAAATTATAGATACGTTTGTATAAATATTCGATATAAATATTTATATGAACATAAATATATATAATATACATACATACTGTACTGAGTTATTTAAACTTTATTATTCATTATGGTAAAAAAACATAATTTTATGTAAAAATAACTGATTATTTTAAATATCATCATTTATGATACGTACATAATATATGTTAATCCTATTTGAATAATGGACAAAACATTATTAAATTTTAATTTGATATTTATTTTTTCATTAATTCTTTTTATCCTTTATGGGATGTTTTATTTTTGCCATAAAGAGGTGATAAACTTAAAATAAATATTATAAATTAATACTGAATATAATAAACCAAAGATTTATGAAGATGTAAAATTTTCAAATCAAAAATAGAATACTTTCTAGGATTATAATTAATGTTTTCTATAACAATGATGAATATCTTAACAATTATGAAAAATTAAGATACACGTTCTTAATAAATTTTAATCAAATCCTATTTAAAGTTAAGAAAAGTCAACAATTTGAATAGTTTAGCTGGTAGAGTTAAATAATTGTAAGAATTTTGCTGCTTATTCGCGGAGGTTGCAGTTTTAGCTACGGTTTATTAATTCGTTCCTATTAAATGTTTTTAGATTTTTCGTTCTCCGACCAAAATAATTTATCCGATTGACTTTAAATTTTGTAAAAGACTAGTTCTTTGTTAAAAACTTTTCTGAATAAATTTAGTTACGATTCGTTAACAAGTTACGAAATGAAATTGATTAATTATTTCGTTGTTGTCCAACCGTTAATAGTTTCTCCAATTAAGTTTTAAACTTTGCAAAAATATTGTTCCCAGACAAGCAGAGATTTTTTTAATCAAATTTGTTTACCACCTATTAAACTTGTTAAACAGTTCCGGCACTTCAGTCAATCAGGCAGTGATTTTTATGGCCATAAAAAAGTTTTTGACAAAATTTTAGTGTGATTATTCGTTCAATTTGTTTCGAAATGTTATTAAATAATTTACGGTTCTCTTTATTATCTGATATACTTGGTTTTACCTGATACTGATAAAAAAAAATTATGTGATCTCTTCATTTTTATTTTTTAAATGAAAACACTTTCAAAAATTGTATACAATTTTCTAATGAAAGGAAATCCTGTTCCGACATAAGAATTTTTTTTATTCACTATATTAACTAAATTTCCTAAAAATTAACAACTAACTAGAATAGCGATTTTTTTCGGATAGCGTCGGGTATCTCCGCTAGTTATAATAAATTTGAAATATACACTTATATTGAATTTTGAATATTGTAAAAAACTTGTTTTTTTAAAGAATATTTAATACTTTTTAAAAATTGTGTATATATATTTAAAATATAATTTTTTTTCAAAAGGAAATGAGAAAATTAATACCAAAACAAATATTTATTAACTTTTAGCAACAATGTCCTAATGTTTTTAAATATTTTCATAAAATATGCTATTTTAATGCCTTTTTAATATTTATAAAAATCTTAAGGTTTAAAATCATCATCATTATTTTTGTATCAATTTAGGTAGGCATTTCAGATTATAAACTAACATTATAATCCTTTCAAGAGAACCAAGGTTGTAGTCTTTATTTCTCACCCCCCTTAGAATTATATTTTTATCCCCCCCCATTTTACCCTTAACTGTATACAATATAAAACTGAGTAAAAGCGAATAAAAAAAAAATACATTGATGATAAACGAATATTTAAGTATAATCATTCTATAAATATACATTATATTGGTTCTTATTTCTATTAAAAAATCATTAATACCAAATATCTAAACCTTTAAAGAAAAATAAAAATAAATGTAAAATTAAAAATATTAAAAAAAAAAGGTATTTATTTCTACTTCGAAGTTTCTTCCTTTCTTTTTTTTTTAATGATCCAAGGACAAAATTTATCGAAATGAAGAAAAAAAGGTAAAAAAAAATTTAATTAAGCCATTTAAGGATACCTGGCCCCAAAAATAAAATTATATTTAAAATCTTTAAATTACACTTAATGGATATATTATAAATATTTAGGTAGGAGACATAAAAATTTTACTAACGAAATTCTTTTCGTTAAAAATGAAAATTCAAATTGTACGAAAGGTAATAACTATATATTATTATATAATAAGTAATAATATCATATAATACTATAATTAATAACTACATAATATATTATATTTTTATTTATATGAACAAACTATGTTTGGGAACAATATTCAACATTATATTTTTTTGCGCCTGCAAATATGCAATATTTTTCTTTTATAGAATAAATCCAGACCAGGGGTTTCAGTCGAATGGGGGCTTCGGTAGCCTAGTGGGTAGGCGTGTGGCGTATTAACCGAAGTAGTGTGGGTTAGATACCTGCACAGCTTGTAAGTGTTTTTTCTTTACATACTCCCCTTACGACCAAGTATAATGTAAATATATAGTATATAATATAAACAAAATAAATAATATTAGTATATAATTTAATAATAGTATAAAAACCTACAATGGCCTTTAGTAGCCGATGGTTCAATAATATTGCATTACATTTATGTATGTAATATTAATATAAATAAATAAATAAACCAGTCAAATGATTAAGCACGAGTTTTATTAATCGATGGAGTTTGAATTCAAATCCCTACACAGGTGATATGTTTTATTAGAGTCGTCCAATTGCAAACAACGCTTTATCAATTTTTTTGAATTCAAAATAATTAAAAAAAACGTTTAACTCAATAAACATTGGAACAAGATTATAAAAAAAAGTTGTGAGCTAAGTAAATAGAGTTCTGAAATAACTATTTTTCTTCAACTCTCAAAAATTAACTAATTATATGGAAATTTAATTTGGATTAGGCGGTTTTTGAAATAGTACGATGGATAAAACGTCTTTTGCAAATGTAAATAAGGATGTAGTGGAATTTGACTCTGTATTTAATTTTATTAAGTCAAAATTATTATAGCGTTTAATCAAATTTCATGAAAAAAATAAATAAATTAAAATAAATTAAAATAAAAAAAATAAATTAAATAATAAAAACAAATTAATATCCCAAATAAATCTTAATATTTTTAATTCGACTTGATACAAACAAAAAAAAGTTTCCTCTATAAACATTTTTTTAAGTTCAAATGCCTTATATGAACATAAAAATATTATGTTAGGTAGCATAAGCAATCTATTTCTACTAATATTTCAATTTTTATTCAAATGTGGATAAAGCGTTTTTTGCAGTTGGACGCCTCTACCTTGCTAACAAATAATCAACCTATATAATGGACCATAGTAACCCATGGTTTAGTAATATTTCATTATCCTAAGTGATTTGTAATATGAAAAATAAATAAATAACTGGGGCCTCGGTGGCCTAGTGGTTAAACACATGGCTTATTAACAGAGGGAGTGCGGGTACAAATCCTGCACAGGTAGCAAGTTTTATTAATTGAAAACAAATCCCTCTTGCTATATAGCGTAAATATAAAATATATAATATAAACAAAATAAATAATATTAGTGTATAATTTAATTATAATATTAGACCTGTAATAGTCTTAGTAGCCGATGGTTTTGTAATATTGAAATATCCTATGTGATTTGTAATATTAATATAAATAACTAAATAGAATCAAAATTTATCAAAATATAAGACATTTTTAGACCAAATTAAATGTAATTTAGTTAGGTGGTTGGTGTAATTCAATATATTCAATGACGATTAATACATGAGATATTAAAGATATATTTATGCTATTTTTAAAAAATACCTCACAAGATAAATAATTTTATGCATACATTAATTTAAATACTTATACCCTTAAGAATATATATACATTAAGAATACAGATATATTACAGATATATTTAGTATATATACAAAATAATATGCAATGTAAGAAAATAAAATGAAACATAAAAAGAAACAAAACAAAAAAAAAACCTCATGTTCATGACAAATTTTTAACAAGAGAAATATTTAAACAAGTACAGCACATAACAAATTTTTTAAAGTAAAAATTTTCCAAAAATATAAAGTTTACCAATGAAATTTTTGTTCTCTTGCATTTTTTTTTTTCTTTTTTGCTTTTCTTTCTACTCTTATAAAAAACATATGACTTTTTTACAGTATCCTTTAAATGGTTATAGTATGGAAAGAGTTTGGGTATTTAATATACATATTTCTGAAGTCAATGTGAGTCTTTTTCAATGTCTATAGTAATCTTTTAATAAATGCCATTATGTCAGTTTTAAATCCTCAATTTTCAGTTTTCAATATGCAAATTCAATATAGTTCGATCTGTCAACGAATTTTAATGAAAATTTAAAGTCTTTCCCACTAGACAAAGTCTTTCATCAAATCTTTCACAAAAAAAAAAAATTGTGCCTGTTTTTTTTTAATTTGTAAAATTACATTTTTTGTTTTTGTTTTGTTTCAAATTTTTTTAAATTTACAGAATATTGAAAAATTTTTAAATTTTTTTCTAATAAAAATAAAAGCTAAGTTGTTGCATTCTCTAGTTATTTTCTGATCATCATATTCCTCACCATTATGAAAAATATTTTGCAGTTAGAGTGATTAGCACATTATAATGGCTAGAAGAGGAAAAATACCGCACTAACAAGGAGGCTTAGGTTTTCTTGAAAAAAAAAAATATATTCTGAACAAAAGTTTAGAAAACAGCGAAAGAGCAAAAAGAAAAAAAAAATTATTGAAGCCTGACGTAATAACGGTTAAAATTTATAAAATATTCTTAATTTAAAGTACATTATACATACTAAAATATTATTTATTTTTTTCATTTCCTAAACAAATTTTAATTTATGAAATTTGTTTGACTTATCCGGTTGTTTGACTTATCATAGTACACTTACAAGTACCAACCCTAAAACTCCAATTACAAAATATGTCAGTTTAGACTGTCAGTGACAAATTTACTAATTTGGTAACTTCTACAAGTTTTTCAAAGTTTACTGACTATTGAAAACCTTTTTCAAATCTATAATTTCTAGAATAATATCATGGGATTTAACTTATAAATGAAAGTATATAAGTATTATATTAAAATTTAAGATCTTTGAATTTTAATTTTAAAATTATATTTTAATTTTTTAGTATGATTTTACTTCTTCTTATTCTTCTACATACTTCCTTTAACCCATTTAATTAAATTATTGTAAAATGCTCAGTAAATAATTATTATTTCATTCTATTGTGGATACGGATGGTCTATTCTATACTCTTTCATTGTTCGAATTTGATTTTATTAATTTGTTTACATTATTTAATATTCAGATTCAGATCGTAAAATTAAATGATAAATAAATAAATTTTACGTAAATACAAAACCTATCAAAACAAATGTTTTGAAAATTTAAAATATTCTTGGATCAATTATTCTTTAAAATATTGTACTTCTAAGTTTCCAACAAATATAAATAAATACAGGGATCAAAGTATCAAACACATAGATACTATATAAATCTTTGTATTAAAAATTCGATACGACACACAAATTTTCTTACAGCCAAAAACTATTGAACCATTCCGAAATAAATAGTAAACCAATGGATTTACGTTGAACTAATCTTTGACCTTTTTCTTTATGGTTGGCAGTTTCTTAAAATTTTAAAAAATAATTTTTGAAACAACATGTTTTTTATAAAATGTTAAATAAAGAAAAATTTCTATGACTTAACGAAGCATTCAATAAACTTCTCAATTTAAAAAGAAGAAGAAAAAAAATTAATATTATAATTTAAGGGACTACTTTTGCATTTGACTTTTATTTTGGTTTCACTTTAAAAAAAACTTTATTTTTCTTCCTGTTTTGTAAAAAAAAACAGTATGTTTTTTAAATGAAAAATACAGAATAAAAAAATGAAAAAATTTCCTGTGCAAACAAATGTTAGCACAAACTTTGGGAGAGGTATGTAAGATAGCATCACAAAATTTTTCAGTAACCAAATCTTGCTTTTTTTTTATTAATCTTGCAACATTAAAAACTTGCAATAATAAAATCTAGCGCAAGAAATATTAACATTCAAAAAATATACACCACAAAATCTTCCAATAACAAAATTTTAAAAAAAGTTTTATCAATCGGGAAAACTGAAATGAAAATAATAATAAAAAATCCCAATATATGAAATGCTTTTGTTTTGAAATATACATGGGAAAAAAATAAATCCGAGGGATTTTAGAGTAGGATTCAAAATCGGGGTTATACCCTTTTTCCAAAATCCAGAAATTCTGGCGCCCTGTTTCACTGTGCATATGGAAGCGCCGGCCCTGGATGTGTGCCAAAAACTAAAAAACCTAGCTCTATATTATTAAAATTTCTCTCCTATTTATTATTGTTAAAAGTAACAGAAAATTGATGTTAATAAATAATTTATTTTATAAATGATAACGGATTATTTAATTATTTAGGTACAGTTCAATTGTACGCCATATATTATTTCATCGAAGAAAATTCTATTGCACCCCAATTTGTGTGTAAGATTTTGTTTAATTTTCATGATTGAATTTGGTAATGCAAAATTTTGTAATGCAGGATTTTGTAATGCAAGATTATGTAATGCATGATTTTGTTGTTCCAGATTTTCTAATGCAAGATTTTGTTGTTGCAGATTTTCTAATGCAAGATTTTGTAGTGCAAGCTTCCATTCCCAATCCACAAACTTTATATAAAGCAACTAGATTAATACCTATTAATTATATTTGTAAAAAAAAAATTTCACGTAAAAGATTTTAAATAATTTTTGTTTTCAAAATATTAAATCGAAAGCCATGGTCTAATTGTGAACCTTCTGCTGCATTCCATAATAAGAAAATTAATCATCCAAACAATTCGAATTTTTTTCTAGATTAATTTCGCTACATTTAATTATCATATTGTTTTCTCCTCTTCAATATAGGCGATCAACTAAGTCATTTCTTATTTATATTTGACTAAAGTTCAGTTTTTAAAATCATTAATCTGTCTAAGCCATTTATGACTTGACCGTAGTTCTTATACAAGAATATAATTTTTTTTTATTTGTGCGCCATCTATTATCTTATACAAGAATATCTATATTTTTATTTTATTATAAATTACGATATGATATTCATTAAAAGATTTATATAATACTTGTTTTTTATTTAATTATATTATACTAATTATATATTAGGAGTATATAAGAGTAATAAAGAAATTATAATAATTATTTCTTATATATATATATCTGAACCAGTTATGATTTGAACCAGAGCCAATTTGAATGAAAAGCCGGTGTCTTAACTATCACAACATTGATTGGCTGGATTATTTTTCATATACTAGTTGATTTTCTAAGTGTTATAAATTTGTGATCTTAAAGTTCTATAGTGGAAACCTAAATTTTTTTTGTTCATCACCTAAAATCTTCTGCATTTCTCTTACTAATTGTTACTATATCTTTCATAAAAGTGTTAGAATAAGTTAAACTAACATTTAATTTAAATGTATTAAAGATATTTATGTTTTAGATTGGGTTTTGATCGACCACTTTTAATAATTAAAATAAAATAATCAGTAAAATTTTAATTATAATAAGATTATATTTTTAAAATTAAAAATTTTATATAGATATATAAATATATATATATACATAAATTTAAATGAAAATGTATGTAAAAATTCAACCGTAAAAAATTTTAAAAATAAATTAAGCATACAAGCAAATAAGAATTTTTAGTATGTATAAAATGTACCTATGTAAGTAAAATATACATAAATATATATAATATACATAAGTAGAATATAAAATGGATTTAAAATTTAATTTAATTACTGTCATTTCGTGATTATAATAACCTTACTATTACGTTTCACATAAAAAGAAATATTTGAGGCAAGCAAAGTGAATACTTTAAAATTTTCTCGTAACATAACATAATAGATTTATTTATTAGTTAATAAAAATAATTTTTATTAATTTTTTATATTTTTTTTATAAAACTTTTTTTTTAATTTAATAATTATGCGAACTTTATATAAATTCTTGATTAAACTCTTTCAATTATTTAAAAAAAAAACAAAAAATATTTTAAATAAATATAAATTGTTTTGCCAAAACATCCCTAAATATAAATTGCAATTTTATCAAAATAGACACGTGACTTTTTCCAAAAAAAATTGGTAATTAAAAATTTATAAATTATTTAAGTAAAATGAAATAAAGTAAACTTTAAAATAAAAAAAAAAAAAAAAAATCATCAAAATTATGACTACCTATTTGTAAATAAGAATTTTTGACAACTGAATGATAACTAAATTAAGATATCTTTTAAACTTCTTCCCGCTTTTAAACCTAAATAAAACTTTTCTAATAAAGCAAAGTAATAACTGAAGCGAAAGTATTATAAGAAAAAAAAAAAAAAATGATTTTCTTCTTTTACTAAAACCAAAATAGTTTTTAAATTAACGAAATCCTATCAAAAACATATTTTAAAACATATATTAAATTATCTTAAATTATACTTCAAAACAAAAAAACATAATAATTCTAAATACACATAAAATTAATAATTACATTATAATTAAAAACGACAACAAAATGTTCTAATTTTAAAAATTAAATCACATCCAAAATTCTCTTGTATATAACTTTTGTAAATATAAAATATACAGTTCATAATGTATTTTTACAATAATCCATAAACCGGTATAGTAAAATTTCATATTTGGAAACAAAACCTAAATCCTAAAGGACTACATACATTACATTCAATTCTAAACTAATTTTTAGTTAAATCGCTAGTTAAGTCAAAAAAAAAAAACAGAAAGAGGAAGAATTTAATAATATACCAGGAAGTATACCTATAACAATTCGGACAATAATTTAAGTAAACCAAAATACTTTTAATCTATTAATACAAATTTAAAAGAATCTTAAAAAATAAACTCTAACTATATATATATATTATAGAAATAATTATTTTAGTTATAAGTCTAATAAAATTATCTTTCATTCAGTTAACTAAGCATTATAACATTTAATTTTCCTTGAAAAAAAAAATTCTACCATTTTTCCTATAGGTACCTTCAAAATAATTTCAAAAAAAAAAAAAAAATTTTTAATTTAGTAAATAAAATTTGAAAAATAAAAACAAAAAAATTACCAAATTTACCAAATTTTTAATATTATATCAAAATGATTTTTAATTAGATTTTTTTTTTTTATCCTTTAAATACAAATTTCACTTTTATCTAATTTTTATTTTATTTTTAACATTTTAAAACTTGCCTAATTTTTGTTTTAATAACTACAATTTTTTTTTTCCTAAATTTTTTTTAATCTTAAAAATTAAATATGTATAGGTATTATGTATTATGTATTATTATTTTTCATTTATAATATAATTTTTTTTTTTTTTTTCTTATATTTTGCATTAAAAAATGTAATATTTATAGATATTTAGATATTTTGTATTTTCACACAAGATTTTTTTCTTTTAATTTCATATTACATATTATTATTTTATTTTATTTTTCTCTAAATAAATTTTGAAATGTTTTCGCGTCCCGAACAAACATTGATTTGATATTTAATAACAAGTGTTACCTTGATTTTATATCGGTGTTTATTTTTTTTTTTTTTTTTTTTCAAAATTTTTTTTTATATTTTTATTTTTTTATTAATTCGTAAGTCCTGTTTATAACGGAACTATGATTTGTACTGATAGGAAATTTTAAAAATTTTATTTTTATATTGAAAAAAAAAAATAATGTTGCCTGTTAGTAAAAAAAAAAAAAAAAAATTGAAAAAAAGAAAATATAATAAAAATAATAAAAGAGTAAAAATACCCATACAAAAAATAATAAATGAAATTTATAATGGAAAATAAACAAATGAATTTCCCATAAAAAGGGAAATTTTCAATAAACAGGAAATTAAAATTATATTTACATATAAAATTCAATAAAAAATTAAAAAAAAAAAAACGAAAATGGTTTTCAATATGAAATATACATATACAGTATATATTTAAAAAAAAAATGTTCTTATATATATGTATACTATATAGTATTTCCAAAGATTAGTTTTATAAAAATATCCTTTTATCTTTTACATACACTTTAAAGAACTTCAGGTTATAAATCTTTTGAATTGGGATTTTACGATAATTTTAAAAGTTTATGAACAACTGATTTTTTCCTTTTTTTTTTCCCAGTTTTATTTTATTGGTATAATGTTCAACAGTATTTGATTTTTGTTATCGAAAAGAAATTCTCACAATTCTGACATTTCGATGATACAATTTTAACATGCCATGCGCTAAAAAAAAAAAAAATTTCTCCAATTTTTTTTTTCTCCAAAATTTTCGTACTCAAGTTCAATACTCCGGTTTTTTTCGTTTGTTCGTGTTTTTTTTTTTTTTTTTTTTGTAAAATGAGTTGTAGAAAAAAGAAAATTATTTAAAATTTGGAAAATTTTTCTTAATAATATATTCTCAAATTATACGAGTATCTAGTGTGGAAAATCCTTATAAACAAAATATTCAAATTTTAGTTTTAATTTTTTTTTTTGTTTTTTTGTTTTTTTTTTTTTGTAGAACTTTTAAATTAATCATTGAGTTCATCCTTTTATTCATTGAATTGTTGAATGTTTCCTTAAAAACAATATATATTTATTATTTATTAATTTTCTATTAGTATATAAATAGAATATTGTACTACTCGTACATGGTATATACTATATACATAATAAAGATGAAACTTTTTATTTTTTTATTAATTTATTTTTTATTAATCTCAGTACATATTTTAGAAATACCTTAACTTATATTAGAATAGCTATTAAAAATATTACATTTTTTAATCGAAAATTATCTTAAATTTAATTTCATATGTTTAAACAATTATTTTGTGGTTTTAATTATTTATATACAAACATACACATACGCCAAAATGTATATATGTATATAATTAAAGATGTTTTCAAATTTATATGTATATTATATATATGTATTCTGTTTTTAGATTGTCATAAGAACAAAAATGATATCATAAGTATCTTAAAAATTTAACTGAATATATATACATATATTTAATTTTCTTTTTAGATAAACATATGAATCTCTATAAATATAACTATATATACATATATATGTATATATGTATTTTGATTTGAAGAAGGTAAATAGTAAATTTGAAATTTACTCTTCTCTACATAATATGCATAGTTGATGAGCCTTTTTTTTTTTGCGGGTATTAAAACTACTGAATTATTCATTAAATTTTCACACATGGACCATTTTACTGTTTTGAATGGTTGGTATCTATATAGTCATTACACAAAAATAAAAATAAAAAAAAATAAAAAAATTAGACATTAAAAAAGGTTTTATATTTTTGTTATTGTTAAAATCGAAATTTTTTTTTTTTTTTATGAAATATGTATCTATGTATGAACAATGAACATACATAAATCCTTTATATATAGATTCAAATCTTTCAAGTTTTAAAAAAAAAAAAGTTCTTTTCGTCCTTTATAATTTTCAAATACTTATACATACATAATTGCATTTCGATTAGATTTTCAAAATTATTGTTCATGTTGCTTTATTAGGTTTTTTTTTTTTTTAATTTTTTTCCAAGAAATTGAAAATTGAAGGTGGTTTGAATACAATTTGAAGATAACTAATATTATTAGGTAGGTATTGTTTTTATTATTTTGAATGTATATAATTTTTTTTTGCTATTATTTAATGGTTTGGCTTGGCTGGTAAATGCTGGAGAAAAAGATGGAAAAATAGAGATTTCTTGCGAAAGTAGAGAGCATGTTATGATGTTAGAGGATATTACTATTAAAACGATAGCAAACGGAAATCATTTAAGAAATTTCATATTGAATTATACTATGTGAATTTATTGACAAACAATTTTATTATAAGCAATTTTGAGATAAAATTTTGCAAGGGACTTTAAAAACGTATAATTAAATTTTTTTTTTTAATTTTCTTGTTCCTTATTTTTTGTTTTCGTTTTTAATTTCTCCATTAAACATAAGATAATTGAAGAAAAAATAATTTACTACAAAAAGTACTCAAATATTTAGCACTCTAATGATAGTTGATTTTTGTTAAATATTTGAGTTATTTGATTACATATAAGGCAGAGTTTTTACAGCACACTCACTTTCAATGACGTTTGATATATATATGCATTATAGTGACATAGGTATGTAAGTTTTTTTAATCAACACAAATACTGTTTCAGCTAATTAATTAGCTAGTTAGATAATTATAAAATAAACTTTAAATGTTTTATTTTTTAAAACCAAATAAAAATCAAAAATAAGTTCACTATTCGATTAATCTTGTAAGTTGATCTATAGATAGGTAGCTAAGGGCTGCAGACACACACTTAGGATAGTTTAGGCACGTTGTGATACTCTAAATCAATATTTTCTTATAAAGCATTGTAAATTAATTAGATCCCACCTCCGACAAATCTTTTTTTTTTATGAAAACTAAATTTAATTTTTGTTTTTGTATAATTTTTCTTATTGGATAAGGGTCTATCTAGAAAAATAAATCAACTTACATTTGTAACATTTTTGTTTATTAAACTTAAACAAAAATATTTCAGTTCGAAATGTTTTTTAATACTTACTTTTCTATTAACACCTATCTAAATTTCAACCATCAAAACTAAAAAAAAAAAACAATAAAAACTACCGTTAAAACCAAAAGTAACACTTAAGATGATGACCCAATGCTCGCGTCGCTTATATCGCGACAAAATAGAGGTGATATAAAATGGATAACGTTTTGTAAGAAAAGTTTTCAAAAAATACTAGACACGATACTTTTGACAGACAAATACTAGACACGACACTAGCATCGCATAATTTTTAGAGCATCATTTTTGTGTCATCGCTTCAGTTAAATTCTTCGTATGATGCGTAATTAAAAGTATAGGTATATAAATAAAAATATATGTATAGCCTTATATATTCTTGAAGTTTCGCTTTCTTTGATAACATAATAATAATCCTTTTGTATTCATTGTTTATTAATTATTATTATTTCTTCTTTTCTTATTTTGTCAATTATGATAGATTGTCACATACTGCTACATTTCGGTAAATTTTAGTAAATTTAGTTGTTCTATCAGTTCCTTTGTTACCTATTAATTAAAATATGACATATAATAAATCAATTTAATTTAATTTCTGAGTTTTCTAAGTTCACTATGCGCGAATAGAACATCAATTGTCTAATGTATATGATCAATAATGTTTAATAAAAATTATTATTTAAATAACAATAGGTCTTAATAATAAATAGTAGTAATGAATTTTTTATGGATATCATTTCCAATTCTAATTTAATTTTTTTCCTTATTTTAAAAAACAAAAACTGCCATTTTTTTTTTCTCATGAATTTTGTCAAAAAAAAAAATTGGTTAGTTTACCAGATTTAATTGACAGAAACAAACCTAAAACATTTCTAAAATTTTATTGAAATTAAAAATTTTTGTATGCCTTAAATTTTTGCTAAATTTCTTTTTTTAACAAATTTTTTAATAATTATTTTTGGCTAATATTATATGAAGTAAAAAATAGTTTATTGTTTTTATTTTATGTCAATATTTTACAAAACAAATAAAAGCAAAATAAAGGATAAATAAATCGGTTCATAATTTTCATTTTTTTTTTTTTCGTCTTGTTTGACAATGATTTGTTTTTGGTCCTTTTTAGTATAAATTTTATACATATATGTTCATATTATATTGTTATATAAAATAAAAGGAGATTTAAAAGGATTTACAACATTTTTTATTATAATATGAAGTGCCCCTTGAAAAAAGCTTCAAAAACTAAAGCAACTGGATATAGATAAAAAAAATATTTATTCCGAAAAATTATAGGATATTCCAAATATAAGACTCGAAACAGTTTTAAGTTCAAGATAATAAATATTTGGTTTGAAGTTCCATAAATGTCAACCGCGTTAAAATTATATTAAAAACAAATAACTTCGGTGCGGATTCCATTTGGTGATGAAGCACTTAAAGACCCCATTTAGCTCTTCGAATTTTTTTTTGTTGCAATTTATTTAACTCAATATATCTGTTAAAGAATTGTTATATAGTCCATAAAATTACCTTTGAGGGGATATATATATTTTATATATCTCAGAATCATAGCAAAGACACAAACACAGTCGCCAAATTTCATAAGCGTAGTGAAATTTCAATATCATTCTAGGTTTACCTTAAAGTATAAAGTTCAGTGATATTTATGAACCCTCAGCTTTCAAATAATTTTTATATTTTAAATGACTTTCATATTTTATATTTATTTAAAATTTATATTCTCTATATATGATTATTATTTAAAACTTCACTTCACAAAAATAATTCTTAGTTCAGTTTATAGTTTTTATTATTTTAATATATTACACATACTCTGAGAAAACCGTATACCTAGTTATGGAGCAAAGCAAAAGTAAAGCAAAGAGTTGAAAAAATAAAATTCAAATCAAAAAGTAAAAATTTTCGGCTTCAATAAAATCTACTTATTACACGATCGGTACATTTTAAAAAAATTTTTGACATTAATTTCAAAAACTTTTATTTCTCGCTGTTGCCTTCACATTCTTTATTTTAAGGAATAACAATTAATAATGTCACTTTACTAAAATAATCTTATAAGATATGTATATACATATATAATTCTTCTTATTCGGTATTATAAACATATTATTAAAGTTTAAAGATATAATCATTTTATATGCATTAATTTTTAAGAATACTACATCCCAATTTTGCATGTTAAACATTAAAAATTAATGAAAAATATTTGGGTAACTGCCCCAATAGAATTTATTTTTGATTAAACTAAAAATAAGTAGGTATGTATATATGGGTATAGAGTTAATTTTGCATTGATGATTTAAATGTGTTAAATCTTTAAGGCAAACACAAACAAGTTTTTTTTTAATTTCTATGTTTTTCTTTACTTTTAAAAGCACAAATATATATTGTCAGTGGTATATACACATAATATATATATATATATATATATATACATATTTCTATATAAATATAAGTATATATTTATATTTACTTTTACATTTTAAAATAATTTTGAGAAAACAAAAAAAAAACAACACAAATAGTACCCATGTGTAACTTATTTTTCTTAATTTTAATAATTAATAAATAAAATTAAAATCCCTTGAACCCAGTCTATTTTTGGTTAATACAAATTAAAAACTATATACAATTTAATTAAAATTAATTTACTTAAATATAAAGACCCTTTTTTTTGGATTTTAAAAGCATTTTTTTAAACAAAATTATAATTATATGAAATTTTAATACTCTTAGAAGCTTATAAATATACACTTTCATTATTATTATAAGTAACTTACAAATAATTAATAATTAAATAAATATTAATTAAAAAAATTTTAAAATTTAAAAAAATCTTTTATTTTAGAAGAAGTTTTTTATTTTTGTTAATAATATGAACTGTTATTTACCTGTTTATTTTTAGAATAGGATTAGGTTACATTTTTTTTGAGATAATTCAAAAAAAAAAAAAATTAAATTAATTCGTAGATTAAAACACTAATGAACCTTTACTATTAATATAAACTTATTCAAAATTTTTATTTTATTAATGTTATAAGAAGAAAAACTTTGATAGTTTTCAGTGTTTCTTACAAGAATATTTCTAATATTATAACAATAGAAAATTAACGGTATCTACGTCATGTGAATTAAATTTTTATTAACTAGCTCCTGAACCCATCATAAATTGCAACAAGTAAAATAGTCCTATAGTTTTCTTTTTATTCCGAATTTAAGAAACATGCTAATTTACCCTTTGATCATTAATTTATTTTCAATTAAAATATTTTTTGATTTTTTATTAAATTCAACTGTAGTTTTTCAAGATTTTAGTTGTGAAATTGAAAAAATTTTCATTATTAAATTGTAATCTGTCAAACATCAAAATTTATACGTTTATGGTTTGTGTCTCCAATTGATTCCATTACAATATCACAATCAATAATGTATAATTTATAGAAAATATGTAGCACTATATATATATAGCATTTATGTTGTACAAAAAAATGAAGTCTGATAAAAATTACTACGTTCGAACTAAGTAATGAGGACTAATTTAAAACAGAGAACTTAAGATTTTCTAATAAATATATATGGGATTGTACCCACTATGTCATACAAGAGCTCATTTCTTTTCCATTAGCCATGTCATATGTTTGTTAAAAGTTAAAAAAAAACTTTTAATAATATTTTAACAATTTGAATTACTTGTTGAAGAATTTTTTTTATCCTAGTATATCTTGCACGTGGTTACGTCGTAATTAAAAAAAAAAAGTCAGAATTAAATTATTTTTTAGTTTTATATAAGTTATATATATAAAAGGACACACACGTTTCTATATGTATTTCGAATTTATATGAGGAATAATGTCTTTATATAGTATAGAAGATTGAGTATAAAAGATTGAGTTAAGTTATATGGAACCGTAATCTTAAAAAAAAATAATAATAATAATTACTTCATTTTCATTATAACTATGGATATAAAGATATTTAAAATAAATATATATAGGTATTAAAATTTTACCTTGAACTAAAAATTAATTAAAACAGTATTTAAACTAAAAAATTATTCTACTTTAATGTAATGTCTCCTTGACCTACTATAAAAATTAAATTTTAAAAAGCCATGAAAATTTTATAAAAGACCTTTTAAAATAACTTTTTGTTTTTATCAGTTTACAAAATTTTCAAAAAAAAATCAGTTTTTTTTTTTAAAGTAAAAATATTTTCTTCAACGTATAAAAAATATTCCAATAGAAAACAAAGTATTCGATTTTGACAAAGTAAAAATTTTGATCAATATTTTAGACATAACTAAAACATAATTTTTAGAAAGATTTCTTTGAGATTGTAAAGTCTTATCAATGTTGAAAATTGGGTTTCTATTTATTTTTAATTCAGGACTAACAATGAGAATTGGGTAAAATTCCAATAAAAATAAAATTTGAAAACGTTATACAACAACAATAACGCTATACGCGTCAAAATCCTGTACTTTCTGTCTGCCGTGAAATTTGCTGCTGTTAAAGTTTTGCGCAAGTAAAACAAAACAAGGGAAATGATGGGATTAGAAAAATTCAAGAGCAGGCATCTTTCTTTTTATTTCTTCTTTATAAGTTTTTTTTTTTTTTTTTGAAAATTTTCACTTTTTGTTTTTCGTGCAATTCATGAAAATAAAGACAAAATAAAAAATACGAACCCAAAAGGAAAAGAAAAAAACAAAAACAAAAACTGCCTTTCAAACATTTATTTAAATAGGAATAGTATAGGTATTTTGGTATTTCATATATTCAGGCGACTTTCCATTATTATCAAACTCTTTTATTATAAAATTATTATCAATTTCTTTTTCCGTTTTTCTTTTTAGCCAACATGCTGATGAAGCGAAAGTACCAAAAGTACGAAAATACAAAAAGTGGATTAAAAAAGAAAAATTTAAAATTTATTTTTACTTTTAATTATTTTTATTCTAAAATTAATAAAAACAAAACAAACATACAATAAATCGCCTTTATTCATGCGTTTCCAAAACTTTAATTATTTTTTCAATGTTAACTGAAATTCTGTTTTTCTCTTACTTTCAGTTTTTACCCTATTAAAAATTAAAGGCTTCGTTTTAGTAAAAAATCAAAAAACTTCGAAAATCCATTATAAACAAAGAATCTTTGATAAAAGAAATTGTTGGGGTTGCAAAATATTTAACTTAAAGTTATTTTACTTTGGTTTTACAAACTGGTATATGAAAAATATTGTTAAAAGTTAAAATAAAAATGCAATCAGTTTTTTTAAGAATTAAAACAACAAAAAAACTGAAATTTTGTTTTTTCTATTAATGAAAATTTTTTCTGAAAGAGTATAGATAAGATTTTTCTAAAGAATAAAAGAATTAATTTATAATAAACTATTTGAATTCAAAAAATTTGCATTTATGAAGAATTATATACATAATTTGCATATATGTATTATGATTGAAGTGATAAATATACATATATTTAGAATCATTTAAATAAATAATTTTTTAACTTATTTTTTATGAAATTTATTTTAGTACGAGTTGATAATTTTGTATACAAAAAAAAAGAAATTAAAAGTTAGCAGTTTGAATTAATATAATAATCGGAAAAGGCAGTTTTTGTTTATACTAATATTATATCAAATGACTCCAATCATACTCATACTCACTCATACTCAATCATATATTCATATCACTGAAACTATATATAAATATATAAACCCACTATAATATAACTTTTTTTCTTTTTTCACCCTTTTAAGGAGCATATAGGGCTCCAGGAGCCTCGGTGGCCTAGTGGGTAAGAGTGTATAAAATACGCTGTAAACACCGAGGGAGTGTGGGTTCGAATCCCACACACGTTGTAAGAGTTATTCCCCCTTACGACATTTTCAGCCACGCCTGTAAAGGAAAGGCTGTGTAATTTCCTGTTCACATTTATGTGGCGGAGAAATGCACTAAAAAAAAAAAACAATATAGGGCTCCTTTTTGTTTTTGTTTCCTTGCCACTTCAATGAGGAGTATAAGGCATCCACTAAATCATTTATTATTCATATTTGACTAAGCTTCAGTTTCGTGAATCATTAATTTCACTAAGCCATTGATTACTTTGCTGTAGCTATTTTACAAGACTAAGACGTTTCTATTATTTCTACGCCATCTATTATCTTATACAAGAATTATGGTTTATTATTATTTTATTATATATAGCTAATACAATATGATATTTTATTATAATTTATATGACATATATACTTATTTTTAATTTAATTATACTAATTATACATTATAAGAAAAATCTATATTATTTTTTATTAATTTATATGATCCAGCCGGGGTTTGAACCCGAGACCTTTCATATGAAAGGCCGGTGTCTTAACAACTACACCATTAGTTGGATAGGGCTCCTTAGAATGTGAAAAATCACTAAAATATCTATAGATAAAATAAAATCGAAGCGGCAGCACTTGGCAAAACTCAAATAGTAAATATTTTAATAAATTAAAAATGCATCAAAGAAAAACAAAGGAAAATAAAATCGAAAAATCTTACTTTAGATGAACGACCCAATTCAAAATATAAATTGCAAAGTAAAAAATTGCAGATGACAGAAATGTTGATTGGTTTAAATTTTTAAAAAATGTTAGTCGGTACCTATCTGTCATATTATATTATTATTTGAATAAAAATCTAGTTATCATTTTCTTTTTTTTTTTATATTATATCGTCCAGATATAAATATTTGTAAATATTTTTAGCACCCTTTTGCATTTAGCATGTGGGCCATCTCGGTACAAGTATTCAATTATAATTATATTTAATATTTTGTTTACATTATTTTATTATATTTTATATACTATTTTTGACCTGACCAGGGTTTGGATAGTTTTCATTTTGATAAATAAAATATAAGTTCTCAGTTTTGATTTAGGAAAATAAATAATTTTTTACAAAAAAAAGTTTTAAAAACATTTTTATAAATTATTTAGTCAAATGTGCTATTTTTATTTAACGCATTTCCAATAAATTGCAAAATCAAACTTAAAATAAATTATAAAAATGAAATGTCAAGTTAAATAATAAACTTCAAAAAAAATTTGCCAAGTTAATTTCGAAAAGCTAAGCCAAGTCAAGTTAAAATATGAAAAAGAGTTAAAGTAGAGGATATTTTAGTCTAGGAAAAATTTGAACTGATCTTCCGGTGCACAACAACAACAATTTATGTCAAAAATTTTCTCAAATCCTCCAATACTCCTAATAAAATAATTTGTTCAAGGAGGGGTTTTGAGAACAGCAGCCAGCGTTCGTCAGCTTTATACGTTTGTTCCAGAATATGGATGTTTTGTAGAGTGAGATTTTGATACCACGACTTTTTGCTAAATGGAATTTTGCTAAATAAAATTAGGCAAAGTGGATTCTTATAATGTAAATTTCGGTTAAATGTTATATATCCAACTAAAATATTATTACTTAAAGTAAATAATTGAATGTATGAATATGTAGATATTGTGAATTAATTTATTACGAAATTTATAACTAATAATTATTACTTTCATAATATATGAAAAAAAATTGTAATAAAATACTGTAATAGATGAAAAGAGTCTTGAGAGGCCTTAAAAGGATTACAAAATAGAATAAAAAAGGGTTTTATAAAAAGAAAACTTTAATCTAAAGTTTTAAGAAGTTATAGCCAGTGAATGACTCTTATATGTAACAAAAGTAACAACTAAGAAATATAACGTACATAATATATACATATATATATTAAATAAAGTTCAAAATATTGACGATAAAAACTAATTTTGTAAAAAAAAAAAATATAAACTTTATTCTTTTAACTTTTATATATCATTTTTATAAGAAAACGTTCCAAAACTATTTTGTACCACGTTTGATAGTTTAACATGAACGACGTGACTTGAAATTGAATATTAAATTATTTAATTCTTTAAGTTTTTTTTTTTTTTAATTCCAACTATTAGAGAATCTCTTAAAGAAGAGATGCGTACAAAAACAAAACTTAAATAAAACTTAAAACAAATAAAAACTAAGAAAACTTCAACCAACTTCAACTATATAACGTGTATATTTTGAATTCTTATAATTAAAAAAGAATATTTTAGTAAATAAAAATAAGAATGACCTTTTTAACACTTCATTGAATTTTTATTTAGTTACTCCGCCAAAGATGTTACACATACTATAGATATTATAATAATAACATGGATGAATTCAATAAAAACTTTTTTTTTTTTTTAGTATTATATGATCTGATATAAACTTTAACAAAACAACAACACAAAGAAACAATTAATATGAAACATTAAATAAAGAAAATATGTAGGTACATCTGTATACATACATAGTACATATTATGTAGGTACTAAGTTTCCCAAAAGTAATGCCGCAGTAATGGTAGAAATTTAGAATATTTTTTAACTTTGACGTGTCAGAGACTTATTTTGTATGATTTAGAGTTTATATGAATGTCAAAGCACTTTTGTGTTTAAAGACAAAATGACAATCCGATTAAACTTTCACTATATGAATGTTTTATATAAAGTGAATCATACAAAAATTTTTTAAAGTTTTCATATAACTTCATCATAAATAATGATCAAGAAATGTTTATTTTTACATAATCTTCTACAACTTATGTTCTTAATACTCTTGCCACCTTGTATATAAAAATGAATAAAAACAATCTATCAAAACTGAGCTCTATACAAACATGAGCAAAAAATAAGTATATGTACAATGATGTTAATTGATGTATTTGAAAGGAATGTGATTTAAAAGTATTAATTTTTACTTAAAATATATGCGATTAAGTTTCCATTAATATTTGTGATTGCTTGATATATTATCAAATTCTATTTAATTTTATTACATAAATATTCTTCAAATAATCATTGGTTTATTAGTTATTGTTAACAATTTTTCGTACTCAAAAATTTGTTTTTTTCTTTTTTTATACACAATAACTGCTTTATCCAGTCTAAATAATATGTTTTATTTTCAATGAACTTTTTCCATGATAAGTGTAAAGACGATTTCCTTTCAGTTTCTTGTTATTTACGTCTAATTATATTATTAAAGATTCGGATTGAAACATAAACCTGAAACTATTTTGAACAGTTTTTTCCTCATCCTTTCATATCCCATACCTTATTAATCCTTTACCCTTCTACTGGTCATATCTTATAAATCAAAAAAAAATTTTTTTAATAAATATTTTTATCTGTTTTGACGTATATTGACACCAACTTTAAACTCTCTTGTGAACATTAAAAGAAAGGCTTATATTTATTGAACGTGGAATTTTTGCATAATATAACATATGACCTTTCTGCAAAAGGGTTTGCTTTATATACTAGCATTTTCATAAGAAAACGAGGAAGAGTGCAGTAGAGTAGACTGTGTCAACTCTGGGATACCCGTATGAACGTAATATATCCTGTTTCTATAAAACTTGATCATCTTTTAAAAACATTCAGATGTTTTAGTACCGAACTACAGAGATATATTTATGTAAATTGTGGGGTTGTATGATAGCTACCCGAATCTATTGCGCCTAGCTTCATTAAGTTCCAAGAAATGCAAAAAGCCTGAACCGGCTGCTTTAGACCAATCAAATTTTACAAAAGTTTTTGGCATGCAACTCGACACTTTTTCACTAAATTTCAGATAGCTAGCTTCAATAGGCACTGAGTTATTTTCATTTAAAAAGAGAAGTTGTATGGCAACTATCCGAACCTGTCATATCATCACAACCGAATTTTACAGAAGTTGTTGTCATAAAACTCGATCATCATTTGCAAAATTTCAGATACCTAGATTGAATAGACACTGGGTTATTTCCATTTAAAGAAAGAAGTTGTATGGCAGCTACTCGAACCCGGCGGCCGAAAATGCTGGAGTTAAATAGCAAAACTAACAATTTTGTAAAAGTGACGTAAAAAAAATTTCAGCCTCCTAGCTCCTTTATTTTTTGAGTTATCGTGCGGACGTACACTGAGTTATTTTCATTTAAAAAGAGAAGTTGTATGGCAGCTATCCGAACCCGTCGCACCACCACAACCAAATTTTGCAGAAGTTGTTGCCATAAAACTTGATCATCATTTGCAAGATTTCAGACGCCTAGCTTCATTAGGTTCCAAGAGGTGCAAGAAGCCTGAACCGGGTGCTCTAGACCAACCAAATTTTACAAAAGTTGTTGGCATGTAACTCGACACTTCTTTACTAAATTTCAGATTCCTAGCTTCAATAAAGACCGAGTTATTCTCATTTAAACGGAGAAGTTGTATGGCAGCTACCCGAACCCGCCGCATCACCACAACCAAATTTTACAAAAGTTGTTGCCATAAAACTTGATCATCATTTGCAAAATTTCAGACGCCTGGCTTCATTAGGTTCCAAGAGGTGCAAGAAGCCTGAACCGGCTGCTCTAGACCAACCAAATTTTACAAAAGTTGTTGGCATGTAACTCGACACCTCTTTACTAAATTTCAGATTCCTAGCTTTAATAAACACTGAGTTATTCTCATTTAAACGGAGAAGTTGTATGGCAGCTACCCGAACCCGCCGCACCAGCACAACCAAATTTTACAGAAGTTGTTGCCATAAAACTTGATCATCATTTGCAAAATTTCAGAAACCTAGCTTGAATAGATACTGAGTTATTTCTATATAAAGATAGAAGTTGTATGGCAGCTACTCGAACCCGCCGACCGAAAATGTTGGATTTAAATAGCAAAACTAACAATTTTGCAAAAGTGACGTAAAAAAAATTTCAGCCCCCTAGCTCCTTTATTTTTTGAGTTATCGTGCGGACGGACGTACATGGCTTAATCGACTCAGAATTCAATTCTGAGCCGATCCATACCTTTGACACTATATCTAGCTCGACTCCTTTAAGGTGTCACAAACGTAATGGCAAATTTATTATACCCTCGAACATAGTTCATACGAGTATAAAGATTTAAAAATGAAGTACCTATGTAATCTAAATTATGAGAATTATTTATAATTTTATTTTGTTACAAAAAAAAATGGTGGTTCAATTGTTTATTACTTGTTACATACTTAGTATAAATTCAACTAAGGGACTTCTTTAGTTCTACTATAGATAATTTAATAATACATGTTAATACTTTTACATATATGCTTATATCATCTTATATCCTTACATAGTTGAGAAATAAAAACTTAAAAATTCCTTAAATTTATAAATTTCTCCTAATTATATGCAATAATTTTTTTGTTAAATTTTTATTTCAATCTTAGTACAAATATTTAAACTGAGTACATAAATAACGATATCCAAAAGATGTCGCACATAGATAATTTATATAATTTTTTGTACTAAAATTTCAATTGTTGTATTTGAAAATCGAATTAATATTGTCAATAAATAAAAAATTTCTATTTTAATTTAAATTAAGAATATTATAAGCATTTTTTTTTTTTATTTGCAACATTGAAAGAACACAAAATGGGTAGGTATTAATTGCAATTATTTACTTGTTTTATATTACTTGTTAATATTTCATAAAGGGTTAAAAATTTAAAATTATAGCTAGATATAGTTTTTTTCAAATAAAACCTATTTTTATTTTTTTCAACTCGCAAAAGAAGAAAGTGCGCTTTGCACAATTATAATAATTATCTAATCAATCAATTGTACAATCTAAACCATAGATAATAAAATTTTGAATATGTTATATATATTTTTCTTACAGAATAATTTTTGAGTAAAATAAGATACAGTGTATTTGATTTAAAATTGATTATTGATTATTGAATTACAAAAATTGATTCCATCATTAGATTGAAACAATTTGCTTTTTCTTTTTTTTGCACTTTTATACTATACAATTAAGTTAAATGGGTTACAAACATTTTACAAACAAAAATTTAAAATACATATTTTATTTTCATAATATTATTATGTAACTACCATTATGCTACCGTAAAACATCTCTAGTCAAAGAATCCTTGTATGAAATGGTTGTCATATTTTTTAAATTTATTTAATTTTACATAGTTTTCACTTTGCACTATTTTTATACATTTTTAATATTTTAATATTTTGCAGCTTTAAATCTTCTTGAATTCTAGTCTGTTGTATAAATATTAGAGTTATCTTATCCCCAAACAATTTTACGTTATGAAAACATTATAAAAATCCAATATCGAAATTTTTTGGACTTACAACTATATAAGATATGTATATAGATAAATATAGTGTAAGAATTAGGCCCTATAGAAGATTACGATGTAATCATTGTGAAATCTTTCAATTTTAAATTTCTGTCAAAGTTTCTATAGTATATCCTTTAAAGTAATTATGTTTATGTATTATTCTTTAGTTTTAATGTAATCTTGTCAACGCTACTTTTTTTGTTTTACTCCTTACAAGTTTTAAGGATTCTTTAATTTAAAAACAAAAAAAATATTTGTTCTCAGTATTAATTATTCAATTCTATATACATATGTAAAAATATATATATATACATATATGTATATATAGTTTTCAAAGAAAGACTATATAGTTCAAAAAAAGGATATTTATTAAATTATAATGGAATTTTTTTACATCGAACCAGATTTTCAATATATGTATGTAACAAGAATATAACATTCATTTATTTTTTAAAGGTAAAAAATTTCTCTGATAATTATCAGATCATTACTCGTTTTCATTTACTTTTTTAATATCATATATATATTATATAAATGAATTTTATTCTTTTATAGTTCCGTTCTAAACAAAATTAGAACGGAAACTGATAAAATTAAAAAAAAAAAGAAAAAAACTTAAAAACGAATATTTATATGTAAATTATGATTAAAATTACTGCAATTCAATACACTTTAAACATACGCTCAAGAAATTGTGTTAACTTTTTTCTATATAATGTGTATACGTGTTTCTTCTATAAGCATTTTATATTAATAGCGTGTTGTGGTTCATAACACACCCTTTTTTATTTATAAGAAATCCTTTTAGAAAATAACAAAAATAAAAGATCTTTCATTATTGTTAAAGAAACAAAAAAAAAAAAAACAAGGTTTTTTTAATACGTTGGATTTTATAATATTATTAATATGAGTGATCATTTTACAATTCAACGTTATGTCTCGTGTTCGACAGTAGTGCCATTTAAAGATTTTTATTTTTGACAAAATTTACAAATATATTTCATAAATGTTATTAAAGTGATTCCATCAGCACAGAAAAGATTTACTTATTTATTTGCTGTTCAACACTCAGTTTTCTCAGTTAATTTTTTTTAGAGTATTCAACCCAGTTGTTTAAGACTATTATAATCTTCTATCTTTAGCTTTAAAAAATTTTTTAACATAATTAAATATTATATTTTACATAAAGCATAAATATATAAAACAAAATTATTCCTACAAAAAAAAAAATATTTTTTATAGTACAAATTGTTAATCGTCAAATGACGATCAGTTCGAAAAATTTAAATTTCCAAATTGATTTTATTTGCATCAATTCAGAGCAGCAAAAATATTTAGAATACTTAGATCTTTGTAATAAAAAAATTCTATTATAATTTGTAATAAAAAATTCATAGCATATAGCATTTGTATCAACGATAACCTAAAAATCTAAACTTTTCCAACTGATCAATATTCAACGATCTTTTTGCATGGATAGTGTAATTTTGACAGAAGTTTCAAATTATTTCAGATTATACCCAAAATTTTTTTTCCTAAAGAAGGTGGGAATCTTTAAAAGACACCAAGAATACCCTTTGATAGTACCATATTCTTGTTGACTAAATTTTCACTTCTTTAATCAATATAATAGAATGGGACCACCAATTTCTAAGGCAGTTTAAGGACTATGGTATAGGGATAGGAGAGGATAGAACAAAGATTTGAAAGCATTAAATTGGAGAGTGGGACTGTAAGGAACAATGAATTTGCATATTATTAATACTAATCGTTTTTTCTACCATTTCCCCTTGTTTTTTCACGATTTTAAGCTTATTTTGACATCATTTTTGTTTTTTCAGTAACAACTGAATATTTGCCTTCAAAATAGGAGTTTTGACAAAAAAATTGAGTTTTTGTGAAGGGGACGATATTTCTAAATATAAAAACGAAATCCGAAACTTTTAACTACTTTATATCGCCTGAAAATGGCGAAAATTTTGAAAATTCCGAATCTTTAAATCGATTTTTCTATAATTTCCCGTTGTTTTTTCTCGATATTTTGCTATCAGTGAGAATAGTTATAACATGTAGTAGTATATAATACCAATTCCTGCATAAGGTAATAATTGAAGTCAATCTCATTGTCACTATATAGCAACTATTATTATTAGTATAAGTATTAATTATTAATAATTAATAATAATAATAGAGATATTATAAAAGAAAATTTTAATAAATACTAATAGCTCCCAAAATATACCTGTATACATTTAGCAATTTCTATATTTTATATAGAAGAACTTGAATTAACCAAATATCAAGAGAAATAGGTTAGAGATAAGACATCAACATTACAAAATGTACAAAATTCATTTACAGATATAATGAATAAAATATTTGATTAAAATATAAATATCTCATATGTGTATATGGTAATTTCACTTCTAAACAGTTATATAAGTATATAAGGACTGTTTTAATTCTTGGTCTTATTGTCTTACACAAAGTTCGATTACGAATCAAGAAAATAATTTCAAAAAATTTATAAAAAAATAAATTGAAAATTTATTTATAAACGACCTACATAGGACCGGAACTTTTGACGATTATTTAGTTCACATTACATGTAATTAAACCAACACCATAGGATCAGTTAAAATTTAACTTAATAAGTAATTATTAAATTATAGATACAAATAAAATTGTATTTGTATAAAAAATAAAATATTAAAATTTATGAAAGTAAAATTTTATATTATTTCATTTAAAAACAAAAACCCAATAAATAATTAAAAATAAATACATAATTAACAAATTCTGTACATCAATTGTCAATAATACATAAAAATATTTAAATCTAATATTGCTAATCAATGAAATTTATATTTTCAAAATTTATTTTAACACAACAATTGATTGAACACAAGGTTTATACATTTTGCATTGGTACATTAAAAAACAAATTTTTTTTTATTCTTTTTATCCTTTTTTAAAATTTAATTTTAAATACAAAACAACAGTTGAAAGACGCAGCTGTTCTTTACTATGGCGCGTGCCATCAAAATACATAACATCATATACATAGATACAGACATACATATATAAATTTATACTTCTTTATAGTTAAGTTATATGGAACGAACAATTTATGGTAACTGATAACTATAGTGAAACAATCCTATTATCATATACTATATACCAAATACATAAATAAAATTATCTTTTGGATTACATACAATTTTTTTTAAATAAAACAAATACAAAGAAAATCCAATATTTCGTAATTATTATAATGAGCATAAAATTAAATAAAAAAAATGTGACCTTAAAAGTGTGTATTAATTTTAAAATCTTTGTCCAATAAAAGACATATAAGCTAATTTTTGTTTTCGTTATTTTTTTACATACCGGTCTTTTTAAGATCTCCAAAAAAAAAAAAAACATCAGCTCAAGACAAAAATAATAAATTAGTATGTATATATATATAAATGCGATTAAAAATTAATATTAAAAATTTGAAAAATCAGCTGAATAATATTATCTGCTCATTAGTTAGACAATAAGAAGAGGATAACGAAAGATTTCAATTCGAATATATATCTGAAAGATCAAAACAATAACGTTTAATAATTTTACAGACTTCTAAATATTATAAGGGAATTTTTCTATGAAATAAAATTGAACATGTTATATTAAATGACTGTTATATTAAGATATAACTAAATGTTTATTTAAAAGCACAAATAAAATATTAGCTAAATACATATAGGATATAAAAGAGTAAACATGTTTTAATATAAATGTAAAATGCTTCAGTAGCCGATTTTTTCATTTAAATAATCTTTTGTTCAAACTCCAGTCAAATCATATCCAAATAATTGATACCTATTAACAGTACCTACCGGTATTTTTTCGCTATAAGAATTAATATCATATGATATTATTGGACTTTCAAAATGTCTATATTAATACCACAAATAACATCTGGACTTATAAAATATTTTAAAGTCTAAAAACGTCAACATTTAAACAGTATTAATGCCACAATAATATTTGAGTGCATTGTGAATTTATTCTGAAAAAAACGTATAATCCTAATTTTTTTACTATAGCTATTAAATCCTTCCTGATATTTATCATTTAGCTGTTCTGTTAATGAAGTAACTATACATATTTAAATATTGCCGAAAAAGGGGTAATTCTGATTTCGTAACTAACTTTAAAAACGCTCCCAATTTTCATAATTTAACTGTTAACGAAACAACTATATTTAAATATTCCTGAAAAAAAGGGATACCCTCATTTCGTAACTAACTGTAAAATCCCTTCAGTTCAATAGGATCATGTTTATTATGGCGCTATTAAACTTATAGAACGTGTAATAATACCACATTTAAAAGAATTCATGTTACCATAACAATTATACTTTTGTTTTACTTAAAGGGTAATAATACCATATGTATATTATATTATCGAACTTTGAAAATCTAATAAGTTGACATGTCAATTAATTAAAAAGTTCAATAATATACCATAACAGTATTATAACAGAATACTAACCTAGCGTAAACAGGTCCCAAAAATTTTCTCTCAGTTATTTATAACGGGTGGCATTAAAAATTTAAAATAATATTTTATTAAATGTAAAAATTATTTCATATAAATTTTAGCAGCCAATACATAGCTACTTATCTAGCTATGTACATGAAAATTTAACGAACCGTTACAATTTTTTTTTTTTTTTTTTAATTCAAAATAATTATTTAAAGGGTGGGGCAAATTAATGCAATAACTGTCTGAATCTAACTGAGAACAAAAAAAAAATCTTTGGTAAATATTTTGCGTTTTTATATAGATGAAAAACAAAATAATGGTTAGGTACAAAAATTTTAAATGATTTTTATTCAAAATATCGAAAGCAAAAAATGTAAAAATGTAAGATCTCTTTCAAAATTATGCTTTTACAAATTTATATTCTAAAAATTTTAACAAGCGTTCAAAAAGTTAAAAATAATTTTTATTTTATTTATGTTAAAAAAAATGTAAAAAAAAAAAAAAAAATATTCTAAAAAGTAATTTTTAAACTACAGTTAAAAAGAAATAAACGGTAGGTATGTATATATTCAAAGAAGAATATATTAGACACTATTATAATATCACCCAAATAAAATACACATACAATATTTCTTTTGTATTATAATATGTATATATGTACATAATACATATATATAATATATATTTTTTTTTTGATTAGCATTAGAATACAAAAGACACCGAATAAAAACTTTATCAAAAAAACCGAATTTACAAAAAAAAATTTTTAACATTAAAAATATAAATTTTCTATTTTTTCTCCCCCTATCGTTATTTTTTGTCCGTTACAAAATATAAATTTTATATTTTAATAAACGTTAAAACAGTTCTGCTGGTAGTGGTGATCCTAATTTTTGCCATTTCAAAAAAAAAAAAAGAAAAAACAAGAAAAAGGGATATAGAAGACAAAAAACAAAAAAAAAAAAATTTTTTTTCTTTTAAAACAACTTTTATTTACGTCCCCTAAAAACAAATATATACGTCCTCACAATTCACAACAGAGCAAGCTGTTGTATAAATATGTTTATAACATATTAAGATATGAACATTCATACATACATACATATAAAATTTCTGTATACATTATAATATGTATACTTATCTAGATTGTATATACAATATATAAGTAAAGGTATGATATAAAAAAATTAAATATATATATTCAATAAATATGTAGATGGGTATGTAATATGGAAAACGTTAATTCACCCCAAAAATTAAAATTATATTAAAATGCGCACTGGTACAAACCATCGGTGCATGAGCAGATGTTGATTTATTTTTTTTTTTTTTTGTTCATTTTATTCTTCAGTTACTTTTTTTTTTTTTACTTTATGCTATTTCTTAAGTCTTTTTCTTTTTTTCTTTTCTTTTTCTGTTTTATTCATATTAACATTACATTGTTTTTGTTTTGGGCTGATGACTTTATTTTAATTCAGTAAAAGATACGAGCACCAGATGAAATATTATGTAGATTGTTGTGTAGTTGTAGATACTTAACTTAAAAAAACCAAAAAAAAAATTAAAATAATAATTTTTATGTTACACGATCAAATATTAAAAAACAAAAAAAAAAACAAAAAAACTCTTGGAAAATAAAATTCTTGGCATGAGACATATTTTTAGTTCGCGTGCGGATTTCAAACGGAAAGGAATTTATTTTGTATTTCGGAAACGGAAATTTTTTTAGTGTTTTAAAGTTCGAAGAATTTATTTTGTTAAAAAGAAAAACAACAAAAAAAAAAACATCATCATAATCAAAGTTTTAAATGAAAAATCTAAAAAGTAAATAAGAAGAAAGCTTTAGAATTATAAAAAAAAAAAAAACAAAAATGATCAGATAAAAAATAAATAAAACATTCCTTGATAAAAAAATAAAATAAAAAGTAATTATTTTATATTTTTAAAATTTAAAAAATAAAAATTGAGTATAATAAAATAATTTAATAATAAATAAATTTAATAAAAAAAATTCCTTAATTTTGTGGTTCCTTTACAAATTTTTAAATTAATTTTGTGGATTTATTAATGTGTATGCGTATTTAATTTATTTTTAAAAGTTAGTTTAAAATATTAATATATGATATCTAATTTATTTTTTTTTTTTGTTGAAAAAACGTTAACCCCCATATCCTTTCTTTCGTGTGAATTATTACTCAATTTAAAATTTCGTCATTCCAAATTTTTTGTTATTACTGCATTTTTTTTTTTGTTTTTTTTTTTATTGATGAAGGCTAGGGTAAAGCGTTAGTGATCACTAGACTCTAAGTTCGTAGTGTGCCTTTACACCGTATTCGGCCAAAGTTGGTGTTAAGCTTCACTAGATTTATACCACGATGATACCTATTCGGATGAAAGAAACCTTTCAAACTTCTCAGATCCATGTCAGAGAGTTCACCTAACTCTTGATAAAATAAACTACTGAGATATTTCTGACTTTTCCTTGACAGATCAGAACAGGTGCAAATAAAATGTTTCACACTCTCTGTCGCATCGAATTCCTCTGTAAAATCTTCAGTTTTAATATTAATTGTATATATGTATGTATATATAATCTACAGTTATATTATTTGGCTATATGAGAGAAATGTTATTTTATGTGAAAAATATTATATTTTCATAAAATTTTGAAAACTATGGGTGCTGTACCTACAATGGGCTCACATCTTTTTTAAAGGAAATGTTTTTAATAAATAACTAAGTACATTTTCTTTGGGTAAAATAAGTTTCATCCAAATTTTAATTAAATGTTTTATACATTATTTAAATACTGGATAAAAATTAACCTCAAGATTAATATTAGTAAGCTTGTTTAATACATTGTATAATTTTGTTTTAAAATTTTTATCATTATGTTGTCTTCAAATTGGATAGACTTTTAAATTAATATTAATATCTATACATATGTATATATGTTTGTATTGCAAAAAGTATTTTCAATTGAATTCTTTTATACATGCATTAAATTTTTAACTATTTTTATGGAATTCATATAACATGGTTAGAGCCATCATTTCATCACACCTTTTAAATTTCAAAGCATTTCATCACACTTTTTAAATTTAAAAAACTTTTTTTTATGTTTAACTCTACACCTGGTATACCCCTAAGCTTCCTTAAGAAATCTATATGATGAGTTCAAACTCATCTCTAACATGAATTTAGTTGAGTAGTTGGTAAAAATGATTATACTTTTTTTTATATATCGGTCTGCTACTGTAGCATCTAAATTTTAATTTTAAATTATTTTAAGCCTTAGTTCAATGCGACCAACCAACTTATAATTATTTGAAAATTTATAAATCAAGCGATTTTTAAAACTTCCATTGAAGAGTTAAGGTTTTTATCTTATCAGAAATAAATTTTAAATATTAAATATAATAATATATTTAGTAAATTAATTTTATAATAAAAATATACTAAAATATAAAAATATATTTAGAATATATATATATAAACTAATATAAAGACGAGTAATGCTTTATTAGTACAGTTAAACACCTTTCAGCTTAACTTAAGTGACGCTTACTCAATAAAAAAAATATTTAATATTAAAGGAATAAAATCTTAATTTATATGAAAATACTTATGTTATATATTATAATTTTAAGTTTACAATATTTAAACATAGTTATTGTTTATATGCATAATTTTTATTTCAGAAAAGGATTAATTAAAAAAAATAAAAAATATAAGGATTAATAATTGCGTATTGAATAAATATAAAAATGTCTACAAGACATAATTATACAAATCCCGCCTTTTGTCAACAAAGTGAATTTTATCCAACTCCAAGTCTTAGAGAACAACAGCAGCTACAAAGGAATCAAAATAATAAATTATCACAACTTCATTTAAACTCATCTTTAATTTCTGTTAATGGTGGATTAAATGACGGTACTACAATAAGTAGTGTTGGTGTACGTCGTATTCAACGAAGTGTATCAACGCGTTCATTTAATACAGCAACATCATTGTCAGCCCGTAAAACAAATGCGCTAAACCGTAGTCAAATAACATTAAACAACCATACACCTCCAAAAACGGGACCTAAACCAACAACAACAAATTTAAATTCACCCAATAATTTTGATGTAAAAACACGATCTGGAAGTGGTCGTTATGCTTTAGTACCAGTTGAAGAATTACCAAATTCTAATATTGCAAATCGTTATGCTATTGTTCCTGGTTCTTCTACTCTTCAATTTAATGGGAATAAAAATGTATCTTCATCATCATCATCATCATCACATATTAACGATGCATATCGTTTTGCAAAAAGTCAAGAAAATATCGATCGTTATTCACACCTACCAATTAAAGACGAAAATACATCTTTTAATGAAGAATCGAATACATACACAAGCTTACCTCCAATGATAATTCCTGAAAGACAATCACATTTAAAAGCTGCTTTTTCTAGTGATTTTGGGAATAAACCTTTTGTTTTAGTTGATCATAAAAACAATCAAAAATACGAAGTTGTTCCAACAGCGGATGATGAAGATCTTGTTGATGATAATCGCGAAATAATTCAAATGCGTAATGGACGAGTTCATAGATATGCCGTAATTCCAACCGAAGAAGAAGAATATGAAGAAGATGAAACATGCCTTAGTAATCCAGACTTAAATTATGCTTATCAAACTTCTCAGGATGCAATACGACTTCAACCATTACAAAATTCCACTCCACAAAAAAATCCTTTTAAACAACAACAATTACAACACAATCAACAGTTTTTACCTGAAACGAATATTAGTTATCCAAATACACCTATAAAGAATCCCGATGCTACTAGAAAATTACATGAACTTTTATCTACACCGAGAAAAGCTACTAATAACATGTCAAACAATATTAATAGAAGTGCTATAGAAAGAAATTCTAGACGATACACTAGTCAAGAAATGAATCTTTCTGGACCCAACGTGATCTCAAATTACTCAAGAAAATCTGATTTAACTCCTCAAAGATTAAAATATGAAATGCAAATGCAGGATGAACTTAAACAGAAAGATCAACAACAAAAATCCAAAAATAACCAAAAACTATTAAATAATGCAGAAGTTAGAACTACTGCTGTAATAATACCACGTGTTGCGCAATCAAATATTTTCGATAATGACAATGAAGATTCCACCAAGTCATCATGGAATGCATCATATCCTCAAAAAGTAGCAAATGCAACGGCCACCTTAGGTGTAGTATCATTAATGTTAATATTAGGTAGTATGATGAATACAGGACTTTGCTTATACATAATAGCTAATGTGAGTATATGTATTTAGATAATTTTTCTATAAAATTAATACCAATATTTATGTTTTAATGGCAAGAATTTAAAATATAATAAAAATTTTAATTTTAGAATGGACGAACATTTTATTTGGTATTTGCTTTAGCAGCTGCATTTGCTGGAGTTGGACTAGGTATATTAGGGTTTCGTTCTCGTCATTCTGAATGGTTACCAAATCGTAGTTACATATCCGGTTATATTTTGGTTTTGGTATTTTGTTTACTTAAATGTTGCGGTTTATTAGTTTTATTAGCATTAGATCCATTCCCCGGAATTCCATTACATGATGTTACAACTGGCATTGTTTTAGGTTTATCAACATTCGAAATATTTTTTATAGGTTTAGGAGTTTTAGGTTCATGGTGGTGTCACCGTCCACCACCAGACAATAGAGTTAACGTATTTTAAAATAAAATTTAAGGAAATAAATTTGGTTTTATTTTGTTTTTAATTGTAAAAAAAAATATATATATATATAAAAACAATAACCTTATAAACATACGGCTATGTAAACCAAATAATTGATATATATTATATAAGTGTCAAACCAAATTGTTTGATGTAATTTAATGACTTTTTTTTTTAATTTTTATTCAGTATTTATTGTTGATATAACTTATAACTTATTGAACTCCTTAATATTTGTTAAATTATGTAATAAAAATTTATTAAATTTTTGAAAATTTTAATAATTAAAATAGAAAAATTATTATAATAATATAAATTTAACAATATAATTGCAAGATTAATAAAATATAAAATTAATGTATTTTAAAACTGAAAAATAATAATACTTTTTTTGATTTTTTATAATTTTTATTCCAGCATCTTTTATTATCTTATATTTTTTTATTTATTAAAACGAATTATTTCTTATCGCAAAACAAACCAAATGTTATTATTTTTTAATGCAGTTTTTATTTTTTTTACATCCCATAGTGATGCAATAAGTGATAAAAATCGTAGGAGGTCGTTTTATAATATTTTCCCATTATCTTCCATTTACGATACATAAAGTTGAATACATACATACATAAAATTACAAGCAGTTCGATGAAACTTCTATCAATAGTAAAACTAAATTAACTCTAACTCAACATATTTGTTGCAAAAAAAAAACAAAAAAAAAGCAATCTGAAAATGAAGGATCCAATTACCACATAGGGCAATGATGTTAATTGAAACTAGTGCAAGCACTTTTTTTTTCATTGAGATAAAACTTTGTTTTATTTATTTTGTGTGTTTTCTTTAATAAAAAAAAAAACCGAAATATTTTTTATTTTTTTTTTTTATTTTATTGGTCACCCAAATTGTTAAAGGATATTACAAAAAATTAACATTAAATTTAAAAACTAATTACATTTATTTTTAATATAATAAAATACCATTACATAGATTTTGTTTTTCAAAAGAATTCAAAAAAAGCTAACATAAGTAATTTGTTCAAATATGTGATATTAAATAATAAATAATATACAAAATAAAATTTTATATTATGCACTTCTCGAACCCCTAACCAAATTTTTATATATAATGTTATGATAATGTTTATTTTAAGTATATAAAAAATTGTGTATAAAATATATTTTAACAAAATAATAAAAAAGTTTTTCATATAAAAAATACAAAAAAAAGTAAAAAAACAAATATTTATATTATAAATTTAGTTTTAAATTATAAAATAAATTGAATAAAAAAAGTTAAGCCCATGATGGAATCACATTTTAAAAGCATATAAAAATCTGATTTTTTTTTTTTTTTTCCAAAATATTTTTAAAACACTTTATTCAACAGTTTATATCTTAATTTTATTGTTTATTTAGTAATTTCTATATTTTTATTTATTTTTTATTTTTATCTAATACACATAAAAATATTAATACCATGCTTGTTATCATGGATACATGTCACCCTATTTAACTCTAATAGATTTAAAACTAAAAATTTTTTAATAAATTTCGACTATTTTTTGTTTTGTAAAGCTCCGCCAACTCTTTTAACAACAAACGGCCATAATATCAAAATAAGGAACCATATTGGTGATATATCGGTAAAAGGCCACCAGTGTGGGTATCTTCGATGTTGTTTCAGCTAAAATTATAAAAATGTAAAGTTAATATTATTATTACTGTAATAACAGATTAGGAAACAATAAAATGTTGGAACAAATATCAACCGATAACATATAAATTTTTTTTTTGAAATACCTTTTGATTTGCTTGTAAATTTCTTAATTCTGTGACATGTCTTTCCAAAGTACGCATTCTTTGATTTAAGTTTGTCAAATCAGCATTCATTCGTTGAACAATATTGAAAACTTGATGTATTATTTGACTATCACGAACTGTACTATTTTCATTTTCATTTAAATGCTGCAAAATAAAATAATTATTGCATTTTTTTGAACTGATATTATAAAATTACAAAAAAAAAGCAAATTATATTTTCAAACTCTATCAATTATTAAAGATTTTCTTTTGAAATCTTTTTATACTGTAAAATATTCTCTTAAATTTTTACTGTATTCGATTAATCTACCAACACAAATATTTTCCAATAAATAATCCCAATTTTATCTCAAAGATCCCGATGCTTATCTTAATATAATATAACTTCTGTCCCACATATTCGTATATCTGACATATCTTTATTATTTAATCTATTATTAAGTTTATACACATTAATGGGACCCGATTGCGTTCCTTATCAATCTTTTTTTAATAATTTGCTCATACCACAATAAAAACAAAAAAAAATTATTTAATTGCTATTCTTATAGAGTGCATCTTACATTCGAAAAAATCCAGATCCGATTTGTGTTTAACTTTAAAGTGAAGACATCTTTTATCACTTTTCAATCTAATACAGCTACCATTCGTATTATAGTTCAATTTAATGGCAAATAATATAAATTAATATTTACATAATTACAAAAAATATATATACATATAACTAATATACAAATATGTAATATAAACAAATAATTTTAATTCTTAATTAAATCATAATATAAAAATTAAACAAAATATAAATAAATAGCAATTCTACAAAAATAAATTAATATTTTAAATATAATACATATAATATAATCAAGTTTTTGGGAATGTCATTGTTCACCCTAAATTATGTTATCAACCGGATTTCTTTTTATATTAAATTTTACATTATTATAATAAATTTATATTGTATTTTATTTTTTTATCTTTCAAATTATCAACTTAGTGCTTATTTTATTTAATACTTCAAACAAGTATAATTGAAATTTTTTTCTAATCACACTTAATTTTTTTTAATTTTTATGATTTATTTAAGTACTAAACTTACATGTCTTACTTGTTGCGAAGGATGATGAATTGATCTTATTACAGAGCCTGAAACATCAACACCATCCTTTTATACAAAACAAAATAATGTTTGAAATATATAAACCGAATTAAAATTATACTTTTTTTTTTATATTCATAATTTATATTAAATATAATATTACATAATTTATAACTAAAAAAAAATAAACTTACTTCTACTGTATCTATATACTCATCATCAGATTGCTCAACAGTTCGACCATTTTGATGTAAATAAGAATTTGACTCATTAATATCATCATCACCGGAATCAAATCCATTTGAAAATCCATTATGTGGCGAGCCATGCTGAGGACTATTGCCTCTAGATGCGAATGGTGAGTTTGGATGTGATTTAGCTATTTTCATTACCTCAGGTGCAACGGTTTCTAAATCATTAAAATTAACATTGTTTAACTGATCAATACTCCCCATAAATTGAGCTACATTTTCCGTAAAAGACATCGTTTCTATAATTTTTTTTAATTCATCAACATACAATTCCATAGCTCGATGTTTTGACATACTTCCTAAGGCATTCCAAGCATCCCATTTGGCACTTTAGTTAAATGATAAAGTATATATTATTATTTTTTTTTTTGTTTCTTTCTTTTTTACATACCGTCCTATAACATCCCAAAATGCTGGTTTTTTCTGATTACAAGGGCCTAAAGTAGCTTGCTTAAAATATGAATAAAAAGTTAACATCATCGCACTACTTGGCTGGTATGAACCTGAAAATTTACAAAAAAATTTAGAAATAAGTTATTAAAAGAAAAAAAACTATTATATTTTAGATATATAAAAGGAAGAAAAAAAAAACCGATAGCCCTGGCAGCTAGTGCTTTTAAATCACTATTGTATATAATTTAAATTACATTAAATAAAAAATAATAATATTATAGATAGTTATTTAAATTTTGATATTACAGTAAAATGAGCAAAAACCAATTTTGAAATGAAAATACAATTCATTTATTTAAGGAAATCTTCAGAGTTAAAAGTAAAAACTAAAAATTAAGAAAATTAATGTTAAGTAATTTGTTATTTTCTTAGACATATAAATTTAAGAACAGCTTTTTCTAAAGAATTTTAGAGAAGGTTTCAAAACGGTATGTTACTATATAATAACAAAGTTATTTACGTTGAAACATTCTCCATTTTTTAAATAGAGAAATAATTTTCGTTTCAGGTAAATATAACAATTTAAAAACATCAATAATTTGCAACGAAATTATTTTTAAAGCAAAAAAAATTGAAACAAAATTTAATATTAATTCGCTTTCGCTTTTCAATAGCAACGTCTTAAGAAACAGCTTTTAGTTTACAAAACTCGGAAACATTTTATTATAGTTGTTTGTATCGGCATTGAGAAGAATCAGGAATTTTTTATTGTGTTGCGTTTTTTTTTATTATTAAATTTAATAGATTTCACCCTTTTTCTACTTTTTTTATTGGAAACAATATTAGAATTATTGGAGAACGTACTTATAAGTACTTAATCATTGGGACTAAGGATGTAGGATGATCATTAACTTTCATGTTTTTAATCAATAAGATACCTACTAACTGGCTTTCTTACTCTAGTTCACTTTTAAAATTAGGGTAAGCAAGATATTATTTAGCATTGCTATAGAAATAGGGCAACAACACGATGATTGTTGTTGCCACAAGTATTTGAAAATTTTACTTCAATAATATTGTGACTTTTAAATTAATGATCTAAGATACATATTTCAATATTGAAAATGGTAAAAGGAAATTAATCAAGAACCGTGAAACTAATTAAAGAAGAACCGAAATTAACTCTTAGAAGTAAAATTATCTTAGCTATAGCATACAAAATTTTTAGTTTATATTATATACTAATGCTTCATATGACTTACACAGTTATTAAAAAGCAAAAAATTAAATATATGTACTTAATTTACAATTACACTTAATAAAAAATTGAGTTAAGCTTAGAAAAAAAAAACAAGTTAGCAATTAAAAACATTCATGTTCTTTATGTTGAATAGCATTAGGAAAACCAAGGTGCATTTAAAATAATTAAAAAAAAATAAGAATAATTTAGCAGCAAGTTTTTTTTATGTAAAATATTATTTGATAAATAGTTACATAAAAAGTATACTTCATACTTCAATAAAATAAAAAAAAAATTAATGACAACGCATAAAAAAAAAAAAACAACTTTTAATAAAGAGAAATCGATTTGATGGTCCTAAAAATCAAAATTTACATATATGTTTAAAGCTATACATTTTTTAAATAACTAGTTAATTTTTTAACTAAAAAAAATTTTAATTCATACATAAAATATATATGTATAGTCAATGGAACTTTAGGAAAATAAACTTTAATTACACACTTTTTAAACTAAGATTTCCTACAATTTTAAATATTTAGTAGAATACAAAAGTCGTAAGAAATATTACAAAGTTTGAGCATACATAACAAATTTTCAAGTTTTGTAAAACAATTAAATAACTGAACAAATATTTTTAATCTTTATTATATATTAATTTACCATTTTTTGGTAATCCTCTTATTACATTAACGGCAGCATTAAATTTTTCTTCCATTGAAGCCATATTTATCTGAACATATATAACTTCCCAAATTTAGAATTTTGTAAAGATATTTTAAAAGTTTATAAATATTATATTTTTCAAAGGTTTGCTTTAACCTATCGCTATTTTTATTTTTATTAAAAACTTAATATGTAGTATTGAACTTTGAACATAATTAGATTGTAAATCTGTAAATCTTAGATTTTTTAAGACATATAATATAAAAACACTTTAATTCAGGTTCATAAACTTAACTTATATGTATTAGTGAAATAGCCTCGTAAAATATTTACAATTCTTTCAAAAAAAGTATTAATATACATATTAATTGTTAAAACACTACATACTTCAAAAATTCATTTAAATTAAAAATAAGCTATAATAATCAATTTAACATTACGTTGTTATTTATTAAAAGATAACAAAACTTTTGACAGCAATGAAATATGTTTTGACATTTAATAAAAACATTACAAAATGTCATGGAAATTTTCAATTTTATTACCACTCTTGCGGAAAATAAATGAAGTTTATTTAAAATATGTCAGATTTTTGATTTAATGCGCTATATTGACAATAGTAACCACGGCACCTAGCGGTATTTTCTATACTTATGAAAGAACTATCAAATATTAACAGCTGTTTGAACTATATGGCGGGCTTCATAAGCAAAAAATATTAAGTTAAAAAAAAAATAAAAATAATCCAATAGAAAGTAGAGTATTTAAAAAGAAAAATTGTAAAAATATTTAGGGAACATGTAAGTATTTAAATAAAAAAAATGTGAAGTGAATTTTCTCCTTCATATTAAAAAAGAAATGTTGAAAAATTTTGTTTACATAATCCATTATACTTCAGCAAAATTTCATTTCATAATCATTCAAAATGAGTAAATTTCAACATTTGTTATTGTAAAATATTTTAGACTTTGTATTCCTCAACTAAAAGTTTTGGCTGATTAATGATGTAAAAGAAAAGAAATCACATACTTAAAATTTAAATATGTATTTTTTTATACATTTTATTTGAGTTCCGTTTTTTATGTAATCAAATGAAATTCTATCTAAGAATAATATTTCTTTATACGTTATTAAAATAATTTTCAAAAGTTTAAAAAAATTGGGATTGTCAAAGAAGTCATTTTATATGTATGAACGACAGCTGGCAATCATTTCAGCCTAATTAACTTAAAATGAGGTAATTTAAACTATCAGGATTGCGTTGCGTTTTTTACTCCGATTAGAGTTTATGCTTTTATAGGATTAATTATCACACTCACATCCAGAGTTAACTTTGTTGTTGTTCTATTGGAATTTAATTACCACCTTCACATCCAAAGTTAACTCTGTCATTTTGAAGATACTAGAGTTAAATATTAAATGGTCAAAATTAGATAATAAATGGTTGGTCAAAATTAGATTGAAACATTTATTTATTTCAAACAAATAATGGAATTTTCCAAAAAAAATTAATTTTAAAAAGTATTATAAGTTCAATTGAACGATTTCACTTATTACAATTATTTAATATGTAAGTTTATAATGTTAAAATTTTGAATAAAAAAAAACAATAATGACACTTCATAAGATTTCGACATTTGTAACACTCCTTAATTCTCCCCGCTAGTATGATTAAGAAAAATTAACTCTATTAACTCGTTTCTGGTATTTCGAAACGATATTTATGACGTCAGAGAGTTTATTTTACTCTACTCCGGCATTTCGAAACGACTTTTATCTGTCATAGTGTTGATAAACACCAAAGAGTGAAACGAAAAGCACTGCAGAAAGGTCTAAATCTATTAAAAAGGAAAAAAACATCATTGTCAAATATCAGCTGTGGTATAAATTTAAATTATATTTTCTTGTTATATTATTGTTGTTATGTATTACGAAATACGATTACGTTTATAAAATAATGTGATTAAATTCATCAAATATCAAATGATTTATTTAAAAAATTTAGTTTTTTTTTAAAGGCCTAATAAAAAAAACATAGAATTAATTGATTGAAAACTGTGCGGACAATTAATTGATAGTAGATCTAAGATTAAAGAATTAAGAAAGTCATACACAAACGTCATTTTTAGTAGAAACACAGGGGCGAAAAAATTTATTAGGTATGCCGTCAATAAATTGACGTCCAGAACTATTTGTAATTTGTATAGTGCTGACTTGTTGACAATTAGCTTGTTGTATGTAAACAAATACACATGGTTATTAGTTAAAATAAAAGTTAAAAAAAATTAATTTGATTACAAAAATTTATATAATTAAATTAGTTAAAAATTAATAGTCAAAATGAATTTTGCTAAAAAATTTATGGAAAAATATGGTTGGAAAGAAGGTACATAACTTCAGTTATATAAATTTTAGGAAAATTAAGTTAATCATATGTACATACAATACATATGTATATGTATTTATAGGGGAAGGTCTTGGAAAAAATAAGAGTGGTATAAACAAACCTTTAAAAGCCAGTTTAAAATTTGATACTTCTGGTTTAGGAGTTGATAAAGCTGCTGATTTTAATAATTTTTGGTGGCAACGAGTTTACAACGAAGCATCAAACAATATCAATATTAAAGATGAATCTGGAAAAATTTCCATCCGAGCAAACAAGGATAACTCCGTCGAAGTAAATAAAAACAAAATTTTACATATATATATGTACTATTAAATAGTTTTAATTTTAGATAACAACGAAAGATTATTCAATCAAAAATTTAAAAAAGAAAAATGAAAGTCAATACGGTAATTTTTTTAAATCTTCTACATTAACTAATTCAGGAATGGAAATAGAAAATCCAAATAAAGTTGATTCTAAAGATTTAGAACTACCAAAATTTAACAACTTAACGGATGAAGAACTTTTTACTGCATGCGGTGGTAGAACTGCTCATAAAGGAGCCCGACATGGTTTAAAATTAACTGGGAAATTACAAAGACTTCAGGATCAGGAACAGGCTTTATTAGAGAAATATTCAACGTTAAGTGATTTTCCAAAAAGTACCACGATATCAAATGAATGGATAGAGGTTACTAATAAAAAGAAAATAAGTAAAACGAATAAGAATAATTGCAATAAAAATGAAGAAAATTTTAACAAAATGAATGTAGATGATAACGTAAATTCTTTGGAAAAACTTTTACATGTGACTGAATATATACATAAATCAAAAAAGAAAAAGAAAAGGGGAAAGAAAATAGATGAAGAGATATCAAATTCGTTTGAATATGTAAAAATTAGTCAAAATCAAAAAATCGACGATCGAACTGAACATAAGGTAATTAAACTATCAAAAAGGTCTAAAACTATTAAAAAGAAAAAGAAAGACAAAAAACACATAAAAGTTGATTTTGAACAAGAAAATATGGATCAAAGTGATGAAATGGAAGATGATTTAAAAACAATTGATCAAAAAATACAGAAAAATAAATTTCTTAAATTTGATAATAATGATTTAGTTCAATTGCATAATAAAAAATCTATAAAAGAAAAAAAATTTAAGAAAAATAAAATTGCCAAGATAAAATGTAAAGACAAAATCCTTGCAAAAAAACTCAAAAAAACAATGAATGTACTAGAAAATTTAAATAGTTTTCTAAGTAAAAATTAAGAATTAAAAAAAAAATAATAAAAAATTATTATTTAATTTCTTTTATGTTTTAAAAGTGTTTTAAAAAAATGTTTTTTTTTATTCCTAAACCATACAACATATAATATTTAAACTTATCTTGTTTTTCCCATCATCCTTTAATATTATAATTAATGACTTTTTCAAATTCTATTTGATCGAATATTTTAAATACCTTTCCTTTAACTACAAAGATAAATAATTACTCACGTTTACCAATTACCACACTGTACTGTAAGAGTGAAATCAAAACTTAAACAAGTTAAATTTTGTATTGTTGTGATATTGACATGAATTTATTGTTGCAATTTTTGAGCGACTTCTTTTACTTGACTAATTTTACTAGGTGGTGTCGGGAGAGTCAACTAAATTTGGTTGATTTTGACTTTTTTTAAATCAACCAAAGAAAGTCTGTTTGGGCCTTTCCACACGGGTAGTGTCCTCTTTCGTCATTTTTTACTTTTACCTTCGTTTCATACCCTCTTGCCTATAAACTAAATTTGTGGTGGGGATTTTTAGGAGTAATTTTTTAAACCAAAATTTTAAGAGTTTAAAAATTTAGTCCACTAACACAAACAAAAACTCAAATAAAAATTTTTATGAGGGTCAAAAAAATTTTATGTGTACATACGTTTCATTCTCGTTTGGAAAATTAAAGAAAAAAGTTTTTGAAACGGTCGCAGCAAATTTTTAAAAAAGTAAAGTGATTTTTGATCTTTCACTTGATGAAATTATTAAAATATATTCTATTGACAAAAAGAAATTATGTGCACAGTACAGATTTTATTCTATTTCTAGGTACATACATATATAATATATATTATTTAAAAATTACAGGCAAAAAAATCTTATGTTACTTAAATACAAAAAAAAATTTATTTGTTTTATGCGTGCTTTTTTTTTATATTTATTATCTACCTCTCGCAACAAATTTTGTTTTAAAATGAAATATTTACACACACATATAAAAGTAACGACTATCGAGAGGAACAGTGTGGAAATAAAAAAAAGAGGAAAGTAGTCACGAAACGAAAGAGGACACTACTCGTCTGGAAAGGCCCTTTCGCGTTAAATCAATTAACTTAGTTTCAATTAATTGATTCAACTTGTTTCAACTATGATTTTTTACGCGATTAGACTTGCATATTTTCTCCACATTTTATTTTAGTTTTTTTTTTTAAAATAAGCATTAGCGGTTACACATCACGGTTTTCCAATTTGAATGATATGATTTCTAAGTGATGTTTCGCCCAATTGTAGTATGTCATATCTGTAATTTTTTTTCATTGTATTCAGTAATGTTTACAATTTCATCATGGACCAACGTAAACGTCGTGAATTTGCTGATTTTGTCTTGGAACAATTTAAAAACTATAACGATTTTTTTAAGAAAATCATCTTCTCCGATGAGGCTCACTTTCATCTGAGTGGTGCGGTAAATAAACAAAACTGTCGATTCTGGTGCGAAGAAAATCCACAAATTATTCATGAACAACTATTACATTCACCTAAATTGACAGTTTGGTGTGGTTTTTGGTCTGGTGGAATCATCACTCCGTACTTCTTTCGAAATGAAGCTGGTAACACCGTTACTGTCAATGGAGAGCGGAGATCGATGATAACCAACTTTTTATGGCCGAAATTGGAAGAAGTTGATCTTGACATCTGGTTCCAACAAGACTGGGCTACGTGCCACACAGTACGTGCAACAACGGAATTATTGTGAGAAAAGTTTGGAGATTCGGTTATTTCAAGAAATTGTGACATTGAATGGCCTGGGGTTATTTGAAGACATTGGTCTTTAGCAATAAACCAGACTTTCTTCAAGCTTTAGAAGTCAATATTGAACGTGCTATTCATGACATACGACTTGATTTAGTGGAACATATACTCGAAAATTGGGTTCATCGAATTCGTTCCTGCAAAAGAAGTTGTGGAGGCCATTTGAATGACGTTTTATTCAGAACTTAATTGTATCGATTGTACTTCACATTAAATAAAAAACATTTAAATTTCCTTAACAATTAATGTGTTTTTTTTTTTTAAAGAAATCATATGACTCAAATTAGAAAACCCTGTAATTTCGTAGTATCACTTTTTTGAATTAAGAACTTTATGATTTATTTTTAATTTTCTATTGAATTCTTTATAATAAATATGCTTATTTATTATTATACCCTTTATAATAATATAAAAAAAAATATTTTCATATTAATAAAAATTTTAAATAGTTTTAATTTCAGAGAAATTTAAGAAATGTCTAAAATAAGTTCGAAATGGCAGAAAACAATATTATTGAAGAAAATAAGAAATATGGAAATTGGAAGAAAAATGAAAAAAGGAAAATTTCATTTTTTTTAAAATAATGAAGGAATATGAAGGAATATTGAAGAAATAATGATGTCTAATCGCCAAGTTAAAGTTCTAACTGAATTCTATATTGAAAAAAACCATTTTTTCTAATACATACATATATGTAGGGTATTTTAGAAATTTGCCATTTCCATTTGCTACTTGGCCAGGCACAATGAGACACTTCACAAAAATATATTTGGCAAATATATATAGCATTCTAATATGTATTAATTTTAAAAAAGCCTACATACATTACTAATACATATAACATTTAACATTCAAATAAAGAAACTGCAAAGAGGGAGGGTGCTTCAGTAATTCACATACTAATCAAAATTAATTTAAAACATTCATAAAAATAAAATAAATAATTAAAATCTTTTCTTTTTTTTTGTTTTATATTACAAGATTCCATTTCTTTATTTCATTTAAATTTCTTGTACACAATATAAGTTTACGTTTTATTTATATATGAATATTATATATACTATATATATATATAATATTATATTACACGTATTTTCTTTATTTATAATAAGTTTTAATTTTTGTTTTCTCGCACGGCCAAAACATTTTGTTATTTTTTTTTTTTTTCATGAAATTAAATATTAATTTTTTTTTTTTTTTTATTTATGTATATTATTTTTTTTGTTTCTGTTATTTAATTTTATTTTTATATAACCTTAAATATAGAAAAAAAAAAAAAATAGTTTATAAAATAGAAATTAAAAAAAATTTAATTTTTAGATTAAAAATATATATGTATGTATAATGTTAGTATAACATCTAAAATTGAAAATAAAATGAACGAACTTTTTATAAGTATATAAAAAAATAAAAATTATGTATGTATATTAAAATATGTTTATTTATTTTAAATAAAATCTTTATATATTATAATTAATATATTCTTAATAATATAATAAATATAAATTTATTTTTTTAATATAATTATAAATAAAGAAACTATATTGTATATATATATTACATAAAACAGTGTACCTATATATAAAAAAAAAAAAAAATTATATATTAAAACTTAAAAGGAAGTTTATTATAAACTAAAATTGGAAGATCTATATTATTATTAAATTTTTATTTTACTTTGTGTTGACAGTTACAAAAAAAAAAAAAAAAAAAAAAAAAAAAACGGGATTTAAAAATTTCAATTATGATATTAAACTTATATATATATATATATATAAATACTTATATATACTTTGCATGTAATTTGCAAGTATACTAATATGAAATTTTTACACGAAATATATTATACATTATGTATGTATGTATGTATGTAAGAAGTAAAAGAAAATGGAATAAGGTAGATGATGAGTTTATAATGTAATATCTAACATATTTTTATTAATTTTTTTTTTAAGTTTTGTTTTTTTTTTTTTTTTTTTTTTTTTTGAAATGTTATTTTAAAAAAAGATTTTCAGTTTTTTTTTTTTTTTTTTTTCCATTAAATATAAGAATCATATTATTACTTTAAATATTGCATGTACGTTAAACGTTTTCTGGTTCCGGAAATGTTTATTATAAATTTAACACATTTTTAGACTTTGAATTTAAATTTTTACAATATATTATATACTTAATATATACATACGTATACAAATAAATTTTAATGTGTATATATAATACATATTAAATTAAAAGTTATTCATGCATTTTCTTAAATCAAAAATTTGTTAAATTTATATTATTGCACTTGATGAAGATTTGTGTGTTTTATTTTTTTTATCTTAAAACTCAATTTATTAAAATTGAATTTTTATTTTATTATTATTTTTTTTTTTTAATGAATATGAGAAAATGCATGAATAAATTCAATGTCTATTTGGTTTGTGTGATTTTGGATGCGCTTAAAACGTATAACATATTTTTTTTTTTTTTCCTATTTTATTTAGAAATTTTTTTTGTTTTATTGCCTTAAAATACAATTTTTAATTTTCGAAAAGTCTTCTCTTATGTATATATATATATTTTTTTTTAATTTATCTTAAAAATGTCGTGATATATTTTATAATTTTCTTTTTTTTTTTAATTTTTGCAATCTAATCTGTATTTTTAGATTTTCATATTGAATTTCAAATATGTTTTGTCAATGTCAGTTTTAGTTTTTTGTTTTTTTTTTTTTTTTTGTTATCCTAAAATTTAAATTTTAGTTTTATTTTGATTTTTCAATTTTGCACGTTAAACATACATACACTTTTTTCCTTTATTATTTTTAGGTATTTTTTTATTTTTTTTTTTTATTTTTAATATCTTTTGCTTTCTTTGTCGAGTTTTTTTATTTTTTGAATAGGTATTTTAAATTTTAAAATTTCTAAATGAAGCATTTTTTTAATTAAAAATTTTTTTTGAAATTTTATTTTATTGTTTACCTTTAAAATAATTAATTTAAAGATTAATAAACGAAAAGATAGTATAGTAAAAAAAAAAATTAAAAGAAAATTATTATTAAGTTTTTTGTATTTTAAAATTCCTTTTTAATATTTTAGAAACTTTTTTTTTACGCAAATTTCCATAATTTTAATCCTTATTATTAAATGTGGGTTATTTAAATTTTGGAACAATTAAAACCGTAAAATAATTGTTTTTGTACTAAATTTATATAATATTTATTGAAAAATTCATATAAATGAGAAAATAATATTAATCTTTATAATTATTTATTATTATTAATTTTTTTTGTATTAATTTTTTAATTTTAAAAGATTAAATTTGTTGAAAATAGGTATTATGAATATTTATTTTCTTTTTAAATATATTATTATTATTATAATTAAATTACTTTTAAGAAAGCTTTGAATTTATGTTTAAAAAAAATTTTATATTGAAGAAGAAAAAAAATTAATTTAACAAATTAAAATTTTTGAACGATATATATTTTATATACTTAAAGATTTTTTCATCATGCTGTTGTTTTTTTTTAATCTTTTTCAAAAAAAAAAAAAAATTTTTTTAAAGACTGTCTGCTATAAAGCAATAACGGTGATTGTATATAGATAAATGGAATAAGAATTAAAAAGGATTAATTAATAATAATATAACAAGAATTGTATACCTTTATGTGTATGTTTATTATAAAATATTTTTAAATTATTTCTAAAATATTAATTTGTAATAATTTAAGTGTTTAATTAAATTCTAGTCAATAATTCGGTTCAAAAATATGACATTTTACTTACTGCAATTTATATGAGGTAATTTAAATAAGAAATATCAGCTACGTTATGAAAAAAAATTTTTAGTTATGCTAATTGCTAATGCTGAATTCCATTGTAGAATATTGAAAATCTGTACCGGAACTCCTTTTTTTTTTCGAAAATTCTAAACCAGGTGTTTTGTTTTTATTTTTATATGTAACATTTTAAAAACGTAATGAAGTTTATTATTGAAGAAGTAATAGTTTAAATTATATAAGTACATATCTAGATAATAATTAAAGTATAAATATATAAAAAGTATTTTAAAATTCTTAAAGAATATGAATTTTGTTTGTTCCTTATGAACAATATTTTTATTACCATTCATAGGAAAAACAATTTGCCATATTGAACTTGATTAATTGTTATTTTTACCTTTAAAAAATATAAAATTAATATAAATGAATATTTTTTTTCGTAGATTTTTAACGTTTTTTGTTACACGCTGGAATTAAGAATTTCTATACAATATTTCGAAACTTCAAAAATATTTGGTACGTCCAAAATTGACAATTAAATTTTCGATTGACAAAAAAATTGACAATTAAATTTTCGTAATTTCGACGAATACGAAACTTAGCATTACGATGATTGATGAAATAATAGGTGTGTGCAGATTAAACGCTCTAAATGTTGAATCTGTTGGTAGAAAACAGAAATAATTTAGAAAAACTTGATAGAAAAAATTATATTTTATGTGAAGACAACAAACTGTCCAAATGAATTGAAGGATTTTAAATCTATTGCAATTCTATATTTGAATTAAATTTTTATTTGGCTCTTTAAAACTAAAAAAAAATTAAGTAAATTCTCTATTCTGTTTCTGTTCATTTAATAAATAAATAATTTCTTTTTAGTATTTATTTTTGTAATAAAAAGCCGTGTTTTAAAAAAATTTTTCAAAGATATTTTAACCTTGATTTAACTTTTACGAAACGCGAACCGAATTACAATAATTTAGAAACAATTTAAAATTTTTATATAATATTTTATGTTTTACAAAAATAAGAAAAAAACAAAAAAAAAACAAAAATTATATCACTATATTAATTAAATATAATAAGAGACAAAAATTATTTGGTATATTAATGTATATCTACTTATTTTCATTATTTTTATAATTATTTAATTTAAAGTAAAACTCAACAGTTAGTAGATTTATCCATTAATTATTATTATTTTGTTGTTTGTTTTTTTTTTTAATTAATTTTTTTTTTTGTTTTGTTTTTTTTTTTTTAAATTCATATCTGGTTTTATATTACTTTTTTATTCTTTCTTTATTTTTTTTTTGTTTTACGTTTTAATATAAATTTTATAATATCTGTTTTTTTTTTTTTTTTTTTTAATTTTATATATGTATAAATATTTTTGATAGTTCTTTTTGTTTAATTTATTACTATTTTTTTTTTTTTTTATTTTTATTTTATTTTTATATGTAAAACTAATTTCGGTCTATTGTTTTTTTTTTCATTTTGTATATAGTGGTGTATAATATAATATAAATTTCATTTAAAAAAAAAATAATAATATAATATCACTATTTCTATTGATTTGTAGTTTTGTAGTTTTGTAGTTTATTGTAAAAAAATTTAACCATATTTTTTTTTTATTTTGTTTTTAAAAATTTAAGTATTTTTATTTAAAAATTTATTTTGTTTTTTCCTGTAACTAAAAACAATTTCTATTTTTTTTTTTTTTGTTTGATTTTTTTTATTGTAATTTTTGTTGTATGATTTGTATAAAAAACATTTTTCATTATTTTTTTTTTTTTCTTTTTCTATTTTATTGTGTTTAGTTTTTATTTTAAATTTATTTTTTTTTTTTGTTTTTTTTTTCAATTAAATTACATAAAAAATAAAAAACAAGTAATAGTTTCTATGGCACATTTGTTGCAGTTGCAGTTAAATGTATTTTCCAATGTTTTATTACAAAAAGTTTATAAATATATAAATATATATATGTATTATAAAATATATGAAATGTTTTCTTTTTTATATTATTAAAATTTACTATTTAGATATTTGATTTATTTAAATTTATTAAAAATAAATTGTGTATTTTTAAATAGAAAAAAAGAAGAGATTTGTTATTTCTTAAAAATTCAATTAAAAAATAAAAAAAATTGACTTTTTCTGTAATGTTTTAAATTATTTTATTGTTGATATTTTTATTTTAAGTTTGTTTTTTTTTTTTTTTTAAGTTTTTGTTTTACCTCTGTTTAAATTAATTGAAAATTTTTAAAATGTATACATATAAAATATACACATTGGACTATTTTTTAGCTATTTATTTATACTTAAATATGGATTGTAAAAAAAACCATCATATGATAGAAAATAATTAAATCGATTTTAAATTATTATATTAAACAAATTAAAGGTTTTCTTTTTTTTTTTTTATATATATTTTTTGTTTTTTTGTTTTATTTATAATACTAATCAGAAATATACCTGTGTTATTATTTTAAATAAGTTTATCTAGGAACAATATTGATTAATCATGTTTTACATTAAATTTAACTAGTTTCTTGTATTATTATTTATTATATACACATTTTTTTTACGTACAAAAAAATGTACATATTTCACTATTTAAAAATTAAATAAAATTAAAAAAAAAAAAAAAACAAAAAACTATTTATAATATATATTTTTTAATAAATATGTATATAAATAATAAAATGAATATAATTTAAATAAAATACTTATTCTGTTATCCATATTATTGATATAATAAATTTAATGACATATAATTAAAGCTTTATTTAAGTTAAAAATAAATATGAAAATTTTTTAAAGCACTTTTCTTGCAAAGGAATTTATAAAAAACTGATATAAGAATTTCATTAAAATTTAATATTAATAAGAAATAATATAATTATATGGGCAAATTCTTTATTGTCATAAACCGAACATTTGTTAAAGTTTGAAATTTTTTTTTTTTGTCATTGACGCTGCCAGTCGTTAATTTTTTATTGTAATAAATCGATTTCTTTACTATTTTGGTCTTTGTATTTACTGTGCACGCACAATGATAACAACAACGACTATTACCATACAATACAAAAACAAATTGTCGTTGTCGTTCAATTTGATTTTAATTTAATTTTGTCGTTGTAGAACATAATTTTGACAAATTCCACACTATGTAACTAAATAATATTTTTGTCAGTTTATAAATAATCAGATATAGAGGCGTAATTTTATGTACAAAAAAAATATCAAATATAATTTGAAATTTTGTGTTCGAATTATTTTTTTAATTTATGAACCTATTCGGCAAATTATTAAAAAAACTTGTTAAAAAATGTTTGAGTTTTCATTAATAATTGATTAAAAAAAAAATATTAATTTTTAATTAACATTTTCATTGCCAGCAAAGTAGTAAATACAAGTAGCAAAGAACAATTATTAATGCTTTACCACATAACATGTCAAATATGCCTATCGTTGTAATTGTGCGCCATTCAACGATAACGAAATATATTTTAATCGTTGTCGTTCTCATTGTGCATGGCCTGTTATGAAATGTAACTGTATACTTTAAAATTTTAAAAACGAAAATGTTAAATTTTTGTTGTCAAAAATATCAAACAATGTTTGTTTGTAGTTTTTAGTATTCTCAAAGGAAAACGATTAATAAATTAATAATGAGCGAAACTAGTAATTTTTTACAATTTTAAATATTTCAATATATTTAATACACAGTTATAGTTTTAATAAAAAAAATTTTTAAATAGACACTACTTTAATTGATGTTGACAGAAAGGTTATATGCGACATCAAACTCAATAACAATTTTATCAATAATTTTGTTTCAGCAATATACTTGTGTCGTAAGCATATGACAAAAAAAGAATTTACCCCATATTTTCAAAAATTCAGTTAAATTTTCATATTAATAAAAAAGATTTATTAAAAATTTAAAAAAAAACAAATTTAAAAAATTATGATAATGATAATAATTTGATCCTAACTTCAAACTAAACTTTTGTATTAAAATTAAATAATTAATTAATAAAACAATAATATAATATATAACAACTCTTGCAAAAAATAATAATACTTATGAATGTATATATATAGGATTGTATATATATATATATAAAATAAAAATATACTGAGTACATTAACAACAAGTATTTTTCTATTTATATATGATATTATGGTCTATTATTATAATTAAATTAAATATACGCTATATATATAAATATATAAAAATAATTAATAATATTTAGAAAAAAACAAAAAAAAAAAAAATTTTTAATTTAAATAAAATAAATGAATTATCTATTAAATCTATTGCAAAACAAAAAAAAGAAAAAAATTATTATTGTATTTTGATTGAAAAAGTTTTTTTTTAAAATCATAATAGTATTTGCAATAAATATTGTAATATATTTTATTTAAATATTTTTTGTTTTTTTTTTTTTTTTTTGTTTTTTGTATTCAATAAAAATATAACAACAATATGAATTCTTTTTATTTATATTTACTAGATTTTTAACTGATTTTTTTGTTACTGTATTAATTGGTTTTTTATTTTATTTTTTTTTTATTTTTCCTACTTTTTATATTGTTACTATTTCTTTTTTTTTTTTTTTGTTTTTGTTATTTGTGTGATTTTTAATTAATGTTTTTTTTTTTTTAAACTATTTTTCTTTTGTTTAAAAATTACTTATAAGATTTTTCTGTTTTTTGTTTTTTTTGGTTTTAAGTGTAACGAGGTAGTGTATAAAGATACATATTTTTTTTTTTTTTTTTTATTTATTTTAAATTAATTAGTTTTCATATATAATATAATGTAACATATGTATATAATCGAATAATAATACGATTTATTTTTATTATATAATTGAATTATATATAATATAAACTGTTTTGAGAATTAATAGTTTTTGTACATTACAGAAAATTTTGCAAAATAAAAATTTATATTATGAATATAGAAATTTTGATGATTGATTTTAAAATAAAAAAAAATTTAAGTAAAATATTTATAAATAAAAAACTGTTAAAGTATAACATAGAAAAAAAATATATATATATATATTTACCCTTAAATAAAAAATAACATTTTGAAAAAAGGTATTTATAATAATAAGTCATAAATAAGAAAACATTTCATTATTTCATATTATATATACATTATATATTTATATATATATATAAAACTATTGTTAAAATATTGAAAAATACTATTAACTTTTTTGTATATTGTATTTGAGGCTATTGTTAACAAAAATAATATTTCTTTTTTTATTTCATTTTTTCTATTTTAATTTATTTAATTTTATTTTTTATTTATTTATTTATTTATTTTTTTTTTTTTTTTTTGGGTACATTTTGTGAATTTTTGTAAAAAATATTTTCTTTTTTTTAAATTATTAACTATTGCAATTTTTTTTTTTTTATGTATTGTTTTCATCATATTTAATATAATTTATATATTAAATAAAGTTTATATTTTCATGATATTTTATTATCTTTTTTGCTCGGTTTTATATTATATATTTATATATATATATATATATATATATATTATATTTATACATATATATATAGTTTTTATTTTTTTTTTATTTCTTTTTAGTACATTTTTTATACTTTACATCCTTTAGTTTGTTTTTGTTTTTTTTGGTTTTTTTTTTTTTTTTGCTTTTTAAATTAATATCTTAAAAACTATTATCACTATTGTAGAATGCTGTAAAATAATTATTTTTGCTTTCGTATTTGGTTTGGAAAAAAAAAAATTTTTTTTTTTTATTTTTTTAGGCATTTTTGTATTATTTATAATAATGGCATTTAATTTTAAATAATCCGTTCTATTTTTATTTTGTGTGTTTTGTTTAATAAATATTCAAGTTTTTTATTGAAAAACTTTTATTAGAAACTGGTAATTAAATTTAAATTGTATATACATATTTAAATAAATATATGAAAATATTAATATATTTTTTCAAATACGTAACAATATTTTGCATACTTTTAGGGTTAGTATTGTGTTTTTTTTTTTTTTTTTTTTGCTTGAAATTAGGCCTTATTTGTTTTTTTCGCAAAAATAAAATATAATATTAATATGAATATGATAATATTACGTTAATAAAATTATTAACGAATTTGGATTATTTTAAATATCCTATAATGGATGATATTTTAAGTATCAATAAATAAATTTAAATGTATATGTTCTGTTGAATAAAACAATGAAAAAAATCAGCGTCATTTCCAATAAAAAATAATATGAAATATTTAAAATATTATTAAAATTATATAATAATAATATATATATAAATAAATTTATTATACATCTATATATATTCTTAAAATTAGGAAACAAAATATTAATTAATTTATCACAAAATCCAGTTCTATATAATATAAAAGTTTTTCAAAAACATAAAAAATCCTAATTTATTTTGGATATTATTTTTATATATTGATGCTTGTTTTTAAGTTTATTTTGGATGTCAATTTTTTTTGATTTTATTTGATTTATATATATATATATATATATATTTTTTTTTTTTGTATTTAATATATTATATAATATTTTTAAATGAAATAACTTAAAAGAAAAAAATAGAACGAAAGCTCTGAATATTTTTTGTAATGTTATTAAAAATATCTTTAGATTCATTTGGAGCTTAAATTATTACTGCATATATGTATATATACATATATCATTTTAAAAAGTAATATCTAACAAAAAAATGTAAAATTTAAAAAAATTAAAAAAGATATTACTTTTGTAATAGCTGGTAAAAGTAATATTTTAAAGATCAATAAATAATTTGCTTCATATATTATATAATATAATATGTTTTGATCTTATGTATATAATTTGTTCGTATATATTTTGGTTTTTTATTTTTGATTTTTTATACATTTTAAATTTTTTTTGTTGTTTAATTGAAGAATCTTAATATATTATATTTAGATTATTTATTTCTTTTATTTATGTTTTTTTGTTTTATTTATTTTTTTTTTTCAATGTCTCAATTCATTAAGTATATAGGAAATTTCTATATATATATATATGTATATATATATATTTTTTTGTTTTAAGTGTATTATTTTAGAAGTTCTTATTTCAAATGAACACTTCTTATATTTTATATTAATTTTTTAATTCATAATTCTAGCAAGGTTTAAGATTTTTAAGGTTTTAACTCTTGTTTTTTTTTTTTCTTTTTAAGATCTTTTAATTGTACAATTTATATCTTTACATTTTGTTTTACTTGTTTTATTCCTTTTTCATATAACTAGTGCATGCGTACTCTCATTGCTTTTCTTTTTTTTTTTTTAATTATTTATTATGACTTTGTACTTTAGTTTCAAGTCCGGGTTTTTTTTTTAATGGTTAATTTACAAATTTAAATACACAGCTGATTGATGTATAGATTTGAATTAAATTTATTTAGTATTGCTTTATATATTTAGTTAAATTTTGCTGAGTTTTTGTTTCTCTTTGAAATTATATATAAAAATTGAAGGAAAATGGAATAATTTTATAATGATATATTTGGTTTTTTTTTTAAATAAATAAGGATCAAGATATAAAAGGTATAAAAAGAAATATTGTTGAGATAAATATTATGTTTGTTTGAAAATATTGTTAAGATAAGTAGTGTTGAATATATCACTTAAATATAATATATTCATTAAAAAAATATTTAAAAAACATATTATATATTTAAAATTCTAATCTATTATATTTAATTCTTTTCTTATATACATCATATTCTAAACTTGTGTATTTAATTGTATGTTTTTTCTTTTTAAATTGATTTAGATTTTATTTTTTTGCAAAAGACTTTCGAAATTGTATTTCTGGTAATATATTATATATAATATTATATATATTAATATATATATATATATATATTATATATATATAATATATAAATGAATATCTATATTATATAAACATAAGTACATATATGTTTTTATTTTTTTTCAATATATATATATATTTGTAAAATTTGTCATTACTTTATGTATTTTATATAATATATATATATATTATAAGATTAAAATTTTAATTTTTAATAATGCTTACAAAAAAAATTATGCTTTCCAAAAAAAAAAAATAAAAAAAAAAATCCAATGATGACTTAAAATATTTTACAATTTAATTTTAAATTTATTTATATTTTATTTTTTTTCTTTAATAATTTATTTTTCGTTAATGCTTTCGAAATTAAAATTTTGTTATACATTTATATTATATAAATTTAAGTTTTTTTTTTTTGTTTGTTTTTTTGTTAGCTTATAATAATTAAATTTAATATTAATGTTATGTTTCTGAAGGGTTATTATTATATAATTGTTTGTCATTTGCCTTAATATGTTTTTTTTTTGTGTGTTTTTTTTTTAGTAACATTTCTACGTTTTTTTAATAATTTTTTTTTTTTGTTTTTTTTTTTAAAAAGTATCTAAAATTTTGAATTTTTAAAATTAATATTCATGAATATATGTATTATCTATATATATATATTATATATTTTTATATCCAAACAAATATATTATATACATATATATAAACTTATTAATATGATTTTTGCCTTGCAAATTTTTGTTTTTGAAAACATATAAAAAGAAAATGATTTTATGTAATTTTATTTTCTTTTGTTTTTATATTCTTTTTTTTTTTTTTTTATTATTAATTTTCTTAATAATTTAAGTATATTAATTTTTAAATTAATATACGTATGTTTATATATCCATTATCAATAATCTAAATTTTAATGTGATTATTTGAATTATATTATATTAATTATTTAAAAGTGAATTATTTTTTTTTTTTGTTTACTTGGTAGATAGAAAATTTATTTTCATAATTGCTAAATTTTATGTTTTCTTTTTTGCCTAGATTTTTTTACATTATATTAAACATTTAAAATATTATTAATTTTTTTTTTTTTTTGTATTTATATTTAACAAAAATAATAATAATAAAAAAAAAAAAATTTTAAATAATACTATATATAATACATATAAAAAAAAAAGTAAAATTAAATAAATAAAAATGTAATTTTTTATGTGAAAATTTAGAAAAAATATACAAAAATAAAATAAAACAAAAAAAAAAAACAAAAAGAATATATACGTATGTAAAAATAATAAGGATAGAGCAGAATTTTGAATTTTTTTTTAAAAATTTCAAACTTACTAAACTTTCCATTCCAAAAAACATTTTCAAACATTTTATCTACAACATTTTTTAAATTTTTAATTAATTTTTATTTTTTTTTTATATTATTTAATTTATTATTATTATTTTTTTTTTTTAATTGATTTTGCTAAATTTTTGATAAAAAATTTTGATTTCTAATATAAATTAGTTTTTTTTTTTTATTTTTAATTTTTTTTTTTTTCGTTTTTTTTTTTAAAAAATTTAGATTTAAAATTTTGTTTATATCACAGTGACATTCAGTCTAAATAATTTTGAGTGGATTTTTTAACGTTATTAGCATATTTTGAAGAAAAAATTTATTTAACCTAAAATTGGAAAATGTTAAATTACGAAAAAAAGTTTATATTTTTTTTATATTACAAATATAATAATTTTTAAATATTAGAAAAAAAAAAAATAAATTTTTTTTTTTTATTATAACGAATATTAGGTATATATAAATATATATATATATTTAATAGGTAATTTTTAAAAATTTTAATTAATTAATTTTTTCTTTTTTTTTTTTTTTAAACACTAAACAACCAAAAAATTTCAAACATTTTATTTTTACTCATTTAATAACCGCATATATTTTGTGCCTAAAATTTATTTAAATATAAAAATGGTTTACATCAAAACACGATAATAACGTTGATTCCACATTATCTTTCCCAAAAAGTATTTTTTATTTTTTTTTTTTTAATTTTTTTTTTTTTTGTCCTTTCATAATTTTTATTTCCTAAACATTTAAAAACATTTCATTTAAAATCCAAAGCATTCAATATTTGATTTAATTACATTTCTTTTCTTTTTTTTTTAACTATAATCGCACCCGAAACAATAAATATTTTTTAAATATATCACCGAAATAATAAATAATATTTTAAAATGTATACACTTTCATTTTTTCATTAAAATTCTTACATTTTTAATTTTATTAAATTCATAATTTTGTTTTTTTTTTTTTTTTTCTTTATTAAAAAATTTTGATACGCTCTTTCAAGAAAAAAAAAACGAAATACAGAAAAAAAAAATATTCAAAATAAATAAAATTATATAATAATATAATAAAAATAAAAATCAATTGCAAACACTTTAATTATTTATTTTAAATACTTAATGTAAAAAGAAATAAATTGTAAATGGTTAAATATTAAAAAGATTTGAATTTAAATATTTTTAATTAAATGAAAAACATTTTTAAGAAATAAGTACACAATTGTTTTTAAAAATGTTTTAAATTGTTTTTGTTTTTTATTATCCAGGGTGTACTACGTGTACATAAATCTTAGGAAAAATATTTGATTATCAATAAAACAAAGTTTTAGGTCATAACTTAAATATCTAGAAAAACTCTGTGAAATATACGTTTTTTTTCTTGATTTATATACAAACGGACATGGAGGGTCTTCTAATTATTTAATAATTATACAGTAATACGGACATTTATTCATGTCTATTAATTAAAAAAAAAAAATTTTTTAATAAGCTAAAAAAGAAAATAATACAAAATAAAAATTAAAAATATACTTACAAAAGAAAAACTGAAAATATATAAAATTATTTTATTATCAAACTACAAAAGGGGAAAAAATAAAATCAAAACTAAATAAAAAAAAAAAAAACATAAAAAACTATTATAAAAATTATTGCATTTTTATTAAATATATTAATAACTATTAATAAAATAATATTCATCATATTCAACTTATTTTAACTTGAACAATATACTAAAAAATTAAAAATAAAAATAAAAAAAAAAAAGCTTTATTAAAAAATAAACACAATATATAAATTTTTAACATATTATAATATTATTATTTATAACTAAATTATATAATATATAGTAACTTATTTATTTATTGTTTTTTTTTTTTTTTTAATAATAATAAACTTAAAATTTAACTAAAATGTATAGATTATAATATCGTATATATAAGTAGTGATGGATATTAAAATTTAAGAATTAAATGCAAAAATAAAAAAATATTTGACATAATAAAATTTAATAATATAGGTAATAATTTAATTTTTATAAAAAAAAAAAAAAAACAAAAAAAAAATATACATATAAATAGAAAAAAAAAATAGAACTTTACAATGAAAATTTAAATTGTATACAATGTACTTTTAATTAACAATGAAAATATAATAAAAAAAAAAGGGAAGCTACATGACTGAAAACTTATATTTCATAATCTGTATAGTAGATCTGTAAATTTTGACTAAATAAAAATTAATATCAAATTTCTTAACGTTATTCATAAATAAAAATAAAAATCAAAATCTAGTAGATTTCAAAATTAAAGAATGAAATTGCTAGTATGCAAAAGAATTTTTGTAAAAGTGTTTTTTTTTTTTTTTTAATTTTTTTAAATTGATTTTGAAAGTTTATGTGTTAAATTTGATTTTTTTTCTTTAGTATTAATATAATTAACATTTTTTATATAAATTTAAGTTTGAGCTATATTTTTTTTTTTGTGAAATTTAAAATGTAAGTACATATTTTATACTATAGCTAACTATTTAATGTATATACAACTTTAAAGAATAGTCGATTAAATATCAAGTTAATAAAGAATTTCTTTTCGACATTGCAAAGTATACATGAGCAACGGTAAAATTATTGTCAGTCTGTAGCATTTATGAAAACACTCATACTTTATTTATAACAATTAAAAAAGAATATTAAAATATAGGATTATAATGGGACTTATGATTGAAAATGCACGGAAAATGGCGCGTTCGAAAAAGATTATTCAATTTTACTCTATATTGGTATGATTGAAAACGCGTGATTAAATTTTAATTCGAAATTTTTCAAAATTAAATGACAGATGTCAAAAACAATTTTTATTTTTTAGTATAATATAAACGTCAAGTTATAAAGTAGGTAATTTTAAATTTTAGTATTGAGGAAGTTTTAATTCCCAAGACAAAGTTTCACTTGAAAATTTAGAAATAAAATTTTCTACCAAATTATTTTCTTTTACTCTCTGTACCAATTCAGCGTATTTTTCCCATTTCGTTTTTTTGTTCTTCTAATCACAATAGGTAAAATATTAGAAAAGTTAAATTAACAAACTGAAATTTTTTCATTTTGTTTACATAAAAAATTTGAAAATAAATCAAAAACTAATAATTATGTTTTTTTTTTTTAATTTTTTGTAAAACTCGAACATATTCACGGATTTCACTTATATACACAATAAATTAATTTCGTACGTTTTTAATAATACAAATAACTTTGAAAAAAAATTTTTCCCGCGTGTTTCCAATCATACGGATAATAGTTTGACATTTCGTTAGTATTTACACATTTTCTGTACGGTTTCAATCATATGGCCCTAATATATAAAATAAAATGTTTTAAAAAATTTATTATACTTTCATTATTAAACGTAAATGACGAACAACATTAAATTTTAAAATGAGTTTTATAAGTCGTGTATGACAAAAAAAAAACTAAATACACGATGAAAAGGAATATAAATTTTTTTATATTAGTGATTTTAATAAATAGCTGTGTTTGCACTTGATTGACAGATACAAAAGAAATAAAAAACAAAAAAAAAATTAATAAAAAAAAAATAGAAAAAATTTAAAAAATTAATAATATTATGTAGTATTAAATTAATTAATTTTTTTTTTTTTTTTTATTTTAAATTTTGAACGCATGATTTTATAAAAAAATATTTCTATCATCAAGCATTTTAAATTTTGATTTTAATTTTGTTCTTTTTTTTTTTTTTATAAATTTAAAAAAAAAATATATCTTAAGTATAATATTAAACTTATAGTATACAACATTTTTTTATTAAAAAAAAAAAAAAAAAAATATGTATATGTATTTTTAAAATACATTATTAAAAAAAAAACACAAACTATATAAAAAAAAAAAACAAAAATTATAAGAAATTTTGGTTATAATGGATTCATTTCCAAAAGTTCAAAACTTATTTGTTTTTTTTTTTTTTTGTTTTTTTTGTTATTCTTAATTAATAATTACTTTACTAGAAATTACTAAATTCTAAGAAATTTTTTTTTATTTTTAAGTTTTTTAGTATTTTTGTGTTTTTCATCTTTTTAATAAATAATGTTTTTTTTTTTTTGTGTTTGTTTTTGTTTGTTTTTTAACATTTTAATCAAAACACATTTAATGTGTTTTTTTTTTTTTTGTTTTTTATTTTATATTAGATAAATATCTTTTCTTTTTTTGCTTTGTTTAAAGTATATTCATTAAATATTTTGTTTTAATACTTTTTTTTAGTAATTTATTAATTTTTTTTTTTTTTTTTTGTTACTATCTGTATATATTTTGATATTATGATATTTATACTTAATTATGAAATAAATTGTTTAATTAAAATAAACAATTATTGTGTATTTTTTTTTTTTTTGTTTTTTTTTTTTGCTTCAATAATATGTAATAATCATTTAAAATATACGTATTTTGATTTTATGAAGGGATTACCGTTGTTTTTTTTTTTTTCTTTTTGGTTTGCTGATCATTAAATGTTTTTATGTTTATGGATTTTTAGATTTAACTTTTTGTTTGTATTATTTTGAATAAAAATAAGCAAAATCTAATTAAAAACTGATTTTGAGCATTAAAAAAAAAAAAAATTAATTAAATTAGTGAATTGGTCACTATCAAATTTTATTTTGAATGGTATTATTGAAAAACAAAAAAAAAATATCATATCAACAAATTGAAAAGTAATAAAAAAAAAATTTTTATAATTTATTATTTAAAATTTTATTAACTTATCAATTTTGAAATTTTTAACTGAAACTAAATAATTATAATATTGTATAATATATTATACAGGTGAAAGTGACCAGCTTCTTGTTTCAAATATTATAGTTATGGCACATTTATAATCTGATAAAAAGCATAATTAAGTACAAAAAAAAAAAATTTTTTTTTGCGAAATCTTAAACTATTCAATAATGACAAAAAAAAAAAATTTTTTTTATATTAATTTTACAAATTATTGCACAAATAATAATACTAGCAAGTGTAAAGTATAAATATATGTAATATCTATACTTTAAAAAAAAGAAATTTTTGTTTTAGAATAAAATATCCTATACTTTACAAAACAAATCAATTAAAATTAATTATAAAAAAAAATTACTTTAAATGAAAAAAAAAAAAAACCAAATCATTTACGTAAGTTATAGTTTTTTTTTTTTTTCTAACAAAACAAAAATAAATGACTTAAGGTCAAACAGCCGAATTTGCAAAATCTAAAAAAACAGAAAACCAACATTATTCGATATTTATTCTATATAGTTAACAAGTTACTACAAAAAAAAAAATATAATAAAACAAAAAAATTTTGTGAGATTTTTTAACTATATCCATCAATTAAATTAAATTAATACTATAACATAGGTAATTCATACAAGAAAAAAAAAAAACAAAAAAATCTATTAATAAAAAATAAATAGATATAATTTGAAAAAAAATTAATATAATAATTTTTAATAATAATTCTAAAATTATGCTGTTTTTGTTATTTTTTTTTCCTTTTTTTTTGTTTCTTAAATCTTTCTGTAAAGTTATAAAACTTATAGATTTATGATACATCTGTTTAATTTTCTTAGTTTTTTATTTTTTCAAATTCTTACTAGTATTGTTTGAAAGTTCAGTTTATTATATTAGTATTCGTTATATTTAATTTTTTTTTTTTTTAGTTTTTTTTTTTTTTATTTTTATTTCAAAATCTTATAAATTACTTATAGATTTATCATAGAGATCCAAATATCGTATGAGTATGTAAAGTTGAAGGCTGTAAAACCGATGTTGTTGCTAATGTATGGCAATGAGATGATTGTATTACTGGTGGAGGAGCTGTTGGTGCAATTGTTGCTGTTGTTAATGATAATGGTGCAATAACTGTAGCTGATATAGATGGAACTGATGTTTGTAATGCAGCAGCTGCTACAGTTACAATTGGCATTGTTGTAGGTGTTTGACCAACTGATTGAGTTGCTGTTTGTTGTTGATGATGATGATGATGCTGCTGCTGTTGGTGCTGATGTTGTTGCTGGGTTCCTTGTTGAATTGTTGATACTTGAGATGTTTGATGATTTGAAGGATGTCACTGTGCTACTACTGTTACGGTATTTGGTTGTCCAGCTCCAGTTGCTTGTGCTACAGTAACAACAGAATTATTTCCTCCACTTGTAGTAACTCCATTTGTTAAAGATGATTGATTACCTGCATGTGCAGCAGATGGTTGTGGTTGATGTTGTTGTTGTTGTTGTCCTCCAAACGCTTGATTAAATGGTGGTCCATAACATTGTGGGAAATACAATTCATGTTTAACAACTGGACCCATTCTTGGAATTAAATTTGTTTTGTTTTCCATTGTTGTTAAAAATTGTGCCGCAGCTGCTGCTGTTGCCACAGCTGGATTATGTTTTGTTTCAGTATTTGGCAAATTATTTGCATGCCGGCGTGCTTTCGATGAATGTGGATTCATATGATTATCTATATGTTTTTTGACTTCTTGTTCAGTTGCGAATCGTCTTCTACAATTTGGCATAGGACAACAGAATGGTCGATCACCCTAAAAATATAGAATTTTATGTTATTAAAAAGTTTTTGGGTAATTATATACAAAATTAATTTTTTAAAATTATTAAATTTAATAAGATCTTAAAAAAACAAAACTTTAATTTTAATTTTTACAACTACCTGGTGGGTTCTTGTATGCTGATCTAATATTGCTTTTTGTCTGAAATCCTTTCCACATTGACCACATTTGTATGGCTTTTCTCCGGTATGAATTCGAACATGCTATAAATTAAATTAGCAATTTCCGTTATATTAATAATAAAAAATTTAAAAATGCATTTTACCTGATTTAAAATTGTTCTTTGCCTAAAGAAACGTGGACAATATAAGCATGCAAAAGGTTTTTCATTTGTATGTATTCGTAAATGTTGTGTCAAATGAGACTGCTGTCTAAATCGTTTACCACATTCGGGACATGGATATGGCCTTGATTCAATATGGATACAACCATGTTGTAAGAGTGTACTTTTTTGCTTAAATTCTTTTTCGCAAATTGGACATCGAACATATAATGGCATTCCGTGCTGATTATTATGATGACCTCGTAACACATCAGGCAACATTTTCGGATTACCTTTACTATCTTTGTAGTATGCAGTGAAATACATACCACTAGATTCAGGTGTACCTTGTGAACCATCTTCATTGTAACCAATTTCATTTTTAGTATCAGCGTCATCACCCGGAAATGGTACATCATTTGGCCATAGTGTCGGATGTGGTCCGTTTTTAAAAATTAAATGTGGGGAAACATCTGTAATTTATTAAAACATGTTTTTTAAATATTTTTCCAATTAGGCTTATAATTATGTATGGAAAAAGCAGCGTGTAAATAACATCTCATTTCTTAAGGAATCTTATTTGTTCAAAGGATCTACGAAATTATTTTGGTGTAAAAAAAGACTGAAATCTACTTAATATTTTAAAAGAATTATTGCGTTTCATTCACCCAGGCGAGCTAAGTTTTTACTGTAATATAAATTTTAAATATTTATAAATATTGTGCAAAGTAAGTTATTATAAATGTATCTCAAATTTGATTTAATATCATATTATTATTTGAAAAAAATGCAAAATTTGGCTTTGTAATTTTGCTTTATTTCTTTTTAAATTTTGGTTGTTTGGTTTTTTTGAATATAAATGTAATATTAGTCTCTAATTTTACAGTTGTTAATGTTTTAACATCAAAGTAAAGATTTAAATTTAGAGACTTTATATTTATTCCCAATTTTGTCTAAATATTAGCCAAATCTTGGACATTTTTCAATTTAAATATAATTTTATTTTAATAATTCCGAAGTATTACTTCGTAGATACTTTGAACGATTTTTACGAAATACATTTAATAAACGTTTTAAAATCCAATCACTCGTAAAAGTAATTTTTCTCAATGAAAGGCCAATTATCTTAAAATGTTTCTTATTCGAATTTGAAATTTAAATCGATTTTCCGTTTATTTTGAAAAAAAATATTTAAAATTTTGGAAAAAAGTTAGTATTTTTATTTTCAAAATTTTGAAATCGGATTTTTAAAATATTTCTCTATTTTTTTGTTCTTGTATTAAATTTAAACTGTCGCTCGCCTTGGTGGGTTCGCACATGCTGATTGAGGATGGCCTTCTGGCGAAAATGTTTGCCGCATTCTGGGCATGAGAAGGGCTTCTCACCCGAATGTATGCGAACATGCTGATTTAGTATTGCTCTCTGCCGAAAACTTCGTGGACAATACGCACATGAAAATGGTTTTTCATTAGCATGAATCCTGACATGCTGTGTTAGGTGTGACTGTTGACGAAATCTTTTTCCACATTCCGGACAAGGATACGGTCTAGCATCTGTATGTATTCGCTCATGTTGTAAAAGGGTGCTCTTTTGCTTGAAATCTTTCCCACAACTTAGACATTTAAATAAACGCAAATCTGAATGTGATTTTGATTTATGAGTACTGGGTGAAGGTGTTGCATTTGTTTGATGCATACTGTGACCGCTAGCTGGTAAAAGATCAGGCATAGCATATGTTTCAAGACTGCCATTTTGATCAATTGTACTGCTCATACCAGGTAATACAGGTTTATTTAAATAATGTAGCGGTGGGAAACCTGGTGGCGCAAGCATTGTACTTTGTGGACCGCTTGGGTGCCTTTGAGCATAATAATTTAATTCAGTTTGCTGAGGCCCACTAAAAGTACCATCGCTATTTTGTTGGGGATTGCCATTTTGCAATTGTTGTTGTTGCTGTTGTTGTTGTTGACTTTGGTCACTATTATGTTGTGACATTTCAATTGTACGTTGTTGATCATTATTTTGACTTTGTTGCTGCGCATTTTGATTTGTTTGTACATTTTGTTGCAAGCCATTAACCTTTAAAAACAATTTAAATTTTTTAAATCAAATAAATTATAAAATATATTTATTTAATAAAAAAAAAAAAAAAAAACATACTTGACTTATTCTAACATCATTTTCCTGTACTGTTCCATTTTGTCTTTGCGAGGGATATGGGCTTGTTGAAGGTGATGGCCCACCTTGTTGATGTTGACCATCACGATTACGATCTGTATCATTGGGACTTTGTGCCTGTGATTGTTGTTGTTGTTGTTGTTGATGTTGCGCAGCAACAGCTGCTGCCGCTGCTGCAGCAATTTGACTTGTTGTATTATGTTGAGCATTTTGAGTTAAATGTGTTTGTGGTGTTTGTTGTATCGCAGCTGGATAAACATCTGCACCCCATTGTGTTCCACCCAATGCTGCAGCATTTCTTTCTGCAGCTTCTTGTGAATCTTTATACAGTACATATGGTGCACCTGTATCTTGTGAAATACAGTACATTATTTGTCGGGGAACTTTCAATCCTGCTGCCAAACAGGCAGCAAAAGACGCAGAAAAATTTATTGCCATTATATATATATTTTTTTTTGTTCCTTTTTATTTAAAAGTATATTCGTCTTTTAATCTCTATTAAATGAGTTTTTAGAGTTTCAGAGATTTTTTTAGGTTGTTCTAAACTTTTTGTAAATAATACATTAAATTACGCCAAAAATTTTAATTTGACGAATAATTTTTTTTTTTGTAATTTTTTTTTAATTCTTTAATAGTTTACATTTTTTTTGTTTTATGTTTTTATTACTTCATTTTTTAATTTATATTATCTTTATTTTTTGATTTCCACCAGTATAGTAATGATATATGTTCCATAATATTTGTTGTATCAAAAATAACCTAAAATAAAAATTTTGTATGATATATTAGTTATATTGGATTTTATTTTTTTTATTTGATATTCAAATATAAAACATTCTATCTAATTATGATATTTTATTAATAAAAATGAGATAAAAATTAATATTATAAAAAAATTTTAATTAAGAAAAAAATATATATTTTATTAATATATATTTTGAATATAAAAATTCATATTTAAATAAAATTGGATCTAAGTATCGCAGTTTCTTTTGAAAATTATTTCTTAAATTATATCAGATCGATCAGATCAGTTTTTAATCAAATATCAGATAATTAATATGTACAAATGGATTTGGAGGTCATTACTACGAAAATATAAGATATAATGACATCATTATAAAAAAATAAAATAAAATATACATTGTAATTTTGTCGTGTAATCATGTAATTCAAAGTAAGAGGAAATTATACATATTATATAACAATAAATATAAGATAATTGCTTAAAAAATAAAATCGAAAAAAAAATAATAGAAAATATTTAGATATTCGTGATTTATTCAAAAAAAAAAAAAATTATACAAGATGAAATTTCTATACTAATATTCTGAAACGACTTTTTTTTCTTTTTAGAACCTTTTTTTTTTTTGTGTGTGATATTGTCGTTTATCATATTAAAGCGAAAGCATTTTTCTAGGCGTTCTTGGTAATCGCATCATATTTACAATATGATATCTTTATACTTAGCAACAAGATTATGTTAACCAACGGATTTAAGAATTACAATGAACTTACATACATATTTCAACATTATATGTACTTAGGTATGATCTTTTTATATATATTTTTTTTATCTTAAAGTTTGTTTATTTAAGATTATGTAACATTAATGTATGAGCAAAATAAAAAGTTTTGAAAACATTTAAAAATATGTAATTAAAAAACAAAAAAAATAAATAAATAAATACATAATATAAAAAATTTAAAATAGTTCAGTTTTTAAAAATGTATTTTAATAAATAAAAAAAATAGTTAACTAACAGAATGTAAACTAAAAAAAAAGAAGAAAAAAAAAAGAATCAAATGACACATATATAAGAAGACTTTGATTAAACATTATAACGACAAAATTTAATGGTTGCAAAACCAGTCCTTTTTTTTTTGTTTTTTAAATTAAATGTGAAAAAAAAAGCACACAGCATTTTTTTGCTCCCCTTTATAATATAATAGTGGTTAGCATTTCAGTTTTCAGATTATCTTAAATTTATATTTGGTATTTTAATTTAGATATGTATACATATACATAATATATGTATTTTTTATACTCAAATATAATTTTTTTGTGCCATTCCGTACAAAAAAAAAAAAAAAACAACAAAAAAAATAAATACAGATAAAAAAGATCAGTTCATCAATTTAAAGAAAAATCGCGGAACATGTTTTACTTTTGTAAAAAAAAAAAAATAAATAAATAAATAAATAAATAAAAAATAAAACCAAATACAACTCTAATAATATGATATATTTTTAGATTTTTAGTTTTTATTTTATAAAATTAATCACCCAAAAAAAAAAAAAAAAAAAAAACATATACTTATATGTAAGTTCACAATTCACAATAATAACGAATACCAATGCAGCTCACAAGTGAATGTTATAAATTACACAAATGTATACATATATATATATATATATATATATATATATATGTATATAAGAATATTTATAAAAAAAAATTGGTTTTAAATGAATTATTATTTTACATGTCGTAACGATTGTTGAAACAGAGTGGTTTAAAAATAAATACATATAAATATGTATAGGTACTATATAAAAAGTGTTCAATATTTTATATGAAAATCTTATGAATATGGTAATAAATTTTACATGAAATGTGTAATTTAGTAGTTAAAGGATTCCTATATTTAAAATTTCAAATATTTATATAGATGTAGGTACATACTTATGTTAGTATATTAATTAATATATAGACAATAATAAATAAATAAAATATTTATATTAAAATTACATATATATATCGTTAAAATATAAAAATTTAATTAAATTCTATAGATTATAGTGAAAGATAATAATTTTTTGGTTATGATTTTATCATTATGTTGTATTTCCTTTTTTGATTTTACCTAATTTTTTTATTCTTATGTTCTTTAAATAATTTAGTTTTTTTTTTTTTAATTAATTTATATTATATGTAAATATGTATACATAATATGTATACTTTTTAATTGAAAGTTTTATATTTGAACACTCAAAGAAAATCATACATAGTACACACAAATTAAAATCCTATAATATTTAGTACATATTGATATTTATTGTTGTATAATTTTATAACAAATTTGGACATGCAAATATTAATGTCATATTAAAAACTTTTAATTCAAATTATAAATATATGGATGGTTTTTTATTTATTTTTTTTTTTGGAAAGTCTATTTAAAATTATTTCGGTCTATTCAGTCTACTGGACTTCTCAGGAAATCATAAATGTGAAGTGATTAATGAACTACATAAATATTATATTTATGGATGTACTTAGGAGGACATTTGTATAAGCATTTAGGATTTTTTTTTGATTCTTTTTAGATATTTATAATAATATGTATGTAATATTAAGGGGAATGTTCTAAATAATTGATTACAGAAACGTAATTTGTATTTCAAAAAATTTTCATAAAGATACTATAAAAATCCTATTATAAAAATTTTAAAAAGAAGTAATAATACATATATATAATAGATATGAGATTTGATAACATTTTTTTTTTTTAAAACATAAAATAAAAAAAAAAAAAAAAGGAAAACGACATAACATCAATAAATTTTTTTTTTAAGTAGGTACCTACATATATAAAATGTTAAGTGTATAAATAAATAATATAAAAACGTATGTAATTATAAAATATATCATCTTTTTTTTTTTTTTTTTAGAATCTACATACTAAGGTACATAAGTATGTATATATATATATGTACATGTATTTGGCATTTATTTTGCAGAATAAAAAAATTTCAAATATTTCACTTATTTTTTTTTTTTTTTACTTTTATTTTTATACATGCATATGTATGTACTTATATTAAGCAAAATGTATAAAATTTAATGCTAAAAATTAGTAATTCTTCTCTTGTCTTTTACTTTTATACTACACTTAATTACTTAATTTTTCTTTACATTTTATAATTTATTTATTTTTTCTCTTGTGTTATGGTGTCTTATGATGATAAATTAATTTTACAAAACATAAACATTTAATCTACGTATGTACATAACATACATATGTACATACATGAATACATACAAGCTTATTTGTAATAATTTTTATTACAAAAATTTAATTTAATTTTAGCATACAAAAAGTTTTTAAGAATTAAGAGTTAAAAACTCTTAAGTTTTTAGTCTTGTATATATACATATATATAAAAAATTCGGAACAATATTTTAATTTGAAGTAGAATTTTAACAAAAATGTAGAATATATGTATGTAATACAAAAATAATTAAACATAAAATAAAACTTGATGACCTAGCAATTAGCATATTAAATTTTTAAAAAAAAAATGAAAATTAACACTAAATTATCGTCAATAAAATAAACGTAATACCGTACATTTTATTAGAATATATTTAATTTAAAAAAGGTTTAATTTCAATTTAAAAATAATAAAATATTTAAATTTTTTTTTAATTTCAAAACAATTTGAATTGACATTTCAAAAAAAAATAAAAATAAAAACACTGAAAAATTTTAAGAAAAAGATAGCTAAAATTTACGATATTGAGAAAAAAAAAAATTAAAAATTAAAATCTTTTATTTTAAAACGTATTAAATTTATCTAATTGGAAAATTAATTAAAATTATCACATAATATTTTTGTTTATACATGTGTACATGTTGAATACATTTTTATACATAAATCAAAATCAAAATATTTAAGTACATAAGTATATACAACGTCATCTCACCATGCCATTTAAAAAAAAAAAAAAATTTTCTATCAATTAATTTTTTTTTTTTTTATAAGAAGTAAAACAATCTCACCTCCTTTTTTTTTTTTATTTTCACAAAACAAAAGTAAAAATCGTGCCGGCCGGTTTACAAAACATTTTATTTTATTTTTTTTTTTTTTTGTATACTTTTCTTATATGTATATATATATATGCTAAAACTTAATTACAGGCTCATTTTTTTTTATTTTCTTCAAAACAAACCTTTATTGAAGCTTTAAATTAATTTTTTTTTTTTTTTTTTTTAATCTTCTAAAAATAATGTGCAACAGAAAAAATATACAAGTACAAAATATAAACAGAGAACCGCCAAAGTATAGAAGAAACAATGAAATAAAATAATGTATTTTCAAAACGTATCTATAGAATTTTTGCAAAAAAAAAGAAATTTTTTTTTTTATTTTATTTCTATAACTAAACAATAACAATATAAATGTATAAATCTATATATATATGTATATTCATACCAACATATAGAATTTACATAGTTTTTAATATAATGTTTTTTTTTTTTTTTTATTTTTCCTTCTAAAATTCCAAAAACAACAAAAAAAAAAAAATTATACCGCGTTTTTATATCGAGAAAAATAAATTTTGTATTACGAAATGTAAGGGGAAAAGATACTTACTGAAAGTCTAAAAAGCAATTTTATAGTTGTTATTTCGTTGTCGTCGGTATCATGCATGATGATGGTCATCATCATTATCGAGTGAGCGTCGCTAACACAGAAATATATTTTCTCTCACTGTTTATTACTGTACGTACATTGTATTTCTACACAATACAACATTATACAATGTACATGCACATTACTGAGAAAATTTTACTTAAAAATACATTTATTTGGTGTTTTTTTTTTTTTGCACATAATATACAGAATACCTGATAGTGCTTATACAGCTTAATATCATTGGTATTGTTTGTATACCATATACCATACTAGTACCAAACTACCACTACCAATTGCGTCATAATATAAAATATGTATATAAAAATATATGTACAAAATTCGTAGAATAAAAGCTTTTTTTTCCCGCCATCACGAATATCATAATATTTAAATATACTAACTAAACTAACCTTTTTTCTTTTCCAAATATGTTTTATTAACTTAAAATCAAAAGAATATCTATAGTATACAATACAAAATATTCTATAGATATATTCATTTTACTTTTTAAAATATGTACAGAAAAACTAATACACATATATTTTTTAAAGAAAAGTATATGAAAATAAATTTAACAAAAAAAAAAAAAAATAGAGAGAAGATTACGTAGAAGTATAGAAGTCAAAGTATAGAAGTAGAAATATATGATAATATGAACAAAACAACGATGAACGAAAACAAACTAGAGAGCCAAAATATATTGAAAATAAAAAAATTTTGAGAACATTATTTTAAAATGTAAATATATTATAGTTATAGTAGTAGAAGAATCAAAAAAAAAAAAAAAGATACAAATACCTACAAATAAACAAAATAAATGTATGTACCGAATATAAAATATTTATAAATAAACAAACAAATAAAATACTATATTCTAAAAAAAAATAATTAGTAAAAAAATGTGAAAAAATTATACCAAAATGTATAATTGGAAAAAAAATTGTGACTGCATAAAATATTTTTATTATTTTAATAAAAAAATGAATTTAAATTACATAGGTACTTATGTATATCATTGAGAAAAACTAAATACAAATTATATACATACATATATACATTACATTAATTAAAAAAAAAAAAAAAAATGGGCAAAGTTTAAACTCTTATAAAAATAAGTATAGATACATAAATGCATAATATATAAAATACAATAATATGTAAATAAGAAAAAAAATTTATTTATAAAGTGCAGAAGGCGCTTTAACATACATTATTATCGATATTCGATAGACAGTAAACAATAAAAATCAACAATAAAGAATTAAATAAAAACTTATAGATTCTTTTATTTTATTACAATATTATTACAATATTATTATTGATATAATTATTATATATATAATAAGTATTATGTATCTATATATAAATAAAGAGATAATAATCTTAAATATTTTATGTTTAGACCATAGAGACCTTAAATGAAACATAATCAAAAAAAAAAAAAATCAATACGCCTTTTTTAACACTTCAATCCAACGTTATAAGAAAATATTCTGAATTGATATTACGATATGTACTTATAAATAAGAAATTTTTTTTCCTACTTTAATAATATTGTATGTGTTAAAGATTTTATTTGTGTAAACAAAAATAATTTTATTCACCAAAAAAATAATTTTAGTTTTAATTCTAAAAATTTTTTAAATTTTTTTTAAAAAAAAAATTGTATTTACTTTCAAGAAATCATAAAATCAAAAAAGAAAAGATAAAATAAGAATATGCAACTATAAAATTATAATTTTTTTAATATAAATTTTAATAATATATGTATAATGTACAATTATATACAATATGATACATAATATGTATATGGATAAAGGTACATATATATAAAGTTTATTAACATAATAAAGTATTTGTACAAAAAATTTTTATACATAACATTTATACATATATCTATCTATAGGTATAGAATATACATAAATGTACATAGATACATATATATTTTTACATAATATATTTAGTTATTTAAAATCGAAATATATAAAATTTTTATATCTATAGTGTTAAAAAAATTATTATAATTATAATTCTGATTTTTTTTTTATAAAAGTTTAGTTTTTAACAATCTTTAATTAATTATATTATATACCTATAGTAATATCAGAGACTGTAATATTAGGTACTAATATTAAAAATTATATACATACATATATTCTTATTTTTCTATTTTTATTTTTTTAATGATTTTTTTAATTTTTAATATGTATAAATATAATTAGAACGACATAAAAAAAAGAAAATTTTTATATTTATTTTTATCATTATCATGATATTCGACTATAGATACGTATCACCGAAATTTCTCACCAATCTAAAGCTCGAACTATAGAAGTTTTAATACTATTTTGTTATAGTCAGTCAATTAACATATGGCCATTTACGTTCTTGTAATCAAATAAAATTATAAGCTTCATGGTTCGAATTTCACTTCAATGACAAATTTTTGATGATACGTATTGTAGTGATTTAATGCATATGGTATGGTCACTCTATTTATCTATAACTAATATGTCATATGACCGAATAAACCAGTCTTCATCTAATACTTGTGGTTTCATTACAAGTATATCATTAGTCTAATATGATAAGGATGTTATGAACATATAAAACATTATTTAACTTATATAAGTTTCTTAATCAACAATAAAATACCTCTAGTAACTATTACCTTTTTATACAATTAAGAAAATTATTAGATTTTGTTGTTTTATACAAAAATCTTTGCAACGAAATATAAGCATTTTTGCTATTTTAAGCATATTGCTGCTTAGTGATTTGAACAAGGACAATAAATATAGAAAATTCGAAATTTTTGCTAGTGATCGTCATTTTTGATGATAAACAAATTTTCCTATTAATACATAGGTATTAATATTCATAATATCAGATATAAATTTAAAAAAAAAAAACGAGTTTTAAATGAGATTAATTTTATAAAACAAGTTTTAAAAATATATACTTATTTATTTATTTAGGCTATAATTATTTACAAAAATAAATATAAATAAAATATATACATCCATATTATCATCTTTTTACATAATTTACACATATTTTATATACTTAAAAGGAATTTTTTATTCAAAATATGTTTTAGTCAATTAATTAAAGACAACTAATATTAATCCTAATTAAAAAAAAAAAAAATATTTTAATTTAAAAATTAAAAATTATAATTTTGATTATTAAATTGAATTATTAAACAATCAAAAGTAATTTGTTCTTTTCAAAATGATCCGAATATTAATTTTTAAATCGAAAATTTTATACCTATACATGAAAAAATTAAATAAAGAAAGTTTAACTAAAAAATAGCTTAATTTAATTTCGCAATATAAATATATTAATAATATTTTGTACAGTTATAATAACTAACTTGGCACTTTTTTTTTCAAAACGTTTTCCGCTCGGATATGGTTATATTATAATAGATACTGTTAATTAATTTTATATACCTAGATATATATAGTCTAATTGTATTATTTATTTTGATATGATGTAAATGGGGTATTATGATAGAAATAATATTAATTTAAAGTTAAAGAAAATACTTAAATTCAATAATTCACATAAAATTTCAAATAAAACAAATCCAACAAGAAACTTTAACATGTTCTTTAGAAGATATTAACTTTAACACATATAAATCTGCAGTATTGATTTTGGTTATTTATTTTTATTTAATCAGTTAAGTTGTAGACATTGGCATATAAAAAAAAAAATTCCTAATATATATAAGGATTTTACAATAATTATATAGCGTTATTTCTAAAATAGTAATAAAAGCCTCATGAAACTTTTTATAAAAAATAAAATGTATCTAAAATCTAAAAAACAAACAATATTTTAATAAGAAACAAAAAGGATTTTTATAAAAATCCAAAAATTTGTAATAAAACAATTACTTATATCTAACTTATTCTTGTTAAATTTTATTGACCTCAGCTGTGACCTCTATATTCTTAAATCATTACGGCTTTCGAGTCATACTGAAAATTGTTATTTTTTAAAAGGAAACGAAATTGATTTTTGATTTGTAATAACCTTGACCTCTACTAACAAAAAAAAAAAAAAATAAAATAAAATATAACAAACAAATCAATTTATTTTTTTTTTATTTTCTTTTTTTGACCTTGTAAAATGGAAATCTTTTTAATAAAATTCTTATATACGTATAATAGTAAATTTGAAGCACGTTAAAGTTTATTAGCAATATTAAAGAAAATTTTGATATCAATTCTATTTATTTGTTTCTTTATTTTTTTTTTTTTTAATTGTCAAATTGTATAAAAATGCATTCTTTACTATATACATATACATATATATACAAATTTCTTAAATTTTTAAAGCCTATAACAAATTTCAATCTTAACACAATCTTCCGCTAAAAATCGTCCTTCATTTATTTGTTGTTTGTTATTTTATTTTTTCCTTTTTTATTAAATAGAAAAATAGTCTAGTCAAGAGCACTGTTCGTTCACCTTTACTTGTTTTTTTCTTTTTTTGTTGTTTTTTTTTTTACTTTATTTTTATTTTGGTTTTTAATTTTTATTTTAATTTCAGCATGAAAGTGAAAACTTTTACGTCGTCAGAATTTATTTTGTTTTAATTTTGTTTTTTTTTTTTCGCAACCTTTACCAGTTTACTCTATTTTACCAGTTTTGTTTCATATTTGTTGATTTTTTAACTTTTTCTTTTTTTTTTTCTTTTTTTTTTATGCTTTTATTTTATTGGAATTTGAAATACAACAAGAACAAGCTGATTCGAAAAAAAAAGAACAAAAATAGAAAATTTTGTTTTTTTTTTTTTGTTTTAGAAAAAGAAATTTAAGGAATAATTAAAAAAAAAAAACAAAAATTTATTGAAAGGAAATTTAGTTTTCATAGAATTTATTTTGAATATTTTCAGAAGTTGTAAATACAATTTTTGGAGTTCAACACAAATTGAATTATGTATTAAAGCATATAATTTAGAAAATGGAAACGGAAAACTGTAATGATTTTACAATATTTATAGGTGTAGATGTTAACTGTATTTTAATATTAATAAATTATTACAAAAAATACCTAATAATTTTTATTAAAATTTATCTATACATTAAAATAAATCTTAAAGTATTATAAGAGTAAAATTAATGATTGTAAAAAGTACTTATTAATAGATTAAAATTGTACAATTCTGAGATTTTTAAAAATGCAACAACACAACGGGTTTATGAATTATATAAATTATGTATCCTAGGGTTAATTAAAAATTTGATATGTATTATCGTGAATATCGTCTTGAAAAGTAGAATGTAGCTGAATATTAAAAAAGCTATTTTGTATGTGAATAAAGTTTACTTGGATTTCAATTTTAATTTTTACAGTATATTGTGATTAAATTTTTTATGATTTAAAGTTATAATTTAAAATCTATATTAACGATAAGTCTAATAAAAATTTAAGCGTGTTATTAAAAGTTCCAGTGCCATCGATGAATATATATCTATGTTTATATATATAATGCATAAAAAATAATATATGTTATACTATATTATGTATTATGAGATACAAATATAGATGATATAGATACACATGATAGATACATATACAACAATTACTAAACACACAGATAAATAAATATTTAATATGAAAATGAAATATAGCTATATATATATTTATCTAAAATATACATATCTTGAACAAAAGATAATGTATGTTCTTATATATCGCGCAGAAAATTATTATGTTAAACCTAATATTTCTGTTAAGATTCAATAATTGGCGGAAAATTGATAGCATATATAGTTTTTGAAATTTATAACTATGTACAATAAATTTCAAATAGTTTTTGTAAAGTAAGTAAAGTACATTATTATGTAAAATTACTAATATCGACCATTTTTTTATCTGACCTATTCCGTAACGGTTAAATCACTTCTTTTTCAATCTAAAGATCCTGAGTTCAAGCATCGAGATCACATTATATTCAATAATAGTAATTAATATCGTAATTATATACTTACATAAATCTATACTGTAATATAATAATAATTTTTCTATAAGATAACATAAATGACGCAAAAATAAATATAAATATTTGTGTTTCATAATTTTGTACAATATATTGCCTAATCAATGGTTCAGTGAAAATAATATAATTCAAAAAACTGAAGCTATATATATAAGTGAATAATAATTGACTTAATGGATAATCTAGCTAAGGAGCATAAATAGAAATGAAAAGGATTTGATAACTTTTTGCTCATTTTACTTATAGAACTTAAAGGATGTCAATCTATTTAAATCTTAACATTTTTACATACGTGTATAGCTATAGCTTACACGTCTAAAAGCTACATGACAATTTGATGAAAAATCCTCTTTAGCTATTTTAATATAAATAACGTCTATGTTTGAGAGAGAAATTTAAAAAAAAAAACCAAAACAATATCTATTTGAAATATGTATATATATAGTTAAAGAAATGTAAAAAAATGAAAAATTGAAAAAGAATAGAAATTGAAAGAATGTAAAATGAATATCTGTCTGAATTTGGTTTTCAAGACATTTTATACTTTACAATAAAATTGTGGTGCAAATTAAAACGGATATATTTTTATATGCATTGCATATGTATGTACACATATCAAATAAAAACAATATAATACAGTTAGCAGGTAGTTAATTATATTTAATTAAAATTTTTTTAAATAGGTATGGTAATAATTAATCACCTAAGTTACAAATACCTAAAGGTTGTTAGTTAAAATAATTTTTTTTTCAATTAATTATTAAATAAATAATTATTTACATACACGAGTAATAATATACATATGTATGTATACATATGCATAATGTATTTAGTAATGCTAACTAAAATCCATAATTAACCTTAATTTGATCTTTTAATATCAGTTTATGTTACGATTATATTAGTTTTTTTTTTTTATTTATAAAATTTCAATAGAAATTTACAATTTTTATAAATAATAAATTATTTTAATAAAATTAAAAAAAAAAACGAATTCAAAATGGAGCACTAGAAAATATTTAACAAAAAAAAATTTTTTTTTATGAGCTTTTTTAGGTCCATTTTTATTTATCCACCTACATACAAATTTTATTGATTTTATGTGCGTATTGTACATAAAATATTTTGATTAAATATAAAATATCTATAAGATAAAACTTACATGTATAAATCGTTTTAAAAAACTTATAAAAAAAAAGTTAAATAATTCTATATTCGAAAAAAAAAAGTAAGTACCCATACAAACATATATGAGCATATTGTGTTGAAATATATACAAATAAAAATGCATTAAATATACTAAGTAATAATATATATATATATAATAATATGTATTATGTACATATTATAATAATAATACATTTATTTTCCTTAAATTTTTTTTTATATTTTTTATCTTGCATATATATAGAATATTATTCCCTTTTATTGTTCAAGTATTTTTTTTTTTTTTTTCTGCTTTTATTTTATGTATAATGGTGTTACATATATTACTATTAACTTTTTTATTAATTTATTTTTTTTATTTTGTATGTGAAGATATATATACAAAATATATATTAATGTACATTTGCACAATATATCATTATCAAATATCAAGTTTGAAATTAAACTAACACAACTCAAAGTGTCAAAAAGAATAAATAGGTATGTCTCTCTTTCTCTTTTTTTCATTCCTCTTCTCTCTTTTTTTTGTTTTTTTTTTTAAGGATATTTATATAGATATAAACATATATATTATATATATGTAACAAAAAAAAAAAACTACATACTTAGTGTGTTTACATATATATTTTTCTATAGAATAATGCTATTTTGTGTAATAAGCAACATTTTTTTTTTTTTAAAAGGTTACAGAACTTTATGAACACTTCCAGATACGAAAAATGTTGAGCATCATTATGCTTCGTGTATTTAAGTATGTATGTATGTATGTATTTAAAAAAAAAAACATTTTAAAAGTAACAAAAAAGATTTAATTTTAATATATATACGAAGTTGTTGAAAATAATGTTCAAAAATTATGATAATATTATCCTTAAAAAAAAAAAAAGGATATGACAAAAAAAGCTCAAAAATGCAGATTGCGGTAAGGTTTACAATACAAAAAAAAAAAAAAAAAAACTTTTATGTACAATTAAATAGAAATAAAAATTCATGTTTATATAATGTAAAGGTATGTTTTTTTTTTTTCATTTTACATTCATTTTATGTACACACATATGTACTTAAGTACATATTTTCAAAACTTTTAGTAGTTTTTTTTTGGTTTTTTTTTATATTAATTATAATTTGTAATGTTAAAAATTTTAATTATGTAAGTTGGTTCACACCTTATTGAAAAAAAAAAATCCTTAAAATATATTGAACGTATTCTTAAGAGTATAAATCAGCTATAGTCTAGTATATAGATTTAAATTTCAGCAATAGAATACTAAAAACGTTTACCTATCAATTATATTTCGATATGATTTCGATATAACCCGATATTCCATTATGAATTATAACCATTTTCCATAGTAAGTCATTAACATACAAATAACATATAATGAATTGAATACTTTTAAAACAATTTAAACCTATATAATACATATATATAATATAAATAATATAAATAAAAATATAACTGAAATCAAAAATCTAATAATATAAAATACTACTGACTTTACTCTACTACATAAATACTATGAAGGTTATTTTCTCTTACAATAATCTGCTTTTTCTTGTTTTTTTTTTTTTTTTTTACTTAGGTGGGTGTTGGGTAGGGCGTTCGAAAATAATAAAAAATTTGCTTAAACTTATGAAAATCTGTAAAATAAAATTTTGTTGGAAAAAGAAAGTGTTACATATTCTAATAAAACTATATTTGAAATATTTTTTAATAGCAGTTTATTACCGATAGCTTAGTAATATTGCATTATCACGTGTAAAATAAATAAAATAATAGTTTTTGATATTTTTTTTTTATCATTTGTATTATTTATATATAAAATAACTAACAAACTATATATATTTCTATGGTTGATTTAAGGATATAAAATTTCTCAATTTATTTCTATTTTTATTTTAACTCTATAAAGCATTACTTTCTTATAGTGGACCCTGAACTGGAAAATTTTAGTACAACCTTGAAACTTATGTACTTTTCTCATTATTATTATAAAAGTTGTTATATAGAATCAGAATTTATAAAAAAAAAAAAATTATAAATATGATTTTTTATTGAAATACAAAAAAGAGTAAGTTTAATAAACTATTTTAAATTATTTATTTTCCTATATACATACATACATATAATTTGCGTACAATTTCTTTTTATTTTTCTATATATAGATGATTTGCTTTATCTAAATAGGACAAATTTTAAATTGTTACAAATTGGAAAAAGGTGGTGAGTATATGCGCTAATTAAAGATCCTTCGATTTATTTTTAAAAAATCTATAAATTTTCTTTATATAGCTTTCAACATAAATTTTAATTTTAGTTGAAGGATTACTTTCTTATATAAAACTATACTTTTTTTTTTTTTTTATTTTCATTTTTATTCTAAATTTTATATATTTTCTCCTATATAATTCACATATTTTTTTTTTTGCTATTTACTGCCAAAGGACATCACTCAAAATACACATTCTGGAAATGAAAGAAAAACAAATTTTCTTCTCAAGTTAACTTTATTATACATATGTGTAGATATGTATGTTTTATAAATTATATTCTTTGCTATATGAGAAAAAGTAATGTAGAGTTTTTTTTATTTTTTGTTCTACTTTTGTTTTTATTTTCCTTTTTCCTCTTGTGGCTTTTAATATATTTTTCTTTTTAATATATAGTATATATAGTATGTTTTTTGTTTCCATCTCACTCTTCAATACAAATGGAAAGATAATTTTTTTTTGGTTAATGGAAAAATGTTTTTTTTTTTTGCTGGTTTGTTTTTTCAAAAAATGTTTATTTTTCATTTCATTTCAGTTTATTTTATCTTATTCTATTTTTTCATTGTTTTCATATACTTTAACAATTATTATTTTTATATTCTTGGGAAAAAAAACTTCCTACTACATATTTTCATATCTCTTAAATAATTTTTTTTTTTTTATTATATATCTATAAATATTATATATCTATTATCAAAATCTTAGTGGAAGTTGGAGTCTTCAAAAAAATGTATTCTTAATAAAAACTGCAAAATATTCTTATCACCATTTTTTTCTTAGTTAGAGGCAGTTTTGTTACAAAAAAATCTTTTTAGCAGTATATGTGAACTTGATAAAAAACTTATAGAGTATTTATTATAATATCTATATACTACTTTAAATAATAAGGATCCAAAAATATCTTGTAAACATTAAATGAAAAATCAAATCTGTAACGACCCGGATGAGAAAACTATAGGATTCAATATATTTAGCAGGATAGGAAAACAAAATTTGTTTTATAGCATGATAGAAAAACAATTTTTTTTAAATCATATCTATTAGATCTATCAAAATAAGATAAGTTTCACTATTAAAATTTGCACAGGTTCTTATCTGAGCATGACCACACTATGTTCAGGTCTATGATCTGATTTAAGAAAAAGATACATATATAGAAAATGTTAAAAATTTTATAAGTTTAAGAGATTTAAAACACTTTAAGCAGTATGTCTAAAAATTTAGACAACTTTTCAACTTCTATAAAAAGTTTAGAAAATTGAACGCGTTGCTAAAAAAGATGGATATACTTTACTTTAGGTACATTGTCCGATTGCCTTGAAATTTTGCATAATGGTACCTAGTCACCTATATTTCATAGAACATGACTTTTGGCGGAAAGGTCATTTAAAGGTAAAAGTCATGGTCTATGAAATATAGATGACGTTTCTGAGTACCATTATGTAAAATTTCAAGGCAATCGGACAATATACTTTTTTCAATAATAAAAAATTTTTTAATTAAATTTCATTTTTTTTACATATTTGTATTTCAAGAAGAAATAATTTCTTTGGAGATAGGCATATTTTATCCAAAAGCTAAATTAATTTTTTTTTTTACAATTAATTTTGACAGTTTATATAGTGGTTACTAATATTGTTTCATAAATTTATATAAAAAGTTATACAAAAAAAAACCATCCCAACTTTATAATTCAAAAATAATATTATAATAATTTTTTATTATTCACCATTTGACAACTAACAAAACAACCAGTGACAACTAACAAAAAAAAACGAAAAGGACTTGTCAATAAATAATAATATTTCTTAGAATAATATATATATGAGAGCAAAATTGTTTGTTATTTTTTTTTATTCTTCTATTGAAAAAAAAATACAATAGATTCAAGTCAAGTACAATAAGAAGTGGGAATTTATTTATGTATAATAGTGTTGTTTATGTATAGTATAAAAATGTCTACAGTTGTTCCTTAAATTGTCAAGAAATTGTACTGATGGATGGTGTAGAGAAATTACAAAAAGGAAATAATTTATAAAAATCTGAAACGACTAATACCGTAACATACCGTTAAATAAGCTTAAGATGATGATCCAATACTCGCATCGCCTAGCCCGTCTCTTTGACGTTAAAATTGCATACATTAATTTAAATACGACCATACACACTTCTACTTTTAACTGCTTCTTTCTACTACGAGTCTACTTTAAGGAGCGTTGACAATCCAATTATTTATTTTTTGTTTGTTAATTTATATTGGTTGTTATTATCAATTTAATTTTCATTATTTCTACATACAGAATTTAAATTGGTTTAATAAAGCAACATAATACTAACTTTTGATCATCATTTTATTTCTAAAACAACGCTAGAAGAGACGAACGAAGTAAGGCGAGCAATGAGTCGTCACATGGAAACGTATCGAAATCTTGCGAATTAAAAGCTCGTGTCTCAAAATTTCACTTTTTAAAATCTCGCGTGTCAAAATTTCATGTCTCAAAATTTCGCGTTTTCGCGATATTTTTTAAAAAGTCTAGTAAAAAAATTGAAATTGAAAAAATACAAGAATTATTACGAGCCAATCGTAAATAAAAAAAAAATGTCGAACAGCCAAAAAAATTTAAATATGTTAAAAAAAATTTCGCAAGTTTTTTTTAAAGTATATTTTAAAGTTGGTTACAAAATCATGGTCCCAATAATTTGTTTAGCGGTAATTTTGGAAAGCCACCACTATTTTAAGTTTATTTTTAAATATGTATGTAAAAACTATTAGGAGGATTTTAGAGTTGTATTTAAAATCAGGATATGCACTTTTTCCAAAATATTTATATTATGTATGCGAGATTCTGTATTAGGAGGGATTTTAGAGTTGGATTCAAAATCAGGCTTACTTTCTTTCCCTAGAAATTATTACCAAAACGTACGAATAGAAAAAGTACAAAAAATTTTGCTTTTTAAAAAATGATTACTTCATTTTTCAATATTATATATATTTTATAATATTTCTTTTTCAATTGTATTATTTGAAGCACCAAAACTATTTAATTAATGAAAAGTATTATTTGGTTTTAAAACAAGAGATTTTGAGACACGAAATTTTTAAACCCGAAATTTCGTAGCCAACCCTCGTCATATATATACTTTTTCATTAAAAGAAAAATAAGTGTAATTTTTTTTTGCGAGGATACATGAAAATCATGGAAAGACACTACAAAGAAGTGAAACGGGCACATTTCCTCTAAAACGAAACATCACGTTCTTCCTTTTTCGTTTAAACAATTAATATAATTGTATAATGGCATTCAGCACTAATGTACTGTCTAATTTTACTGAATTCAAAATTCATATCATAATACAGCAGTTGTAAAGTAATTAACTTACAAAATTTGTTTATGGTTAAGTAGTTGAAACTGTTACCTTTCATTTAATTTACGTACACTTAAGTTGCAGAAATCATTAAAATTCGATTACCTACATATAAATAAGGTAGGTATTCTAACCTATAATCGAATATAAATTTTCACAAATAATTTCTATTATGTAATTTAAAGTTAAATTCTAAAAACTAAGTTAAAAAGAAAAAAGTATAAAATCCAAAAAAAAAAAAAATTTAATGAATGAAGGTATGTTATTGAAATCATCAACGTATAACCAAATTATCAACAAATTGTAAAAAAGATCATTATTATCTTTATTTAATGTTATGTAGGTATAATACTCGTATATGTATTTTGACAATTGACTAATACAAAATAACATACATACATACATTTATTTGAAATATCTATGCAAAATAATAAGAAATTGCATAAAATTTACTATTTTAAAACATACAAACATTTAATCATGTACAAACAAACAAACAAAGACAAATTTTATTATATACATTTTTATATATAAATACCGTGTATACATTAAATTGAAAAAGAGCAATGTTCCTTGCACTTGTTCTTTTTCTTTATTATTATTTACATATGTACATATATATACACAAATATATATATTTTCTATGTCTATTCTACATCACAAATTTCTTTGAAATAATGGACCGCAGTTTCGTCCTTGAACCCATAGTAATGTGTATTATTTTGTATTGCAACACCAACAACAACAACAACAACAATAAAATAGAAAATATTAAAAAATAATTTTTCTTTTTCTTTTCTTTTTATTTATTCTTTGGAAATTTGGATCCGAAAATGACGACATATTGAAAATATACAAAATCATAAATATACATACATATACATTTATACTTATATATATTTTACAATAAATTTCTATAGTATGTAGTTACTTAGATATTTTTTATTTATTAATATATATGAATATTTTGAATAAAAAAGGGCGAAAGTGATGTAGATAAAAAAGTTTAATCAAATGTGTAGAAATATAAAAAAAAAAAAATATATATATATACATACGCATAATATGCATGTATAAAACATAATCATAAATAAAACTTTTCTAAACAAAATCAAAATACATTTAGGGCAGATGAACTCTTAAAGGTAATAAATTTCATTACCTTTATAGGAGAATAACATTATAAATACTTTTTTATATATATATTATATATATATATTATGTATTGTATTAAGAACAAAACAATTTTCTAACAATAACAAGTATTTTAATTGTTTTATATTGAAAAATATTCTTTAGAAATTATTTTTATTTGAAATTTTATAGGAAAAACAAAAATTAAATAATTTTAATTTTTAACTAGAATAAAAAAAAAATAAACCAATAACAAACAATAATTTTAAAATATGTAAAAATGAAAATTGAAAAATTAATATTTATTATTTAAAGGGTCATCAAATTAGTACAACTAGGTATATATTTTTTAAACATAAGCGGACATTTTTTTTTTTTTTTTCAGATTCCCTTCAAAATTGACATTTGTGTTCAGTATTTTTTGGCAAATCACCATGGTAAGATATTTCATGTATAAAAATTAGATAGAATTTATTAAAATTTATTACAAAAGTAATGAATCTATTCGGGCGAACGTTTCGCGTATTACGTGATTAACATAATCAACCTACAGAGCTTACTATCGGTAATGTAATTATAAAATTCGGGACAAATGGTAGTGTTTGTGATGTTAAGAATCTAACCCGTCAAAAACGTGAACATGCGCTGCTGAAAATATCAATGCTGTGAACCAAAGTGTGAATGAAAATCGAAAACAATCAATTAGACGTCATTCTCAAAGATTTGGACTTTCATATGGCACCACATGGATTTATTATTGTGGCAAGAATCATGTGATTTCGATTTGAACGATATGTGGTTTTAACAAGATGGTGCAACATGCCATACATTTTGTGACACAATCAATTTATTGAAACAAAAGCTTAATGACTGTGTAATCTCGAGAAATGCCGATATGAACAATCACCAAGATTTTGCAATTTATATCCATTGGACGTTTTTCTATAGGGTTATGTTAAATTATTGTTTTTCTCCAATAAAACACAGACATGCAATGATCTTTAAACCAACATTATTCTTGTTATTGTTGAAATAAATGCGGATTATGTGAAAACTCTTATTTGATCACCCATTAAAAATTTATAAGTTAATGTTTTTTTCTATTTTAAATATATAATCATAGAGTCATATCAATCAAATATTATATCTTTGTTCTATTATATATTGCATCATGGCAAAATGATATCTCATAAGTTCACGAATTGAATGAATGAAAAAATTAATTTTACAACTGCTGTATTATCATATAAATTTTGAATTTAACAAAATTAGAAAAACAATTTTCAACATTACATTAAACTCACTTATTTAAATATACCTTCTAACATTACATTTAATATACATATATATATATTTATTAAAATTTCGAAAACAATTATCCAAATATTAAATTTTAACAAAAAAAATATATTCCTTAATAGTTATTGATGAACAGTTCATTTTAAAAAGGAATCTATATAGTGGGTGTAAGGCATCATTGACCTTAAGATTTATTTAACTCTCCTTACAATTTAATTTATATTAATAAAATTTAATAAAATAATAAATTTTTAATTTTTAGCTCCTTCTATCAGTCTTATAGGTATACAAGTACATTTATGTACATTCAATTTTCTGATATTAAATAAAATATTAAAAAATTCTTATAATAACATATTTAGATGGGTTTTTTTTATAAATTATTTAAAATAATTTAAAAATTTTTTTTTAATATAATTATCTAACTTTAAAACCTAACATTTATCATTTCATTTCTACATTATTATATCTAGTATTAAATTTTATTATATATATATATGCATATATAATATGTATAAACAGAAATTCGAAATTAATATGTTTTTATATAATATATGAATGTATATATATATATACATAAAAAAAAGGTAGACAACATCATTTCCAGAAAATAAATTCAATCTATTAATTTTGAATCCTTTTAATATTACATATTTATACATATTATATAACAATATAGAATATGTTAAGATCTACATTGTATATCTACAGTGTACATTATAATATACGGTAAAAAAAATTTTTTTTTTTTAAATTAATGTGCATATACAAAATAAAAACTTTTTTTTTTTTAATTTGCGCGTGCTCTGTACTGACACAAAGATGAGAAATGAAAAAAAAAATAAAAAATATATAAAGGATTGTTGCAAAAAAAAAAAAAAAAAACTTGCTACCAAATAATGTACCCATACTATAAAAAAACTGACAATTTTTTATTTGTTCATCGTTTTTAAAAATAATACTGTAGACAAAAAACTCATCCTTCGAAAAATAAATAACTGATTTTATTTTCAGGATTAAAAAACAAACTCACATTCAAGCTACTATATATTATATATGTATCTATATATATATACCAAACAATTTGTTTTTGTTGCTTTTATATTCATGTTATACTTTGTTTGTTTAAAATCGTTATTGCCCATCATGTTGTTTAATTAAAAAAATAATAAAAAAATAATAAAAAAAAAAATCAGCAATATTCATTTTTTATTAATTTTACATATATATATATATAAAAATATATTGTTAATTTTTTTAATTTTCTTTTTTATATTTTTTAATTTCATAATATAGAAATAACATATTTATGTAATATTCATATTATTTCAATTATTATGCATTACAGAAAATATTAATCAAATATTATGGATATATTATATATACGATATAACTATATATAACTATTATATATATGTATGTAGTAATATAGGGGATAAGAATATAACATATTTCAATATACATATACATAAATGAATAAAATATATAATATAAATTTTCGAAAACTATAATTTATTGATGTCATTAGCTGCAAATTTATAATACTAAATTATATAATAAATTAAATAATTAAAAAAAAAATCAGGGCCTTTCCTACTAACACTGTGATTCTACAGCCAAAGATGTATTAGCCCAGAAAAAAAATCTATTGACAGTACATATTTTTAATACACATACATATATGTAATAATGTATGATTTTATGCTAATATATACAAATACAATGTTAGACTTGTATTAAATAAGACTTTCACAAAACCTGGTCGATCCATCTCCATTTCTTACTTCTAATTTAGATTTCGATCGGGTTTTGACTGGATAATACCCATAACTCTTCGTTGTGTTTTTTTTGGCTAAAAGATTCTACACATTATTCTTAGGCACTTATTGGTGAAGACCTGTAATTTTTGAATGTTGGTACGGGTTATCTACCAGGTTTCACTTTTATATAGTAGCACTGATTTCACGCAAGAGTTCAATATTATGATCTTGGTCGAGCGGGCTATATATACGGTGTTTTCCAGGTTGCCCATAATCTTGCAAAGACTTTTTGCCTTCGATGTTCTGTGCTCTATATCCCTCACAATTTGTCCATCTGTTGATATTATGCTTCCAAGGTATTCGTATTCTGCTAGCTCCTCAATTTGGGTATTTCTAATGAATACCGTAATAGTAAGGCAATTGGTATTGTTTTATTTAGCTTTTTGTACCCGACCAAAATTAAAAGCTTCATGGTTCAAAGTGAACTTTTGAATTGAATTTAATGAAAAATTTTAGTGATATGTATCCCAAGTCTAACATGGGTGATAATATTACTTCAAAGTTTCCTAAATTACAATACCGTTATATTAAAAAAACAAAACGGCTCAAAAATAAATTAAATTTACAAACACTTAAAGTTTAGGGTAAGTTTAAAATTTTCCTAAAAACTACCAAATCAGTTTGATTCATAACAACAACAACTACTTATAAATATCTATTTTCATTGGAAAACTTTATTTTATAAGTATTGCATTAAAACTTAAAACTATATTTTTATACCTGTACGGTCGTTGTTCTTAGGATATAATAAATTTGCCTTAGGATATTTTAAATATTATTAGGATATTTTAAATTTATTAATTTTAAATAATTAAACAAAAAAAAATAAATAAATTTAAAAATCCATACTCAAGGTTTTATATATATATTACACGAAATCTATGCTATACAGTATACACAATACACATCGATACTTTTATAAATGTTAAAATGTTAAGATATAAAAACTTCGTTGGTTATTCATTTTGAGAAAACAATCTGCAAATATGGATTTTTGAAGCTTCTTATTATTTAAGATTTTAATTTTTTTTAAAATTATAAATCGAAATGGTCCTTAAGATAAATTTACCAATATCACGGATATCTATACTAGCAGCTTTTATTAATTTCGTGTGCGAATAATACTGTAGAAAAAAACCATAAATAATATTATCAAAGATTTGTAGATAGCGATGCGTATGCGGTTGCATAACTTATTACCTTGATGAAGAATAATGAACCGTTTTTTTGTTTCACAATTCAGATAATGCTCTATATCCGGAAATAAAAACTTTTTTTAAAATTAAATTAAAAAACATGATAAATTTAAAACAATTCCAGCTATATGTTATTAAATTTTGCATTAACCTCAAATGCATTATGTTTAAAAAAAAAAAAAAACTAATTGCTTATTTAATATTTTTAAATAATTAATAATAGTTGATTATTGATAATTGATATTAAATATAGAACACCGTTATAGATAGTCTTCATCGATTTCAAGAGAGTTTTTTGATGCAATAAAAAGAATTGCAAAATGGATAACTTAATAGAAGGCACACCAGAAAACATAGTCTGTCTCATCCAAGCTCTGTACAACAAAACAACACCGAGCTCGCAGTATTCCACAAAGAGCAAATTAGCAATTCCTTCATCACGACATCTGGCGTCAAGCAGTTTTCTCACCTCATGGATGTCCGCTCTCACCTTTCGTGTTCTGGACAACATATGCTCAAAGAAATCTGCTCATTAAAAAAGGTATTACTTGGGGCCTCACAAGTCAACTTGAAGATTTGTATTAGGTAGACGATATCTGTCTCCTATCTCATAAGTTCAGTGATATACAGATCAAATTATAGCACCTTAAATAACTTGCCAAACACATTGGGTTAAAAATCAACTTAGGAAAAGCGATGAGGAAAAATATCACCAACACCGCTCTCATCAAACTGAAAGGAGAACAGATAGAATTTGTGAACAAATTCTGCTATCTGGTCAGCATAACAACTACCAGGGGAAGGGTTCAAGAAGATGAAGAACACTAATTTAGGAAAACCAGATTAGGATTCTAACGCCTGCAGTTTTTATGGAAAAATTCTCAGATATTCAGTAACAAAACTAAGAATAGTTCAAGCGTGTGTAAAATCTGTTCTGATATGCGGCAGTTAAACTTAGCTGACAACAAACCGTATAAACCATAGGCTGCAATTCTTCATTAATAAATATCTCTGAATAATATTTCGCATATATACTGGTCAAACATAATAAGTAATAACTAATGAAGATCTCTAATGAAGGCTACTAACCGGCGAAGAACCCATAACAAAGCAAATGAGGCCATACGCTTAGAAAACCAAACCCAAGTATATCTCGAAAGGTCTTAGAGTGGCACTCTGAAAGCATAAGAAGACTGAGTCGACCTAACAATTAATCAAGAATTGGCTAAATGTAACTTCTGCTAGAATAACATCAAAATATCAGCGCAAAACCGCGTGAGATACAAATGTCAAGTAGAAGTCGTATGCTCCCAAATAATTCTTATGTCTTTAATTTGACCTTGATGAGCTGAAATTATTCAAAATAATTTAAAAGTAAAATTTTCAAATTTAATTTAATATCAGAAAATAATTAATTTTTAGAATATAAATGTTATAACAATATATTAGTTATACTTTGTAAAAATCTGAATCTGGTAACTCTATTTTTAAAATGTTTTTAATAAAAAGGATTTTTTTTTATATATAGTATTTTTCATTTTGTTTATATTTTAAAAATATAAAAATATTTTGTTTATTCAGTATGAGTGTTTTATTGATTTGAATTTTATTATATTTACAGAAGAAAACAAAAAAGAACAAATATTTTAACAATGAAAACATAAAAAAATAAATTGAAAATTCCTAAATTAGAATGAGATCAATCATTTATAAACAAAATAAATTTTTTAATTCACCAAAGTATCTACTTATTATTTTTTTTTTTTTTTTGCATAGCCCTTGCAGCCTTAAAATGTGGTTTGAAAAAAATGCATTATGCGTGCTTATCGATTTATTATTTTTTTTTTTTTGTTTATGTTTATGTATATTTTCATATTCATATAATGTATAAAAAAAAAGTATATAAATGTACATAAATACATAATATATTATATATTTATTTACGCATATCATTTTGTGCACTTACATGTAAGTAGATCTCATTGAGAGCGTCGAAAAATTTTAAATATTTTCAAAAAAATTTTTTTTTTTTTTTATTTTTTTTTACTTTTTTCATCCAAAGTGACCATGGTCCTTGCAGAATAATTTGCAAGGACCAGAATTATTCTTTGCTTGTATGATTGTGGGTAAAAGGTATATTTATGTATGTGTGTGTTCATGTGTGTATTGAAATTTTATTGATGATTACATTTTACTTTTATGCATAAATTTATATTTGACTTAACACACAAACAAAAAAAAAAATATTTAAAAAGTTTTTTTTTATAAAATAAAATTTATTTTTTTATTATATACCTACATACATAGATAGATTGAAAACATTATGAAAAAAAATTTTTATTACGCATAAAAGTATAATTGCACACTTGTATATGTACACATGTATTGGTATTACACTTAAATTATTATAATTTATAATTATCAATTAATATATATATATGACTTTTTCAGACTTGGAGTTAATTAAATCTGAAATTTGCTAATTTGAAAATTTTCAAAATGTACATATTTGTTAACATTTCTAGTAGAAGGTTAATTGACTAAAAACTGTTAACAAATATGAAATACTTAGATACTTTTAATTTGTTTAAATACAGTTGAATTGGAAATTAATAAGAATATTGCTATATATAAAATAAAAAAGTAAACCTCGGATAAGTGCTTATAAGAAAATTTTGGAACAGTTCGGGCGAGTTAATGAAGCAATACTGCGAGATATTAAAGCATTTAACCGAATTCGTTTACGTAACTTATAAAAACACTTATTGAAATGATTTACTTAATTTTTTTTATTAATTAATCGTTTATTTTTTTATAAAATAAAATAGATTTAAAATATATATCTATCCACAAACTAAGTTATATTATACTGATAGTTTGTAAAAATGATATTAACACAAGAAATTTTGAAACACAAGAACAAGAAAATTTGTTTTTTTATCTATTATAGGTTATCATTCATCAATAACCTTCGCCGTTTACTGCTAAATTTGAAAATTTTGTTATGAATACTAAACTAAAAGAAACTTAATCATCCTTTCCTAAATATTGTTCACATAAATATCTAAATTTCGACTATATTTATATGATTTTTAGAAGAAAAAAATTCTTGAAAATGTTTCAGAAACAATGTCTAAATTCAACAAGGTAAATTTACGAAAAAACCAAGATAAGAAATTCGAAACAAACCGTTTCCAAAAGGAAACAAGTAAATTGGGATAAAAAAATCAAAGTTTTATGCCTAAAGAGAGATATTTTGAAAGATAAAAATTAAAAGGGAGATATTGAAAGAAATGCTATAGTTGATTACAAAATTAGAGTTTCAATAATTTATTTAGCGGGAGCTTCGAGGTTAAAGCACTATATTTATGTTACATTACGTATATGGACAAAAATAAAATGAGTTTTAGATTTTCAAAATTTGAATTTTAACACATTTGCATTTTGTATGTTTAGATTTCGAAACTTTAATTTTGAATTTTAAGATTTGGTTTTTGTTATATATCCTTTGAAAATGTATCCTTGTTAAAAAACATTCTAGTATCAAAAGTTTATCCTTACAGAGTTGTAGAAGCTCCTGTTATACATTACAACTACAGACAACTTTTCCTATATATTTAAAACTTCTGGATAAAGCACCATTTTCCAAAAAATATTGAGGTACATATAATTCAAAGTTAGAAACAATTTTTTTTGGTATTATTTAATTTAATTTTTGGTCAAAATATTTATCGATCTAGAAAAATGAACATTCGTAATATTCCCAAAATGTGATAACTATATAAGAGTTGTAACAAGGTGCCACACTTTCAAAATATGACAACAGATTAAAAATGGATGAATGTGTAATATAAAAATTCAAAATAGATGCAATTCATGAGATGTAATTGGAAAATTCTCCTACAAAAATTCTGGGAAAATAAAAAATCTTCAAAAAAATAAAGAATCTTCCAGTGGGTTATTTAAATCTAGAGCAAACGTTCTCAACAGATATTCACTATGGCGCCATAATGAGGTTAGTCATAAAATAGAAAAAAAAGTAGTCAAACAGATAAAAATGAAAACGGGTCAAGAGCATTTACAATTTTGAACAAGAATTCAAACAACAAATACGCAAAAAATTGGCCAAACATTGGCCAGAAATCAGAAATCAATTGGCCACACAATCAAAATAATTTCATTTATAAAAAAAAACTGAACCAAATCCAGAAAAAACCGTGCACACAACAATTACTTATAAACAATCAAAACAATGTCAAAGATATATTGAACATAAAAAAAAAGATTTTACATTTTGACATTATAGATCATTATCAAAAATTATATAGTAGTCTTATACTACAGGGTAGTAAGAAAGTAGTTTCTCTATTTAAAATTTCTAAATAATAATACAAATTGAAAAATTACTGAAAATCTTGTATATAACATGATAACCTATAAAACATGTTTTCAGTAGAGCATAAAAAGAAAATAGGAAACGATTAGCTTCAGTTCTGGATCTATAGTAATGAAGTACTTACAATTTCCACATTTTTTTAACTCTTGAAACCACTTTTTTTTTAACTTTTATTTGTTACTTATATGGATATGATTTTTTTTTTTGTAATCTCTTATTAGACCAATATTTGATGTGCAAAAAAAGGTTTGAAAATTAATTTTTTGAAGTAAATTTTTGATCGTCTTAAAAAAGAAAAAAAGATATCTCAAACATGAGGAAAAAAAATAGTTAGATAACGTTTAATTTTTTTTATTTTTGTTTTATGCTACCAAAGCATAAGCATTTTTGTACTGACTCAGACTCTCATATAAAACAATTTCACATAACACCTGAACCTTATTATAGAAGGTTTACTTATATGCTTATCTATTGTGTTGTACAAGTTCTAACTATTAATGTATATAACTATACAATATAATCCTATATGTATAAAGAAGTACGTTTTCCTTTTATTAAAAAAAAAATAAAAACAAAAAATTTCTATAGCATAATAGCAATAATAGTACATACATACATACATATAAAACTCCGTAATGCTGTACATAAAATGTGAATAATATATATATATATATATTTAGTTGTTATATATATAAAAATGTATAAAATTTTCTTTCATCTGTCATTACGGCTATTTAATTAGAGATGAATTGGAAATTTTTTTTAAAAGAACATTTTATTTAAATATATGATCATAAGACTTTTCTATTTTCAATTTCAAACTAAGAAATTACCTTCGTTAATAATTTTTATCGGAAGGAACTTTTATTCACATTTTTTTTTTGTTTCGTTTTGTATATCCAGGAAGTTTTTAGTTATAAAGCTAAAGTTATAGCGATACATACATTCATTTGTTGGGTTTTTAGCGATTCGTACAATTCCTTTTTTAACAATTAAAATTGGAAAAAAATAAAACATATTCTGCGAGAACAATTTTATTTCATTTTGAAGAAATGACCTTTAGGAAAATAAAATATAAATCCGAATATAAAATTTAAAACGATTTTCTTTTAAATATTTAAAATAAAATATTAAAATTTAAAAGTGAATATTTTTTTTGCTAGAACATTTTTAACCATAAAAACATTTTTTTTTTGTCTAAACTTTGCACAAAAATTAAAAATAAAAAAAAATTTAGTATCTCCATTAAATTATCCCTATAACATCATGAGCTTTATATGTTTTTTAATTAGAATTATCGAAAACAATTGTATATAATAACTCTTTATATAAACTTAATTCGCTTATGAAAAAAAACGAAAAACGTTTTTTTTTTTAAACTACCTAACCTACCGATATATTACAGATAAAAAAGTGAAAAACAACAAGAAAAATTTTGGATGTAATTAATAACAACAAAATATAAAATTAATAAAAATCGTTATTTTTCAAATTGAAACTAATTTTTTTATTAATTATCGTTTTTTTTTTTTTTAATTTGTTGCATCCTTTTTTTTACTTTCTTTTTTTTTCTTTTTTTTTTGTTGCATATTCTCTATTAATCAAAATCCAAACTGCATATGAAAGATTACAAGGACACTATGCACCGAAACACATATGGAAATTATAAGATAATTAATATAAATGAAAAAACAAAAAAAAAAAGATTGAAACAAATGAAAGAATTTAAATATAAACATATATTTATATGTTTGTACATATTATAATATATATATATATATATATATATTTAATATAATATACATGTAATGTACATGTAACTAAAATTTACAAAATAAAAAAGAAATCGAAATAGCAACCAACACACAAGGGTGCGGTTGTAATAATATAAAATTCGAAATGCACATGTCAAATACAAAATAAAAAAAAGAGAAGCCAACTTCGAATATATAAAAAACACGAAAAAAAAAGTTTTTATAAAAGGGCTATATATTAAAACATAAATATCATAAGTATTTATATAAGTATATAATCACATATATGTATACCTTCCTCAAATATATTCAAAAAAAAAACCCTTTCCGATCAACATATATATACATTACATATATATATATATATATATACATAAAGATACTATAAGCATTATACTTTTTTATTTTACATTTATTATTTGTGTTATTTTTGTATTCAATGTTTAAAATGCATATTTGATGATTTAAAAAAAAAAAAAAAAAAAAACAACCAAAAAAAAAACAACTAGAAATACAAAAATATTTTTGTTGCCTGCTTTTGTGCATCCATTTACTTTCATAAAAATAAAATTAAATAAAATAACAAAAAAATAACTTCAAACCCACTCTCCAAGGACATTCAAAGCTAAAGCTTTTTTCTTTAAAAATTTTCAAAATAAAAATATTGAAAAAAAAAAATTATAAAAAAAATTTTTTTTTTGTTTTTCTTTTTTTTTTGAGTGGCTTTTTATATATATTTACATACATTGTACAGTAGCTAATTTGATTATTTATTACTAGGGGTAAGTCTAATTTATACATCAATATATACACATATATATATATATACTTATTTATTAATATGCTATAATCAAACAAAATAGAATTAATCGAATCTGAATTTAATTGAGAGGAGGAATAATATTAAGAATTTTTTAAATTACTGGCTAAGTGCTGAGGTATCCAAATAAAAATTATTTTTTTTTAATATAATATAAAATACATAATTATATTGTCTGTAGATATATGTAAATATACTTTTGTTATATTATATTTTGTTTATAACAACAATTTATAAATGATTTAAAATAATCTTAATTGCTCAATAGCAATATAGCAACAACATAAATAAAAATGGAAGTGATGTATAAATTTGTAGCCATAAATTAATATAAATTATATAGAATAATAATTTATATTAATTAATTATATTTTATTTGAAAAAAAAAAAATCACTAATTTATTTAATAATATTATTATGTTACTTTTGTCAATAATTTACTTATTCTTAAAATCAAATATATGTTTTACATGCATATACCATTTCCATTAGACCAAAAATTAAGGCGCTTTTTTTTTATGTTTATTATATATGTTCGATTCATACATACCTATTCCATTCATACATACCTATACAATGTTAGAATATTTAGATTTATTTAATTATTATATTTAAAATAGAAATAGTAAGCACCAGTAAAAATTATATTTATTATAGTTATCAAACGAACTATTGCGCCATTTTTATGCAAACAAAAAAAAAAAACAAAATTAATCAATTCGAAAATTGTTCATCTTTATACATTAATGCTCTATTTTTACCCAATTTTTAGTTTTATTTTATAAATTCAATAACTTCTATGATAGGGAACGAAATGTCTAATATGTCTAATACGACATTATTACGCACATCATGACATACAATGTACGAAATAATGTCATATTAGACTAACTAAAGACAACTAAACCAACATTTGAAAGAGAGTAGATGATCATGATAGGAGTAAATATGGTTAATTATATTGTATTATATTAGTTTTAGATTTACCAACTATACTGCCAAATGCTCTCAATTACACTTTCCTTTCGGTTCAAAGGAACGCAAACAATAAGCTTCAAAATGCAGATTTAAAAATGTAACAAACCAAAATTTAGTGTTTTTCCTATATATCCTTCCTATAAACTGCAAAATGTTGGTTATATGACAAGTTTTTCATATCGTTAAATTTCTTCTAATTATTTTTTTTTTTTATTTCATTTTTGTTGCTTATATATATATATGTATGTATATTAAAAATATTTAATATTTAAATAGGCATAAATTAATAAAGAAAAATTTTCATTTTTGGATAATATTATTTAAAAAATGCTTTTAATTATGGTTTTTTTATATGTGGTTTATTTTGTGTACAGTATTAACAATTAATAAAAAAAAAAAAATAGTCTGATAAAATGTCATACAGCAAATGGGAAAATAATTGATATTATCTACCGTTTTAAATATTATATATTTAAAAAATATAAGTATGAATATATAAATATGTATATAAAGACAAATTTCAAAATAAAAATTTTAATTAACAAAAATAGGGCCTAAAATTATGCTATAAGTATATAAATATATATAATTATTATCTATGTGTTTTTTTCTTTATTTCATAATATATAATTTTATACTTATTTGAAAACATAAAAGAAAGATTTTCAGTTTTACAAAAAAAAAAAATGTACCATGAATTTCGTTTAACATTTTATGGGATTCTAAATTAATCGTTACGGACCTATAAGTTTTTAAATAAATTTCAAAATAAATTTTTTACCATTTTATAATTTTGTTTTTTCAATATGTGTACCTATATAAATTAAATTTTAATTGTACATAAAACAAAACAGAAAAAACAAACAATAAAAAAAACAGATAATTCGTAAAATACAATACACTTATAGAAATGATTTCAAATTACTTCTTTTTTTTTTTTTTTGACTTTTGTTTAACTGAGACGCTGCACATTAATTTTAAAAAAATATATGATTGATTATATGTACATATATCATATTTAATACATTTGTATGTACGATGAGTTGTACTTACGTAATGGCAGGACATGCGTCAACTTAGGTACATACATAATACGAATAATTGCAAACCATCGATATATATACAAAAAGAAAAAAAAAGTGTATAAAAATCACAAAAAAAATTTTAATAAGTATATGAAAGTACACATAAAAAATGTAATAATACATATTTTTTACATTTTTTTACATACATATATCACATATTTTATGTCTATTAATTATTAATTTTCTTTATACATATATTTTTTTTTTTTTTTTCGTTATTTTTTATTATTCTTTTATACATTTTTTTTAACATTGTTATGACACAAACTATTTATTAGAATTATTTAATTTGAATTTCTTTTGTATACAAAAAAAAAAAGTGTATGACTTGCAACGTCTATTACAATTAACTCAAAATTATATCCATAGTACATAAGTGTGAACTTTGGTAGTTTTAATTTTGGTAGTTTATTAGTTTCTTAACTATATATGTATAGTTATATCCTCTTTTGGAAGTCTCTTTGCAATATTTTTTCATTGTTCTTTCGAGTAAAAGAAATTCCAAAGTTAATAAAATGTTTGCACATGTTATTGACGAAAAAAAAATGATGACAAAAATGATTTCGAGCACTATTAACTCTTTGCAAAGTTATGGAAATTATATACTTAATTAATGAACTAGAAATGTCAAATTTAGATAGAGATCTTTTTCTTTTTTAGTTTATTCTCCTGCCACATAAATGGTATAGTATGAAAATTACGCATAGCCTTTTCTTTCAAGATATTTCTGTAAATGCCTTAAAGGTTAATTATTCTGTGGTATTCGAACCCAAAATCCCTTGCTGTATAGGCTCTTATTGTGTCAACGAAGCCCCCAATAGAGATTTAAATATCTTATTTTAAAAGATAATTGTAACCTCTACTGCTAAAAAAGTTTAACGTCATAATTTATTTCTGATTTTGTATCCCTTAATATATCATAAATTTTCGATTGAGTATATAGCATTCTACTTTTCTATTAAATATCAAATTATTCTTATAAAATATTTGCACCTCTCTTCTATTGTTAATAGTCCAGTGGAAGATTATATCATATAAATTTTAACTTAAGAAATCAGTTTATTTGCAAAACAAGTCTAGCCATGAGTGTTTATACGAAAATTTGATTTATTAAAAATATCTGATCTCTCAAGCGAAAGCTCTGGGATTCAAACACCGATCAGGTCAAAATATTACTTTAATTAATATAATAATATAATGTAAACAAAATAAATAATATAGTTACAATTTAATAAATATAGTTGTACCGCAACTAAACACTTACAAAAGGAAATGTTGATTTATTTGCTCATCACATTGTATGTTGTGTGGGAAATTAATACCTATATAATTCAAAATACCTATGCAAATGTTTAAAAAAAAAACAGAGAAAAAAACTATTAAGTAAATAAGGAAGTAAAAAAATATCATATAAATGTCATAGGACAACAAGAAAATTCTTATATATATACATATTATTATATATAGTAAAAGTAGAATAACAATTCTTTTTGGAGAAATTTTAATTATTTAAAAAATCTTCGGATTCTCAAATTTTTTTTTCCCTTGCATCGCAACTATAAAAAAAATATTTAACATCAAAAAAATCATTATTAAATCATTTTAAATTTCAATACTTGAGCAATTTTAAATAAAAATGTTCCAACAAAAGAAGAGTATATTAAGGATCAAGAAGTTTTTAATATTTTAAAATTTGAATTTTTTTAACTTCTGATATTTATTATACTTTATTATTGTTTTTGTTTCGGTTTTATTTTTGGTTTCATTTCTTATTAGATTATTCTCATATACAAATAAGTGTTGAAAAGGCCTAGCATATAGGCAATAGACACTAATAAAGAGAGCCAAATTTATAAACAAAACTACGCGGAAAAAAAGTATTTAAGTAGTTTTGTTTTTTAATCCTTTGTTTTAAGTATACATTTAACTTCATTTTTTTTAGTGTAGAAAGAAAACGCTAAACGACTTAATAAAAAGTTATTAATAAAACCTATAAAATCTATTTCATTCATTAAAAATCTAATATAATGTACAACACATTAAAATTTAATAAAACCCACTTTAGATTTTTTGGTTGGTTTTTTTTTAATTTAAAAAAAAAATGATTGGACATCTTCATCAGAATATTTTGTATTTGGAAAAAATATTTTCATTGTTCGCTAAATATAGGCTGCGTATATATTATGTGGTAAACATTAAGTTATTTAGGCCAAAACTATTTTCCTTCCAAAATCATATATAATTTATATATGTTTTTGACTTTTGAGTTTAACTTTGACTACAAAGATTAATTTTATCAATAGAGTTTTTCATATTAAAATCAATAAACTATATTATTGAAGTTATATGTTTTTTCAAATTTTTTTTTTTATTTAACTAAAACAAGTTGTATAACTATACTATAACTATAGTTTTTATATTTAAATTTAATATTTTTAGCACGAAATTGGATCATAATAATTGCACAAGGTATAGTGGCTGCCAAAACCCAAACTCCTGGTTAAAATTGACTTTTAAAACTATATATTTATTGCTTTAACATAATAATGAAGTTTATTATTAAAAACTCGTTTTGGATAAGTATAGATTGGAAGTCAAAGCAAATATAATGAAAGGCTTTTAACGACGCACATTATCAAAAAGACAATAAAAAGCATTTTAGATTTTGGGAATGCTTTTCTTACAAATATTGTAATTTTTTTTTATAAGAAAAAATTATTGTGAAAACTTCAGTTTTAAAGAAACGCTGCTTAATTAAGAAAAGCCTAATAACGTTCTTACTGAAAGCGTTCCGGAGAACCAAAATCTTACAAAATTTTGTTCCCACATAACAGTAAATATAAATACTAAATTGTAAGAACTTGTGTAAATAGTTTGGGTCCGTCTCCATCAATATCCTATAAAAAAAAAATCTGCAAAAATTTAAGAAAAATCTTGGAAAAAACCTGAAAAAAATCTTGATTTAAAATTATTTATTTTTAAAATCATCAAATTTCGACACCAAAGAATTTAATATAGTGGAGGATGCCGCCCCCAAATCCCCGCTAAACAAAAAATTAAAGCCCTTATTTTGTAACCAACTATATAAAATTCCTTCTAATTATTTTTTTTTTTGTATACATATTTTAACAACAAGGCATTTGGGGGCTCCCGCCAGTAAACTTTCATAAACAAATTATCAAAGCCTTGATTTTATAACCAACTAAAACCAACTGTAACAACAATAAAATCCCACCAAATTATTTTTTTTTTATACACATATATACATATTTTTTATACATCAACAAAAAGGCAATTTTAATTTTGTCATTTTTTTTAGTTAAAAATCGTAAAATATTTAGTATTAAAATTTTGTAAAATTTAGTAGAAAATTGTTTGTTAAATAAAATTAAATAAAATCTTGAAAAATATTTTATTTCAAGATAAAATTTTAAATTTTTTTGTTATTTTCTAAAATAACGTTTTTCCAACTTTGAGGGAATTAACTGCATAATGTGTAAGGCTACCTTAAAAAAAGGTGTTTCACAACATATCCATGATTAAAATTTCATTTCTTAATCCTAAACGGATGTAAAAATTTAGTAAACACACGAACTGACAAAGTGAAATTAAAAAGTAAATTTAAAAAAAAAATATTGAAAAAAAATGTCAAAGATACTTTTTAGACTTTTTAAAAATTTTTCGTTAAAACTTTTAATCTGTGGATAAAAAATTAATTCTGTTTATGCTTTCTATATTTATACTTATAAAAATGTTCAAAATTATAAATTATATATAGATATATATTTCATAAATTTCTTTAAATATACCTACATATGTGTATATATTTAAATATTTTACAAACAACTTTCTCTTAACAAAAATTTCCAAGGACATAATAATAACAATGTAACAAAAATAAATTTACAATATATTTTCTATAATGAATACATACCACTAATAAATTGTATACTATATACATTATATAAATGTATACGTATAAATTGTTTTATGTAATAATATCTAATACTTCCGTAATACTAAGAAATTTGGTATATGTACTAAAATTTTAAGAAATTGAACAAAAGTCAAAAGTAATAAAAAAGAAAAACAAAGGTGAAGAGAAAAATATAATAACATACTAACTGTTATTGTTTACATTAAAAACTTAAAAATATTATTTTTTAAAAACAAAAATATAGAAATGAAAGCTTTTATAGTATCTATAAGTATACTATTTTAATTAGAAGTAAAATGTTTAGATAATAATTAATTGTTAGAAGTTGTGAGTGTAAAAAAAATTGTTTCTTTTTCTTCTAAACAAACCTAAAAGTTAAGTACTTGCTGAATGAAAATCTGAGTTAACATTGAGATCCTTTTTTTCTGAAGGATTCATATTATTATGTTCTAATATAAAAAACACATCTTTTAGAAAAATTTTTTTGATTATTGATGAAATGGATTTTAATAACTGTTAACTGTATCAAAAAAAAAAAAGAAAAAAAAAAGGAAAACTTAAAATAATAAATATATATACATATTATATATATCCTTGTCACTATTTAGTTTTTTTTTTTTTTAATATGTTATACTTAAAAATAACTTACATTATAAAAGAAATTTCCGTTGATCACTTTTAACATCTAACATCTTCTGCAAATTATTTATTGTACTTTTTATATTTATATTGAAATTTAATTATTGAAAATCATTTAAAATATATATATATATATATATATATATATATGAAAAATTATTAATGAATATTTTTTTTTTTTTTATTTATAAAGTTGATGTTTTCACATATTATTTCTATGTTGAAATTTTGTTTAAATTTATTCACAATATTGTACATGTCATGTGAAAATTTCAAATTACAATATCTTTTTATGATATTATTTTTCATATTTATTACCGATACATTTTATTAATATTATTTAATAGTTTTTTTTTTTTTTTTTATATATACTTATATAATATATGTAATATTATTATATATATATTATATTTAAAAATTTTTTTTTTTAATTTTTAGTAAAGAAATTTTAGCGCACTAAAAACTTTTTTGATATATATTTTTGAATTTCGTTAAATAATTCAAATTTCTGCATGTGTATTTTGGTGAAAAATTTTGTAAAAACTAAATAAAATGTTAATTTTAAAATTATAAATAACACATTTTTTTTTTCTCTCAAACTTTTCAATACAAAAAGGTTTTCCAAACAGTTTAAAAAGCACCTGAAATATAATTGTATATTTATATATATGTTTTTAAAAAAAAAAAAAAATTATACACCATTTCGTATAGTATAGGTATATATTAATACATAATATAATATGATATAAAATTTTAAGAATAATTAGTATATAATGTTATTATCAGATTTATTAGAAATAAATCCATATAAATACAAAATAGAATCACAAATTTAATAAAAAAAAAAAAAACAATTGATAAAGAAAAAAATTTTAGATGTAAAAAAAAAAAATTTTTTTTTATTATATTATTAAATAAATTTAAAAACAATCAAAAAATAGTTTTAATAATTATAAATAATTAGACTTTTATAAAAAGTTTATATATATAGACTTTTATATTTCTTAAAAAAAACATATTAATTAATTGAAGTAAAGTGGTAATTAAATTTTTCATAAAAAATAATTGTCCAAAATAGAAATTTAAAAAAAAATTAATTAAAGATATTTAATTTTTATATTAAAAATTATTCTAAAATCTAAAACACTATAATAAAAAATAAAATTAATTTTTTATTATACTTAAATTTATTGTAAAAAAAATTTTTTTTTTTTTAAATAATTAATTTTAATAAAAGTTTTATAATGAAATAAGTAAAATATTTATATTCAACATAATCAGAATCGATAATATTTATATGTCACATTATTATTTAAATATTTTGATATATGTATATATATATATATATATATGAAATAAAAATTTTTTTAAATAATTAAAATTTTAACATAATAATTATATATATATCCCCCTTTTTTTTTTTTTTGATATTATTTTTTTTATTTCAAAGTATATGTATTGTAACATTTTATTCCATTAAAAAAAATTGAATTGAGTTTGTTTTTAACTTAAGATAAATTATTTTATTTATGAATTATTTTTTTTTTTTATCATATTTATATATGAATAAACACATTATATTTTTATTAATCAAAAATTCAACACAATCAAAATAAATAAAAATCATGTTTGTTTTTATTTGATTGTTTTTCTAATCATCACTCAATTATAATTCAAATCATATATATATATATATATATATACATATCATACATATATATGTGATTTTTATGTATATATATATATATATATGTATATACAATTTTCTCCGAATAATTTATATTTATAGGTACGTATAAGAAAAAGGAAATGAAAAGTGTTATCCTTGACTTAATTATTCCATGTTATCTTTATTTATTTGCTTTCTTTTTGTTAATTTTTTTTTTTTTGTTTTTCAAGAAATAAATGAAAGTTTAACATAAACAAAACAAAAGTAATAAAATAATTTTTGAAAAAAATAAATGAAATAGATTTAAATTAAAGTTTCATCTTTAAAACTTCAAAAAAAAAAAAAAAAAACAAAAAAAAAAAATTCAAAATTTGAGCAGTGAAAAACTAACCCAAAAAATAGATAAACCGGTGGTAAAAAAAACTTTAGTGCGGCTATAAAAACCTCTGAACGGATTAAGTGTAATCTACAAACTAAAGCCAAAAATATACAATTTACCAAAAAAAAAAAAAAATAAAAAAAACATCTTATTTTTTTGCATACAAAATACATAAATGTATAAAATTCGCACACAATCAGTACAAAAATTTTTTTATATTCTTTAGTATTATTTCAACCTTTTATAGAAATTTTTTTTTTATATTATGTAAATGAATATAAATTTTTTTTTTTTTTTGGAATATGTACATGTACTTATGCACTTGTATAATGAAGGAAAAACATACCATATATATATATATATATATATATATATTTATACAACAAACTAACATGAAAGGTACAATTTTTATGTCCTCTTATATTTCAGATATATATTATAAGAGGATGCTTTGTACATACACACATCAATATAAATCGAAAATAAATATTATGGTATATAAATAAATATATAGCTGTAAATTAATAGATAATTTAGATATATATAAATATATAATAATATATAGGTATGCACATATATGTATATTTTATACTTTTATAATTTTTTATTTTTATTGTTATGTTTTTTTTTTTTTTTTATTCCTTTAGGAGTACATAATGGTGTTCATAGTTCATTTAATATAATATGTACATATATGTATATATATCGTGTATTACATACAAAAATAATTTAAATAAAAAACACAAAACTTAACCAACATGCAACAAAATACAATCTTATTATTATTATTTTTTTTTTATATATATATCATTATATTCTTTAGGTTACATACTCCTACCTTTTACCATTATAATGTAATATATAGTCTTTTTATAAATATAATATAAATAATATTGTTATCATATATAACATATTATTTTGGCATCATCTCAATACAATCCATAACACTTCAATACAATATTAAAGAAGAAAACTCTCAAAAGAGTTAAAAGAAATATTTTATTTCATTTTAAGAACACAACACAACAATACAAAAATAAAATTCCAAAACTATTTTTAGTTAAACAAAAACAATCCATTCTCCTTTTAAGATCTCTTTTGTTTTTTTTTCAATATAGATTTAATAAAAAAAGTTTCAGGATTTCTTTTTTTTTTTTTTCATCATTTGATTTAATTTTCTTTTTGATATTTTTATTGTGGTTTACTTGTTTTCTTTTAATGTAATATAAGTGTTAAAAAAAACTTACCAATACTATTACAAAACAGCTTTTTGGTAATTTATTAATATATACCTTAAATCCATTGTCTCTCTACAAAAAAAAAAAAATCGCAATATCTGGAAAAATATTAAAACCAAAAAAAGCTCTCAGATTTTAGAGTTCAATCAGACCCCTATATATGTATACAGGGCTACAAAGTTTGTTTTTTTTAAATGTTAAATCAAAACAGAATGTAAAGATATTAATAGTGTCTCCACATTTTCTTTATGACAAGAAAATTTAATAAAAAAAAACAAAATAAATTTGTAAAATCTTAAAATTAACTCACGAGTTTTACGATTAAAAAATTTGAATTTATAACATTTTTGTTATTTTATTTTTTATATTTATGTATGTGTATATGCATGAAAATGTATGAAATAGTATGAAAATTATTAATTTAGGTATAGGTTTAGCCTTTAATTTAGGTATAGGTACCTATGTACTTTTCTCAGCAGAAAATTTTTTTTATGTCTCTTAATATTTTATTGCAGTTTTTTTAACTTTAACTTTTTTGACTCTTATACTTTTGTAAATCTTACTGTTTTTGTCCAAAGCTCTCCACAAAAATTTTAAAAAGCTTTTTTTTTTTTTGTTATTTTTTTTTCAGAAAAAAGACCATCCATTTCTAATCAAAATTCAGAAATTCATGTAACTGAAATGGTATCTTTTAATATTTATAAAAAAACGTATAAATTTAATCATAAATTAAAAGCCTGGTGTAAATAAATCATAATATACAATTTTACTTTTTTTAATTTTTAATTTAAACTAGTTTTTAAGACATTTTTTAAAACGTTTTTTTTTTTTATATATTACAACAATCTATACATACATACATATGTATATATTACAATCATATTACAACAAAGTATCATTAATAATAAAAAAATAAAAATTACGTGAAAAAAAAAAAAAGAAACTAAGTTTGATAATTTAACATTTTCCTGTCCATGAAGCATATTATATGTGCTTCATTTTAATTTGTTATATTTTGCAAATTTGTTTATTGTTAGATGGACTTCAGTTGGTTTGGTATATATATATATATATATGTTAAATATCTACTATTTAAAAAAATTCATGAGATAGTGAAATATAAATTTATCAAAACAAAATATAAATACATAGTTCAAATTTTTTTTTAAACAAAATATCACAATATATTAAAATTAAATTTTAGAATTTGTTGAAAATTTTTTGGAACTAATTTTCCAGTTTCAATTAAATAAATTCACAAAAAAACATTTTTTTTTTTTTGGAATAATTTAAAAATTTTAAAATAAAACCTGTTTTCATTTCAGAAAATATAATACGAATTATATATAAAGTTGATATATGTAAATATTATAAAATCTGTATCATCATTGTATAATTATGAACCCACCAATAAACCATTATGATAAAAATTGGTTATATTATAATTATACATATTTAATTATGTCCTATATCATATTTCAAAAAAAAAATCGTAATTTTTAATTCAATTTTTTTGTCATCTTATTGTTCTTATATCGAAAAGAAGATTTTTTTTTTTTAAATTTTAATACATAATTTCTGATAATGAACTGAATACACTGAAATAGATGAAACAAAATATGTTGCACCACGTTGCCGAAATAGGATTATAACGAAAATTATTTTATTTTATCGACATAGTCGAATATTTTCTTAAATTGACATAACTATTATAGGCTATAACTTAAAAATTATAAATTTTTTTTAGAGTCATGATTATGATTGTACTAGTATGTATTTAATACATTTTTAATACATAAATTTTTTTTGTACTAAACAGAAACATTTATAAATAATGTTGCAAATTTATGTTATTTTATTCAATTATATTCTTTTTTGTTTCCTGTTCGACTAAGCTTCAGTTTCTGGGATCATTAGTTTCACTAAGCCATTGACTTGGCTGCAGCTATTGTACAAAACTATGAAACACAAATATTTTTATTTGTGCGCCATCTATATTGTGTTATACAAGAATTATTTTATTTTTTATTTTCTATAAATTAATTACGTTATTATATGTGTTATTATATATACATACATACTAATATTTTATTTAATTGCATTATACTAATTATATACATATTATATAAGAAAAATCAATTTAATTTTTTATTAATCTGTATAACCCTGCTGACATTAGAATCCAAGACCTTTTCAATAAAAATTCCGTGTCTTAATCACTATTACTACACCATTGGTTGGATTTTTAATTCAATATGAACATGCAAAAATTCGAAATATTTCCCTTATTAATTAACAAAATTATTTCTAAGTTTAAACGGCTATAAAACACCATTTTTTTTGTAATCTATAGCAAAGTCTGTAGTTAATTATTAAATTATATAACAATTAATACATTTATTAATTGTTTTAGAACATTATGTATGAGTTTTAATCGATTTACTTGTATTTCCATCACATTTTGCAATTTTGCATATAAATAAACCATTAGTAAAATGAAAATTTTGCAAAATTGTGAATCTCTCGTATGACATCGCTAACATACAAAAATAAAAATTTATTATTATGTTAGAGATCGTTTTTGATCAAATAGTTTTGTATGTAAATATTTTAATATAGGGTTCTTCAAATTTATTTATTGTCACAAGCCTTTAATCTATAATTATTTAATCTATAAATATTTAGCATCTATAATTTAATCGCAATTTATAATCTCAATTATTGCAAAGCTACTTTCTCAATCATCATTGCCACATCCTTATTCTCTAAATAAAACTGAACATTATCTCTTTATATTTACGTATCAAAGGACCCATTCTAAAGTTTTGTTAAACTACCCCTTGAAGGTTTTGGTTGGTTAAAATCCTTTTTGACTTAGTGACTTTTGTTGTTTTCATCCCTCGTAAGAAAAGAAAAACATTAAAAATTTTTAAAATTTTCAAGAGTAAAAAGAACAAAATTATATATTGCAAATTGCAATCAAATATTTTAGAATATAAACAATGTCATAATTTTCTTTTCAAATATTCGAATCAACTTTGAGTATTTTGACAGAAACTAAATGATGGTTTTAAGTTAATTGCAGTAGTTCACTAAATAAACGAATGACAAAATACCCATTTTTCAAAAGTATGATAAAGTTACTTGAATATTTAATATCTTTATTTTATAGTTAAGGGAATTTTATAGGTACATATTGATATAGAATATTTCGCGAAATAGATGAAATTTAGTATTTTTTTATTAAAGTTGTACTTTATTAAACATCATGAAAGAAAATTCACGAAGGCAAATAATTAGACTTTACTTCAAAATTCGAATTCTTACATAGACGATTAAAGGTGTCTAATACTAATTTGTTATTATTTATTTCGAATAATTCAGTTTATAAAAATCTTTTGCTACCACCGACAATAACTCAAACCATGATACTGAGAGCAGAAAGCTATAGTAGTAGACCTGGTTGGTTGGTTGGTGTGAGTGGCTGGCCACCGCCGCTCCTGGCAGTGACCCCAATTAGCGCGTTAGCACCGTTTTGCTACCACTTCCGTGACCACAAGTCTTATAATATAGCTATATTAGTTTAATTTTAGATCCATTTCGTTGCGTTAAGAAACCTTACCATTTCTGCAGGTTGCTTAACCGCTAGATCACTAAGATCGTTGAATTGAAGGCTACCCAGAATTGCTATTCTGGCCCTCGCCAGCGCTGGGCACTTACAGGTGAAGTGTGTAATGGATTCTTTCTCATTCTGTTCACCACAGCTGCGACAGGATGAATTGAATGGGATACCTATTCTGGCCGCATGTTCACCAATTGGCCAGTAAGTAGTAGACCTACTTTTCAAAAAAAAATTACACATAGTCTTATTGGAAAACATCGTAGATTATAACTCAAACCATGTTGGTAGTGCAGTATGTATGGTAGTACCGTTGGTAGTGCCGTATGTATAATTTACTTGTGTTTCCATATTAAAAGTTATAGAGGAAAAGTTAACATCAAATGTACACACATTTAATAATTTCTATAAAAAACAAAAATAATTTAGCTTCAAATTTAGTTTCTGATAAACTGATTCGATTGTATTTCAAAATTAAAAATTCAAGTTTCTAAATTGATTTTAGTTGAACCACCATGTATGGTTTCTAAATTGATCTATGTAATTTTATTTTGCAAAATTGTTGTTGAACTTAGAGTTCAAGCACAAATTAAGTTTATTTCGAAAAGCATTAAAAATATTTTTGTTTTTTTTTTATTTATAGTTATAGTTAATGTTTTTGGCTCTTAGTAAATGTTCTTAGGAAGCCTTGAAAAATTTAATTAATTTATTATTTTAAACTAATTTTTATATTCTTACTTGTCGCTCCTATTTTCAAAAGATCAATTTTATATTTTAAAATGTCGAAATTTTTTATAAGTACATACATATGTACATTATGTATATATGTATTATGTTTAATATAAATATTTTAACATAAAAAAAATTATTATTTCTTATTATATTTATGTATTTACGTCTTTACAATAATATCCAGTAGCAATTAAGTATTTTTATACATTATTATGGTAATCTGAGAAATTTTTATTTTTTTAATTCTAAAAATATTTAAAATACTTAATTATATAAATGTATATTATATAAATAAAAAAAAAAGTATTAACAGTAGGTATGATTCCATATCGAAAAGATGGAAGTATAGCTATTTAATTGTATTTGTTTTTGTCGAGGCGTTTCCTTATTGCAATTTTTGTCGGCTTGCTTTAAAGCAAACTTGTTAGTTGATACGATTAACAGATATTATTATTTTTTCTTTAATTATAAATTATAATACAATACGATAAACTGCAACAAATAAAAAGACATATAAGTGTATTATATAAAATATTTTTTTTTAATTTTCTTTATTTATATTTAAATATATTGAATTACCGGATTTTCTTTCTCTAACTGAATTCAATTGTTTTAGATGTAATACAGACTATTTAAATTTATTTTTACACATTATAATAATGTTTTTTATCTTAAATTTCATTTTGTCACGAGTTAAAAGTATGGTTGACTTAAAATTATTCACACCTATTATCTGACATTGGGCAACTGATTCCAATATGAAGAAATTAATTTGAATAACAATATGGTTTCTAAAAAATAGATAAGAATAAAATATTTACATACATACATATATAATATGTATTTAATAATTATTGTAATTAAAACTCCAAAATGGAATTAAAATGGTGTTTAGATAACAAACAAAATTTGATATGATATATTATATCATAAATAAAAGGGGGTAACGCTAAAGATGATTTTTAAAATATTTTACTCAATATTTTACATTTTATGTTTTAGTTCAAATATCAACGCTAACTATACCTTCAATGTTAACTTAAAGGCAAAAAAGATTTCCATTTTATAATTTATTTATATATAAATATGAATATGAATCATTGATTCATTTATAATTTTATAAAATATTTAGCTACAAATAATTTTAAATTAAACAATTTATTGAATGTTTGTTTGATCTTAAAATTAGGAAAATAATTTCTTCTATTTTTGTGGTTCTTTAAAACAACTTAGTTTAAAAATAGATTAAAAATTCTCTTTGTTTTAACGAATCTCCGATACCTTTTAATATTTTATACACAATACGTATATGTACATACTACATACATAAAAATATTAACACGTTGAGCGCTCGCTCTAATTTTAATCAAATTCGTTTTAAGTACAGCTCTACTGATAAATTACAAAACAGTTTATTTAGTTTTATTATCTTCAATTTAAAATAAAAAGTTGTATTGATCTCAACTGTTCTACTATTTATTGCATAAAATTAAAACTCAATTTTTTTTTATAAATACTATATTTTATTGTAAAAGTACATGTCTATTTAATTTTTTAATTTTTTAGACATCATCTTCTTCTTTCACTTCAGATTCGACTTCTTCCTCATTTTTCTGTATAAATTCATAAGCTTCAACACCACCTTCAAAAACTGTTATTTCAAATTCAATAATTTTTTGCTTTTGTAATTCCATTTCTGTTTCAACAATTTCTCTAAATTTCTTTCTGGCTTCAGCTATTTCTGGGTCTCTATCTCTAATAAAACCACCTTCTTCCTCACCTGCTTCGTCATCTTCATCAGCTGCTTCAACCAAGGCTTCTGCTTCCACTTCTTCTTCGTCTTCTTCAATACCTTGAAAATTTGCATCCTCATCAGATTCTTCTTCCGGTTCATCATCTTCAATTGATAATTCATCGTCGTATTCCATTGTATCTGGATATATATCATCCATATTAGATTTTGCTCCTGTTGTTTTAAATGCTAAGTTTATTTCCCGAACTCTGCCTTCCAATAACTTAACACGTTGCAATTCTCTTTCAAACATCTAAAAATATTTGTATAAATTTAATTATATTTTTATATACAAAATTTTACTAACGGCAGATAACAAAGCTCTGTCCCTAAGACCACCTTTTGTATACGCTTCATCAACTTTAACCAGATATACATCACCAAGTCTCGTTCCAACAGCTAAGAATCTACCATCTTTCTTAAATGAGAGTGCTGATATAGGAGCCCTAAATTGACTCATTGTAAACGTTGGAGCTTTTTGATCTAACAACATATCCCAAAAATCAACGTTTCCATTTACATTTCCAGTTACAAAAACTGAACACCGAGCTGGACTCCAAACGGCGCAAGTTAATTCATAACGCTGTTGCGGAAATCTTGTGATAGGATAGTCTTTACATTCTTCACAATAAATTTTGCAACAGAATTCTCCAATAAGCAAAAAATTTTTAACAAAAAATATATTTCTTTCAATCCCTACAATAGGGCCATCCATTACTTTAAACTGAGATGGGAGACATTCTAAATGATTGTTTCCTTTTCTACTTCCTAAAAATAATTGACCTTTTATGGTTCCAGCCATAAATCGTATAGGAATTGTATATTCAAATTCTAAACATGTACAACCGTGAGCACGATCTGGGTCTTGTGTTTCTCCCCGTACTGGGTCTAAATACACTTCAAATGTTGGTCTTCTTAGATTACGTCCGTCCCAGTAACGAATCATTCCATCAAGAGAGCCTGTATAAAATTCTGTATTAGTTTTAGAATGCACCCAACAGAAAGCTGTAACTGCATCTTGATGAAATACTTCTAAAGGTGATACAGCTGCTGGATTTCCTCCTATTCTTGCATCCCAAATACCAACCATGCCGTTTTTCATACCCCCCGCTATTAAAGTCTCATTTCTTGGACAAAATTTTGCTTTTGTTGCTAAGGCTGGAGAAAGTAAAGTCATATATGGAACCAAAGGATTTTCACAATCCCATATAAAAAATTCATTGTCCACTTTAATTGTTGGAAAAACTTCAAAGAGCGAATGAACTGCCAAAAAGCGACTTTCTTCTCCAGGTGTCCAATCGATTTGCGAAATAGCACGAGCAGGATACTTTATATCATGAAAAATTTGAACATTGACAGCTTTAAAGGAACTTTTCAGATCCAAATAAGGATGCTCCGAAAAATAGTCTTCGTAAATATTTACAGCTGTGTTTTGTGCCACACTATTTACTGTTGGCTAACGAAAAAGGAAATAACTACATATATAACTATAGTATAAACTTTTAATAATTTAAATTAACATTTCAAAAATTATTACCCTTGCCAAACCCATGCATTGTTTACCCCAATTATCTTCTCTTTCAACTTTTTTCCTGTACCTAACATTTTGTTCCTCATCTAAATAGTTGACCTCCTTAGGCCATCCACCCTCTATATGACACATTCCATGATGAGCTAAAACTGCATTTTCAGTTTGTGCATCTGATACAGCAAATTGTTTAGTCAAATTTGTAAAGCGATTTACTGGATTTTGGAGTATATATCCTTTATAAAAATACGCATGATTTGCTCGCTCGTCAAAAAGAATTTCATTACGGTCAGAGTACAGTGGTTGACGACCAAAACGACGACGCGGTCGTGTAAATTGAAATGTATTCATAATCTCTTATACAAAAAATATAAAACAGTTTTAATTTTTACTACAAAAATAAATTTTCTGTTTACAATATAAATGAAGTTTTATTTAATATTTAAAAAAAAAATTCTCAATTAACTTCAAAATAAACAAAATATAATTAATGACAAATAAAACTGTAGTTGAAAATGAAGTAAGGATTAAATAAAAGAACCGTTGGAAATGATAAAGGTAAGTTAATAAGTTTGTAAATTTTAGCGGAGAATAATTGCCCGTTTTCTATTTTTTTTTTTTTAAGGTATAAAACATCTTTTACAATTAGACGTAATTTCAACTTCGCCTACGCTTCGCACGAGGGTTGTAAATCATTTATTTTTATCAAATTTATTTTTAAAAGATAGGATTAATTAATGAATCATATGTAGGTCATACCGTGGGTCAATAACATTTTTTCTGTAAATGTGATTTTTAATGATTCATTTATTATGTTATGTTATAATACTTGCAAAATTACGCTATCAATTGAGAATATCCAAAATATGTATTTGATATTTTCTTTTTAATAGTTATCCGAAAGAACATGGAAATAAAATATTGTATATGTACATACATATATAAATACATACAAATAATACATAATAATAATATATACAAAATAGAAAAAATAATAATACATACATACAAATATAAAATTTATATTTGTGTTTGTGTTTCATTATCATGTCACATGTGATAAAATTGCCTATCGGGGCCTTTCCACACGAGTAGTGTCCTCTTTCGTCATTTTTTACTTTTACCTTCGTTTCATACCCTCTTGCCTATAAACTAAATTTGTGGTGGGGATTTTTAGGAGTAATTTTTTAAACCAAAATTTTAGAGTTTAAAAATTTAGTCCACTAACACAAACAAAAACTCAAATAAAAATTTTTATGAGGGTCAAAACAATTTTATGTGTACATACGTTTCATTCTCGTTTGGAAAAATGTTTTTGAAACGGTCGCAGCAAATTTTTAAAAAAGTAAAGTGATTTTCGATCTTTCACTTGATGAAATTATTAAAATATATTCTATTGACAAAAAGAAATTATGTGCACAGTACAGTTTATTCTATTTCTAGGTACATACATATATAATATATATTATTTAAAAATTACAGGCAAAAAAATCTTATGTTACTTAAATACAAAAAAAAATTTATTTGCAAACTCTTTTAAGCAACAAATTTTGTTTTAAAATGAAATATTTACACACACATATAAAAGTAACGACTATCGAGAGGAACAGTGTGGAAATAAAAAAAAGAGGAAAGTAGTCACGAAACGAAAGAGGACACTACTCGTGTAGAAAGGCCCGTTGATCATTTGAATATTTTGAAGGAAATAACAATTAAATATATTAATAATTAAAAGCTAAATTTATAAATATTATTTTGGGTTACTACAGATCAAGATTAGGTCAAAAGAAATAAAAAAACAAGTAAATCTAACAGTAAGTCGATGCAACCGACTTATTAAATACCTTACACCTGAATAATTCCAATTAAATTAAAAATATATAAGTTTTTGGGCAGATGCTTGAATCGTTTCCCTTTTCTTCCTTATTGAACTCGAATTTCAGGAAAGTAAAAGAGGCATCCTTTAACACCCTTGTACAAAATTTCAAGTTTTTATCTTTATTAATTTCGGAGATATGTTGTTTTTGGTTTTGGAGGTATGCTCATTTGCTCTTTGACTAATGCGGATGTTTCCAAAATCCAAACACATGGTCTAAATCATCCCAAATGTCAGTTTTCAATTTTAAAGAAAAGCAGTAACAGAATACTCTTGTACCAAATATAAAGGTGCTATCTTTATTGATTTTGGAGATATGTTCATTTGGTATGGTGCTCGTTCGGAAGCCTATAAAATCCGAACCCATGCTCGAAATCTTCTCAAATTTCAGGGACATAAAGAATAAATGCCACAACACCATTGTACTAAATTTCTACCTTTGTTGATTTTGGAGATATGCTCGTTTGTTCTTGTGCTCGTTCGGAAGCTTTCAAGAACCAAACGCATGGACCACATCCTCCCAAATTTCAGAGACATAAATCAAACACGAAAGAACACCATTGTACCAAATTCAAAGGTTATATCTTTGTTGGTTTTGGAGATAATCCCGTTTGCTCCGGAATGATTTGGAAGCTTCCAGAATCCGAACCCATAGACCGATTTTGTCCAGATTCGAACTCCGCCTTCCTTTCGTAATTAGTCACCTCGACTCAATAGGTGATTCTTACTCATAATATATATATACATTTCCATATCTAACACGCTTCCTTTTGATGGTTACAAACACCATACCAAAGTTAGTACCCCTACTTTAGGTGTAGGGTATAACAAATGCATGGCTAGGCTGAAGTTAAGAAATTTAAATCATCTGTTATATTATGTATTTTTATATGTATGTAGATATAAAAAGGAAAATAAACACAAATTGCAAAATAGAAAAATAATGTGCGTAGTTCATTAAAAGAAAACTATTAAAATAGTCTGAATATCCAACACGTCTAAAAACCGAATAAAAAACAATTACATTTATTAAATGATAATGTAGAGTAAAAATAAATGATGAATTGAAAATTTCATCATTTTCAAACTGTCATTTATAAACATACATACATGTAAAATTTGTGATTTTTTTTAGGATTTTTTCTGCTAAACCATTGTAAAAATTAAGAAATACTTTCAGCTATTTTAAATAAAAGCTGTATTCTATAGCCATTATTTACATTCATATATATGTATGTATATACATACATATGTACTTCTAAATTAAATTTATTTTACTTAGAGGATTTTAAAAATTTACAAAATTTATGTACATACATACATACATTACGTATTTGAAATTAATGTTTAAAATTAAATTTTACACATATTTTACATATTGAGTTTAAAGAATTAGGTGTCCATTTTCCATTGTCAACAATTTAGTAAATTTTGAATCCTTAAAGCTCTTGGAAGTAATTTATAATCTTTGAAATTCTTAACTCTCTTAAGCTACTACAGAGTTGCAGAAGGAGTTCAATATATTGATAGATTTTGATTTGTGTTTATAACCCTAAATTGTAACCAACTATAAAATCTTAAAATAGGAAGGTAGCGGGAATTTTGAGTTTCCGGTATTATATTATTTGCCAGAAAAATTTCCGGGTTTTTATTATTTGCAATTTCCGGTATTAAGAAATAATTGTTACAAAAAATTACACTATATACTTAGACACATACATTATCTCAATTTTTAAGCTTTTTCCAAATTTGGAGGACTATGCTGTGCAACAAAAATGTTTATAAAAATGGTTGTTATAACTCTTACTTTTTAATTTAGATATGTATGTATGTATACATATATATTCCCATATCATAATGGAATTGTGATACGTATGTATGACCAAAATTTGGTACCAAATTAAAGCTTGAACTATAGAATTTTTAGTTCTATGTAGGCACATTAAAGCAACTAGCATTATTATTTAGCTTTTTTTATCCAAAAATAAAATGTTCGAACATCAATTCAATGAGAAATTTAGTGGTGTATGACAAGTTTAACATCATATAGGTGACTAGCTTTAATATTTTACATCTTTATCTCAAACAGATGCACATAGTGAAACTAATAAAAAAAAATGTTGGAAGATGAGCTGAAAATGAATAAACAGAAAACATTTTGTCTTTCATATTTACGTTTTATTGTGCTAATAAATTGTGGATTTGCAGTATTTTTGAAAACATCTTATACATATCAGATGAAAACGCTAAAAACGCCATTCTACATTTACATAAATGGTTTGTTATGTTTAAGGTTAATGTTACTTGAAACAAAAAGGGATAAAGATGTAAAAACAAAATTGACTCGAAATTCATGCTATTTTCTGATAAAAATAATCAAAGAACACAAATCCACAAAAGTTTCTAAATTATCTACATATCGAAAAAAAGTCATGAAAGTTTAACAACTTTGCAATAATGGTTAATTTAACCAAGAATTTGTTTAGAATAAAACAAAATATGTAGTATTAAATAAACACATTTAAAATTAATCTAGTAGAGAAAACAAGAATAGATTTTCTCACACAAGTAAACTGGTAGCATATAATTGTCATTTTTCAATAAATGAATCAGTTACTTGAGTACATAGAAATTTATATTTAACTTCACATTAAAATTAGAGTATTAGATCACAATTCACAGTATTTATAAGGAACCTTTTTAGATAAAATTAACAAAACTAAGTAATTAACAGCATAATTTACAAATAATATTATACAAATTCTCTGGAGTAATTTAGTTTACAATATTAAAATTTGATAATTTAATAACTCAATTTAGTACAAAATATAACTAATATTTTTGCTTTTGTCACAGATTATGTATAATCAGCTGCTCTAACGTTATTTCAATATTCGAATAAAAATATTCCAACTAAACTTAATAAAAAACACAAAATTTAATTTATTTCGTTAATTATTGGAAATTAACAAATCACTTCCGGTAATAAGGTTGTTTGATAATACAACAATTTTGGATCCAGAAACGTTCGAAACAAAGTCGCAAGCGGCAATTTCAGCATAACTAATTCCTCCAATAACAAAAACAAATAGAGTTTGTTTAACTGGAAATGAATCTTGAATTGAACCCTTTTTGCATTCTGTTTGATATGATTTTAAATTCATTCCACAGTCTAATGCATCAGAGTAGCACTTAAAGTTGTTAATACCGCTACCTATTCTACTACATAAATCATCAATAGATTCCGAATTTAGAAGCATTGACGATAACTGTGCTACCAATGGTATATAGATTCCATTAAAAACAAAACTCGGGCAATTTTTAGACAATTCATCTTTATTATCATTTGTCACTGAATTCGGTAAAAGTTTTAATCGATTTGAATTCGCTTGAAAATCTGTTTGTTGAAATTTCGCTGTCATTGGTAATGAACCCAAAAATTTATTTTTTTCAACCGGCATATTTTCCATTTTAGGCAAAAGTTTACAACGAGCCAAAGATTTGAAAGTCGTTAAAAATTTGTATCCAAATATATTGCAATAATTCTGAACAAAAGCATTTAATTCTTCCACATTAAGACCTAAACATATATGGAATAAGCACAACAAACGAACTGAATTTATTTGGTGCCCATCTGTTATGAGAACTTCGTTAATTTTATCTAAAATTTCTTTTCGACTTCCATTCCCATTTAAAATATTTTCTTCTAATTGCTGTTGTCTTTGGAAATTTTTAGCTAGTTCTTTTATAATTATTTCACAAATGTTCATATGTTTTACAATTTTATTTTTCAACAAAGTAATTTCAGGAAGTTTATTTGCAACATATTGTTGCATTTCATTTATTTTCATTTGCGATAAATTCTGTAGTTCAGCTCCTAAGGCTTTTGATTGTGTCTGAATAGATTTACTAGCTGCTGCAAAATGCTTATATCTATTTTCTTTATAAATCTTATCATATTTTCCTGACATTCGCATTGAAATTTTGTTTTTATTAGATCCATTATCTTCGAAATCTTTATTAGAATTATTACATGCGATACGGAAATTTAAAACACTTTTCTTTCCTGCCGAAATTTTATTAATCTGGCTGCATTCTAACTCTCCAGCTGTACATATAAATACTTCATGTAACAGTCCAGAATAGGTTGTTGGTGAAAGCAAACATGACGTATAGTCTTCTGAACGATCTGTAAATAAGTGAATTAAATCTAAATATCCAAAACTTAATAGTGATACTACCTAAAATTAACATAGCAGATGATTCGTTAAATTTATCCGATTGAAAAGGTTTTGATTTTTGTAATTTAAAAACAACTTCCATTAATTTTGCAGCATTTGATCCTAAACAAACAGTTATATCAGGCTTGCCAAAAATAACGTGGAAAGTTCTTAGACTCTGCGCAACAGCACTCAAAATTGACATATCATTTTTTATAAACACTTCATTAAATAAATGAGGAATTTCTAAAGTAAGAAGTCTATCATCTATTTGAATAAAATTCCAATTAAATCTATGTAGTTCGCAATAACCATAAAGACCTTCTTCCTCTAAAAGGGTTTGAAACGAAGGATAAACGTCTGGAATGATTATGACATGAAATTTTTTTATTCCAGATTTGAACTGAGTTTCATTTTTTTGTGAATGAATTTGATCCAAAACTAGTTTTAACAATAAAATATTCGCATTTATAATATAAATACAAGATCTATTATTAATCGGTGGTGGATTATTTTGATCAAATCTAAATATTTTTTCCACACCTTTTGATCTACAAAAAATATTTATTATAATTTTTTATACAAAAATAATTAAAATTAATAAATTTTCTTACTTAATCCAGGATGCGGAACAAACATGTTCTAATATTTTGATTATGGTTGACTCTATTATAACATATTTTGGATTTAGTATTGAACATAAAATTGCTTGTAATTTCTCCTGTGCTAAATATTTAAAGGAATCTATTCGTTTATTAAGTGCGTAGTCCATAATTTATATTATATTTTCACCATTTTATTAATGAGTATGTATACAATTCAAGATGTTCGTAACAACTAGTCATTCATAAGTTATTTTTACTGAACTGTATACTGCCTTTAATTACTAAATATAAGTTATTAGAAAGGTAATTAATTATATATTTAATATATTAATTACCAGATTAGTATTGAACAAACCAAAAGATTTTCTATTAAAATTTAAAATATAGATTTCGTTTATGCACTTATAGCAGGTTATCCATTTTTTTATTTCCAAATCTAACTGCTATCGATTTATGAGTTATGTAACATTTTGAATTAAACTAAAGTTGAACAGGAATTTCCACAAAAATATACAAATCTAGATAAAAAAAAACAACGATTTTTAAAATAATTTCGAGGATTTACTGAAAAATATTCTTACAGCTGATTTTTGACGGCAGCTATGACATTTGAACACAAATTTATTACATTTGCATAAACCACGGCGAATCCACAAATTGTTATATTTAAAGCAGCATTTTATTTAACCAACCGCTTCTTTAAATTTTACAAATAATTTAATACTGTTTGCCTTGGATTTATCTGTCTGGCTATAAAATAATTTTTTAACTAGAAAATGTTATCTGTTTCATTCCAAATAATTTGATTTCGGAAGTTAAAAATTTCACTTTAAAATTAATTGAAAACAAGATAACATTTGTTAACTTAACAATGTTATCTTGTTTTCAATTAATTTTAGAGTTACACAATAAATAATCATTACTAAGGCAAAATGATTATCTTTGATATTTTTAATTGAATATAAGAATAATAAATTTATAATTTTTTATATAAAATCGTATCTTGCCAAGATAATTTTTACTCCTTTGAGTTAAATGTTTTTAATTGATCTAATATTTGCTGTTATGGAACAAGTTATATTCCACTCAAATCTCTTATCCAATCTCGGTCAATTTTTAGTTAGTTACTGGTAGCTTTTAATATAAAAATATGTTATATGAATGACAAATTAACTTGTAGAAAAGTAAAACAATAAATTTTTTACTAATTTCCAACTGGAAATCGATAATTTCCAAACTACAATCAGCGCCAACATTTTGCAACCAATTTTAATGTACGTTCCTAAAATAAAAAAAACTTTAATAGTGGTTTGAAGTTTCTGATATTGCATTTCTAGAGCGGGTGAACAGAAATCTGAAAAATTATTCAATACAATCAAAATACAAAATTTTATTGAAAATTCATATTAATTACATTTGAACATATTTTATAAAATCTATATGTTTTTTTATTTTACATTAAATTAACCTACATTAACTTTTAGAAAAAAATTTTAAAAATTAATGTAGGTTATGAATTATGATGTAGGTTATGAGGTTATGCACACATACATATGTATTTTAAAAATTCTATGCATGTATTTTACTGTAATATTTTGATATTTGATAATCATATTACCTATGTATGTATATTTATGAACCTTGTATGAATTATGAACTCATTCTACATTCTCAAAATGTTTATTATGTTTTTTGTTTTTCTAGATATTGAAGAATTTGTACGTATGTACGTACATTTGAAATTTGTTTTTCTAAGTTATATCTGGTTATATCATAAAGAAACTATACTATATAGAGAATTCCCGTAGAACAAAAATATTAAGCATTTTTCTACGATTTTAAAACATCCCATTGGGATGTTTCGTGCGATTGTGGTTCGTATATATGTAAATATGTATTTTGTAAGTATATATTTTTATCAATTTTTTTATTTGAGCGGACTTTTTTTTCTCTTTGTTGTTATTTTTGTGTGGTATTAAAAATTTTAAGGGAGCATATTTATTAAAGTGCTTAAAAGTGCAAAACTAAATTTATAAATATATACATATTTACTTATTATTTATATTTTATATTTTCAATGGTCCAGCTACTTGAATTTTGTAGAAAATATGAATTGTCTTAGATAATTGAATTTAGTTATTTAGTATATTTTTTTGTTTAACGTTTTTGTTATATGATGTTATATGTTATATGAGTTTTGTAATTTTAATATTATGTTAATTAATTCAACTAATGTAATTTTATTTTATACCTATTTATTATTTTGTATTGTTTTAGCTTTTAATTTTAAAAAACTTAAAACATTAAAGACTTAACTTTATTCTTTTCTGTTCTAACTTTTTTATTTTTTTCTGAATATAAATTCTTTTGTAGAATCTATTAAAATACTAAAAATCAATTAATTTAATGAAAATTGAAAATCGAATCAAACAACTTAAATTTAACACTATTACTTACTACATTTTAAATAAATACATATTAAATTTTACACTGTGTTCTCAAGTGCGACATTTTTATACTACATTCATCTCTTTCAAATAAAACGCTTTCAAATCAAAAATATTAGAAGCATATATCACATTTACATACATATTTTCATTTTATGTACCTATGTATATGTATCTATGTGTATTATATTATACGTATGCATATTACAGTATGCATTGGTGGGTGTAGTAAATTTAGATAAACTGAAATTGAAAAAGTGGTCAAAAAATTTTATTCTAGATGAGTACTCTATATAGTATAGTTTCTTTATGGTTATATTATAACATTGGTATAACTAACGAACTATATGTAGGTTACAAGTGTTTTAAAAAGAAGTTGTTGAATTTCTCTTGGAGTTACCATTTCTAGTGCATTTCGATGTTTGTAAATTATTTCATTAATAAGTCAAAAGAATTTATATTAAGGTGGAAGATTATTAAGATTAAATAGATTATGAAGATAATGTTTCGGTAACTAATTAAATAAAGCTAGAGACACTATAGAGCATAAATAGATTAATGAGCCTTTTGATTGAAAACTTACGGAAAACGTAAATGCTACGGAAATATCAAATTAACTATTATCATATGATTGAAAACCCACGGAAAACGTTTTTTTCGAAGTTAATTTATTTGTATGATTGAATCTATTAAAAACTTACGGCGTTAGTTTGTGTATATAAGTGAAACGCGTGAATATGGTCGCGTTTTAAAAAAATTTAAAAAAAACATAAGTTTCTCATTTATTTTAAATCTTTTAAGTAAACAAAATGAAAAATTTTAATTTTTTAATTTAATTTAGCTAATCTTTAACCTTTTTGGATTAGGAGAAAAATAACAAAACAGGACAAATACGCTGTATTGAAATTTAAGAAATTTTAATTCTAACCCTTCTTTAAATGAAATTTCCTTTTTTATAGGATATATTTTTATATTTTTAAATTATACACGTTTTAAAATAAATTTCATATGAAGAAACTTGTTTATTATAAATTTTCTACCTTATACAAAATACAAATTTTTTATTACAACTTATCAAAAACAAATTTTATTTTTATTTTTAATTCTAAAAGTTTCTAAAATTTTAAATTTTATAAAAAAATTAATTTTATTTTCCTACTTTATAATATCTACTTGTCGTAACTATCAGATCATCCGAAATAATTCATGTAAAACACTACAAGACATCACATGAAGCGTGAGTAAAATTAAGGGAGATCTTCCAACCAACAGAACCTACACGAAAAGTAAGTCCTTTTAAAAAATTAATAATAACATTAAAAATGTGCGAAGGTCAAAGTGTACAAAACCACGTGAAAAATGTTTCTGACATAGTAGAAAAAGACTGCATGAATCAAGACTGATGATCATACTACTGTGTACATTACCAAATAACTACGAAAGTTTCATCATAGCGATTGAAAGCAGAGAATCGTTACCTTCTCTAAATTCCTTAAAGATAAAAATTTTAGAACAAGAACAAACGCGTATCAACAAAGATATGGTGATTACTCTTCAAGGTGATTTTTTTGTCATGGTATCCGATTTTTTAAATTATATTTTGACAAGCATTCTAATAAACTAAAAAAACAAAAGTATTAAAATAAAACTAAATATTTACTTTTCAATCTCAGAAAACTTAGTGACACATTACCGTCACGTTCAAATTAGCTTCGTGTATATAATTCCAGCATTATATGTTATAAAATCAAAAATATGCCGAAGTTTTTATTTTGACCACTAGGGGAAATACAAAATTTCTTTAGGTTTGTGTGGGGATGGGGTACAAATACAATTAAGAACAATTAAGTTTTCTACGCACCTGAGTAATGCGTATTTGCTAAAATCTCGGGTACAAATTTAGAATGCCAAAATAATACAATACCTACCTTATACATTCATGTATGCGGTCAGTCGTCAGAACAATAATAATATTGATGCTTTCTTCTCGAAAATGTTTTTAAAATAAAATTTTCACGCACACATTGAAACTTACAACTGTTATAAAGAATATAAAAGGAATCAAGTCTAATAACTTAGAACATATTATAGAGTATAAGGAATAAAAAAATTCGGTATATGTTACGTACATATATAAAAATTAGTGAAGTATTATCAATTACCTTTAATTGCCAAAATGAATGTGTCTGTTATTGTCAAAAAAATTTAAATTTCCATGATAACATAATTATTTTGTTTTGTTTAGTTTTGTTTACAAGTTTACAATTTAAATGCTAGAAAACATTGAAAAATAGCATTATCGTTTCACAGGTAAGTGTAAATCATAATAAAAAAAATTATGAAATTAATAATACAATGTGTAAAACCTAAATAATTTACAAATCATGCCTAAAACCTAAATAATTTACAATAAAAAAAATTGCAATTTTGCCAAAAGCCATGATGAAAAAATGTTTGTATCAGTGACGTGTGCTATTATTATAAAAATGTAAACTTTGTTCATATTTTGATTTTTTAAATATTTAATTTTTTTTTTTTTTTTAATATATAAACTTATAATTCGCACCAAAAATTTAATAGTTTATTCTTTTGATTTAAAGATTTTCCAAGAATGAAGGGCTTAAATCAAAGTGGATGTTAGCAATATGCAATAAGTTTTGAAATGGAGTAGAACCAGTTACAATTAGCTATCAATGAGTCACGTGATAAACGTATAGCTGCCGCCAGTCGTGTTGTTTTCCAGTTTGCTTTTCATAAAATTGCTTTTAATTAAATCGCTAACATGGATTTTTATATTATAAAAATTATAAAATAAATAAATATTAAAATAAAATTGTTTGTACATACATCATAATGTATTAAATTAGTTTTTCTAGGTATAGTTTCCGATTCCTTTAACTGTTAGTTCATATAATCATAAAATTAACAATAACGAAAATCCGAGAATTTCCTTAAACCGAAAATTATTCATAACATCTAATCCATTCTTTGTAGTCTAAAAACCAAGAAAGAAATAAATATTACGGCTATTGAAAGAAAGAATTAAAAAGGAGGATAGGAAAATTAAAACGTTAACGAAGAAAAACGTTATAGAAGAAAAATTAAAAAATTAAACTTTTCCAGATATTGTTAAATAATTAAAAAATTTGATTTCAGATGAAGTATTTGCTATGTTAGCAGAAATTTCAGGACCCAGTAAATTAATTTTAGAATGTCAAATATTAAAAAATAATAAATTACTGTCTAAAAACTATTCTGATGAACTACAAAAATTTGCTTTGAATCTAAATTTTTTATCTCAGTAATTGGTAACCAGTCCATAAAAAAAAAAAGGTTATAAGCTTTTTTTAAACGTTTAAACGTTGATGAAATCTATATACGGCAACATATTGATTGATTTGGGAATGATTTTTACGGTTTTGTTGATTTTAGGAGTGAAATTAAATCTAACATAAAGGCTACACAAATACCAGTTTTTATGAACCTTAGGAATATTCCTTTTGGAATAAGTTGTCATTATTAGTTTAATAATTCTATCCCAAATAAGTTATCTAGAATTGTTTTAATTTAACATATAATTTAACATAAAAAAATACAAAACATAAATAATATATTATTTTTATATTTAAGTTCGAATAAGAATGAAAATTATGTTTTTAAAATATTAAAACTGCTGTATTCAGTGAGTAATGCTTTTTTTAAAAATTCGTAGCAACGACACTCAATATTTTCGATGTTGTGTTTTGTCATTGTATGAGAATTTGCCTTACTGTTTTTGGATTTACTTTTCCTTATACTCTAATGTTCTGTTCTAAGTCTAATAACGAGCTATTATTGTTCTTATGACGTTGTAAATTGTAATAATGGCCATTAGTGGTGAAAATTTCAACTCGTTTACTTTATTCTGATTGGTAAATTGTTTTAAGATAGTAATTATTTAATAAACTAATAAAAACTTACCTATTTTTTTTTATAACGCCTATTTTACGCTTTCTTTGTAAAAAACGTTGATTTATTATATTCCAAAAAAGCTTATAAATAATTTTTCCATATAAACCGCCGCCCTTGACTTTAGCTGTATTAAATTTTTCGGTACAATAATTTTGACATTTAGAAAAGTTTTACGTTAAGTTTGAATTTTCTTTTTTAATTTATATAAAAACTAGCAGAATACCCGGCGTTGCCCGGAGTATTTTATTGGTTTTATGAAATAAAAATTATTAACTTTTGTTTCTGTGTTAATTTAATTTATAGTTAACTTATTACTATGCATTTACAGATGCTGGTAGTTAATATTCTATTTTTATTACAAAAAATCTTTAAAGGAATCAATAATCTATTGAGTACGCAATTACGGCGAAATGAGTTTTCACAATATATTCGTTAATATCGAAACATAAAATCAGATTTCAATTATAAAAGACCATAATGTAATACATTGTTTTCGTAAGTAATATCATTTCATGTTTTTGTGAATTATCCTTTTAAGCACATTTTGAAAAATTTGCTATTAGGTTCGCTCAAAAAATACATGATTGTTTTTTACCTTTATAAATCTACCAGAATTTTTTTAAGTTTACTTTTTCTAATTATGTTTTCAAATTAATTGGCTAAAAATATGTGTAAAAATTGTATATGGATTAGAACGTAAAGTTTTCTGTTCTTTAAGTATGTATGTACTCATTTTTTATTAATTACTGTACAGAAATGTGATTTATAGTATTTTTAAATATACGCACGTTATACATACTCAATGTACATATTTCAATGATATTTTATGGGAAATATGATGTTATACACATGCATCTTATAAAGCTAGACCACATGCATTTCTGAATGATGACATGATGACTGTCGTGTGTAGATTTTTTCTGAACGGCCAAAAATGTTATGTTGTTAAGACTTAAACACAGTATTCTTAAGATACTTAATAAGGTTACTTTAATTACTTTTATATATTAGAAATTTGCATTGAAAGGTTTTTATGGAATATTAAAAACAGTGTAGATAAAAGTAAAGAGTGTTGGATAAATATCTTTTTAATAATAATAACAATACCAAAAATTGGGCAGAATATTTTTAAAAGGTATTCGTGCGGAAATGGGTTAACGAACGTTAACAAAAATTTGTCACAGGCTTTATTTAGAATCGTAAATTCATCCTGCCAAATTAGACAAAAATTAAAAACAAAATTTTCTTTTGAAAGTCTATCGTACAAATGGGTTAATGTATCGCCGCAGAATTACTTAAATAAGCTTCTACCTTAAAGTGCAGTACTTGTGCCAATGTTCAATTGGTCAAACCGTTTAAGCACGACAACAAAAAAATGAAAAACTTCATTGAGACTTGATGCTGAAATGAGTTAATGCATCGTAACAAAATCAACTCAGTAAGCTTCTGTGGTAAAGAGCTAGAGCTTTTGTGAATTTGCAACTCAGTTGGTCAAACCGTTTAAGCGCGACAACAAAAACATTAAGAAACTTCATTTGGCCGTGGTGCCGAAATAGGTTAGTGGATCGTAACCAAGTCAACTGAGTGAGCTTCTGGAGTGAAGAACTACACTTTTGTAAATTTTCAACTCATTTAGTCGAACCGTTTAAGCGCGACATTAAGGTAAATTAAAAAATTTCACTGAACCCTGGTGCCGAAACGGGTTAATGGATCGTAACCAAATCAACTCAGTGAGCTCCTGTAGTAAAGAGCTACACTTTTGTAATTTTTCAACTCAATTGATCAAACCTTTTAAGCTCGACAACAAAGAAATTAAAATACTTCATTGGGCCCTCGTGCCGAAACGGGTTAATGGATCGTAACCAAGTCAACTGAGTGAGCTTCTGGAGTGAAGAACTACACTTTTGTAAATTTTCAACTCAATTAGTCGAACCGTTTAAGCGTGACATTAAGGTAAATTAAAAAATTTCACTGAACCCTGGTGCCGAAACGGGTTAATGGATCCTAACCAAATTAATCTAATGAGCTTTTCTGCTAAAGTGCAACAGTTTTGAAAATTTTTAAATCAATTGGTGAAACCGTTTAAGCAGAACATCAAAAAAAATTAATGAACTTCGTTCGGCTCTCGTGCTCAAACGGGTTACTAGAACTTTACAAAAATTCGTCTCAGGGGTTTTTTCAAACCATAAAACCGTCATACAAAATTGGACATAAATCGGAAACAAAAATTTTTTTGGAAGCCCGCCGGGCCGAAGCCGGGTGACATATGGCAACCCAATTTCTTGAGTACACCCCTAAAGGTAAGAAGAATATTTGTGCAAATTTTCAACTCAATCAGTCAAACCGTTTAGGCAGAACAACGAAAAAACCAAAACGCTTTAAAACGCTCTCGGGCCGCAATGGGTTAATGAGCCGAAACGCGATATAGCCTATAACTCCTTCCGGGGGCGTAGAAATGTTCCTGCAAAATTTGGTTGCAATCGGACTGGTGGTTTTTACGTGAATCCGTGCGAAACAAACAAACAAACAAACAGAATTTCTTCCTTATATATTAGATAAAATATAACGTAAAAGATATTTTTAAAAAAAAGAATATGAATTTGTATTAATTATTACAAAATGAAAGACAAGTATTAAGGAAAAATAATTTGAGTACAATCAATCTCAAAGCTCCGGAACAAATTATTTATACACATACATACATATGTATGTATATATTAACAGTATAACAAAAAGCCGCTGCATTAAAAAAGAAAATTTCGCAGACTGATCGAATTCGGAAAAATGCATTCAAAACCGTGTAGCAAATCATTTGCCAAACTCTATACAGTATGTATATGCATACGTATACATTATACAACCAATAATATCATTTTTTGTTAAGTTTTATGTCATATGTCTTTTATGCGGCGGCGTTCCATTAGTATAAATGGAATTTTGTCAAATTGTTATTATTGTTAAAAAGACATTTATATTTGGACCATTAACCTTTTAACTTTTCGTAGATACTAAATTTTTTACATATTTTAATTTAGCTTTTTAAATCTAAAAGTGAAATTAATAATTATTAGAGTTTAGTCTTTAATTTGGTAATTAATAACAAAAACCAAATTGAATCGAAATTATTGTTACGTTCTTTTATATTTTACCTACATATGTATGTATGTATGTATATAACGGGTGTTTTTTTTTAGAATGATAGAATTTTAAAGTGAAATAAAACATTTAAATTAAGATTGAAGCCAAATTTTTTTTTTTATTTGAAAGATGATTTTATGACGTTTAGGTTTTAAAAATAATTTCCGGCATATGTCCACCACGACTAGTTCTGAGGAACCGCATTCGATCAGACCAATTTTGAACCACTTTTTCGAGTAATTCAGGCCTTGTTTCATCAATAACACGGATTATGTTGGCTTCCGAAGCGTCTATTGTTTCTGGTTTATCAGCATAAACCAAGGATTTCACATAACCCAAAAAAAATAATCCAGTGGCGTTATATCGCTTGACCTTGGAGGCCAATTAATTGAACCATTTTTCGAAATAATGTTATCACCAAATCTTTCTTTCAATAAATCAATTGCTGCGGTAGCAGTATGAAGTGTGGCACCATCTGGTTGGAAGCTCACAATCCAACTTGTTCAGAACGTCGACGAATAGACAAATTTAGATCTTCATCAACATTAGCTTTTACATCATCGATATTTTCTTCTGTACGTACAGTTTTTTGTCTTGTTGTTGTTGTTACTGTTGCATTGAGTAAAGAAAATGTCCGAAATCTATTGATAGTTCGACGAATAATCTGCTCTGATGGACGATTATGTAAACCATAAATTTCACGAAGTGCTCTATAAATTTGGCGAATAGAATACTGATTTTGAAAATAAATTTCAACAATTTGAAAACGTGTTGCGACGTGGGTTCATGATAATTTGTTAATGATTACTAAAATCAAATAAAAAAAAATTTGGCTTCAATCTTAATTTAAGTAATGTGTTTTATTTCAATTTAAAGTTCTATCATTCGAAAAAAAACACCCGTTACATATCTTTTTATATTTATGGGTACATATGCATAAAAATATGAGCAGATATAATGTAACTGATATAACCTCATTAAGTGCATTACTTGTTGTTGATAAGCTGGTAAGCTGAATGATGCCTAGTTTCACATTGTGGAATTCACAGCGATTCAACTCATCGAAAGAATAATTAATTTAAAAAAAAAAAACACAATTTAACTAAATTTGATCATTAATAAACATTTTATTATTACAATATACTAAATACGTTATGGCGTAAAAATTATGACAAATTTTGTAAAATTTCTATGAAACTGAAAATTACTGGCCCATTAGATGCTAACATTATTGTAAATTGAATAGTCTTTCTATGATAGCAATTTTCTTAAAAAATTCTAACACTTTTTTTAAAATAACTATTGATTTTCAAAACCACAAAATTTCCATTTTCTTTCAATTTTCATCCCGATTCCTGTAATTTCTTCATGAAACAGAGTATTATATTTGGTTAAAATTTCTTCTAAGTCCCTCGAACGCAAATTTGGATGCATCTTTTGTAGATATGAACATATGTAATCAGGACTAGCACCGAAAGGATGTACTACCAAAAATGTTGAAACTAATCCAATAATTTGAGCTTCATCAATATCGATCGTCTTTTGTATTTTTACATTGTGTTGAGAGGAACAACTTTCTTGTTTTATCTAAAAATCATAAATATAATTTTAACGTTATACTTAAGTGTATGTGAATGTGAAATATTGTGTGTGAAATATTTTATATACATATTAAAAAAAACAAATTAAATAAAATATTAAAACTTAATATAATTCGAGCTTAAAACTTCATATTGTTCCATATTGAGTATAGATGTACATATATGTATGTACATATATTATAACATATTTATGTATAATTTGAAAATTTACGAAATACTGTTTAGTTATTATATTTTGTGTTATTTAATAAAACAAAACGAATAAAATTAAAATGTTTTAAAAATGAATGTAATATTATAATATTATAAACTTCAAAAAATACCAAGTGGTTCCGTTATTAGGAATAAATTGAAAAATAAAAATTAATTTAATGGGTTTCCTTCTTTTTATTGCACTTCCTATGGCAAAAAAGCAAAAGCTGGTTCATAGTAGTAAAAGTTTTCAACCAAAAACCTTCCAAATAATATGCACAAAATTAAAGGAAATGCTACAATTCGCATTCGGGGTCATTATGCGAACAACTGTAAAGATAAAAATCATGCACGTGTTGAATTAATGTTCGGAATTTAATCGCGGGAAGTTTACGACATAATTAAAAAAACGATTAGTGTCTGGGTAGCGGTGCAACATCGCACATGTGTTGTGACAAAGATTTATTCTCAAAATTATCCTTGCGAAGTGTATAGGCGATAGAACTATCAATAGATAGTAATTGTGAAATAAGAGTAGCAGAGGGTGTTGTAAAATTAAACACTATATGTAGATGCAAACATTATTTTGCAAAATATTTTATACGTCCCTGAATTAAGATGGAATTTTATATCAGTAAGTAAAATTACATTTAATAATCATATGGTAAATTTTTTGAAACATAAAGCAATGACGAACCAAAATAATGAGCCAATTTGTGAAGCTATTAAACGAAATAATTTATTTTTAGTTGAATTATTAAATTGTGGTGAAGCATCGTTTAATTTAAAAATAAAAGATGACACTGTGAAAAAATGACACAAAAGGTATCGGTATATAAATATTACTAATATCAATTGTGTATGGACGATGAATGTGGTATACGGGTTGAATATAAATGGAAATAAATTATTAACAAATTTAGAATGTGAAATTTGCGCGAAAGCAAAAATTCTTGTTAAACCATTTTCACATTACTTACATTAGATAAAAACATTAGATATATTAGATAAGCATAGAGAGAGGCATATACAAACTTTAGATATATTGTACATTTAAAGAACTATAACTAACGGATTGTGTTTTCATTTACAACTTTTACCATGGTGCTTGTTGTTTAAATAACCATGAACTTGAATTGTAACGTTTTTTAAATAGGAATTTCTTTAAAAAAACAGAACAAAAGGAAGTTGATAATTGATCATTATAGAATTGAAGTTAATATGTGACCATTATAGAAATTACGAAAAGTTGGTTCGCCGAATGGATATGTTCATTTGTGCAAACTAGAAACAAATCTGAGGTAAATTTAACAAAATGGAAACAAATTTTTAAGATTTTTTAATAAATAATTTTTTTTAATGAGTTTTTTAATGATTGACTTAAAACATTTCATACGCACAAATTATTTTTTCTTACCTGAACACTATTATTACATAAGACATTTTGACACTCTGAATAAGATTCCTTTTCCTTATTTTCATCATCTTCACAATTTTCAGATGATTTAGATGATGATGTTGATGATAGCTTGCTAGTTGCAATTTTAGTTTTCAAAAGTAATTCTTTAACATTAGCTTGTTTTAATTTCTCTTCTAAATCTGAAATCTTTGATGTGTATTCTTTTTCTTTAATTTTATTGTCTAATAATTGAGTTTGCATATTGCGTATAGTCTCTTGTAAAACTTTAATCTGTTTTTCTCGAAAATCTGAATCAGATTTTTGATCTGATTTTACAAGATTCATTTCATTTTTATATGCTTCTAATTGACATCGTAAACTATCATTTTCATCCTATAAATTTATATACTTTTATACCTATGTATATATATTTTTATTTATTTTTTAAAAAAATTAAACATATGTATGTATGTATGTACACAGTATATCAGAGAAAATATGAAAATAAAAATTTTAATTATAAATTTAAATTAAAAAAGTATCACGATATAACACAATAAATTTTATACCATTAAAATGATCAAAATTTATTTATTAACATTTTATTTTATAAATATATCTTTTTAAATTTAAAGATTTCTTTAATTTAACTTTGATGTACTGCATATTAAATATACACAAGATCAAAAAAAATTTTTAATTGTATAATTTAAGTTTACTTTAGTTTGAAAATTTGAAAAATTAATATTACATTTTGGGATAATTAATATGTCTCTGTTTAAACATACTCCAAATTCATACAAAGGTTAAGGTGTTATTGTTTATATGAAAACAATTATCATTAATCTAAACGAATTTTTCCGTTTCAAAGAAACACAATTATATCGTATTTAACTCATCTAATTTTCTAAGAAAAAAATAAGTACTAGAGTCTAGAGTCTAGAGTCTAGTACATAAATCAATTTTTTTAGTTTTTTAATTTATTTTTCCCTGCCACATAACTGTAACAAGAAAATTACCTTGCTTTTGCTGGCATGGCTGTAAATGTCGTAAGGGGGGAATATTCTTACGACGTGATTGAGATTTGAAATTTATACGCTCTTACCCACTGGGCCACCGCGGAGCCACTTCTGTTTGTGTTAATGGCTTGTGTTAATAATGTTGCGGTAAATAAAGTTTTAATCAATTGTTTGCGTAATTTTTTATTTTTGTATGTATATGATGGTAAGTTTTCCAAAATTTTCGAATGAATGAGGATTCATTTTTCTTAATTATGTATTGTAATGTAATCAAAACATTAAAGATTAACTTTATACCTTACAGTAAAAATACAAATGTTTTATTGCAAAAAAAAAAAATTGATAGATTGAATAAATTTTTGATCTAATGTATTTTTTTAAATAAGAATCAGTAAAAAAAAATGCAAACCCTTAAATTATCATATTTCGTCCTTTTACAACTAGTAGTTTGAGCCTCACGTTCATCTTCAGACATTTCCATTTCATCATCTTCAATTTGGACACTACGAATTTCCTAAATTTAATTGAATCAATAAAATATTTATCTAAAATAAATTTATTCATTTGAAACATATAAACAAATGTAATATAATTCTTAAATTAATGATATATAATATATATATACTATTATAGTATTATATAAGTTAGACGAATATATATGTAGAGTTTCCGATATATAATATGTAAAACTATAACTATACATAAAAGTAATCTTACCTATTTAAAAAATAAAATTTTTTTTTATTATTATATTTCGATTTCTACTAACTTATATTCATATTTAAAGTTCAATAGTTCAATTTACCTATATTATTGAAATTGTCAAATACTTATGTACAACTAAAATAATAATATCACACTCAAAATTATTCATCCTATATATATATAGCTTTATTTATTGCTTTAATAAAACTGATTTCAAAACCGTACGATATTATACTTTTTAAAATACAATTTCTTCCTCATTTTCTGTAATTGAACTGTAAGTGGGATTATAAATAAATTTTAAACCAAAAGTTTGTGTTTCAAAACGAAATGTCAAGTTATGCATCACGGTTAAATTTAATTGTAAAAAAAAAAAAAAGTTTTTACAAATATTTAATGATGCTCCCCATGATTAGTTTATTTCAGGAAGAGTTTAGATCTAGTTTTAATAGTCGTATAAAATTCTTTTAAGTTCTTCCAAATGATTTTTTTTAAAACTATTAATAATTATTATATTTTTTAATATAATGTATGTTATGTAATTTTAAAACTTTAAACACATAATAAGAAAGTTCAGTGCACTTTAAAACAATAAAAAATATTCAAATATCATTGATTTTTAAATTACCAAACTTAGTTTTTACGAACTTGTGAATATTCATATTTAATAAAATAACCTAATAATAATATAAAATATAAAAAAGAAAAATTTAATAAGGCAATATCAAAAATATCTAAATAAATTATATGATTAACTATCATAATAATTAATAAAACCTTAAATTTATTACAATATAATATAAATTTATTGATTTAAATTAAAATAAACATTTAAAAAAAAAAAAATAGGCTTCTTTTAATTATTTTGAAAGGAATATCAGTAAACTATCAATATAGTAAAATTCTTAAAAAGTATACCTCTTCTTACCTTTTTTCTTCAACATTTTATTTAGTATATAATATAATTAAAAAAAAAAAATTAATTACCCATAAAGTCAATTAAATAAGCTTAGAGGCTTTGTTTTTTATACTTTTTTTTTTAACCATTAACAATATACTTACCTTAACTTTTTTGTTAAGGTAAACCATAATAAAAATATAATAATCATAATTTAAAACTATCAATACATAATTATATAAATGATAATTATATAATGATATAAAATATAGTTATATAAATGAATTGAAAAGTTTATTGAGCACATATAAATTTATACATATACACTTCTTAACATATTGTTAAAAATAAGATAAAATTATTTTTATTTTTAAATAATTATGCTAATTAAAAATAAAATAATAAAATTAAATAAAAAAGAATCAATGCCATACAAGAACAAAACAAATATAATACACATATTATATTTATATAATATGTGTATAAATTTTAATATCTATATTTATATGAAATTAAAATAAATAATAAGTAACTACATTTGTAATTTAAAAATTAAAAACAAAAAAAAAATGGAAGTAAAAAATTATTAAGAGTTCCGCTGCTGCATGATCTGATAATAAAAAAAAAATACATACTTCGATAAATTACATTATAATGTTTAACTACATCAAATTCTTCTTATAATTAAAAGTATTAGTCTGTCCTCTGGGATCTATTTGACCACAAAGCACTAAAAATTTAATAAAGAAAGTTCAAAAATACTATTGGAAATATAATATGTACTTCCAAAGACGAAGTTATAAAAATTGTAAGTGTAAAGTTGAAAATGGGTTGTGGTCGAAAGCTTGAAATAAAATCCCAGAACTCATAATCTCAGAAACTCGAAATTCCGTAAGTTGAAATCTGAGAAACTTTAAATTCCGGAAGGAAGGAGTCAGTGCTAGTATTTTCTCGGAAAAATTTAATATTTCAAAATTCTACAGACTCTCCGACACAGCTAGCATCTTGATGGCGGTGATACAGTTGAAGAGGCAGTTAAAGAGTTATGCTCGAATTTTGAACGGAAATAATACAGAAATGAGAAAGGTCGCCATTTGAGAAATTTGCCCTTATAAGCGAAAAGCTAAATATAACCTTCATGTGGATGCAATATTAAAAGAAACGAAAAAGCTGACGAACTAGCAAAGAAAGGAGTTACTCTGAACAGTAACTCTTCTGAAAGAGTCAGTTGTCTAATAAGTGCCGTAAAGGAACGGATCTTTTCTTTGTATATAGCGCAATCGTAACAAAGGTGGAGTAATTTGGCAATTGCACCATATCTAGACCTTTGTGGCTCATTTTAAACAAAAGGAAATGAAATGAGTTGATATCCAAATAACGCATGGACATCGCCAGGTTAGTGGCAATCATAATAGGCTACTGGCCAAGTGGCACGCATGCAACCAAACTGGAAACCCCTCACAACACCTCCTGCAGGAGTTGCGAAGAAGCAAACGAAAGTGAGAACCTTGAGCACTTTCTTTGCAGGTATCCGGCCCTAGCTAGAGCCAGTCTCCTCTCACTCGGCAAACCGTTCTACCACAACCTCAGCTCTTCACAAGCTCTCTGAACACAGAATCACAAAATTGATTTCGTATCTGAACTCCTCGGGTTGGATATATAACCGAAAACAATATCAAAAGATAGTGCTAATTGAGGCCTTCACGCAGCATCGTGAAGGTCACCATCTTATCTACCTACCTAAATCCCGGAACTTAAAATCCTGAAACGCGAAATCCGGAATAAGGAGTAAAAGTAAAAAATAAAAATGGTCCTCTTTATTTAATTTTCTCATGTTTTTTTAAATGTGCAAATAATGAATGTCTTTTTTTCAGAAATTTTGTGAAAAGTAAATTTGTTAGAGTAAAAATTTCTAGTTATAAGTAGATACATAATACATCTACCAGAAAAGGGATCAACCTTGATTTTGTAACGGGAGCGAGCACAATCCTGCACGCCAAAATCAACCTGCGACAAAATCTTGCTTTTTTTATCTTGCATTATAAAATCTTTCACGGACAAAATCTTGCAAAATATTTTTAAAGGAATAGATTGTGGCTTTGTTTTTAAAGTATGTAGAAACAAATAGTTAAGGAGAATTTACAGTTGGATTCAAAAGCAGGTTTGCCGCTTTTTCCAGAATATTTATATATAAGAATATGTGACATTCTAAATTACATGCAAGATTGTGTCCTAGTAGATTTCGAAAAAAAGATTTTGTATGCAAGATTTTATCGCATTAGATTTTGACGTAAAAGATAATGTATAGCAAACCCTTTGTATGCAAGATTTTGTCGCATTAGATGTTGACGTAAAAGATAATGTATAGCAAATCCTTTGTAACCCTTTGTACAAATATATTTCAATATCAAGGTAAACTATAATTTGGTAATTTAAAAACAGAACATTAATTTTTTTTCATAATTATTCGTATTACTAGAAACCTCTACAGTTAATAAAGCTGCCCACAGGCGTCCAATATTATTGCGCAATAGTAGATATTGTGCAATAAAATTGATCGTCTGTAGATAATATTGAAAGCTTACACAATGTATTGCTTGTTTTCACAAACTTTCTTCTCGAATCCAGTTATACTTACGTTTTATTCCCTATTTCCTTTTAAAATCCTTACCACAAAATTAGTTTATAAGAAAGAGGGAGTGAAACATAATTAAAAACTGGATTCAAAAGAACCCATGTGGAAATAGGCATTGACCAAACCTAAATCATTTTGATATATTATTGGACAATATATTTAAAATATTGTGTAGTTTGTGTATTGCCCAATATGATTTATGGATGCTGATGGATGCTGGATGCTGATGCTGACAATATGGATGCTGATAAAGAGCAGGTTGTTAAATAATTTAATTCACTGCGTATCGAAAGAATTTAAAAAAATAAAAGAAAGTGGTGCTGGTATAGAAGATTTGAAAGAACCAACTCTTTGGTATTTTAATGAAAGCAAGTTTTTAATAGATGTAGAAAAATAATGTTCATCGGAAAATACAATAACCTGGAAAAAGGAGAGCAAACAGAATCTAAGAATATTAGCAATATATCTACAATTAAAATAATCAAATTTTTATTTTTTAAGAATATATTATAATTTAGATAAAATGATAAAAAATATTGTACAATATATCTATTGTGCAATAATATTGAGCGTCTATGACCAGCTTAAGAAATAAAAAAATGTTGTATATTGAACGGTAACTATAAGAACATTGAGAAATTACAAGATTTGAAAAAAATAAAATAAAAATTAAAATCGCCTTTATTTCCAAATTTACTTGTCCCAATAATGTTAAAATTAATCCACTTGGGCCTCTAAATTATATTTTACATCTTTAAAAACGAATTAAATGTTAATAGTGTAAATGGAAATAAAACTTAATTCTTAGAATTCATATTAAATTTATATGTAATTATAATAATAATTTTAAGAATGCTAAAATAAACTAAAACCTGAAATTTAATTTGCTAAAAAAAACATAAACCAACAAATAAAAAAAAATGTAATGTTAATAAAAAATTAAAATGATGCACATAAAAACTTACAAATAATTAAATAAATGCTTTAAAGTACATTTAAAAATTATATGGATGCTAACACTTAAAAGCCTTTAATTACAAAATACATTTATATATGTACGTACCATTGAAGTTTTCTTCCATTGATCGATGTTTTTTCTTTGAGCTTTGGTGAAATGGTCCCAAACCTTCTTATGACTAGCTGCATTGAACACTTTTTCAATCTGACTGACTGAATGAAGGAAAGGGATAATAGAGATAATAGTAACAAATAAAAAAGCATATTAAACTGTTGATTATTCTATTAAATTTTTGTTATTGATGTTGTTCTTGTCTAATTATAGTAAGTAAGAACTTAAAAAAAAAAGTATTTTTTTTTTTATGTAAAGTAACTAAAAAGATAAATTTAAAAACAAAAACTTTAAAAACACAGAAATTTTAATACAGTAACGTTGATCGTTAATTAAAAATACTTCCTCCATTTTGAAATATTTATCATTTACTGATCTCATTAGCAGAATATACTAGAGTAAAAATAACATTTTAATACAATTAAATAATATACCGTTATATTTTAATTGGTCATATTTTGTACCTACATGAAAACTTTACAAAATTTTTAAAAATTTAATGAAATTTCAACAAGTTAAAACTTTTTTACACCTAAAACTTACCAAATAATATTTGAGCAAATTTAAAATTAATAACAGCCAAAATAACAAGTTTTGTAAATTTATAATTGCACCACTTTCTAAAATAGTTTTTTTTACACTTTGAGAAAAAAAATAATAGTATAAATTTTGGTGCGCTACTTTTACCTTTTTTTTTAGAAATTTTCTTTAATAATTTGAAAAAATCACTTTTAATCATCTTGATGGAGTCTTGACCAAGTTTTTCTAATTACACATTATGAAGTTAAAATGTGAGATTTCTTTAAATTTTTAAAATAAATATACATAAGTACATACCTTACCAATAAATTTATTGAACAAAAATATGAATTCATAAGTAATTGTGAAAATTCTTTTTAAACCAAATCTTATATTGTACATATTATACAGTTTGTAAAAAAAATACTTTTCAAAATGAATAAAATTTGTAACTTATTTTTAAAAATTTTTAATTTTTAGAGTGATTACAAACACCGTTTTCTGTTTGATTTTTTTTTAATTTTTTAACATTTCATTCCGAAAATAAATACCACTTGTAGGAGTGGAGGTACACCAAAATCAGGCCAAATATTTTTGAATTTCTGTTTGACAATAACTCTTACTTACCCAGCTAGAATGCATTCAGAATGCACTTAAATGAAATATGAATTCTCATAATTGCTTAATACGAATTAATGCATTCTATGAATCACGTTTACAAAAAGTTATCGACCACGATATCTGGGTGCGTGGTACATAGATATATTACCCCTAGATAGGCAATGAAGAAAATATTTTCAGTCAATTTTGACAAACAACTGAGTGAACCGTGCTTATGTGTTGCTTTAGTTTCCTCAAAAATAGTTGCCTAAAAGATGAAATAGTTTCATTTCTAATTTTTTTAAGAATTTTATCTCTTATTTGTTACTTTACAAGTAGTTAAAATTTTTAATAACCTTAATTAAATTTAAAAACAAAATACATCAATTATTAAGTAATATAAAAATTTAAAATCTCTTAATGAAACTGGTTATGACAAACTGCTTTACATTATTTTAATAAATATAAACAGCTGAGTGAACGAAATGTGTACCTTAAGATAGGAAAACACATAAGAAAATAAACGACTATATACATAACTTCCAATCTATTTGTAATATATCTATGATTCGCCTTAACATAAAAAAGAATGAATGAAAGCATTCAGAATACATTTGGAATGCCTTCTTACAGTACACTGAAAAATCTTCTTAAGACTATGGTTATAGCGATACGTAAAATTCATACGTAAAATTTTTGTTTTCAATTTTTCTGTACCGTACAAATTTTTAACCATCAAATATCATAATTTTTTTGTTTACGCTTTAAATTTTTTTTTCTTGATAATTATAGTTTATACCTTATATAATTTAATAATTTATTTTTTTATTTTCTCGCGTACGTCGTCTAAATATTTAAATTGAATTGAATGAATGTCACAAAGAAAACGTCGAGAAAATTATTTTCGCGATCAATAGAATCGATAAAGAATGCAATCTTTGTGAAAAATATATGAATCAGCAATAAAATGACTGCGAATAGAAGATGTTAAAATTTTCATACAAACCGGGGATCATCATATGATTTTGTGCAGGTGATTTTCTGTATTTACAAAAAAGAAAATGTTTAACAAAAATTTTAGCGCTGAACGATATTCTCGAAATAATACATATGTATGTAGATAATAATTAATAACAAATAAAAAATGTTAGCAGGATCAGAAAAATTTTTATGTATACACATTTGATTAATTCTTGTTTAAATAATGAAAGGAAAATATTTGGAAGAAAATTGTGTTGAAAGTTAAAATTGAAATTGATCTTGTTAATGAATCTTGAGATGGGTTAAAAAATATGAAATTAATTTGTTATGAAATATGTTTGAATACGATTTTTTTCCTTTTTAGTATATTTAAAAAAGCAAAATTGGAAAAATTTGCTTATTAGTTTCACTGTGTCCGTCCGCTTATAAAAATTTTGCACCATTAAAAATAGAACAATGAAATTCTAACAACGAATAGGTTTTTTTAAAAAATTAATATAATAAAACAACTTTTTTATTATTAAAACAACTTATTTACAAATAAAATACGCGAACAGACCTATAGATAAGTAATTGCTAAGTAAATACAAGTAAAAATGTAGAGTCATAGAGTCTTCTACAGCATCAGTTGAATACACGTGGAAACTAGACCAATAATAAAAGGGAATTTTCCACCGTGAATTTTTTTTTAGCACTAATCACATGTGTAAATGAGTTTGAAAGATAAAAACTAATAAAAAAAAATTTTCAAAACCGTTATGAGGGAAATTCGATAAAGGTTTAGTATAGCAGACAAGTCGTATTATTTTGTAATTTTGCAAAATAAAAATTCAATAAAAATAAAGAATTTTTGTAATCGTCCCGATTGGCGATGGAGGCTTTAAGGGGCTCTAAACTTCGAAAATTGTACTTACATGTTTAAATAACGGAAATATCTCAAAAATTCAATTACAATTACAATTAGGAAGGCTGCGTTTTACGGCCTACAAAATTTAAAAAAAAAAATTAAGTTAGATAAATATCTGAAAAAATAAAGTTCTCAATAACCTCTCCATCAAAACAATCGAACACGTCTGCTGCTACATCCTACAAACTTACTAGATTATTTCGTAAAACAATAGAAAATAAAAGAATACTTAAAACCTATCCAATTTACATGATCTTTACGGATATTTGCAATTTTAAACTTAAATACTTAAATTTAAATTTTAAACTTTACTTAAATTTTTATTAAAAACGGTTCTTGCATCAATTAATTAATTCTTTAAAGGGCCTTTCTTTAAAGATTTTTTATCAGTTTTTCTCTTAAAAATCTGTTAACAGATGAATTTTTTTAATTATCTTGTAAAAATCAAAAAATAAAAGTTAGGTAAACCAAACGAATTTGATTAGTTTTTAATTTTGAAAAGCATTCTTTGACAAACTGTATATAAGTATTGTATGTCTTATAAAAAATTAACTTGTTACAATAGATATATTTTTTACAGCCAATATTCTTTACCGTATTTTTATATTCTTACGATCTAATTCTTCGCGAGCTCGCGCCCATATATTTTAATTATTAATTAGTAAAGCTTTGTCAATAGACAAATCAATTTTTTTCTGTGCCAATGAACTGACTTTTATTATGCAATTTCTATTTTTATTTCAAATTGTTTGTTAAAATATAAAAATAAATTATTTAAATATGTATTAAAATAATGGACATTTCAACCTTTTGATTTACTTAAATTTTTATTAGATAGTTTGAAAAAATAAATTTTGTTTAATATAAAAATTTTACCAATTTTTAATAATTTATACAAGTTCATAAATAAACAAACACTTTCAAATAAAATTATAATTTAAATTTATTTTATTTATTTACTGATTAGTATGCATTTCGTTATGGGCATGTGGTTAATAAAATACCATCAGCTATTAATTTATTTATAACTAATTATAATTTAAAATGCATATTAGGTAAACATGTATTATTTTTATTTTAACTTTAAAATGTTAAGTAAAAATTTTTTGAATAAAGTTTTAATTATCCATTTAACCTTATGTGACGAATTGATGGTTTCTGAATTATTAAAATGTTCTTATTTTTATCTAATTAAATAATTTTTGTCATTGATGTGTTTAATTAATTTTAAATTATCTGTAAGTAGTTAGGTTTAAGAAGTTATTTTCTAAGCAATGGTGTGCTATTGCTGATTTATTTGATCTATTGTATTTAATATTTGAAATGTGTGTCTTAAATTTCGTTAAAATTATTCTTTTTGTCTGGCCTATATATTTCTACTTCAACATTTTTACTTCATTTTAAATTTAAAATAAAAATAATTCATGTTTACCCAATATGCTTTTGAAATTATAATTAGTTATGAATATATAGCTGATAATGATATGTTATTAACCATACCGAAATGCATACTAAGCAATAAAAAAATAAAAAAATTTAAAACTTAAATTTTATTTGAAATTGTTTGTTTCGAATTTTTATATAGAATTTTTTAATAAATTTATTTATTTCTTCTATATAGTTCTTGTTTTATTTTAAATAAATAGTATATATTTATAAATATTGCAAAATAAAATAAATACCTACATATTATGCAGTTAATTTACATATATAATAATTTCTTTTATCATATGTACATAATTAAGGTACCTACATATTATGCAGTTAATTTTTTTTTTTTTAAACTCAGCTAGATAAATTATTAACAAATTAAATAATTATTTTATTAAGAATTATTTTTAGCTAAACAACATAACATTGGTATTTAAAATTTTTATCTTCTAATCTAAAAGGTTAAAAAATTAGAACAGCACAGATGACAGCAGTAAATACATAAAAATAAAATTTTGGTTCGTTAAAAAAAAAAAATTGCTCAGGAGGCTCCGAACTTGAGAGAAATTTTGATTTTTTTTTAAGTTTTAAAAATTTATAGCGTAATAGCTGTTAACAAAAAATGCTTTTTTTTATATAATTCTTTAATTGGTGTTAACTTATTTTTGATGGGTAAAATTGGTTCCTTTTTAATTTGAAAATTTTGATTTTGACATACAATACATACATACATATAAATATAATAATATTTACCTATGTGTATCTTATATTTTTTCTTAATTTTAATTAAAAATATATAATTTCACCACCTTTTCCGCTACTGTCTATAAAGTATAATCAAAGATAATATGGATAATATATGGTTTATATTATCTTTGGTATCATATAAAATTGTAAACTTGAAAAATTTAATATTTTCTTACATTTTTTTAACTTATTTAAACAAACAAAAAAATTTTTAAATACAATATATAATATTATAACATGAATTATTTGATTATGAAAGTGATTTTTTTAAGCATTTTAAACAAAATTTGTTTAAATAAATCATAAAAACAACCAACACCAGAATAAAAAATTGTTATTTAGCACATTAGATATTACGCCAATTTGACTAAATATTAAGTTTTCCCTGACACTAAATGATAGTTACTTAATATTCGCTTGACGTTGTTAACGTTAACGTAATAAAAAATTAAAAAGAACATAAAACATATTTATGAACAATGAACATTTAAAACAGTTAATTTTTATATTCGTTTGAAGTTTTTCATTTTTGTTTTATCTATCTACATAAGTTATTTTTTAGTAATTAAGAATTCTTAGGCTCTTTAAATTATAAATTTAATAAATAAAATGTTAATTTCGAAATTATGAAATATAATATCAATTTTTTTATTATTTTAATAAAAAATTAGGATCTCTACACCTCGTAAAATTATCTGAAATTCCAGAATAAAAGGAAGAAATAATAAAATTAAAGATTTGTTTTAGATAGAATTAAAGATTGGAATTTTTTTCATTAAATCATAAAATTTAAAAAAGGAGGTGCATTGTAATGAAAAGGTATTGTAATGTCCATAGATAGGTGTTATATATTCTTTGTGAACTGTTTTTTACTGAATGATTTCTTTATTAAACTCATTTTAATTTTACTAATGAATGTCTATGTCCACATATGTGTCGATTTATATCTCATATTATGAATATGATCGCATTTATAATTTCATTTTTAATTGAAATAATTACTTTAAATGATGTTTCCCGTTTTTCAAAAAATAAGGAGAGCAACATTAGTTTAAAAACATACATAAATTTTAAAGGGTAACTTTACGAGACAAAAAACAATACATGTCGACAAATAAATTGAAATAATAATAGAAAACTAAAAATTATCTGAATATTTAAAATATTATTGAGAGCCTATTTTTTTGTTTTTTTGTGAAAATAAAATACAGTATAAATAAAATTTATATACTTACATTGCTGTACCATATGTAACATTTGTTTCCGAAATTGTTCCCGAGCTTTTTTTAAATTCTCTTCAAATTCATTTTTATCATTTTGTAGACGCCGAACATGAGCATTGGTACTTTGTATCATTGTGTAAAAAGTATTAGCATTTTTTTTATTACAATCGCCACGTTCTAACCATGCTACCAGCGTTTGCACAGCTTTAATAAAAGTATCATCACTTTTTAATTTTTCTGTTATGTTACTAGCTTCATGATCTGAATAATGGACTATTGGAGGTGGTGATAGTGAACGTAGTCTATCTCTTTCCATACGTTCTCTATGGCGTTGTTCCCGTTGTATTTGACGTTGTTTACATTCCCATTCATACTGATCATCACGAGCTTGGGCATAGTCAACATGCATTCGTCCACAATAAATTGCTTCAGTACTATTATTTATTCTAATGCGATAACCAGATAAGTAAATGGCAGAATCAACTGATGATTCAAAAACAAAGCGGATATGACAAAAGTTTTTTTTTGACAACCGCAAAGTAGTTATTTCTCCACAGGTTTCGAAAATTTCCCGAATTATATCTTCGGTAATTCTATCTGGTAAACCGCCTACAAAAACGGTTCTACAACCAGGAGGTCTTTCTCTGATAGTAGGAGGTGGAGCATTAGGATTAGGGGGATACAAAATGCAGGATTTGCATGTTATTACTTCCTTAACTGGATGATTTGTTTGCTGTTCGTTTATTTGTTGTGCTGAAAGTGTACCTAATTGAGGTGAATTAGATCCTAAAAGAAAAAAACATTGAATTAAAGTTCTCATTATTTAGCAAAGATAAAATATTTTAACACCTATAGTTGATTGATTAGCAGCAAATTGTGTTATTTGAGTTGGTAAAAGTTGATGTTGTGCAAACGATTGCATTTGGAAACCAGCCATTGCACTAGGATCCATCATCATTCCTGACATCATCATGAAACCTGCTGGTGTTTGCGGTGCACCTGGAACACCAACCATACTGTTTAAATATATTTCATTCCCCATTATTAATTTTGGCGCAATAACTCCGCTGTTATTTAAAATACCACTGGTTTTAACACTATCAAAACTAGTTACAATGCCGCAGTCTTCATCAAGATTTATACTAGTTTTATTTTCGCGCTTTGCTAAACGCTTGTTGATTTCGGCAGCTATAGTACTTGTAGCATTACTTAAACGTTCAGTTTCTGTTTCAATATCCATTGGGCCACAACCTTGTATATTAGATTGATGGCTTTTATTAAAATCTACTACTTTATTTCCTTGTAAAATTTCAGAACGAAGAGTATGACATGTTGCAGAACCTATTAGTGAGTTTGCTGATTCCATTGTTGTTGAATTATTGTTAATGCTTTTTGAATCTTTCGATTTAATATTGTCAAATTCTAGTGGATTATCATTCAAAGCTGCTGCTTGCAAATGAACTGGAATTTGTGGTACTGCTGAGGTGAGGTGCGATTGTAAAAAATTCGTACCATTTGATATATTACCCACCAAAGGAACTAAAATTAAAATGTAATTGAAGAATAATTTATTTGCCTATATGTGCTAAACTATTTTATATAGAATTTACAATTATTACACATGTAAGTCTTAAGCAAACTTATACGATATTTAATTCCGTAAATAATGCACTCGTAATATCTTTTAGATTAGACAGCACTGAAGTGAACGATATATTATTTTTTTAAATTAATTTAATAATAAATATTAAACATAAAACACTTAGTTGGTTCAACAATAAATTACATTATTTGAAGCAATTTTACATTTTAAAATTTTTAACATATTTTTTTATTTGAATAAATAATGTGCATGTAGAAATTGAAAATACTTAAACCTATTTAACTCATTATTAAGATTAAAATATCTACAATACATAATAATCTATATATGTACTTTATATCATCACTTTAGCCAAAAAATAGTTTTATTTGGAAATTTGAGAAACTGAACTTTTCTGAATTTCAGTTCAATGTAGTTTAATGCTTAATTAAATAAAATATTTCTCAAAATTTAAATTTACCTTTCAGAATTGATTATTTCGATAATGTACGTACTGAACGTAAAAATCAATATTTAGTTAAATTTGCAAAATACATAATGCGATATGTATTTTAAAACTTATGATAGCTTTTTCTCACCTTTCAACTTTTAGTAATTTACTTCAAATTTTTTAATTAAAAATTTTAAGTGTTAAAAAAAAATTGCTGATTATTCGAAATATTAAAATAATCCTTCAAATAAAAATATTTTGGTTTTTATTAAAACGTACCCATAGAATGAATATTTGTTCCTAAGTAATTAAAAGACATTGTTCTAATTTATTTCCAAACTAGTTATATTTGAATTACATTCTTAATTTTTACTTATTTGTTATTTATAGTAATTGACAAAATAATTTGTTTTTTTGCAATTTGACATTCACAACAATTTATTTTATAGTAGACAGAACAGCAGGGCTGAGCTGGATCACTGGGTTGTATATTTTTCTTTTTACTTTAACTTTATATTTTTGACAGCTAAAAATATAAATATACTGATGGTTGTCAAAAAGTTGTCTAAATATGTATATACATAGTACTTACATATATCTGCAGAATTTTTGTTGAAAAATACTTTTAAAACTATTAAAAAGATTATTAATATAAAAAAAAAATTGTTGTTTTTTGTACACTATTATCAACAATAATTTTTTAACTTTTTTTCTAGGTAGTTTAACATTTTTAATTTCATTACTTATTTTCTTTTTTCTTTGTTGTTATAATACATGCAATTATAATATATAAAAATAATTATACTAAAATATGATAAATTAAATTGCAACAGCCTACTTTTGCCTTTGTAAATCTGGCAATGCTTGAATAAATAAAAATAATAGAATAGACAGAATTCCATCCCTCAAAAGCGAACGGTAGGAGTACGTTTCTGAAGTCTGAGTAGAGTTTATGCGTTTATATGATTAACTATCATACTCACATGCACAAATTGCACATGCAGAAAAAACTTTTCTCTGCCATTTCGACAGCATGTTTTTCGATAAACAGTTTTTTTTTTCTCTTTCTTTTTTAAATTCATTTCTTGTTTGTTATTTTCTATTATTATTGGTGTTCTGTTTTTAGTTTCTTTTATTTTATCATATCGCACTTGCTACTTTATTTTACTTTATTTTACATTAATATTTACACTAATATATAGTTTTCTGATAATATTATAATAAAATTAAACTAATATAGCCTTCGCGAGGTAGTGGTGTTCTAATTGCCGTAAATAATAACTTATATAGTGTACGATTAATCAGTAGTGCCCAACTGATTACAACTGTGCCCATTATCTAACTATTCCTCTTCATTTCATTTTCAATAAATCGCTTTTAAATTGTATTTTGCAATTGTGCAAATCCCCCCACAAGTGTGCAAACCCCCCCCTTAACTTGTATCTTAAAAAAAAGATAGAGCACAATACCAGCCAATTTTGGACGAAAGAAGCCAAAATATGTGAGTAATATACATAGAGTATTTACACCGAACAAATTTTTTAAACCATTTCTGCACAAAATATAGAACCCCGAAATTCTGTTTTGTTGCAGATTAACATATTGTGAACAAAAAATTTATACAGAAATAATATTTATTTGCAGCTTATAAAAAAATGAAATGTATTCTTTTCTTATTTATACTATTTTATAATTGTAGTGGTATGATAGTGGTAATATTTTTTTTTATTCGTTTCATTCTTATTTGTTTATACGTATGTTTATTAAATTTGAAATGATTAGAATTTGAATTTTTAATAATTTTTGGCTGGCATGTATAAAGCGTATTAAATAGTGTATGTGTGTTTAGTAAAATTAAAAATGATTTTATTATGCATGTATAAGAACATAACGTATTGAAGTAGGTAAATAAATAAAAAATTAGATAAGTGATAATAAGTGACTTTTATTAAATATTTTGTTTTTAAGGTAATAAGGGAACAAATCAATGTTAAATTATAGATTCACTGAAATAAAAGTTTCTTTTCCTACTTAGAGTAAATATATAGTCATGATATACCTAGTATTAGTAAAAGTAAATAATTTTTAAAACTTTTGCAAAAATTAATAAAAATATCAAATTTTATTTAACAATTTTCTTTTTAATATTAGTACCTAAATGTTAGAATAGCTAATATTATAATAGGAATATTAGTACAGTACCTAAATAGGGAATCAAAAAATAACAAAAGCACATAAAATTAATTAAAAAAAATGTTTTATTGCTTAAAATTAAAGAATAGAAGGAAAACTTTAGAAGGAAAAAAGCCACATGGAAAATTCTAAAATATAGTCTGATACTATTCATTTTCCAAATGGTATAAAAAACCCTTTTTATTAGTACATTTACAAAAAAAATAAAAATTCAAAATTTATGTAAACAAATTTTACAAGAAAATATAAAAAACTATTTACAAAATTATAACTAAGCATAATAAACTACTTTAACATTTAAAAAAATTTAACATAAAAACATAATTAATCATTTTAACAATATATATAGGTATTTAACTTAAATTAATAATCTCATGCATTGATTTTTAACAAAATTTTCATGAAAAAAAAAAATAAAAATTAAAGTTATAATCCATTACAAATCAAGAAAAAGTTTAAAAAAATATTTATTCAAAAATTGCAGACCATGTGAGACAAAATTTCTACTATATATATTTAGTTTTGAATTATTTTTGACTATTTTTTTGTCTTTCCCTCTTGGATTCCTTAGCTTTTTGTTCTTCTTCAATTATTAATTTTTGCTTTAACCATTTGGTTTCTTTTTTTAATAACAAATCGATTAGTAATTCTAAAAACTTAATTTTATGAGTAAAGCATTTTTCATTTTCGTTGAACCACGTAGAATATTTATCCGATTTATTAGTAGCTTCCAAACAACAATATAAAATGTTTTTTTTTAAGTTCTTTTGATGAAAGTTTTGAGAAAAAAAGTGATCAAATATATTGATTTGAAATTGGGTCAATTCAAAAAAATTTTCTGTTGGCGATTTTAAATGAACAATATCTGAGTCATTTTTGTGGTTTTTTTGAAAAATAAATTGTTCCGACTCAAGCAATAAAGGGATTTCAGAAGTCTTAAAAAATAAATCGTTACATAAATTACATGAATGAATAAAATTTTTTAGTTATTTAAAGCGCGGAGTTTTATTTTTTGTTATTGTTTTTGTGTTATGATTTTTTAGTTATTTGGAGCGCGCTTTTTATTAATATTGGAAAGTGATTTGGAGAACAAGTGAATTTGCAATAAAAGGTGAAGTGTAAATTTACTTAGTTGGTAATTATAATTTATTTAAAATTTGAAAAATTAATATTATCATCTTAATTAAATAATTATAATTCAATCAAATAATTATAATCAAAATGTAAGTATTAATATATGCCTACCTATATATAACCTATATATATAATATATAGGTATATAAGTTTTAAAAATTATTTACTTTTACTAGTACTAGGTACCTATATCATGACTATATATTTACTCTAAGTAGGAAAAGAAACTTTTATTTCAGTGAATCTGTAATTTAACATTGATTTGTTCCCTTATTACCTTAAAAACAAAATATTTAATAAAAGTCACTTATTATCACTTATCTAATTTTTTATTTATTTACCTACTTCAATACGTTATGTTCTTATACATGCATAATAAAATCATTTTTAATTTTACTAAACACACACATACGCTATTTAATACGCTTTATACATGCCAGCCAAAAATTATTAAACATTCAAATTCTAATCATTTCAAATTTAATAAACATACGTATAAACAAATAAGAATGAAACGAATAAAAAAAAATATTACCACTATCATACCACTACAATTATAAAATAGTATAAATAAGAAAAGAATACATTTCATTTTTTTATAAGCTGCAAATAAATATTATTTCTGTATAAATTTTTTGTTCAAAATATGTTAACAAAACAGAATTTCGGGGTTCTATATTTTGTGCAGAAATGGTTTAAAAAATTTGTTCGGTGTAAATACTCTATGATTTTGGTTAAAAATGAATTAAGGTTTTCCGAATTTTACGCATTTTCGTAGTTGTTTTTAGTTTTTAAATTTTTTTTTTTGCGAGAAGCGAGAAAGTGGGAAAGAAAAAGAAAAAGTTGCAACTGAATAATGCAACCAGTGTAAATAAGCGGAATGAATATATGTACATTATATTTATATTACAAAAAAAAAAATGAAAAAATAATAAGGGTATTCACGAGTTGGTGCAAAAATGCAAATTTTTTTTGCACCGTAGCACATATTTGCACCAACTCGTGAACAACGCTAGCATGAATTTTTATTGAACTGTCAAATATCGTTGATGTGCTTGTTTTGTTTACATAAAAATTGAATATGCTTACCAAAAATTTCAGATATTTGTATATCTTCATATTATGCTTGACTTAATAAATACTGAAAAATAATTTTTTTTCCACTTTTTTTAGGTATTTTTTAAATTTTTATCTAATATAGCGCTTACAAAAAATATATAAACAAACTTTGTAATGGTTTTGCACAAATATGCAATAGGGTTTAGCTCTTGCATAGTCTTGCAAAATTTTGCATTTTTTTATACATGAAAACAACAATAAATTGTGCACTTTAACTGTCAAAAAATTAAAATATGCTACGGTGCAAAATTTTGCACTTGTGCAAGACCACTTTGCACCAACTCGTGAATACCCTTAATATATTTTTTTCAGAAAAGGTACATAGATAAAAAAATATATTGTGCAATGTGCATACACAATTAATTACAGTTATATCTGGTTATATAATATATTACCGTATAAACATATAAATTTTAAAATTCATAAATAAATGAAAGATTATATGCTTACGTACAACAATTATAAGGTTGCAAAAAATTAATTGTCGTATGTTACAAATTATTGTTGTATGTATAATGAAAAAAAAATTCTTTTAAACTGTCGCTTACAACAATTATTTTTAGAACTTATAAATAGCGCTTATTTTCATAAATATCACAGGAAAAGCTTAAAACTTTGTGATTGGATTCTCCTTTGTACTATTAATTAATTCTTTTAATTTCAAAAAAAATCTACCTTATAATTTTAAAATCCACCGTTAAACATTAAACTCAAATTACACAAAATAAGTAATTGTAACATATAACATTTATTTTCTCAGCCGACGTAATAAGAATATTTATTATCAGATCAGCTAATATACTTATTATATTTATTTATAATTCACGACTTAAAGAAATTAAGTATAACATTTTTTTTTTTTTAATATTTTCTAAAATTAAATTGAGATAACCATATAAATTATATAATATATAGCATATATTATATATTATATTATAATAACGTACCTACATATAAAATAGAAATTTATGCTTAAAATTAATTTATTAAATAAAATAAAATACAAATATGTATGTTATATACATATGTATGAATGCGATACATATAGTACATACTTATTTATTTTCATTTTATCTGACTTTTTTGCCCCCTATACACAAAATAAATTTAAATAAATAACTGCTTTATTAACATTTAATTTTAGTACAAAATTTTTTCAACATATTTATAATTTAGTTAGTTTGTGGTTGATCGATAATGAACATTATTTTTTTAAAGACTACTGAAAAAAAAAACTAAAAATAACTAAAACCATTTTGACATAAACATAACGAAAAGTAATAAATTAAAAAAAAAAAAAATGTTATTCACTAAAATAAGTAATATTGCAAGTGAGTGACATAAATTTTTTCTAAATAAATTCATACATAAAATTAAACACATATGTATGTATGTATCCATGTAGGTAGCTAAAAATACTATGAAAATTATATAAACACTAATTATTGCAATATTAGAAAATTAAAAATAAATAAAAGTTTAAGTTTTTTTAATAAATAATTAAAATTAAGAGTATATTATACCCTTTTTATATTATTTCTTTATAAAAATACTCTTATACCTATATTATAAAATGTCTTGTATTTTTATTTTATTTATTATAAGATCTGGCCAACATGTTAGATTTTTCGATCATATTTTAAAGTTATTTAAGATTTTCTATTTCTTATCATTTAAAACAACAACAAAAAAAAAAAATCGAATAGATAAGTTTTGCATTATCACACAAATTATAATAACTGAGGCGATAATTGAATTTTTCTTTAAACATTTAAAAATTCTAAAAAATTAATAATTTTAGTTTTTTTTTATTTTTTATTTAATCTTTAATTTTATAATTGAAAAACATCGTATAAATTTTACATACTTATGTATATTATGTAAATTAAGTTTTTTATATCTTAATTTACATAATATAATATACCTAAGTTTTTTATATCTTAATTTACATTAATATATCTACATAAGTAATGTAAAATTTAATACAATGTTTTTCAATTATAAAATTAAAGATTACAAGTTTAAATTAATATAATTTCATCTATTTCGTAAACGTATTTTATGGTTTTACAATTCAATTTTAGTTGGCAGCATTTTCAACAAAATTATATTCATAAACACAAATATTATCCAAACCACATTTTAAAAATCTTCTAGTTTAATTTTTCATTTAAATAGAATCAATACGAACTTAAGATATCCCAGGATATCCATATAAAAATAAAATAATTATGTATATACATACATACATATATAATTATGAATGATGAAAATTTAAAAAACTTCATCGGTCAAAATTTTAAATCATTTAAGTAAAAGCTAAAGAGTCTTCAATTATATGAGAAATACATAACAATATTGTAATAGGCTGCTTCATTTAATACACAATTCAATTTCAGAAAAATAGTAATAATAAATAAAAATATTAAAAAATAAAAAAATAAATGAAACTTATAAAAATGTCTGCTTAAACTTATAAAAATTATAGAAGAAACTGGAAAAAAATTCTACTTTGCTTCATATTAAATAATGTCGAAAAATTTAGAAAACTAAAATAGAATGATTTTCTATTATTATAAATTATAAAAATTTTAAAAATGAAATAAATCCTAATATATTTTTGAGAAATGAACTAATGCCGAAAATTTTCTATTTTAAATCATCATTTATATGAACTACATGAGTAGCAGAGATATTTGTAAGTGGCAGCTACACTTTTTATGCAATTAACATGACAGACATGGCATGACAGACGTGGCATGATATAATTATATTCACTTACAATTACAGGTTAAAAAACACTCGTTTATAAATTATTATTCAAACTTTGATTTTATACTCGAACTCGAAAGATATACTTTAAAATTTTTTCCTATTTTAATTTTGTTTCTTCTGAGATTTTTAGTTTTTGAATTTCTATAAACATAATATCTGATAATATATAATATGTGTATTTTGTTTCTATATATGTACATATTTATATTCTATAATATGTATATTTTATTTTTTATTTAAAAAATGTTGAATAATATTAAAGTTTTTTTTTTTTTTTGGAAAACTAAACAAAAGTGGAAAGCCGAAAATTTTCTACTTTAATTCATATGAATCGAAAATATTAAAAATGGACTAAAGATTAAAGTCAAACTTTTTCAACTTTATTTCTTATAAACTAAAAACGAAAATATTAAAAATTAAATAAAATTCATAATTTTTTTTTATTTTTTCTTCATAATATGAACTAAAACAGAAATGAATTAAAGTCGGACATTAAATCGACAATTTTTTCAACTTTCGTCCATTTAAGTGCTTTCGATGTTGGTTCCTTCTACATTAGTTCACAAAACCAAAACTAAAAATTAATTATTTTTTTACTTATAGAATATGGCTACAGTGGGCATTATAATTTTATGCGAATTTTTTCTACTACAATTATTCAAAATAAATTGTCAAATGAATTTAGCTCGTTTGAATATAAAGGTATTAGTTATGAAAGAATAGTTGAATTAAAAAAGAAACATTTAACCCCAAATGTATTACCATATTATAAGAAACCACTTTTGATTCATAAAGGAAAAATGCAATGGCTTTTTGATCACACCGGTAGAAAATATCTAGATATGTTTGGGGGAATAGTAACAGTTTCAGTTGGTCATTGTCATCCGTAAAGTAAAAACAAAAAATTATTTTTCGTCAAAAGTAACTTTTAATTTTTTTTTACAGAAAAGTAACAAAAGCACTTGAGGACCAAATTAAAACATTATGGCATACAACAAATATTTATATGCATCCTAAAATATACGAATATGCTGAACAACTAACTTCGAAATTTCCTGGTGATCTCAAAGTGAGAAAAAAATTTATTTTAACGTTCAGAGATTTAAATATTAATTGATTCTATAACTATTTTTACAAACGATTATAATTTAAAAAAAAAAAGTTAAGCGTATTTTATATATTATGTAAGTGTAGAGAGAGTTAAATCATAATTACACATACTATGTATTATTAAAATTTTTTTTTTGTAAAAGGCATCACAAAAAACGAATACATTTTTTTCTTAGTATCTTAATGCAACTTCGAAAAATAAATTTTTATTCTGCAATAATAAAATGGAAAATTCAACTAATGTTTCGGTGCAAATTTATTACTTTTTAATTAAACAAAATAAAGCAAACATAATTCATTCTTTCCCGACGAGGTTTTTTGTTGTCAAATTCAGAATTAACTCTTAACAATTATGTACCACATTAAATAAAAATAATATAAATAATACAATACCAATAATATCAATAAGTTAAATTACGTTAATTAATTTTAAAATGGAACTACTGAAACACAGTCAATTAATTAAAATTTTTATTGATTTAGGTTGTTTATTTTGTGAATTCAGGATCTGAAGCAAATGATTTAGCTTTACTCTTAGCCCGACTTTACACTGGCAATTTTGATGTTCTAACATTTCAAAATGCTTACCATGGAATGTCTCCCATAACAATGGGATTAACAGCTCATTCTAATTGGCGTTTCAATTTGCCTGGTGTTAATTTAGGCATTCATCATGTAATGAATCCAGATCCATATTTAGGAATTTGGGGTGGTTCAAATTGTCGTGATTCACCAGTTCAAACTTTAAGATCATGTAATTGTTCGAAAGAATTAGAATGTGCAGCTGTCAACAGTTATTACCAACAATTAATAAGTCTATTTAAATATTCTTTACCAAAAGGAAAAGTTGCTGCTTTGTTTGCAGAATCGATTCAAGGCGTTGGTGGTACTGTACAGTTTCCAAGAGGATACATTAAGAAAGTTGCTAAATTAATTAGAGACAATGGAGGGTTATTTATTTCAGATGAAGTTCAAACAGGTTTTGGAAGAACCGGTGAACATTTTTGGGGTTTCGAAAGTCATGAAATAGTTCCAGATATTGTTACAATGGCTAAGGGTACTGTAATTATTAACATTTTAAACACGATTTTAGTTTTTAAACATTTTTATATTCAAGGGATTGGAAACGGATTTCCATTGGCAGCAGTAGTAACAACACCAAAAATAGCAGAATGTTTAAATCAAGCATTGCATTTTAATACTTATGGTGGAAATCCATTAGCTTGCGCTGTTGGAATATCTGTATTAGATGTGATTAAAGAAGAAGAACTTCAACAAAATGCCCTTCAAGTTGGAACTTACTTTTTGGAGAAATTATCTACATTAAGGGAAAAATACTCAGTAATTGGCGATGTTCGTGGAAAAGGGTTAATGATTGGTGTAGAATTAGTAGAGGATCGTGAACACAAACTTCCATTAAATATTGAAAGTGTTGTTGACATTTGCGAAAAAATCAAAGATTTAGGTATTTTATTTGGGCGAGGAGGATTAAATGGAAATGTAAGTATAAATGGTTTTAAATAACAATTGAAAATAATTATAAAAAACATATTAAAAATTCATAGGTTCTACGAATAAAGCCTCCGATGTGTGTTACAACAGAGAACGTAGATTTTGCAATTGAAGTTTTTGATAACGTTCTATGCGAATATGAGAATAATAAAAACTAGATTTCTAAAATGTTGAAAAAGTACAAAATTAATTTCATATTGAAAAATATAAGAATCAATTTTTTTTTTGTGAATTTTTCGTGTTAACAAAAATAATATTAAAATAAAACAAAGTTTAAAAGTTTTCTTTAAAAAAAATAATATTTTATCTAGAAAATATTTTTATTAATTTTTTATAACAAAAAATAAAAAGAAAAACATTTATAAAGCTTTATTATTTTAATTGGTTAGAAGGTATATACTATGTAGGTATGGTACATTTAAAATAAAAATATTTAAAAAGGAACTAAAAAAATGTTGAAAAAAATATTCACCATATTAGAAAATGATAAAGCCAAACACACTGATGAACATTTAAAATTGAAAAACTTTCAATTCTTTTAATTTCTCAAAAATTTTAATAAGGGATCAACACCATTATCTGAAAAAAAAAATCACGATTTATAAAAAATCTCGAAAAAAAATTACGAATTTTAATTCTCGAATTCGAGATTTATTAGTAACATTTATTTAGATAAAAAATTGTTTTTCACCTATAATACAACCAAATTAATACAAAAAAAAGATACAAGTAAATGTTATTCCACAATACCGCATTGGTGAGAAATTATATGTCCATTTTGTAGAAGAATTATGTATTCGTTTATGCGAGATTCTGAATTAGAAGCTACTTTAGAGTTGGATTCAAAAGCAGAGTTATACGTTTTTTCCGGAATATTTATACATATGTATATGTATATGTATAGATGAGAATTAGGAGAGATTTTAGAATTAGACTCAAAATCAGAGTTACCTCTTTTTCCAGAATATTTATTTATACATACATATGAAGAGATTGTGAATTAGGGGTGATTTTAGAGTTGTATTCAAAATCAGAGTTATGCGCCTTTTGCAGAATATTTATATAATTATATATGGAAGATTCTGATTAGGAAGGATTTTAGAGTTGGTTACGACTTACTCGTTTCAAAATGGCCGGAGTAGATTCCACTTCAAGAGCAAAATTTTTATATTATAAATTTACATATTGAAATACTTGTAAACGAAATCGTTCAATTGAACTATACTTAAAATAAAAAATTTTTTAAGACTCCATTATTTGTTTGTAATAAATACTTGTTATAAACGAAAACGCATAAACTGCACTCAGCGTAAGAATGAAACTCACTCTGTTAAAATATATTTTTTTGACATTTAAAAACTTTATAAATTTATAAAGTTTTTGCCCGATAAAATTTTCCTGGCTTAAAACTTTATAAAAACTTTATAGGGGAAGTGTGTCACGTGATCAAAAATTTAGTCAGAGAAATAGTCACTCTCAGTATGCAGACAGTTTTCGGGCTTAAAATTTATAAAGTTTTACATTTTTTGTAAAGTTTCTAAATACGTAGACAGACCTAATTTTAACTTTAATTTAATATATATTTTTAAATGCATAAAAATACATTATTTACTAAATTATTTATTAAAAGAATAAAATATAACTTATTATTATTAACAATATACATATGTATGTACCTGAAAAATGATTTTGATAAGTAAAAATTATACCTACCTAAACATATTTTTTTTGTTTTGTTTAAACTTTTTTTTGTTTATGCATATTCTTATTCTATCCTAATATACAAAAAGTTTTGAAAACAGGTGTTTTACTTTTATTTAATTTCACATTTTTAATTATAAAATAAATATAATAAATAAAATAATAATTTTATATAATAATAAAATATGTACATGCATACATATGTTTGTATGTACTTATTAAAAGTATACAAGAAAGGACCTACTTATGTACATATATAAAAGTATAAAACGATTTAGTTATTTAAACGATTTAGGTTTTGTTTTGTGGATTTTGTACCCAAACTGCTTTTCAGCGCCGCATTTTTATGATTTCAAAAAAACATAATTTTTTTCGAGATTTTTTCTTCTTTTCTTTTTCACAGATTTTTTTTCCGAGATTTTTAGTTCGAGATTTTTTTTTCGAGTATCGGGTGACTCTTTTAATAATAAAGTTATCTTACATTTTTGCTTTACCATCGTCCATCGGTAATGAAATAGGAGGTTGAGCTCTTACAATTTCTTTTTCAATTAAATTGCTACATATGTACATATGTATGTACCTACATACAGAGAAAAAAGTTTATAGTCAAAAATTCTACCTACTTACATATGTATGGATGCACATATTAGAATTTTCTAATAAATAAAATTCACAGCTGACAATCATAATATTTAAGCTGTAAAATGTAAAAGATAGACATTTATAGTTTTTTATGTTAACTGTGATCACCTGTGATAATAATATACACCGTAAATATATTATACATACATATATTAAAAATCGTATATTTATTTTGTTTCAGCATTTGGTTTTGATGATTATTTTTTTTAAATAGTTTTTTAGGCAGATTTTGTTTTAGATAAGAACTAAATATATTTAAACATTTTGCATACATACATATGTTTTATTGAAATCTATTAACCAATTAATATGGATTTAAAGTTTATTTGTATAACATGATTGAATATAACAGTTAAGTATTTTAACTCATACACGTAACACATTCTTAAAGGGGTTGAAGAAATTTCAAAAAGTAATAAGTAGGCACTAAGTAGTTATCAAGAGATCGATTGAGCGGGTCAACTACAAAAATAAAGAGCCATTTTTTTCTATTATTATTATTCTTTCGAAATTTAAAATTGATTATTGGAGGAATATTTTAAGAAAATATGACTGAATACATTGATTTTGATGATGACATTGTTTAAAAAGCGATTAAAATTTTTATCTCCACGATGTCTTCAAAAAATTTTAATTTAGAACTTCGTTAAATATTTATCAATGTACCTATAAAACTTTCGGTTAAGGGCATTAAGCAATTTTCAAAATTGTATGGAACATTAATTTTATTTGGAAAATATTTTAAATTTTATATTTTAATTTATTGTACATAATATGTATGTATTAGAAAATTATAATTTTTATCATCCGAGGTAATAGAGTTATAAAAAATTGAACTTGAAGTAATCGAACGTATTTTAAATTACGGATAAATCAAAATTAAATATAAAAATACTAATAAAAATTGCATATGATTGAATTTTTTTTTTTTATTTTTTTCTTTTTCTTTTTGGATTCGGTGTTAAATAGTTGTTCTTACAACTAGCGGGCAATGGCGGATTGTCATAAATGCCATACAAAAATAAGAGGTGAAACGGGAATTCGTTGTGCGGGAGTATGAGGTAAAATTTATCACGGTGCTACTAAATGCTCGGGACTTGAACAGTCTGCGAATAATTTATTAGACTCTAATCAGAACATTAAATTTATATGTGAAGATTGCATTCTGTATATGCATAATGTGGACATGGTGTTACAAAATATTGATTGTGCGGTAAAAAAAAATAACGATTATTTGAACGAATATAAAAATGAGTTTGAATGTGCAATAAAATAAAATGAAAATGAAATAATCCAGCTACTAAAAGCTATTGAAATTAAATATATGGAACGTTTGGAAAGTATAAAAAGTGAGCAACAAAAAGAATTTGAAAAAGTTTCAAAAATGACTGATATATTCAAAACGGATAGTGAAAAACTGAACACAGTGATAAATAATTCTTTATTAAAAAGTGATGAACTTTGCAATCAAATAAAAAACTTTAATGAAAATGAATTAACACGTAATGTAGGTCAGAGCGTTTTATTCTCTGATATTGTAAAAAAATATGCAAGTGCAAACAAAAATATTGTTCCAGAATTAAAAAAAAAAATGCCTTTAATAATTAAACCTAAATCAAAGCAAAAATGTAACACTACTCGAATGGAATTAAATAAGAAGATAGATCCAAAAAAATTTAAAATAAAAAATATTGAAAATAGAAAAAACGGTGGAATTATTGTTGAAGCTGAGGATAGTCAGGAAAGAGATAAAATCAAATCTGCTATTGAAAATAACTTAGAAAATGTGAATTACGAAGTTAAAATCCCATTAGAACTTAAACCAAGAATTGAAATAGTTCACATAAACGTACTACGCTGAAAATAAATAGATATAAAAATTAAAAGATCAAAACCCGCATCTCGAAGTGAGTGATATGAAATTAATAAAAATGTACAAGAAAAGTAAATATAATGAGGTAAAATTTAATGCAATTGTCGAAATTGACAGAGAATCATTTCCAAAAGCTATTGCAAATGAAAAAATCTCAATTGGTTGTGAACGCTGTAAAATATTTGACGCCTTGAGAGTTATAAGATGCTTTAAATGCAAAGGTTTTAACCATAAGGCTAGTGATTGCAATAATGAAGAAACGTGTTCTAATTGTCTTGGAAATCATAAAAATAACGAGTGCAAAGAGGATAAAGTAGTAAAATGCATAAATTGTTCAGTTGCAAATAAGAGGTTAAAACTTGGCATCAACGAACAGCATGATACTTTAAGCAAACTTTGTCCAGTCTATTTGAATAAACTTAGTGCAATAAAAAAAAAAATAGGCTACTAACAATTACAGTTAGATAATAGTGACATAAGTAAAGATATTGTATTAAAATTAAGCGAAACTGCAACCGATAATTCAACAGACGACACACATAACTTTCAATGTCCCAATATAAAAGACCAATTAGCAAAAACGGAAATTTTAATTGATCACTTAGCAGTAAATGATGCTTCAACATCAACCAATGGTTGTAATAAAGCAACTGAAAGTATAACTGAAGCTATATCAAATTCGTTCAATAACAATAATAATAATTATAGTAATACTAATAATAATAGCAATAATTACAACAATAATGATAATATTTATGATTACAACCTTAGCAGCAATAATAAAAGTAATAGTAATAACCATATCACTAATATTACCAAAAAGAGTTCAAGCAACTATTCGAATTGGGTTAAGGGCGAAACACTAAATCCTAAAAATAAACTTGTATCTGCTCAGAATAATTCTTCAAAGAAATTTGTTTTTGATCAAATTGATCCATCTGCAGTAAAACTAACACGTAAAGCAGTTCTAGAAGGTGACAGCGTTTACGCGCTTGCACCGTTAAGACACTATAGAATATATCATAACGTAAGGCTATTTTTATCATACTTTCATGATAAAAAAGATATATGTTATGATGGTCTTACGCAAAGAAATCTGAAAGTTTTAATAAATCAAGATGGATTAGCTACAAATCATGAACTTTGTAAATTGAATTATAAATACCATGAAAAAATTGGAATTGCCAAAGAGGATGTAAGAGAAACTTGGAATAAATACATGAACCCTATTTCAAAATGACGGACAGAAATAATAATTTTAACAAATAGAAATCAATAAAAGAGGAGGTGGTACCGCAATATATATAAAAGATTCAATTTCATTTTCTACTCTTTCGTTACCTGAATCAATAAATGTTAAATTTAATCCTATTGGAATAATATTACTAAACTGTCAGCCTAACCTAAAAATTTTTACTATGTATAATGCACCTGATAATGATAAGAATGATTACGTCAATTCACTTGGAATCCTTCTTAAAACGTTTAATAAAAACTGTATTATAGTGGGAGATACCAATATTGATTTGCTTACAATTAATGATCTTACTAATACTTATAAGAACATAGTTGAATCATATAATTTCAATATATGCAATAACACCACTATAAGCGGAATTACTCGCCTAGCCGTTAACTGCAATTGTCAATCTGATTGTAATCATGGAAGCATTATTGATCATGTTATTTCCAACTCTAAAACTTTCAAAGTATTGATCAAGTCATCTGATAATCCTATTAGTGATCACAAAATATTGAATATTAGTATTGAAAAATGTGATATTAATCCTGAACCAATGATACGGGTAAATATTGTTAAAACAAATTGGGAAATGTTTCAAAACTTAGTCGCACACAAAGTTCAAATGTGTAATTCTTACAATGGACTCACGGAATGTTTAAAGGAAAGTAAATCATTGGCATCATCAACCATAACAGTTAGAAGAAGAAAACAAAACCCTTGGATTACCTCTTTTATACTCAGCGTAATAAAGAGAAAAAACAAACTTTACGCTAAACTTCGTAAAAACAAGAACAACGTGGATCTACAAAATAAGTACATAAGAATCAAAAATTTTACTCAAAAACTGGTAAAAGAAGCAAAGGAAAATTTCTTTAATAATCAAATAAGTGAAGCCACAAATCCCCAACAAATGTGGAAAGTTATTAACGAACAGTTAAATCTGGTTAAATTTTAATAGTTCCAAGGGGAAACTGAAAATTTATTTGACTAATAGCAACGGTGACATCTCTAAATCTGATTTAGAAGCAGCAAACATTTTAAATAATCATTTTGCTACCATTGGAAACGTTTTAGACAAAAAATTTAGTAACCAAGTAAATAATGAAATAAGTCCACATCTATTCACAAATGAGAATACAATATTCCTTATGCCAACAAATAGCAATGAAATAATGGAAATCATAAACACTTTTAAATCTAATTCATCGCCTGGACCTGACGGTATTTCAATAAAACACATCAAATCTATCGGGCATTTAATATCCAACAAACTTGCTGATATAACAAATGAAATTTTCCATACCGGCGAATTTCCAGATGCGGCTAAAGAATGTATTATCACTCCGATTTATAAATCAGGAAATAATGCAGACTGTAACAACTATAGACCAATATCTTTAACAAATTGTCTATCTAAAATCATTGAAAAAGTTATTAAACGTCGTCTAATTATGTCCTTTCTAACTCCAATCTAATTGACGACCACCAATTTGGTTTTCTAAATGGAAGTAGTACAGAATCAGCTGCAGTCGAAGTTGTTAATTTTATAAACACGGCATTAGATAACAACAACTACGCTGTTGCTATCCTTTTAGACCTAAAAAAAGCATTCGACACCGTGAATCATGATATACTACTAAATAATCTTTTTAATATTGGTATTAGAGGAATTGCAGCTAATCTATTTAAGTCCTATTTGGAAGATCGTAAAATTAAAACGATAATAAATTATTCCATTAGTTAAGTTTACCAATTGGAGTTCCTCAGGGCACAGTTCTTGGTCCAATTCTTTACTTAACTTATTTAAATAGTTTCAACCAAATTGGACTAAAAGGGCATTATTCAATGTTTGCTGACGATACAATAATTTTATATAATAGCAAAAACACCAATCAACTGGAAGAAATCATCAATAGTGACCTACATAAAGTCAGCGAGTGGTTAAAATTTAGCAGATTAACAATTAACGTTTCCAAAACTGAGTTCATATTATTCAAGCAAAAAAATAAAGCAAATATTAATTTATCAATCAACATCAATCAACAACCGATAAAAAGAGTTGAATCAGCCAAATATTTGGGCTTATACATTGATGAAGACCTGGCTTGGAAAATACATACTGAAAAATTAAAAAAATCTATAATGTCAATAATTGGTGCAATTGGAAGATGTCCTAGATTAAGTGAACATGTAGCAAAGTTAGTATTTTACTCTCACATCCAATCCAAAATGCTGTAGTTAATCACAATTTGGAGTCAATGTTCCAAAATTATTATAAACTCGGTTACCGTCCTCATTAATAGAGCCATAAAAATTTTATACAGACTACCTTATGATTACTCAACAACATCATTGTATTCTGATTGCAAATTACCCTCTGTTGAACAAACAATATTTTTAGAAAACTACGCTGATTTATAAATTATCAAATAATTTAATGAAAAGCAATCTTAGACTACAAACAAATGATTCAATCCATAATTATAACACAAGGAGTGCAGAGCATTTTCGACTCGGATCTCCCAGGACGGAAAAGGGTAAAAGAGATGTTATGTTCAACTATCTAAAAGTTTTCAACAGTCTTCCTAACAATATAAAATATGCCCCAAACATAAGAGTATTTAAAAAACGATTGAAAGCATTACCTGGCATTACCTACTCAAGTTAATTAAAAAAAAAAATAAAGAAAAAAAAAAGTAAGAAAAAATAAAAATTTAAATTGAAATGTAAAGATAATTTTAAAATGTATTATAATGTGTTATTAAACAATATCTTAATATATTGTATTAGAATATAAATTAGTTATAAGGAGAGATTTATACCAATTTTTTTTATACTGCCTATCTGTTTATTTTAATAAATAAAAAAAAAAAAAAAATAATTCAGACAAGAAAATTTTAATTATATAAATGTGTACATATCCTACATATTATGTATCTATGTATGTCCAAACAATTTATTATTTTTAAATTTTTTTAGCGTTGCCAAAATTTTATATTAAAAAAGGTATCAACAAATTGTTATAAATGTATATTATATATACTGATGATATTTCCATTTCTTTGGCAATAAATTTTCCATATAAATTGAGCTCCTCTACCATATTTAATTTTTGTTATAAAACTTGTTGAATTTTAATTGCTGCATTAATTTTAATTCACTTTCAAAGGTTTCTGTCATAAAATTTAATACCATTTTTTGTTTAAATAGCTATTGAATTGCATTTCCCACATGTATTTATGTTTCCTATATAAAACTTAAACAAACACAAACTGTTTGATGAACTCGCGATTACACTACCGTAAATCGGACAATATTTGGTTTTTTTTTTTTTTAATTTATAGTGAATTTGTTTTTTTTTTATAATTTTTTATTTGAAACATATTTATATTATCAAATTTATTTGAAGACAAGAATATTTGACAAATAAATTTAATTGTAAAGAACCCATTATAATTTAAATAAAAAATTTTTAAGGATTTTAAAAAATCCTTTATAAATACATAATTATTTATTGGAACATATTCTGTTCTATATTTTATAATTTCATATTGTATCTACATTCACTTTTTTATATACATAATTTATTGCAAAAATAAAAATGAGATCAAAGGATGTTTTATTATAAACGCTCAATGCAAAAAAGATTAGGTCCAATATATTGTATTCCACATTTTTTTAAATATAAAAAATTAATCCATCACCATTTTCGTCACCATTATCACAAATCAGTGATCTAGCCATTATCCACAAGAAGATTATCGAAGATTATCCACACCACTTAACAATTTCCTAATACGTAATTAGTTTTTTATTTTATGTTTATACCTAAATGTTTCATTAATTTCTTAATATAAAAAAAAAAAAAGAGAAAAATAATAAATAATACAACCTTTTAAAACATTCTTAATTTTTTTTTTTTGTTATTTTAAGAATTCAAAATTATATCGTAATTTTAAATTCATATTTTTGGACATTTATATTAAGAATATAAAGATATTTTAAAAAATTTCACATTAACATTTCTGTTTTCATTACTATTTTTAAGGTGAAAAAATACAAATGCAAAAAAAAAAACTTTTATTACCTTGCATTATTTATTCTTTATTTAAAAAAAAAGTTACAAAGCTGGGCCGCTAAAATCTTCAAAATCATCACAATCGGATAAATACTCGTCATTTACTAAATTTATCGAAGCAGAATTATTAACATTACCAGTTGTAGATCTATTTATAGATGGGCTCTGTCTATTAAATTCTGATCCATCACCACTTTCGTCAACATTATCACAAATCAGTGATCTAGCCATTAATCGAAGATTATCCACACCACTTAACAATTGCCTAATACATAATTAGTTTTTTATTATATGTTTATACATAAATATTTCTTTTTCAAATACCTTAAATTACTTTCTGCATTAGCAGCAGCACGCATTAACTCCCTAGATAATTGCTGATTTTTGGACGGTTTTTTATTATTTATTGGATCTCCACCTACAGCACCAGTCTCTTTTAAAATTTCGTTTTCCTTACGTAATATATTTACTTCAGCCTTAAATATATCTAAATTGTATCACTTTTATTTACTTCAAAATATATTCATTTACCGTTAATTGCTTTATTTGTTGTTTTAGTTTTGGTACTTGACTTTCTGTTGCATTAAGCTGCTTCTTCAATAAAAGGTTTTTAAATATATTTTAATCAAAATTTTGTTAATCAAAAATAATTACTTTGTTTTGTTCAAGATTTTCATCAGATTTCTCGATGCTTTGATTCAAATTTTTATTTGACACTGTTTCATTATTTCGAGACTGTTCTAGTCGCCTTTCTAATTCATTAGCTCGACGTATCTGTTCAGATAAAGATATTCTACTTTCATCTAATTCTCGTCTTAAACGATCGTTTTCTAACCGAATACGAGATAATTGCAAACCGGGAGAGTTATCCTCAGGGGAATCTAAATCTGGAAGCCCTGCAGCGACATCAGCTAATCTGCCAGAAGAATGGATTATTGGTCCATCAGATAAAAAATCTGGTAATGTTTGACATTTCTCTCCACTCACTATACAAGAAGGTAAATCTTCCACAAAATCTATTGGAGATTGATTAGGCGAATTTGGAGGAGAATTTAGATGCATATCGTTATAGTACCATTGATCCATCCAATGATCTTGTACAAAATCTGGTAACGCTGAAGCTGCAAACTCAGAGTTGGGACGAATTCCAGATACATTTGATGTTGAATTAGATGAATATTGTTTACCTTTTGAGTGGCTGGATGAAGATTGCGAGGCAATACCAATTAGACGGTTTGGTCTCACTGCAGTAGAGTTTCTACTGCGTAATGGGGAACAATTTGTTTCATTACCTTTTCCAGATGTTGATGAATTAGAACACCTGTTACTTACAGTAGGTGCAACATCAATATCATAATTGGAGTACGATCGGGGTATGAATTGTTTATCATACTCAGAATTTGTAATAAACAAACCATTTTTTTTACCTTGTTCATCTATGCCATTACCATCACGAATAATACCTCCAGATACACTAAAATTTAGAAAAATTAATAAAAAATGACGATTTGTATGCTCTCCTTTAAAACTATACTTATTATATAATGTGCAATCATTATTTGATCCTGCTGCACATTCAGCTAAACTCGCCTGCGAGTCAAAGGATGAAAAACGGGGAGATCGCTTCATTTTTGAGTTTTCATTTGCACTTGCTAAACAAATAAAGAGTTGAAATAGATATAGGTATTCAAAAATACTAATACTACCATTTCCAATTGATGATGAAGTTGAGATTGACTGAGGAACTTTTGGTCTTGCTCCAGTTGAAGTTTGATAAGGATTACTACAATTTGATCCAAAAACAATATTACTACTGTTTAATGAAATTTGGTTTTGATCTGTAATAGGCAATTCAATTTCTCCAGAAATAGTACTAGAAATATTTCCATTTCCATTGTTGTTTGTTTGATTATTGCAAGAATATGAACCTAATGAACCTGTGGCGTTATTACTACTACCTCCAGGACTTAAATTAAATACAGATGAGTATGAATTATTTTTTGAATTTGATAATTGGTAGCCAGATATATTACTGCTAGCTAAATTACTATTTTGCATATTACTACTAGTACTAACTATAGTTGCTGATATATTAGTAGAATTACTAGAACTATTTGTATCACGATTAAGGAAATGCTTAAATGAAAATGGATTTTCCTCCCTTCTTTGATGCTGCGACATTATTTGTCTATATTCGTTTTTACTAGGAATATCATTGGGTACCGTCGTTGTTTTAGAATTCGCATTACCTGATGTTGAAAAAATGTCAAGTTGCGACAAATTTGCTGTATGAATATATCCCTCCTCTTCGTTAGAACGTTTTTCACTTTTACATGCTTCATTATTATTAACATTTGTTGATGTATTTTGATCACAATTTACTTTTATATTGCCATCATGTTCATTTGCCATAATACATAAAATTCCTAACTTTAAAAGAGGCTTGAAAAATTATTTCTTTAAGATTTACAGTTTAGTTTAAGATTTTTTTATTTATATAAAACTCTATTTTCTTTTACTCCACACTATTAAATTAAATTAAAAGTTGATTACCGATTAAAATAAAAAAAACACTAAAATAAATATATCTCAGATTCCTTTTCGATTCTGACATAAGTAATGACAGATGAGTAAAATCTGCCAAGTTTAGTCTATTTTTGATATCTCAATTTTACGTCATTATAAGACAGATGTATGTTCATAATTTATTCTACCAAGTAATGTGTGCAAAATGTTTAGTATTGTATTCAAGTATATTATGTTCAATATTTACCGTTTTTTTCGGTTTCAAATAGCTCATGTACGTTACGCATTTATGTTAAACAGGTGTGATATTCACTAACTTGAAACGCCAGTGTTGTAACAAGTTTTTATAATATCGGCATTCATTTTAAATTGTTTCGTCGTTTTTTATTTTTTGTTTTTTTTTCTGTTTCGACGTTTTTGATTTTGTTTCGTCATTTTTGCCTTCACTAAAGTCGAACAACAAAGTAAAATTAGTGATAGCAAAGTAGCCGACGCCAAAAATTTTTTTAATTATGAAAATAAAAATTTTAGGTAAAATAAATTATTTGTGTGTTAAATTTTAAGTAAATAAAATATATTAGAAAAAAAATTTTAGTAAGTTTTTGTGGATTTTGTGGGTTTTAAAAATTTGCCTCCTATTTCAGGTCCCTTGAAAAAAGTTCCAGAGAATGACACCTCACTTTTTGGGGTCCTTTTTTTTAGATGGCTTAAAAGCCGAATTTATTTATTGGCGAAATATATGAGCCTTTGTTTTCTTCCTTCTTTCTTTTTTTTTTATCCGAATTTTATGTTTCTGTACAATATATGCTATTGCTATACATATACTTTGAATATGAATCATATAAATATAGAATATTATGTAGTGTTAAGTATTCATAGCTAAGTATTTTTGTTTATGTTTCTTTTCTATATAATATATGCTATTACTATTTATTATACAGTATACACATATATTTATACATAGTTTGAATATGAATGATGAATAGCTGTATTTATAAAGCGTAGTGTTACTGTTAGGTACTTAGGTATCTATTTACGTATTTTTTGTTTTATTATGTTTTTTTTTTTGTTTTTTTCTGTTTTGTGTAAGAATGAAAACAAAACAAACACTAAAACCATACCATACATATTACAATATATGTCATTTCATACATTACAGACAAATTGTGTGTGGAAGTACATTTTGAAAAAATAAATTAAGCTAAACAATTTCTGGACCGATTGATTGTATATAGAAATTTGATATTATTGGAATGAGTATTAGTGATTATTCTAATAAAAATTCGTAGTTTCCATTAAGGTAATATAATATGAAAAATTATTTGTATTTTACTTTAAAAATTGAATTGAATGTTAAACCTGTAAAAAACAAGTTACAGATATGTAACTCAAAATTACATGTTTTTCTTTACTTATTTAAATTCTACAAAACCGGTGAGTATCTTTTTTAAATCATGTCGGTTCGACTACTTAAGAGTCCCAAAATACGAAGTCTTCTTATAACCTACGCTATTGCATAGTCAAAGAGTTTATGAAAATGTCTATACATATCCAATGTATTTATACTTATGATTTTTTTTCTGTATCTAATTTGTTATTTGTTTTTATTTGGATTCCAAAATTTTTCGATACATAATTTAACAACTCGCGTCCCAAAAATGATTTAATTTAACTTAATATGTACAAAATAAATTAATACCAACCTTATTTAAAATTTCAAAAAAAGGCTTTTTGCTTTATATAAAATAGTGCTTTTAGATACTTCAAGTTATCTAAATAGTATAACAGAAATTATTAAATAATCTGATTCGAGAAATTTTTTTTTATAGGTGATGAAATTGATAAAATGGCTAATTGGCTAATACATAATATATCATTGGTAAAAATATATAGGTACTCTTACCAATGCTAATTTCAATTTACTTACCTAATCTGATTTTAATTTATTTAAACTTACTTTTTGAAATATTTTGCTTTGAAGTAAATAAACTTACAGTTTACTTTTTTTTCTTGCTTTTAGGCTTGTTATTTTTATTTGTAAATTTACAATTTAATGTTAATATCAATTGTTCGTTTTATTTAAACCATTCAAATATACTAAACTTTTGAGAATTCAGCTGATAATTTTCATAAAAAAAAGTTCGCTATGTAGGCGACACGAATATATTTTTTTTAAACTTTTTTTTAAAAAGTTATTTTCTATTCTTAACGGTTTTTGGCATTCAAAGTTTTTTTTAATAAAATTTCAAAAATTTATTAATGTCTTCCGTAATTAATATATAACTTTTATTACATTTTCCACGCATCTTTCGAACTCATAGATATTTGTTATCTGAGTTTGCCAAGAGCTGCTCTCCCAGCATAATACACATACAACTTAACTATTGGTCATTAGCTCTCATATAAATACCCGTAACTATCACCCATAGATATATTACTAATAGATAGGCAGTGAAGAAAATATTTTCAGCCAATTTTGAGAAACAGCTGAATGAACCGTGCGTATGTATTGCTTTAGTTTCCTCAGAAATAGGTTCCTAAAAGGTGAATAAATTCATTTCTAATTTTTTTAAGGATTTTATCACTAATTTTGTTACTTTACAAGTAGTTAAAATTTTGGATAACCTAAATTAAATTAAATTTTGATTTTAAAAACAAAATATATCAATTATTAAGTGATATAAAAACTTAAAATCTCTGAATAAAATTGGTTATGAAAAACTGCTTTACATTATTTTAATAAATACAAACAGCTGAGTGAACGAAATGTATACCTTAAGATAGGAAAACACATAGGAAGAAAAGAAACGACTATACCTAACTTCCCATCTATTAGTTAATATATCTATGCTATCACCCATATTCTTCAAGATTCATTGCTAACGCAATGAAAAAATGTTTCACGTCACGTTTAGTTTAAAATGTATTTCTAGAAGACGCACGATGAAAATGTTTGTTAGTTAATAATAATTTACTGTAAAATGAAAATTTTGTCATATTTAAACGTCAACAAACATTCAGCTAAAATTATTTAAAAAAGAAGGTTTGATTTTTAAATAGTAAATGCAAATATTCATAAGTTGCAAGATGCCGTCTTATCTTGCGAACCAGAAGTCGGACCGACGTAATTAAAAAAACCTCATCCCCGATTCTGTTATAGAAATTAAAAGTAAAAAAAAATAAGAAGTACCAAAAAGTGGCACCTTAGTTTTTGGCGGCTGTTTTTTTTTCTATATTTTAATTCTACAACAAAATCGGGGAGTACCTTTTTCGGGAGAAGGATCTAGAACAATCGAGAGAAGGATCTAGAACAACCTAAAACAGAAAAGTACCGGTTTTGGTGTTCATTAGCTTGTTCTAGTTTGGTGTTTATATAGTTGTTCTAAACTGTTCTAGGCAACACTTTTCTTTTCTAATTTTTTTTCAGAACACTTTTGGACAAATTTTTTTGTTGTTTTTTTTTATTATTGACAGATTTATATGAAGCCAATTTACTTTTAGAGGAAAATGGTGAAAATGGTAAAGTTTTTCAAAAAAAAAAAATAAAAGAAGAATTTAATAAAAACTAATAATAAATTGTTTGATAATTATTTGTTAATTTTGACTGCTAAAAAACTAGAACAAAAAGGTACAAAAAAATGTTCGTTAAATTTTCTGTTCTAAATTGTCCTAAAGTGTTTGACGTTTAATTATTTGCTGTTGGGCCGGATTCCGCAACAGTGCAAATAAGAAAATTTGACAGTTCCCTAGGAAAATTACACAGCTATATTGTTTATATAGTTTAGTATTATAACAGTAAATTGTTTTATGTACATTTTATATATTTTTTCATTTCATATTTTGTATTGAAATGATATTCAACGCTGCTAATTCATTCAGCATTTCAGTTTTCATTCAACCTTACGTAATTGAAATAATGGTGCAAATGCAAACTGTTGGTGAGAATGAAAAAAGTTTGCATTTGCACCAAAAAAATTTGCACCGTTGAGGAATCCGGCCCCTGTTCTGAAAACTAATAGCATAGCTATTATTTTTATTGAATGCAGATTATCAAATAATTTTTCACTGTTACTTTAAAAAAAAAAATGAATTTAAGGAATCGTAAAAAATATTATAAAGTTTTAATATAATTCTTAAAAAGGTATTGCGTTAAACGACATTCAAATTAAAATTAGCAAAAACAAACGAAGTTTAATTGTTTTTGTTTTACAAATAATAAAGCTGAAAAGAAAATTTAAATAATAATAAAATTATTTGTGTAAATTACATAAGAGTTTTATATTTTATACATTTATTTAAATGGTAATTGAACGTAGAATAGTGAGAAATTCAGTTTGTTTGTAATTTAAAACTTTAGTTCGAATTTTAAAAATTTTAAAAATGTAATTTTAAACTTTGACAGAAATTTTTGTTTGATGAAACGAACAACCAAATTTAATTTAATTAAATATATTCAACATATTATTACTAAAGTAATTTATAATATTAAAGTCCCACTAAATAAGTAAGTGGATATGCAATTTATTTTTGTTATATTTTGTTTTTCAATGTATTTTTTTTCTCATCTATTTTTTTATTATATATTTTTAATTTAAATGAATAAAATTAGAAAAAATATATTATGATGCTTTTTATTTGAAAATACGATTTTTTTAGCTGATTCCAGTGCTTTTAAAATATAAATAGTTGACAACACTGAAACGCACTGCTTTTGATTTATCAGCATGATGTACATTTAAATTTTGAAGTAATGTTAATGTTAAAAAAATAAAAATTTTACTTTCCATTTATTTTCGATTTTATTTCAATCTATTTATATTACTTTACTATATTAATGATAAATGATGATAAATATATGTTCACAACGACATGATGTTATTTATTTGTACTTACTCTACATTTACAGAATAAATGAAAACAAAATACAAAACCACAAAATAATCTTTAAATCCCTTCGTTGTTCCTATTTTATGGCTCAGGCGCCAGTTTTACCTATCATTGGTCGTGTTCAGTAGCATCTAGCACTACAAAAAAAATTGCAGCACTCGACAAAATTTTCTACTGAACGATTTTTTTATCTAGCGCTACATGAATTTTGCAGCAAGAAAATTTTTCGCTAAATTATGTAGCGACTTTTTATTGACGTTTAGGTCTTCACATTTAATATCAAAAATTTTTGTGAGAATTTTTAGATTTCAAGCATTTTTTTAAAAATTGATAAATTGAAAGATAAAAAATATAGGATTTAAAAAACAAAAATACGATTTAAATAAAATAAAAATATACGAAATGTCACACAAAATTAAATGTCATTTAATTTTGCTGCAAATCGTTCAAAAATAGAACGAGTTGGCAATCAAAAACAAAAAAATGGAATAGCCATAAATAAATTAAAATTCATAAAATGGAAAATTTTGAAGAGCAGCTAATCAATGAAGTGCAGAATAACCCAGCTCTATACAATAAAGGGCTTAGGGAATATAGAAATAGGATCCTGAAGGACAAAATCTGGAAAAAAAATTGCACATACAACAACTAATAAAATATCGATGAAATCATTCAAATCTTTATGCATTTTTATTTTAAATTTTTTTTTAACTTTTTATTTCCTTTTTGTTTACTTTTTACTAAACGTCAAGCGTGATTTTAATTTAAGAAAAACTTCATGTATCGCCGCACGGGTAGCAATAAAACAAGCGTAGAAATGAGGCGTCATTACATTTTAGCCTTTATGATTTTCCATTTGCCGCCATTACAAGTAGTAGTTGATGACACATGATGATAGAAAAAGTAAAACATTACAACTGTTTTTATTCGTACATGCTGAATGCTGATAACTACCCATCTGCTGATAATCTGTTTACATTTATCCCTACCCTAGAAACATGCACATATTTGGTCTGTTACGTATAAAACTTGTATAAACTTTAACGCCACGCCAACTCCAGCTTTGGAGAATGGCCTTTAACCTTTTGGCATCCTCTGGGGTCTATTTGACCCCAAAGCACTAAAAATTTAAAAAAAGTTGTTAAAAATTATTAGAAATATGCGTTGTTCCAAGAATGCTCTCTCTAATGTTTCCAATTTTCTAAAAATAACTTGATTTGTTCTTCAGGGCTCATTTTGCGACCAATACATACGCACGGTTCACTGTTTCTCAAAATTGGCTGAAAATATTTTTTTCACTGCCTATCTATTAGTAATATATCTATGGTCTGTGTATATAAACTTTTTGAACGCTATACTATACTACAGTATATCTACAATTTTGAAGTCAGGGTATGTATGTATATACATATTTTAGTAGAAATATATTTATATTTCTTGCAAAAATTTTTTGTAGGTCTGTTTCGTATAAAACTTGTAAAACTTTAAAAAGAAAGCAACATGACGTCATGCCAAAAAAGGAGATATAAAACTGTCATTTCCTCTCAATTGCAAGCAAAATATAGCAAACACCTTTATTTTTGCAAAAACTTTTTAGTATTTTTTATTTTTGTCAGTTTATATTCATAATTCAAATTAAATAAGAAAAACAAAAAAAAACAGATATATTTTTTACATTAATCATAACATATTTCTTATTTGTATATTTTTGAAGCTATTGAAAATTTTTGACAATTAACCAACAACTTTTGACACTTTTCATTCTTTTTGAAAGTAGAATATTTTTCTTTTTAAAATTTTTCTCCCTTTAACTGTCAAAAAAAAAAAGTTTTTTGATAGCAAAGTGAACAGTTCCGAACACTGTTTAATTTAAAATTTTAAAAACTTTTCACATACCAAACAGACCTACTATGTTTAATGTTATGTTTAGTAATAAATCAGCAAAAGATTATTAAAATAAACTATGCATAACTACTGTTAAATATACGTCAAAATGTATATGCCAATTTGTTGCTCAGCCGGTACTCCACTTATTTATTCTTCTGAGAACACAGAGAGCGCGATCTGATTTAAAAGCAAAAACTACCAGCTCTGTGCGCTTAGACTTGCATGTTAGATTCTTTGTTTTTTCTTGTTTCTTATTACCATTAACATCATAACTAACATTAATTAGTAGTTACTAACAGAGGTAATGACCAATTAAGTATTAAGTTCATTTAATATCTAAGTATCATCATTTACTAACACACTAATATAGTAACCCTTGTAAATGATGACTTTTTCAGTTAATTGTGATGGTTCACTAAATGAACAACATAACTGATGCTTGGTTTAAACAAATGTCTGATACAACACAATACAATAAGATAGAAACATATCCAAATCAACGGAGTGAAATATTTGACCTTCAATATAATATTGCCATACATGGTAATAACTGTACTTCACCTCATAATATTACGAATGAAAGATCAGCTTATTTATTTATTCAGATCAGAAAGATCAGCTTATCAGAAAATTCTGAAAATATTTCAATTCATTTTTATAAAAAAGTTTTAAATAATTAACATAGAGTATAATAGATTTTCGTTATATTGGAGAGAGTCTTTACCAGCTTACGATGAGCTGACGTCTACAGCTTCCAATTTTTAATCTTCTTATTCGGCAAAAGCTAGGTGTGCTTCGGCGGTTTCCTGTATTCTTTTGTGAAGTCTGATATATAGAATTTATACTGTAAACATATTTATTTAATAAAAAAAAATATATATATATATATATGTGTATGTATATAATTATGTATATATGTATAAACTAATCATAGCTTCATAAAATAAATATAATTTAATTAAATAGGGTAGAAGATTAGTTAACTTTAAGTAGGTTAGTTTTTGGTTAAGTATATTAAGTTTTAGTTATAATGTATTTTAACAGTTGTAATATGCCGGGAGGAAGTATATATATACTATTATATAAGGCAAGCATTAATGCTACTTAATTAAAAAAAATTGTATGTCACATTATCTATAAGAAATGTCACAATTTTGAATTTACTGTCAGTGAGACAAGACATATAATTAGCTAGCCATTGTAATATTTGATTATGTTATTATAAAATTGTTATATTTGTGTTTATTCTAAAGCCTTTAAAAAAAAAAAAAATTGGAAATTAAATATTTTTGAATTTAAATGTCAAAAAAATTTTTTTTATATGATTTGACACTTTTAACAGCTTAAAGCTATTGTGGTTCAAAATTATTTCGGTGCGTTTAGATATAAAAAATTTTTAATCTGTTTAGAACGTATTCTATGTCTTCGATATATGTTCAGAGCACAAATCTGAACTAAAAAAGAAAAACAGCCTGCTATGATGCCTATCTAGTTAATTGAATGTCAAATCAATTGTCAATATTTAATAGTCAAAATCAAAACCAACAACCATATTAAAATGATCAAAACACCATTATAAATCAAAACAAAAACATTGAAAAATTGTTTTTGATTTTTTGGATGTATTTAAATATAATGGTTTAAATATAGAAAAAATTTCTGTGATTAATTAAATAAAATATTTCAAATATTTAGTTATATAATTTTTTTTAGGAAAATAATGAAGTTTGTTTTTGCATGCAAAATAAAGAAATAAAATAAAATAAATAAAAATAAATCATTTAAAACAAAACATTGAGTAAAAGTTTGTTTTGAAATGACTTATTTCTTCGATAAAAAAATTGTGAGAATAACACCCTATCCCGATGAACTAATTCCTTACAAAAGGCTGGAATGTCCAATTTGTCAAGCAATTTTTTTAAATTCTGGGAATTTGTTGATGCATTTAGCTCGCCATCATAAACATTTTCAAGGAAGTCAGGGTAGACGATTGGAAGCCTTACCGAAACAAATTGATGAACATAATTGTCAAAAACTATATTTTTGTCCAGTTGAAGATTGCATTTACAATGAACAAGTTGTAAATGGTGGAAGATATTTTACTAGTATGAAATACATTAGACAGCATTATCAGAAAGTTCATATTGTGGTGAGGCTTAAATTTTCATTTAGAAAAATATATTTTAAAACGCGCCATTTGAAATTTAAATTTGGTTATTTATTTATCTAAATCTAACTTACCGCACAATATAACATACGTGCATAAAAAAATTAGTTGGTGCAGTAAAATTCAATTTATAACGATCGCTTATAAATAAACTTATTTTGTACATTTAGTTTACGGTTGTTCATGTGCACCACTTAATTTTTTTGCTTTTAAATTTTTATTATCCATTCATAAATTCATAAATAAATCTAATTTTCGTAACATAATTTCCTCTTTGGTCCAAAATGTATCTATGGCGCCCAACAGTTGAACAATTACTAAGTAAAAAGAGAATATAAAAGTCACTTTTTTAAATATTTCAGAAATCTTTTGAATGTAAAAAATGTGCTAAGGCATTTGCTACTATTGGGGCACATAGTGCTCATGAGCTTATTTGCGGAAAAAAATTTGAGTGCATAACATGTGGAAATAACTATACAACAAGAGAGGCTCTTTTAACTCATACCAAAAGAAAAAATCACCAAACATTTGATAAGATAAAAACAAAAAAAGTAATTGACATGAAAGCAAAGATTCCAATTTCTAAAATTCGATACGAAAATGAAAGTAATAAAAAAGACACCAGTATAAAACAAAATGTATCAGAATTAAATCGAAATTTCCTTAAAAATACGGAATTTTCATATGCAAATGAGGAAACAAAGTGCAACGAAGTTAAAGAAAATCCATTACAGTATATATATTTAGTCAAGGTAGCTTTTGAAGCGAAAGATCAAGAAAGCCAAACAGATATGGGACCACAAACAACTAATTCATTTTTTCCTCAGATAATTAATTTAAATAATAATTTCATTCATAATAATTCAGTAGCGGAAGAAGTTATTCTGGAGAATCAGGTAGATATAACAAAACAGCAACGAATACATAAGGAAGAATACATTGAAGAACATCACAATTATGAATCATATTATGAAGACAATTGTTTTGACAGTTTAGTAAATGAGTCTAATTTATGTGATATAGAGACGCAAACGGATATAACATCAGTTTTAGACCAGTTACTTCATTATTCAAACACTCATACTCAAACTTGTGATGAATTTCTACAAGAACTTTGCTTAGCTGATATACAAACTCAAACTAACTGGTCTATTTCCAGCGATACATTGCCAGAAACAAATAATAAATTAATAAAAATAAACGATTGTAATAGTAGAGAGCAAAATAACTCTAACGAAACTCATGATATTAGTAATAGTATCGTTGGAGCCCACGACGAATTATTAGTTTCAACTGAAACTCAAACCAGTTTTACACAATGTTTACTTGAATTTGGCGAGAGTGGAAACATAGCAACCACCACATCATGTATTACCCAACATACACAAACTGATCAACTGTTATTAGATGGTCTATTTGAATCTCAAGATGATACTGATTTTATGTCAAACTTTCAATCAACGCAAACCCAAACATGATGTTCTTTTGATTTTTTAAATAGTAATATTAATTAAAAAAGCTGTTTTTATAAAAAAATATTAAAATATAAAGAACGTTTATCTAAAAGCATAATAGAAATAATTTACTAAAATTATAAAGATAAAATAGACAAGATGGTGTTTTCTAAAATCTTTTTAATTTATGTTATGCATAAATAGTAGCTAAAATTTTGATTATTATTTGAGTTATATGATTGAATTATATACATACTGTCAAATAAAAATTTAAAATTAATATTTGCTTTGGTTCAAATATACATTTTTATATGACTGTAGTATCAATCTTCATCAAACATGATATATTAAACTTTCAAACAAAGCAAAGATAAACATGATGTTTTTTGTTTTTTTAAATAATTGAAATTAAATTTTTATGTATAAAAAATAATGTAATATCAATTAAAAAACATTGAAAAAAAATGTTTAAATATAAAAAAAACTTATGTAAAACCATAATAGAAATAATTTACTCCTAAAATTAAAAAGATAAAATAGACAAGATGGTATTTTCTAAAATTAATGTTAATTTATGTTATGTATAAATAGTAAATAAAATTTTAATCGTTTTGATTTATATGAGTGAGTTATTATATATATACTATCAAAAATAAAAATTAGAAATTAAATATTTGCTTTGGTTCAAATATACATTTTTACATGACTGTAGGACAGTATAAGGTTTAGAGTTTATAAATTTGTTCAAAAATTAAAAAAAAACGCATCAGATTATTTGTATAAGGATATTGAGCATATCCTAGGTATTTATATTAGTTTGTTAAGGCTGTAAATTTACACCAAGATTCTTTTTTGTCATCTTTAAGCTGTCTAGCTTCTTCAAATTCAATAGGATGAACACGTTTTCTATGATGATGCATATTTGAACTGTGCGTGAATGTTTTAGGACAATGAGGACAAGCATATAAAGGTTGCCCTGTATGAGCTGCCATATGTTCCTAAAAGTAGATATTGTTATTTTCTTGATAGTTTTCATAATTTTCTAAAATACTTTTAATACTAGTTCCCTTTTAAAGTTTTTACCACACAAACTACATTCAAATTTTGGTTTTGCCTTGTGCGCATATTGAATATGACTTTTTAATGCTTCAGAATTTGATAAAATTTTGCTGCAAATTTTACATTTTTGTTCTACAACTTGGTTGTGGTGTTCATGATCCTCAAATTTATGCCGGTTGCAAAGATATTTTGTTGTAAATAAAAGATCACAATATTTACATTTATATTTCATACGTTCTGCACCTTCGTGAACTTCAAGTCGATGTCTTTTAACGTCCTGTTTATTATTATAAGTCTTACCGCAAATGTCACACATTCCGGAATATCTTTTATCATGATATGTACGAACGTGATGATTTAAGGTTCCTTGTGAAGGATACCTAGCAAATAAACAAATATTTTAAATTTGTATCAAGTTTATATAAGATAATTTTATTCCTTACGATTTCTCGCATCTAGGGCATTTATATTTTCGTTCTTCTTCAGGAACATGAATCAGTTGATGTCGAAGCATAACATTTTTTAATTTAAACGCCTTTCCACAAAATGTACATTGGTGTGTTAGACTTTCACTTTTTATAGACTTATGAACATTAGCCATGTGCATTTTTAGAGTCCATCTTGTCATAGAAATTTTATTACAAAGGTGACACCTAAAATGATCGTTATTTAAAATAATACAAAAATTGTTATTTTAAATATAAATACAAATTTTAAAATGATTATACTTATATTTTTCTGGATTAATGTGTTTTTCAATGTGATCTACTAGCTTACTTCTTTTAAAGTATTTTTTATCACAGCAAACAATGAATCCTTTCTGTTTATGCACAAATGAACTATGAGTCTTTAAACTTGTAAAATTGGGAAGCTCAACTGAACATACATTGCAAAATATTTTTGTAAAGTTTGCAATCATTGTATCTCCTTCTGCTAAACGATCATGAAAAGCAGCGACTTCCTCTGGCGTTCTTTTTTGGTTTTTTTGTGCTATTTGATCGTCATTTTCATTTTTTAAAATTTCTGTTTGGTTTTCTTTTCTTTTAATTTTTTTTGTCAGACTTTTACTTCCAGAAGGTCGTCCCCTTTTTCGTTTTTGAGATAAATCAGATGTTTCACATATTTCAACATTACACTCAGGAATTTCTATAGAAAATATTTGGTTTTTATATAAAATGCAATTTAAAAATATGTAATTTGAGAGATAGTTATACACAAAAAAGTTTACCCTCTTTTGGCTTTATATCTTCATCGTTTGTTAATATTTCCCAATTCGTGTCATTAACGCTTTTTAACTTATTTGGAATTTGTTTATTTATCTCGTGTTCATCAATATAATTTTCAGTAAGCGATCCTTCATAAAGTTCACAATCACTTACATTATCAATACTTGGATCTTTTTTAATTGTATTTAGCTTTTGTGTCCAGATAAAATTAGCTTCTTCTGATTGAATATAAAGTTCATGAAAATTTTTAATTATAGCCCAACATAATAAACAAATACTGTTTGAAATTTCATCATTTAATTGCGGCTGTTCGTAGTTGATGATTTTGTAAAATTTAATTATAGAAATTATAAATGTATTAGATTAAATATACTTACTTCAAACCAAAAATATTTTGTAACAATTTGAACTGCTTGAAATTTTACACCCTCCTCATCAAAAAAACCAAAACATTTATCAGAGTTTTGTAAACATATTCGACATATCATTTTTACGTTCTATTGAATTTTTGCTTAAAGTTATTATTTGTCAAACCCTTTCACATTTTGATTTAGAGCCTACTTGCGTAACAGTTGATAAACAATTAATCGCCAACGACAAGGGCAACGGTAATGCTAATGGAAAAAAAACTGTCGCATCAACCAATTTTTAAATAATATAAAACAATTTTTTTTAATTGCTTTTCTATAATTAAATAATATAAAAAGTGAAAAGATTTATTATAATAGTTATATATTAATTAAGAATTTCTTTTATTTATAATATAGTTATCAGAAATTTAAATGAGAGACTTACTATTGTAACGATGTATATTCAAATGTTATAATATTGGAATATTCTTTAGTTTTATTTAGGATAAGTATCATTACTTGTATCAAAACAGGTAATAAATAAAACATTGAAAAAAATTTTTTTTCAAAACGGCAGAGTAAACTTTATGTCTGTTTTAAATAACTCCCGTAAAAATAGTTCGATCCTTAATCTTTTGGTCTTAAATTATTGATTTTCCCTTCCTTGTGTGGTGCATACCTTCTTTTTTAATTTTTTTAACTTTATTTTTAGTTTTAGTGGGATTTTTTAATTATATAAAAAATACTATAAAAAATTTTATTTTTCATATTTATTGTTCTTGATTTCATACAAGCAAAAAAAAATCAAATTTATACTTGCCAAATTTAAAGTCTTCAACTTTAAAAAATTTAAATTTTCAAAGTTAATAATTTGACGTTTTCAATATAAAAATGTCAAAATTTTAATTTTTTTTATAAAATTAAAATTTTGTATTTACATATAGAAATTAATAAAAATGTTGACATTTACGTTTAGAATCAATTAAATATTGGAATAAATGATAAAATATGTTTATTTTTTCATTTAAAAAAGTTAAAAAATTATTTTTACGTTTTCAATAAAGAACTGTCAAAATTTTAATTGTTTGTATAAACTTAAAATTTTGCATTTACATGTTGAAATCACTAAAAATGTTAGCATTTACGTTTAGAATCGATTAAATATTGAAATAAATAATAAAATATGTTTATTTTTTCATTTAAAAAAGTTAAAAATTAATTTATTTACGTCTTCAATATAAAGATGTCAATAAGTTTTTATTTTATTTAAATTTGAATTATTTGGATTACCTAAACATTTTTTATACAACCCTTTCTTTTTCATTATTTAAAAATTTCATTTGCAAAAATTTTAAAATTTGAATTTTTTGGAAAATAATCGAAAAAAAAGCACGACCAGATATAACAGTTAATTAAAGTTGGTTTTCGGTGATTTTAAGCGGTCCGGACCAAGTGGCCTTTTTTTTTTTAATACAGACGTAAAGTATACTAAAGAAGAGAAAATATAGATTCCTAAATGAAGATTAGTTACAAATACAGGTTTCCTTATTTTATTTGATATACCCATAAACTACATAAATTATTGATAGTTTTTTGATTCAGTTAATTTAATTATTTTTATGTATATATGTGGCTGTTTTCATTTCCAAGTTCCAACAAAGTTCCAACTTGCTGTTTGCATTTAAACAGCTTTACTGTTTGTTACTTGTCAGATTATTTCGAAACGACTTCATCTGACATAAAAAGTTTTAACACTCTGGTATTCGTTTCCCAAAAAAATGTTGCCCGCATTTTGCACTTTTTTTAAAGGCAGCATTTTTTGCCTTCGTTACTTAAAAAAATGTTGAACTGAAAATAAATTCATGTTCGTTTATAAAATATCTCTCTTTAAAGGTTTTTCAGTTGCTACTTGCTATTTAAGCGTCAAAATTTGACATACAGAAAACAAAATATTTTTGTTTAAATTTGAAATGTAACAAAAATCAAAATATTTTTGTTTACTTCTAACCATCTTCTAACTTAAACACCAGAAAAACAATGCTGTTTAATCTCACATAACACAGCCACTACTAGACTCAACCTGACATTTTAAGGTAAAGCTTTGCAGCACTCAACAGATTTAAACATTCTGGGCATCAACTTAAATCAAAAATTGACTTGATCAAATAATATTTGTGGTATAGCTAAAGATGGTGCTAAACGTTTGGGTTTATTGTAACGCTGTAAAAGTTACTTTTCTCCGTCCGATCTTCTGAACTTCTATAAAATATACATTTTGGTATATTTTACTTGCAATTGAGAGGAAATGATTTGACGCTCTCTTTTTAAAGTTTTTGCAAGCTTGCGACCAAACACTAACAGACCAAATGTTGACAGGGAAATAATAGGTTTACCTGTTGAAATAATAATTTCGAAATCGGTGTTTTTAATTTAAATATCGAATCTGCATAAGAATATTAATATGAGACAAAACGAGTTTTTTTTATTTGACTGTTGGATATTAGGAAAATACAGAAAATATCAAAAATTATGCAAATACATTATTCATAGAATAGTTAGGCCACTTTTAGAATTTTATGAATAATTTAAAAGTTTTAAAAATAAATTTATTAATTATTTTAATAAGAAAACTGTAGTGTAGAAAAAAAATTATTTTAAATGTGATAGCCAGGAAAATTTTTATTTTGTTAAGCCTTTGTTGTATCAATGATTATTTTTTTTGGTTGAGAATTCATATTTGAAAATTGAAGTAGTTTTCAACGGAATTTTTTGTTTTTAGTTTAAAAATAAAGAAAAAGTTGTTTGTTTAAAACAAAATTGTGAATTTTTAACTTTCAAATAGAATTTTTTTCTTTTAAATAAATGTCGAGGCAACTTTTTTATTTGGATGTGATATTTATAGAGAAGAAATTAATATATGGAAGACAATTTTATATTTTTTTTTATCACAACCGACGACCACCATTCATTTCTTGCAAGATGTAAATCTTCAAGCAGTCCCACCATTCGTGCTATTTGTTTGTTATTATTTACAACTTTCGCTTTTAAATATTTAAAACACTTCTTTTTAAATTTTTGGAAAATTTATCTATAAAGTTTACATTTAATTTATTTCTTTTTATAAAATTCTTCACGACTGAAAAATCTTAAAAAACTGACAATTTGTCGAACAATATTTACAAACAATAAATTTGTTTGTATTTACAATAAACTGCATATAAAATTTTTGAAGTGAAACATCTTTTGTCAAAAACTATTTTACTTTTTTTTTTTAAAACATCCAATTTCATAATAACTCCAACAAAAATATTAAAAAAAAGATCAAAATACAAAACGTTTTGAAATGTATACAGCAGCTACAAATATTTGTAAATGTACATAAAAGATCCACTTTTTACACATTATCTGAGTATAACAAACAACATTAAATGCAAAACTTAGTATATCTGTGCATATAAACTTTTTGAACGCTGTACTTTGTAGTTCTACAGTGGTACTACAGTATATCTACAATTTTGAAGCCAGGATATGTATATTCTACCCAAGAATATTTTACTATTTATAAGCTGTAACTTGAAAACTAAATGTTTCCGAAAAAGGGATTGTTAGAAAGGGTAAAACATAATTATGCATATATAGAAAATTTGCTTTTGTTTTTATTTTAGGATACCCTGTGTTCAATCGAAACAACCTGTATCTATTCAATATATACATATTATTTTAAAGGTCATTATTAGATGTATCTAACCGTGATATCGATCTTTAGGACGGAGTATTCGCTATTATTTAAAGTTCGTAACGAACATTTTCAAACATCCATTTCAATTTTAGCCCTTTATAGCCCAGTGCGCCAACAAAGACTCCCAAAATTTTTAGTAGTTTGACTACGAAAGATACGTTACTTAATGTTTGCCTAAAGACTATAACTTTAATATACGACTACTAAAAACTATGTTCATAGGAAAAGATGGTTACAATAATTAGCAATATATAAATTCAATTAAAACAGTCATGGTTAAAAAAGAAAAGATTTAAGCTTGTTTTAAATTTAAATTATTTTTATGTAAAAGGATATAACTAAACTTTTTTTTTAATTTTTTTAAATGAAATTGATGAATTCACTATAAATAACGTTTTCGACAACTCTTTAGTTTTGAAAAGCTGTAATTTGCATCCATGACTCTTTTTTTTCATTTTTACGCTGGCGCGCTTCTTCAAACTCTACCGGATGTGCTCTTTTTCGGTGATGGTGCATATTTGAATTATGTGTAAAAGTTCTGGGACAATGAGGGCAAATATACAGTGGTTCACCAGTGTGAGTTGTTTCATGTTCCTGAAATCAAATTTTATAACTAGTAAAATAAATTATAGTACGTCTTAAGAATGTACCTTTAACGATAAATCGGTTTTAAAAACTTTGTCACAAAAACTACAGAAAAATTTTAATTTGGCTTTATGCACTTTTTGAACATGTCTTTTGAGAGCTTCAGAATTTGCAGAAATTTTGTCGCAATGCTTACACCTGTGGTCACGTTTCTGATTGGGATCACCATGTTCTTCAACTTTGTGTATATTATATTGATACTTGGTCGTAAATTCTTTGGAGCATAGTTTGCATTTGATATTTTCTTTAGCTACACCTTCATGCACTTCTAAACGATGACGACGTACATCTTCCTTATTATTGTAAGTTTTTCCACAAATGTCACACATACCACCGTAGCGTCTATCATGATAGGCTCTAATATGGCTTGAAAGAGTTCCTTGAGATGGATATCTGAAGGCAAAATTCCAAACTAAGAAATTTTAGTTCAAGTAATAATTTTAACTAGTACCTTTTACCGCATTCATTGCATATAAATTTTTTTTCTTCTTCTGGTATGTGTATTAGTTGATGTCGCATCAATATTGTCTTTAATTTAAAAGATTTACCACAAGCCGAACACTGATGCTCAGCTTCCGTATTTTCATGCACTCTTGATACATGCAATTTAAGGGTCCAGCGAGAAATACATACTTTACTACATAGAGTGCACCTAAAATTTTTATTTCTTTAATTTTTGTTTAAATTTTAGTTTTTTTTAAGTTACTTAAAACTTTCTGGATTTATATGTTTTTCAACATGATCAACCAAAACACTTCTTTTAAAAAATTTTTTATCACAACAAATAGCAAATCCCTTTTGTTTATGCTTTGTTGTAAAATGCCACCTTAAGGAAGAAAAGTTACGACATTCAGTTTGACAAAGCACACAAATCATTTTCATAAATGAAGCAATTCTTTGGTCTTCTTGCGCTAATTTACTATTCGATGGTGTTTTTTCTTCAGATTTAATATTGTCATGTATGTCCTTTTCTCTATAAAGGTGATTTGTTTTGACTTTTTTCTCAGGTAATTGTTCTAAAATTATTTCATTCTCTTTTTTACGTTTCCGTCCTCTCCTTATTTTAATTTTCTCGTTTATTAAACTTATTTCATTTTCTTCTCTTTTGAAAACCGTAGATCCAATCTTCTCTTCAATATCTACAAAAACACTTGTTTGAATTTTAATTATTTTTATTTTATGTGATATTTACCTTCGATTGCTTCGGTTTTAAGATCAAAATCTATATCAAAATCGAAATCGTTATCCTTATTTTCAGCTATATTTATATTTACTTGATCATCATTATTCAAAAATTCGCGTTCGCTGGGATCTGATTTTATAGAGAGAATATCATCAGTAAAAAGTTTATGCGCCTTTGCAACACTTTCATACAGATCGTGAAAATGTTTAACTGTTTCCCAACAAGGTACGCAAATAAAATTTGACATAGCATCATCTAGTTTAGGCTATATAATTGAATGTACAATTTAAAAATGATTTTCTATATTTTATTTTTGCATATTTAATACCTCAAACCAAAAATGTTTACCAACAATCTCCACAGCAAAAATGTTCAATCCATAAGAATCAAAAAAACTGAAATAATTGTCGGCGTTACACAAACACAAACGGCAAATCATTTTCTACCTACATTAACTAATAGTTAAAGTATATAGATTATTAGATTCAAAATCCTTTAAAATCTGGTTCCAAAAATGTTTAAACAAAAGTTATTTATTAGGTTTCATAATTAAAAACTACACGAAAATCTGATCCAATAACTAAACGCTTAAATCATAGTAATATCAAAAACCAAAATTCAAAATATATATGTTGCAATGCAATTGTTTTAGAACATAAACAAAACATCATACAGTTGTCATTATTTGACATTTTAATTTGTTTAATAATCAAATTTAATTAAAATGTGACAACTGACAACACAATACGTTTTAGAAAGGTTTTTGAATAGATAAGCGAAGTGACAGAAGTGAGCGATGTCAGTTGCGAAATGTCAAAAACATACACATTTTCTGCAACCACAATACAAGGCAAGCAAATTAATACAAACCCTATGTAATGTGTAATTTTTTAAACAAAAATTACACTACGAAACTATTTTATTCCATTTTTTAAAAATACGAAATATGTCTAATCTTAGTAACGTGCACACTATTATTTCATTCTTCATTTTAGTCAAAAACTATCATTTAAATACAACACTAATACACTATCATTGGGTGCAATGAAGGGATGACATTTTATATCAAGGAATGTCAAAATTTTTTGATTTGAACCTTATAATATAGAGTTAAAAAAAAGTAAATCCAAAAAAAAGTGAGGCAAATTCTCATACAATCACAAAACACTACTCAATCGAAAATATTGAGTGTCATTGCTACGAATTTTTCAAAAGAGCATTGCTGACTGAATATATTTTTTAAGTTTCAGGAGCAGCACTTTTAATATTTTAAAAAGCTAATTTTCATTCTTATTCGAACTGAAATATAAAAATAATATCATATTATTTATGTTTTGTATTTTTTTATGTTAAATTAAAGCAAATTTAGATAACTTATTTGGGATATAATTATTAAACTAATAATGACAACTTATTCCCAAAGGAATCTTCCTAAGATTCATATAAACTATAATAAAAACTGGTATTTGTGTAGCCTTTATGTTAGATTTAATACTACTCCCAAAATCAACAAAACCGTAACAATCATTCCTAAATCAATTAATATGTTGCAGTATATAGATTTCATCAAATACTACATTTAATAAAAGCTTATAACCATTTTTTTATGGGCTTGTTACCAATTGTTGTTGTTACCAATTAGTAAGTTAAAAAATTTAGATTTAAAATTCTATTTAATTTAGAATTTTTGTAGTTCAGAAAAATAGTTTTTGGACAGTAATTTATTATTTTTCGATATTTGACGATCTAAAATTAATTTACTGGGTCCTGAAATTTCTTCTAACATAGCAAATACTTCATGAAATTAAATTTTTATTTTTTAATTATTTAACAATATCTGGAAAACTTTAATTTTCTAATTTTTCTTCTATTGTATTGTTTTAAGGTTTTAATTTTCCTATCCTCCTTTTTAATTCTTTCTTTCAAAATTCGTAATTTTTCTTTCTTTCTTGGTTTTTAGACTACAAAGAATGGATTAGATATTGTGAATAATTTTCGGTTTAAAGAAATTCTCGGGTTTTTGTTATTGTTAATTTTATGATTGTATGAACTAACAGTTAAAGAAATCGGAAGCTCTACCTAGAAAAGCTAATTATACATTATAATGTACAAACAATTTTATTTTAATATTTATTTATTTTATAATTTTTATAATATAAAAATCCATATTATGCGATTTAATTAAAAGGAATTTAATGAAAAGCAAACTGGAAAACAACACGCCAATTTTATCAAAAGCAAGCTGGTCACGTGAGCAATGTGTTAACTGCAAAACACTTGACTGCAGCTATACGTTTACCACGTGACTGATTGATAGCCAATTGTAACTGGTTCTAGTCCATTTGAAATTTATTGCATATTGCTAACAACCACTTTAATTTAAGCCCTTCATTCTTGGGAAATCTTTAAACCAAAAGAATAAACTATTAAATTTTTGTTGGGAATTATAAATTTATATATTAGAAAACAAATTTTAATTAAAATTTAAAAAGTCAAAATATGAAAAAAGTTTACATTTTTATAATAATAGCACACGTCACTGGTACAAACATTTTTAATCATGGCTTTTGTCAAAATTACAATTTTTTCTGCATATAAGATAGCATGATTTGTAAATTATTTAGGTTTTACATATTGTATTATTAATTTTATAATTTTTTTATTATGATTTACACTTACCTGTGAAACGATAATCCTATTTTTCGATGTTTTCCAGCACTTAGATTGTAAACTTGTAAACAAAACTAAACAAAACAAACAAAATAATTATGCTGTCATGGAAATTTAAATTTTTTTGACAATAATAGGCACATTTTGGCAATTAAAGGTAATTGATAATACTTCACTAATTTTTATATATGTACGTAACATATACAGAATTTTCTATCCCTTATACTCTATATTCTAAGATTTGGACTGACAGTTTTGGTAGAAATGACATTTTAAATGATGGTGTTTCATCATTTATCATTTTGCATACGCCGTACTACCCCCACTCCATAGACCTAACAGAGGTAGTAAGAACAATAGTTTGGTTATGTTTATGCATGTATGTTGGAATGAAAATAGAAAACACGTTTTTTTTTTATTTTTAAGGTAAATTTAAATTCTGGCTGGCATGGTTATGTTTAGGTAGTAAAGAAGGGATATTGTTAGATAGTAAGAAGAATATATTTTCTAACGAAAATAGAAAAAAAATAGGGTTGCCAGTTGTCCCGGTTTTGCCACCAGTAGTTCGGGTGAAAATTGAACACCAAACCGGACAGTATATTATCCGGTTTTAATAAAATAAATAACTTACAATTTTAAAATTATGTTTGGTCTCTAAAAGATTTTTCACACAAAATGTTATGATTTAAAAAAAATATTGTTGTCGTTAATCGTTATAACTTTTTTATCAATTTTTATTTTTGTTTTGGCATTCTCATCAGAGAAATAAGAAAAATAACATCCTCACTTTCTATATTTCATTCAAGTTTCTATGATTGTTTAAGCAGGGTTGTTGCTTTTTTTATATTTGAACGTATTTTTAGTGTTTTGGGGAATATTTGGACGGATGAAAGAAACCGCCTGGAATCCGTACGCAGTAAATTTATATAATTTTTAACATACCGTCGAACTGTACGGAGTTCAAAGAGTTAATACAAACAAATAAGCTATTATTAAAGGCAGCTCAAATACTCTTAAAAAAATAAGTATGACTTTTTTGTATTTTCTTTTTTATTTTATGTAAATTAATTTTGGTTGAGTTTATTTTAGTTGCTTTCTTTATTTGTATTTTGTATCTAGGTTAATAAATTACTTAATAATTTATCGCTATTGTTTTAATTTTTTTTCTCAGGATCAAAATTTGTGGTCTTTTTCCGAAGAAGGGAGGGAAGGGTCCTCTTTTATTGCATTTTTCATTTTGTCCAGTAATTCCAGATTTAGTTAAATTTAATTTGTATAAATACCACCAATTTTTATAATAATCATATACTAATATTTGAAAACTAATAAAAGCAGTTTCATTATCATTTCGGAATCAATTATCAATTAATTCTGAAATGATAATGTAAATATCGGAGACAAAGTGAGATATTGGCAATAAGCTTGAATCGACAATATTTAACAAACTCTATACGGAATTGCATAAACAATATTACTTGAAGAGAGATGTAGATGTTAGAGGAGCTTTAACTAGTATTATAAACCAGCAGAGAAAATTGAAAAAATTGTGTGTAAATATAATGGCGTTATTCCAGCACTCTGAGGGAGTAACAGAAAATATAATAACTTTATACAACAAAGGAGTGTGGGTTCGAATCCCACACACGACGTAAGAGTTATTCTCCCTTAAGACTTTTACAATCACTAAAAAAATAAAAAATTTCCAAGAATGACATTTTCTTTATAGTGTGTAAAATTTAGGTTCACAAGCACTCCAAAAGTCCAAAAGACAATAAAAAACACAATAATTTACTTTAACTTAATTTTTTAATTTAAAACATAATTTTGTAATGACAGCTAATTTAAATAATTGTATGTTTTATACATAGGTATAAACTTTACTCAGTAATGACCAAATTATAGCTGTAATTTTATTTTATAAATAATTTATACAGTTGGATAATATTTTATTATATTTTGTACAGTTGGAAATAACTAGTTGCAATTATTCGCGATGTCATCATTTTTTATCGCGACAGTAAAAATTATATGAAGAAAAAAAAAAATATAAATTTAAGAATTCTAATTTGACACTTGTTTATTTGAAAGAATAATTTAAGTAATATAGAAAAAACGGAATTTATAATTTATAAATTTAAGTTTACAGGATAGATAACTACCCCATCCTTAAGATCATTGTTCTCCTGAATAATGTTTTCTTTAGTTTCCATGCTAATTGCTACTAATTGTTTCCTTTATTTTAGTTTTCTTAAAAATATTATAATTGATATTATTACAAACATTAATATTATTATACTGTTAACATAAATTAATACTTTATTTTTTTTTCAAATTTAATTTTCTGAATCTTATTATAATTCTCAAGTTGTTTATAATTTAAAGATTCAAGATTTATTACATTAGAAACATTATTAATTTTAGTATAACTTGGAATTACAATGATTTGTTTAAATTCTTTAAGTTTATTTGAAAATTTCGTATTATTTATTTCAATTGAACAATTTTTAAAATATAATACATAATTTTTATTTAATAAGTATTCAACATTATTACAATTGTTATTTGATTTTAAGTTTTGTTCATTTTTTATTAAAATAATTCCAGTATCAATTCAATATTTTTTGTATAATCATTATAAGTTTTATTAAATAAATTTTGAATACAATTTGATACTGGTTTTAATTTTTTTAAATATCTCTCTTCAGAGTAATGCTAAATCTTATTTTTGTATGATATAAAATCAAAAGAATCGATACTAAGTTCTTCGAAGTTTGAATTTGGAGCTGGTACAATTTTTAGCTTGTAAGCTGTTACATTATTTACGATTGGAATTTCTAACACGAAAATTAGGTTATTGTCGTAAATCGTTAGAGAACTTTTTATACCTTGGATTTTAAATGAATCTATTTCGAACAAGTCTATTTCTTCCGCTGTAAGAATAGATCATAATTTCATGTTTAGAAAAACTTATATTGTCTTGAATTTTCTCTAGTTCTTCGTTTAGAAGTTTTATGTTTAAGTTAAAATTTGGAAAAATTGAAATTGTTTAATTAATTTTTTATTATCCAAAGAAACATCGTTTAAAAGTTTATTAATCATTATATTATTTTATTAATAGTTTTTTGAGTTAGTTTTAAATTATTTTCGATATTAAGGTTTATTTTTATTTGTTTATTAGAGTTTACTATTAGATTATGATTATTTTCGTCAATTGATTTTAAATTATCTTCCAATCCTACTCGATCATCATCGTCCATGGGTCTAAATACAAATCTGAGAATTGAACCACCAACGTTGATTAAAGCTCTCTTAAATCTAAAAGAATTTAGAGTTCTTAATGTATGTTTAATATTATTAAGTTCAATATTTAAAGCTATCATTTCAATTAATTTCAATTTCATCATCTGGTAGATTAAATGATATGTTGATATTATTTTATATGAGGTTTATAACCACTTGTATTTCTTCAAGATTTACTTTATGAATAATTTTATGGTAATTTTCTATAATTTGAATGTTTTCCTGTTGTACGATTGCAAATCCAACTTCTGTTTCCAATTTTTGAATATTAATTACAGCTTGACATGGAGTTATTAAGATCAGTATTAGGATGGATATTTTTACTTTTTTAGTTTATTATTAATTTTAGTACATTTAATTTTCTTATATTTTGGTATTTCTTTATGACGAACTGCGGCAGGGTTTTCTACAAGAATTTCATCGGTATTTGGTATTTCGAAATCAGTTCTATTTTCGTTTAATTTTGTTATAATCATTTCTAATAATGTTAAAATCTAAAACTTTCCCGTTAATAAAATCAATAGGTTTTGTTGCAGTTGCTGAATGAATTGTATTATTGTAAGCTTGAACTGCTATAAGTATCTTACTTTATAGTATCTGAATTAGATTCAGTAAGATTTAAAATTCTAATATGTTCTAATATAGTTCCATAAACTCTCTCTATATCCGAATTCCCCGTATGGCTTCTGGGTGATGTGAAGTGAACTTGAATATTCTCTAACCTGCAAAAATCTTTCAGGTTTAGACTATCGAATTCATTATCGAATACAAATTTCTGTGGTTTTCCGAAAAGATAGTTTCTAAGTTTTAAGGTCTGAACTATAGTTATACTATTTCTGTCATTTAATTTTGATATTGCTAAATGCTTGCTAAATTTATAAATTGTTGTCAAAAATATTTCTTTTTTCAAATAAAAGACATCAGCGTGAACGATTTCATTTAACTCAGAAGGAATTTCAGATAATTGATACTTGTATTTATTTGGATTATTTGGAGATATTGGCAATAAGCTTGAATCGACAATATTTAACAAACTCTATACGGAATTGCATAAACAATATTACTTGAAGAGAGATGTAGATGTTAGAGGAGCTTTAACTAGTATTATAAACCAGCAGAGAAAATTGAAAAAATTGTGTGTAAATATAATGGCGTTATTCCAGCACTCTGAGGGAGTAACAGAAAATATAATAACTTTATACAACAAAGGAGTGTGGGTTCGAATCCCACACACGACGTAAGAGTTATTCTCCCTTAAGACTTTTACAATCACTAAAAAAATAAAAAATTTCCAAGAATGACATTTTCTTTATAGTGTGTAAAATTTAGGTTCACAAGCACTCCAAAAGTCCAAAAGACAATAAAAAACACAATAATTTACTTTAACTTAATTTTTTAATTTAAAACATAATTTTGTAATGACAGCTAATTTAAATAATTGTATGTTTTATACATAGGTATAAACTTTACTCAGTAATGACCAAATTATAGCTGTAATTTTATTTTATAAATAATTTATACAGTTGGATAATATTTTATTATATTTTGTACAGTTGGAAATAACTAGTTGCAATTATTCGCGATGTCATCATTTTTTATCGCGACAGTAAAAATTATATGAAGAAAAAAAAAAATATAAATTTAAGAATTCTAATTTGACACTTGTTTATTTGAAAGAATAATTTAAGTAATATAGAAAAAACGGAATTTATAATTTATAAATTTAAGTTTACAGGATAGATAACTACCCCATCCTTAAGATCATTGTTCTCCTGAATAATGTTTTCTTTAGTTTCCATGCTAATTGCTACTAATTGTTTCCTTTATTTTAGTTTTCTTAAAAATATTATAATTGATATTATTACAAACATTAATATTATTATACTGTTAACATAAATTAATACTTTATTTTTTTTTTCAAATTTAATTTTCTGAATCTTATTATAATTCTCAAGTTGTTTATAATTTAAAGATTCAAGATTTATTACATTAGAAACATTATTAATTTTAGTATAACTTGGAATTACAATGATTTGTTTAAATTCTTTAAGTTTATTTGAAAATTTCGTATTATTTATTTCAATTGAACAATTTTTAAAATATAATACATAATTTTTATTTAATAAGTATTCAACATTATTACAATTGTTATTTGATTTTAAGTTTTGTTCATTTTTTATTAAAATAATTCCAGTATCAATTCAATATTTTTTGTATAATCATTATAAGTTTTATTAAATAAATTTTGAATACAATTTGATACTGGTTTTAATTTTTTTAAATATCTCTCTTCAGAGTAATGCTAAATCTTATTTTTGTATGATATAAAATCAAAAGAATCGATACTAAGTTCTTCGAAGTTTGAATTTGGAGCTGGTACAATTTTTAGCTTGTAAGCTGTTACATTATTTACGATTGGAATTTCTAACACGAAAATTAGGTTATTGTCGTAAATCGTTAGAGAACTTTTTATACCTTGGATTTTAAATGAATCTATTTCGAACAAGTCTATTTCTTCCGCTGTAAGAATAGATCATAATTTCATGTTTAGAAAAACTTATATTGTCTTGAATTTTCTCTAGTTCTTCGTTTAGAAGTTTTATGTTTAAGTTAAAATTTGGAAAAATTGAAATTGTTTAATTAATTTTTTATTATCCAAAGAAACATCGTTTAAAAGTTTATTAATCATTATATTATTTTATTAATAGTTTTTTGAGTTAGTTTTAAATTATTTTCGATATTAAGGTTTATTTTTATTTGTTTATTAGAGTTTACTATTAGATTATGATTATTTTCGTCAATTGATTTTAAATTATCTTCCAATCCTACTCGATCATCATCGTCCATGGGTCTAAATACAAATCTGAGAATTGAACCACCAACGTTGATTAAAGCTCTCTTAAATCTAAAAGAATTTAGAGTTCTTAATGTATGTTTAATATTATTAAGTTCAATATTTAAAGCTATCATTTCAATTAATTTCAATTTCATCATCTGGTAGATTAAATGATATGTTGATATTATTTTATATGAGGTTTATAACCACTTGTATTTCTTCAAGATTTACTTTATGAATAATTTTATGGTAATTTTCTATAATTTGAATGTTTTCCTGTTGTACGATTGCAAATCCAACTTCTGTTTCCAATTTTTGAATATTAATTACAGCTTGACATGGAGTTATTAAGATCAGTATTAGGATGGATATTTTTACTTTTTTAGTTTATTATTAATTTTAGTACATTTAATTTTCTTATATTTTGGTATTTCTTTATGACGAACTGCGGCAGGGTTTTCTACAAGAATTTCATCGGTATTTGGTATTTCGAAATCAGTTCTATTTTCGTTTAATTTTGTTATAATCATTTCTAATAATGTTAAAATCTAAAACTTTCCCGTTAATAAAATCAATAGGTTTTGTTGCAGTTGCTGAATGAATTGTATTATTGTAAGCTTGAACTGCTATAAGTATCTTACTTTATAGTATCTGAATTAGATTCAGTAAGATTTAAAATTCTAATATGTTCTAATATAGTTCCATAAACTCTCTCTATATCCGAATTCCCCGTATGGCTTCTGGGTGATGTGAAGTGAACTTGAATATTCTCTAACCTGCAAAAATCTTTCAGGTTTAGACTATCGAATTCATTATCGAATACAAATTTCTGTGGTTTTCCGAAAAGATAGTTTCTAAGTTTTAAGGTCTGAACTATAGTTATACTATTTCTGTCATTTAATTTTGATATTGCTAAATGCTTGCTAAATTTATAAATTGTTGTCAAAAATATTTCTTTTTTCAAATAAAAGACATCAGCGTGAACGATTTCATTTAACTCAGAAGGAATTTCAGATAATTGATACTTGTATTTATTTGGATGTCTATCATATTTAGACAAATGGCAAATATTACAGTTATTAATAATTTTGTCAATAAAATCTTTTATTTTAAGGAAGTGATATAAATCTTTTATTTCGTTGTTGAAGTTTTCTAATATACCACGATGGTTAATTTTTTCATGAATTTGTTTAATTATTAATTTGTTCAATTATTATTTAATTATTAAGACCAATTAAAGTCTTCTTCATTTTCAACGTCTTGAGCTAGTTTTGAACATCTTACAAATTTTATTTTGTTGTTATCACTGAATAGATTAGTAAGTTTATTTTGAAATATTGCAAATACATTATCACTTAATTTAGTATAAATAGCTGTAGTAGTTTGTAAATCTTCTTTTAAAACATTGTTTAAATAATTCTCGTCTTTAAGATTTTTTACGGAAATATATAACTTTCAATATCTTTTAAATTTTATTTTAATTGTAATTTCTTCAGATTTATTTTCAACTAAGTGTATTTGAGAAAAATATTTGTTGACAATATTGTCTACAATAGGAATAAGCATAGTCCAAGTTTTCGACACTATGAATTGTAGCTCTATCGCTTAACTTTTAGAAAATGTTCTTGGAGGTACTAAAGATAAGTATATTATTAAGATATACTACACAAGAAATATTAATGAAGTCACATAAACCGTAAATTAATCATACGTTGGAATGTTGCAGGAGCATTGCTGACATATTCATCCAATGGCATCCTAACATATTCATAGTGACCTTGAGGCGTCGAAAAAGCTGTTTTAGCTTGATATTTTTCATCTACCAGAATCTGGTGAAAGCCCTTGGCAAGATCCAAGGTCGTAAAATATTGGGATCGACCAACTTATTGAACAATGAATCTATATTAGGAATGGGGAATTTGTCGTCTGCAATGATCCCATTAAGTTTCCTGTAGTCGACAACAATTCTCCATTTTTGCTTGCCTAATTGGTCCATTTTCTTTGGAACAATCCAAAAGGCGAATTATAGGGAGAATTACTATGTTTAATAATTGCTCGAAATAACATTTCGGATGTTTGCTTTACCACTTCTTGTTCGCGGATCTTTGGAAACCTATAGATTTTCGAATATATTGGTTCACTATGTTTGGTGATTATTTGATGTTTAATTATTTTGATATTTGTTAATATACTGCCCTCTTGATAAAATAAATCCCTATTTTTGGTGACAATTTCATTAACTTTTTTCTTCTCTTCTTAATTGAGATGGTCGGTTCTTGTGTCCGGGTCATAATGAAGACTGAGAAAATACCGACTAAGAAAATGTCGACTGAGAAAATGTCGACTGAGAAAATGTCGACTGAAAAAATGTTGCCTAGGAAAATCTAAATACTGCGCAGTATTTTCTCAATCAACATTTTCTTAGGCAACATTTTTTCACTGAAGATTGTCATTTTTTCAACATTTTTTTAGTATAATAGTTACTTGAGGTTTTACTAATTTTTATTCATGTTTTTTTATATGCAATCTAGTTTTCCAATATGAATAAATCATTCAATAATTTTAAAAAAGAATAAAATATAATTTATTGTACGCCAACAAAATGGAAGGGCAAATAATTCCTAGTAGTAAAAACGGAAAAAAATTACTATTTGGAGGATACATATTCCATTGTGAGAAGATGACTTCGGTTAACAAAACTGAAGTGTATCGTTGGCGGTGTACAAAAAATAAAAACCATTCTTGTCCCGCTAGAACTTCAAGTACAGCAAAGACGGAAAATTTACACATAATTATGAAATCGCCAACAAAGGAACATACACATGAACCATCAGCGTATGAAAAGGATGTTAATCAAGTAAACAACTCGATTAGACAGAATGCAGCAGAATCTATTACGAAGCCTTGTAAAATATTACAATCAGCGACAATAATGTGTACACCAATTTCACAAGCTTATTGGCCCTCAAATGAAGCTCAATACCAAAAAATTAAATATGCTCGTAAAAGAAGTAGGCTGTATTCGGAAGCTAACAGTTTAGATGAATTAGAAATACCATCCATGTTTAAAAAGGTAGAAGATAAGAATTTTTTAATAGCAGATAAAATATTTAATGGTGGTCGGATTATTATACTTACACGTTCGGACCAATTCAAAAAAATTGCGGAGTCAGATTTATGGATTTTTGATGGGACATTTAACATCGTTCCCGGAATAATGAAACAGTTATTTTAAATTTTTTGCAGGATAATAAATAATAATAATTATATAGTAATCCCGGTCATTTACTGTTTAATGACAGCGAAAACCGAAAACAGTTATAATGAAGTCTTTCATGAATATGTAATTATGCCGACCAAGAACAATTAAAGTTAAATGCTAAATTCATATTGTTCGACTTCGAAAAAGCCAGTGTGAAAGCAGCTAAGAAATTATTTCCAAATACTATTTTCTCTGGTTGTAACTTTCATTTTGGGCAAATAATTTGGAGGAGGATTCAATTTGAAGGACTCGCATCAAAGTATGGGCAAAATGAACACTTTGCTTTAAAAGTACGTTGACAATGCTTTACATGTCATTACTTCCACCGGAAGATATTCCATCATATTTCGAAACCTTAAAATATGAAGCCAAAAATGACATCTATTTACAAAAAATATACAAATTTATTGTTAAAAATTACATAAATAGAAAAAATCATGTGGCTTCTTATGATCCAAAATTTTGGTCAGTGTGGCCGCTTATAGATTGTCTATCACCAAAAACTATTAATGACCAAGAGAGCTGGCATAGGAAAATAAAAGTCTAAGAAATATTATTGCAAACAAGAATAGGTTTGATTCAAAATTTGAGTATTTATGTTTATTAGCGAGGAACATGAAGTTATACTAAAATCTATTTTTTATTAAATTTATTTATCGTGTTGTTTCACATATAATTATTATATCTATTTTTTCTTATAGTTTTTTTTATTGAATGGATATTTATTGTTTCTAGAATAAATATATTGTTATAATTTGTTTTTTATATTTTTAATTACGTCGACATTTTTTGTTAATATTTTCAGTTGTAGGCAAATTATCAGTCGACATTTTCTCAGTCGGCATTTTTTTTACAGTCGATATTTTCACCCATTCGACATTTTGTAAATCGACATTTAAAACTTTATCACGGTTCTTATATAATTAATAATTTTATCCGTATTTAAATCTATAGAATTTAACTGAAGAATCTCGTCATATCAACTTGAGTCTTTAAATTTTGTAACTTTATTCATAATTTCAACAGTATCAATGCCAAAATCAATTTTCGGACCTATTGCTTTTAAAATACAATAGGTCTTTGCCCTATTTTTGCCCTAATATTTGCCCTAATTTTCCAAACTATATCAGCATAAAATTGTAACCAAATAAAGTTTTAATTATTAATGAATTTTTAATTTTTTTTTTTTGAATATGTGGAAATAGTGATTCATCTATTATAGAAACAGTAGATCTTGAATCTATTAAACAATTAATTTTGGTTTTACCGATAGTAAATTCTGCTATTGTATTGGTAAGGAATTTTCCGAGGCACAAATGAAGATTTTCCTCAACTTTAGGAGGATCGACTTTCATTTTATCAGCACTTCTGTTATTTAGATAATTATTAGAAAAATTTGCACTAGAACTATAAGGATTATTATATTGTTGTCTATTATTATTAAACGTATTATATGGTTATCTATTAGAATTTGCATATCTATTATATGAATTATAGCGATTTTGATTATATGAGTAGGATTATTTTTATTGAATTTATTTGGCCCGTTATAATTATTAGGTTTATGATAATTATTGTTTTTATTATTATTATTATAAAATCGCGGTGATTGATTAGAATTATTAGAATTATTTTTATATTTATTGTTGTTATTATTAAAATTATTATAATTATTTTCATTTTTATTGTTAGTATTATTTTTAAAATTGGATGAATAATTACTTGAACTATTAGAATTGCTAGAAATTCCAGTTTGCAATAATGCGTGGTAAGCTTCCTTAAGGAAGTAGCATTTTTTATTCTAAGATCCATAGATCGTTTCTGATGAGTTTATTTTAAAATTTTTCGAGACTGCTTATTTCATTATTATCGGGTTTGATATTTATTGGATGTCTTATATCTAAATTATATTTAATATTTAACTTATTTAAAATTCTACTTAAGTCTAAGAATAAAATAGACTTACCGTAATTAATTTTTCGGCATCAGCTAGTTCTTTTAATGCTAAATATGATTCATGAATTCCAAAGGATTTAATTAGCTGGGCTTTTATTTGCTGCCACGTTACTGTTTGGCATAATAGCCTCCTAATAGAAGCAACTGCTTGTTCTTGGATTTTTGTTGTCAGAATTCTACTTATATAACTTTTTTCCTCATTTCCTGCTTGATTAATTAACGAATCTGCTTCTTGTAGCAAATAACTCAATTCCATTGAGTCTTTTCTAGTAAAAGGTTGAACGGATTTAGCCTCCGTTACGATGTCTCTAAATGTCACCACCATTTTGATTTTATTTTAATTAAGAAATTTTTTTTTTTTAAATTACTAAATTTAATATTTTATTACTTTGTTTTATTTTTGTTAGATGAATTTTAATAATTTTTTTATTATGAGTATAAAATTTTTTTTATAAATGTTTTTTATTTATTTATTTAATTACTTATTTATTTCAGGCGAGTAACTATTGTTAATTGTTGATCACTATTTTAATTATATTATTAATTGCCGATTTTATTCTTTTTTATTAAAGAACGGTAAGTTTATTTTTTGTTTTATGTTATTTAAAAAAAATATATATTTTGTTTATCGAAATATTGTTTTTATATAATCTACATCACAATATTTACTTTGTAAATCAAAAGTTTTTAATTTGTATTAAAACAAATTTTATTGTTTAATTCTAACATTTGTTTTTAAAAAGAAAAATGTTTATTTTATTTTATTCACTTTTTGTTTTACCGTCGGCAATCCTACAGACTGCGCCAAACTTAGGTTAAGTTTTTTATTTTTAAATAATTAATGTTATTCTCAATTAAATTAAATTTATATTTTAAAAATTTATTTATTCAATTCTTCCTAAAATTGTTTTACAATTATTAGTCAAAATATTTTATTTATATTTATGACAGCTAATCATTTCAGATTCAGTCAGATCAATGGACAACATTTGATTGGTGTCAGAATGACGTTTGTTTATAAACTTGATATAGGTATAAACAGAATTATGTCAATTTTCCGCGGCGGAATGCCAAAATTTAAATCGCCACTGTATATTTAACTTTAAGAGCCCACAATGATGTCGGAATTTTCATGTCGGAAAATCGTTGGCGACAACATACTTCTAATTTCTATTTTTGCCGCCGACGGAAAAGAGTGACAATTGATTTTTATTCAACTCTTTTTGTTGTTATGAAATAATGACATTTAGAAATTAAATTACAATTTATTGTTTAACATTTTAACAATGTTTAAACATGATGGAAGCATGATGGCAGATATTAGAGAAGCTAATAGAGGAAGTAAAATTGTGAGAAATTATTTATAATTTAAAACATCCACATTACAAAAATGTAATAAAAAAAGACAGAAATATTTTAAATGAAAAAATATTCAATTTGGTTAATTTGAAAAAATGTTCTTCATCTTTTTCTTTCATTTGTAAAAATCCTTTTTCACGAGTCTCATTAATTTCTCTTACCCACCATCATCGTTTAAATTTTTTTCATTTCAGTTACAATTGCAATAAATGAAACTATTTTCAAAATTTTTAAAGTGTTTCCATTTTTGAGTTTACCTTGTTTATATTTTAATTTTTTTTAAAATAAGAGTTTTGACATTAACAGCTGTTTCCAACCTTATTCTGTTGAAGCAGCTGAATTTCGTTACCGTCGCCCGTTATCGATATTATTCTGATATATTAACTAATAGATGGGAAGTTAGGTATAGTCGTTTCTTTTTTTCTTATGTGTTTTCCTATCTTAAGGTATTCAGTCAAAAAAATACATATGCATTTTATAATATGTATACATTTCGTTTACTTAGCTGTTTATAATAATTAAAATAATGTAAAGCAATTTTTCATAACCAGTTTCATTCAGAGATTTTAAGTTTTTATATTACTTAATAATTGATATATTTTGTTTTTAAAATTAAAATTTAATTAACGTTATTCAAAATTTTAACTACTTGTAAAGTAACAAAATAAGTGATAACATTTTTTTAAAAATTAGAAATGAAATTATTTCTCCTTTTAGGACCTATTTCTGAGGAAACTAAAGCAATACATACGCACGGTTCACTCAGCTGTTTCTCAAAATTGGCTGAAAATATTTTCTTCACTGCCTATCTATTAGTAATATTATATCTATGGTTTATACCATATGTATCCCAGCCACGCATTTGTTTTTTTGGCTATGTCGTCCTATGAAAATATGCTGTGTTCATATTTGTGAATGCTAATGAAACAGTTTCCGCTGATGTTGTACTTCTATATCTGCACTCTGCAGTAAAGTTAAACTGGTTAAACTATTTTGAATGTAGTTTTTAGCTTTAACCGTTTAATGTTTTAATATTGCTAGCATTTTGAACGTGCTGTGGCAATCTGTTATATATCCTTATAGCTGATGGTAAAAGCCATAGATATAATAACTAACAGATGCGAAGTTAGGTATAGTCTTTTCTTTTCTTCAGTAACTGACAGTAAATGATAGTAAAAAATGATGAGTTATTACCATAGATATATTAACTAATAGATGGGAAGTTAGGTATAGTCGTTTCTTTTCTTCTTATGTGTTTTCCTATCTTAAGGAATTCAGTCAAAAAAATACATATGCATTTTATAATATGTATACATTTCGTTCACTCAGCTGTTTATATTTATTAAAATAATGTAAAGCAGTTTTTCATAACCAGTTTCATTCAGAGATTTTAAGTTTTTATATTACTTAATAATTCATATATTTTGTTTTTAAAATTAAAATTTAATTTAATTAAGGTTATTCAAAATTTTAACTACTTGTAAAGTAACAAAATAAGTGATAAAATCTTTAAAAAAATTAGAAATGAATTTATTTCACCTTTTAGGAACCTATTTCTGAGGAAACTAAAGCAATACAAACGAACGGTTCACTTAGCTGTTTCTCAAAATTGGCTGAAAATATTTTCTTCACTGTCTATCTATTAGTAACATATCTATGGTTACTACACATCAATAATAGAACCATAATTTTGCTATCAATAATTTTAAGATTTGGTAAGTGTCTGAAAATTTTATTCTCTAGTTTGCGAAACCATCCACCGACGATGGCACGTTCTAAATGAATTTCTAAACATAATATATATGGAATATGGAACAAATTTTTATTTCATTGATCTGTTGATATCAATAAATTTGAAAACAAATTTTGTATAAAAAGGAGAATTGAAATTTTTAACCTAAATAAATCAATTCTAAAAATGTACACACATACAATATCACTTTTTCACTTAAATTGTTTGTATTAGATAAAAAACTAAAAGAAACTTTTTCTAATTATGACTGTGATTTTTAAATTTTATATAATTATCAATAACAATTACCATTAAAACTCATATTTATCTCTTATGTGATTTGACTTTATCTATTAATTTTTCTTGCCAGACAATTCTGGAAACTTCTGGGAAAAAAAATTGGAGCCGCATTTGACATAATAAACTTCAAATATATTTATATGAACGATCCCACTAAATTTCAAAAAGAGAAGCCATTTTTATAGTTCAGCTGCTTTTGACACTAAAATGATGAGAAATTATGGAAAATGATGGAAAAAAAGGATCGGTTTCTATTTTTTTCTCATCATTTTACTGATGGACCGAAAATGATGTGTAATGGGCTTGTATAGTATAGTTATTTATATACAGTTTAAATTCATATTTAACTCTGTTTGTTTCAAAATGTTAACTCTATGTTAATTAAAGTTAACTCTATGAATGTGGTATTTGTCGTGTAGATAATCTTCTAAACGCATAAACTCTACTCAGAGTAAAAACGAAACGTACTCTTCGGCTCACTCTGTTCAAAACAGCAGGTTTTTGAAATTTGCTAAATGCTAATGTATATTCTTGTCATAAAATGTATACCACGTTCTTTCTTATTTCACAATTAGAGAATGCAGGTTCAGCGCTGATCAATTTGTGAATTTTTGAATTGATTAACTCGACCAAGAATATTTATCTGATAAAAAAATCATGGTAATATATATTTCGTACTGTCAAAATATAAAATATGTAAAACTTATTTTATCTAATTTCTAAAAACCACATAACCTTAAATAAAATTAGGCTGCTACTGGGAAAGATGTCGAAAAACCTCAAGCAGATTCTGCTCCAGTCCATAGGATAAGAATTACATTAACATCGAGGAATGTTCGTTCTCTTGAAAATGTTTGCCGTGATTTGATTCAAGGAGCAAAGAATCAAAAATTACGCGTTAAGGTATGTGATGAACTTCAAAATAATTGCATTTACCTGGAGATTATAAAATGATCATGTTTTATAATCTAGTCAAATAAATGCCAAATAAACTTTCTATGGTTTTATTGTAAATCTTAAATTAATGATATACATAAAACAAGTAGAATACATCTCCACTACAACGCTGCAAATTGCAATTAAACCATTAATTCTACAACTTATAAGAACTACTTGTAAGTAACAAGTTTTCTAAAAGTTGTGTTAATGGATTGTATTTTCGTTTTTAAAAGCACATTTTTTTCGACAGGGACCCGTACGTATGCCAACAAAAATACTGCGTATTACTACTCGTAAAACACCTTGTGGCGAAGGTTCTAAAACATGGGATCGATTCCAGGTAAAAAACTTTACACTTATTTTTCTTGGCAATTTTTAAGTTATTTATGTAACTTATTTTATTTTCATTGTGGAAATAAATGACTGAATTTATTTGCCTAAAAAAAACGAACTTTCATAGTCCTAAATTAAGTTTTAAAAATTTTTTAGGCTCTCAGAGTTCGACATTACTATTAATTTTTAATACATTCTACTTTTTCGTAATATCGTGCACTTGTTTAATTTTTTTTTTTAGATGAGAATCCATAAAAGAATAATTGATCTTCACTCTCCATCCGAAGTTGTGAGAAAAATTACTTCAATTAATATTGAACCAGGAGTAGAAGTTGAAGTTACAATTGCTAATTAAAAAGTCAATATGTGAAAATAAAATTTGTAACAATTCCTTAAAATTTGTTTTAATTAATAATTTGTTTTTTCTTTCTTTAAAAAGAACAAAAGATATTTCCACATTCGTATTAAATGTTAAAGCTGAAAGTCTAGTGAAGAGAGTGGTTCAGAATGTTTAAGGTCCACCATTATACGGAGAAAGTTTCTGTCATGAAATTATTCAGACGGACCTCGAAAAAAAGTACAAATTTTATTGAAATGAAATACTTTCACGTTATTTTTTCATGTGTAATCAATAACGACGAAATTTTAATTTTACAAAATTTGCTTGGTAAAAATTAGAAAATAATTAAAACTAAATAATCTATTAATTTTTTATTTGAATTTAGTTTTTCATGTTCTTAATAAATAGTTTCTTCTATTGAAGTAATTAACGATTCATTTTTCTTCAGTTCGACAGTTCTGATCCATGGAATCTTTTTCATGCCACGCCTAAGTCGTTCTTCATCAAATTCTTTACGATGCATTTTTTTTCTATGATGATGTAAATTGGAATGATGAGTAAATGTTCTTGGGCAATGTGGACAAGTATATAAATGTTCTCCCGTGTGGACTGTCATATGTTCCTAAAAAATAAATGTATATAACAATGAGTTTTCTATAGTTCCTACTAACTTTTAAATCAATTCGTCTCCTAAAGGCTTTCTCACAAATATTACATTGGTGAATTTTATTGCTATCGTCATGTGTAAATTTGATGTGACTTTTTAATGCTATTTCATTTGGAGATAATTTATTACAATGTGGACATCTATGTTCTAAATGGGCAGTATTATGTTTAATCATGTGTCTTTTCAATTTATATTTATTTGCTAACCTTTTTAGAAGTAATATTATATAAGCTCTATAAAAAAAATTTTACAAAAATAAACTAACCAATCACCACATACATCGCATTGTGCTTTTGGCTCTGTAATGCCTTCATGTTCCAAACAATGTCTTTTCAAATCTTGAGGATTTTGATATTTTTTTCCACAGAGAGCACAAATTCCTCCATAACGTCCTTCGTGTACAGTTTTTTTGTGAGTACGGAGAACACCTTCGGTAGGAAAACTTAGAATTTTTTTTTAATTTTATGTAAAAAGATTGTAAAAATTCTCATTTTGTACCTTTTTTCACATTTTTCACAGTGGAACAATTTCTCGTTATCGGGAATGTGCGTTAACATATGTCGAACTAAAGCTCCCTTTTGAGCAAATGACTTACTACAAGTTTCGCATGTGAAATTTCGCACTTTTTCTGTTTTTATATGTACGTTCTTTATATGATGGGTGATGTACTTCTTATTGGTAAATTGCTTATCACAGTGAGGACACCTGAAACAAATTTTTAATTAGCACATTTGCATTTTGCTATGTTTTGTTTTTATATTTACTTATATTCATTTGGATTTACATGCATTTTTAGATGATGAACAAACTTGTAACGTTTATAAAATTTTTTATCGCAACAAATTGCGTAGCCATCTTCGTCGTGAATATCTATGAAATGCTTCTTCAACTCTAAAAATGTTGGAATTTCAATCATACAAATTTGGCATGTTATTCTCTTCATTTTAAAAATTTCTTCGTCAGAAACTGTTTCACTTGCAATTTTATCGCTATTACATTTTAATTCTATAGATTTAATTGTTTTTACATTTTTTTTTGCAGTAGGCCTCCCACGTCTTTTAATGTTTTTGATTTTCAACTCTCCTTGCTTGTTTATGTCGCATTTCCCTTCAGCCTTCTCAAGTTTTGTTGCTGCTCTTGTTTTTTTAAGCTTTTCAGAATTAAACAAATTCACATTATTTTTAGAACCATGATTGTTTTGATTAATATTTTGTATTTCTTTAATTTTTTCATCTGAAATTTGAAACGGAATTAAGGAATCATCATCTTGAAAACCTTTTGAACAATCGTTGTCGATACTATTTTCACCATTGAAAGATTCAATTTCATATTTAAAACATTCTTCACTCAAAATAGTAGTGTCTTGTTTATATTTTGGATCACTCTCCAATATAATTTCAAACTCCTTTTGCGAATTCTCAACAAAAATATATAAATTATGAAAATTGTTGGTTATAGCCCAACAAGAGCGACATATGTATAAGGATTCTGTATCTTTTTGATTGAGCTAAAATATATCAAATTCATTAATAATTAGATAAATAAATAATTAAACTTGTAGTAAAATATTAATATAAAAACTTGAAACTTACCTTAAAACTAAAATGTTTTGAAATAACTACTGCTGCTTTCAAACTTAATCCTTCGGATTCAAAAAAATGAAAACAATTGTTTGATTTTTCTAAACATAATCGGCATATCATGTTTTATATGTTATGTTAACTTTATTACTTATTATTATTCATCTATTTTTAATAATAATAAATGCTAAATATTGTTTTTGATACATATAAATTTATTTAAAATGTTTGGTTGAAGTTTACTCAGTTACACCACTTTTTAGTTTTTAGCACTTTTTTAGCAATCAAATATTTTATGTGGGTTAATATGCATTTTTTTTTGTCACATTCGACCATCGTTTAACTAAATTGAAGTGTCAAAAATAAGAAATTTTAAGAAAATTTTACAACTTAAATTTTCAAAAAAATTTACTTCTGTCTGTTAAGTTGGTCAAAGTACCAAAGCCACTTTTATACTGAAAAGTGACAAGCCTTTCAACAAATTTTTTTTAAATGCCCGCCGTAGATGTTATGACAAATACAAACAAAAGTTAGTTTACACTTTACATGACCTTTCGTATATATGAAAATTTATTTCTTGGGTATTAAAAATTGAAATGAAACAATTTCCAACTAGATCATTTTTAACTGGCTTTATATTATTTTAATAAATATAAACAGCTTAGTGAACGAAATGTATACATATGATAAAATTCATTTGTTTTTTTTTTGAATATCTTAAGATAGGAAAGCACATAAGAAGAAAAGAAACTTCCCATCTCTTTCTAATATATCTATGTTCAAAACTAACATTTGTTTATATTTGTCATAATGACTACGGCGGCCATTTAAAATCAATGTTTAGGCTAGTCAGTATATAGGTGGTCTTGGCAAGTACATACTCAATTATTCAAATCACTTTATTTTTTTTCAGCCAGACTGTAGTCAAAAAAAATAGGAGTATAGGATCCCTTTCATAGATATAATAAAATATAGATTGGCAGCTGCTCTTTCTCTCTAGTGTATTCCTCTCAAACCATTTTCAACCAAAAATTAACATATATTTTAGTCTAATGCAAAGTCAGCTGTTTTGATGTTGTACAATTTATGCGTTAAATCATATAGAATAGTTTCTTTCTTCTAAAATCAAATACATCTGACAGTACTCAAAGTAGTAATAGAAGCAGCAATAAAAGTAATGATAATACAAACCAAAATAAAAGTGTAGGTCAAAATAATAAATCAAATAATAGGTAAGATAAATAATTTAAAAAAAAAATAATTATTCATGATTGCAAATAAATATTTCAGCATTTTCACAAGAAAATTGACGAACGAAATAAATTCAACAAAATATCAAATATTGTACGTCACGTACGTTCATTACCACCGAATATAATGCCAAATGACGAAGCATATTTATTATGATATTTAAAACAGAAGATAAAAAGACTGGATTAGAGAATTTTCGAAAAAATATCCAATTTTATTGTGATGTAAGTATAGAAATTTATGCTTTATTAATTTTGAAATTAATAAAGCATAAATTTCTTTATTAATTTAAATTATATATAATTTAATAATTTAAATTATATATTAATTGAATATTATTGAAAATTAAATATTTTTGATTTCTATAAAAAAAATAACATATAGATAGATAGTCAAAAAAAAAGCGCGAAAGTTTCACATAATGCAAAAACAGCTGTTACTCAAAAAGTGACTTAATTTTTTTTGTTATGTTGCCTATCTACTGTCTAGTTATATCATAGATATATTAACTATGAGTTATATCCAAATCTATTATCTATTATGTACAATAAGATGGACCACTCTCACCACGTGACCAAAAATTTCTATGCTACTCGAAAAAACAAAAAAACAACAAAATTGAAAGAAATAGATAGTGATTTTGAAAGTGTAACACGCAAAATAAATTTAAATAAATTGTAGTTTTAAGAATTGAAAAAAAATTTTAGAATATTCAAAATTTTAAAAACGATTTACTGAAACAAATAATTTGAAGCTGTAAAGAAAATTATAAGGAACCAAAAATAGAATTTTAAAATATATTATATTTATATTTTACAAATATTGAACCCTTAACATTTTGTCTTATATCAAATTATTTAACATTTTTATTACAGTTTTTTATTAAATTATGAATTCTAATTCTAATATACTCTTTTCTCTTCAAATTTGTCTTTTTTCAAAATCAAATTCGTCTAAATTTTCAAAATCAATTTCGTCTTTTTTCAAAATCAAATTCGTTAATTTTTTTATCAATTTCGTCAAAATTTAGAAATTAACGTTTTTTTTTTAAATAAAAAAGCTTAAAGACTGGTTTTCATTAGACCGATATATCCACGAAAATATTAGAGCATAGGCAGAAGATACAAAAATGATGTGTTTGAAAGAGATAAGGGTGGTTTTCATGAGAAAAAAATATTCACGAAAATGTTAGAGCATAGGCAGAAGATAGAAAAATGATATGGATGTGAAAGAGATAACCCTAAAAAAATATCCATGAAACATTTGAAAATATCCACGAAAGTAACCATAAATATCCACGAAAATATGTTCTCTGAAGATATTTTGCTATAAATATCGTGGATATTTTTAATACATATGCAAAAATTGTATATCTTAAAAAAAAATTTTTAACTACCATGGCATTTAAATTTTGAAGTGTCAAAAAAATAAACAAACATTTTAAAATAAACAAATGTTCAAAAATTTTTTTTTTGTTTTTTAGTGAGAAACTATATTAAAATGACTATATTATGGTATAAAAATATTATTAATAAACAATTTTATAAATAAAAAATTTTAAATTTTTAGCTAAATATGAATATAAACATTAATAAATTAGGTTACGTACATTATGTACTGTCGTTGCTGTAATATTTTGTAATAATATAATTTTTGTCCGTGCTGCAAAAAAATTGAAAACAAACATTTTCCGGAAGCATTTCAATAATAACTGTAATTGGCGCCTTAATGAGTTTAGACTTTAAATTTGTTTAAGTTTAGTTTTAAAATTTTTTATGTTAAAATTTGTTTAAGTTTAGTTTTAAAATTTTTTATGTTAAAATTTCACAAAAAGTAAAAAAAAATTAATTCTAGAAAATTTATACTTTTTTATTCTTCTCAATTCAGCCAATTTTTTTTATTCTTTAGTACCATTTTCTACCAATAATAATTAAATAAATTAAAATAATAAAACTTTATTTTGCAAACATCGAAATATCGCTTAGAACAATTTAAATTACATTTATTTTTATTTTGCCATCATTGTTGTCATTTGCCATTTGACAGATAATTTAACTGACAGTTTTCTCTGATTACTGTAATCGCCTATACGGAAAAAAGTATAAGTTTTCAATAAAACGTTTTTTCCGAAAGCTTTTCAATGATAGCTATAACAGACGCCTTATACAATATTTCGTTCATTTTTTCTCACAGTACTTTCAATAACAGAATGGTTTTGAAATGAAGTAACATAAATTTTACCTATTTTTACTATGGTTTTTTTTTGTTTAGGTAGTTGTAAAAAATGTATTAATATGTGTAAAAAAAAAAGAGTGGCCCATCTTATTGTAATAAATAATCTTTTGTTATATCTATGATCCGTATAAAGTCTTTCATTTTTGTTTACATCACTAAAGGAAATATCAAAAATGATGATTCTTTAATAAGTGCCTTCAATGTTCATCGAAACATATCTACACAATTGTATAGATATTCGTTGTTACACATATTATCGACTAGGGAATTACAATTTACAAATGTGCTGACTGCATATAATGCTTTTGTGTGTGGTTTATGTTTCGACTTTGGTCCGAATTTAAAGTTTAAAAATAATAATTAATGTTCGCGTACAAAAATTGTTCCTAAATTTTGAAAAATAAGGGAATCAAGCTAATACTTCCTAATAATATTATTCTTTCAGAGATATTATTAGATAGAAGGAAACAAAATACTAAAATGTACTTGCAATGATTAATAAAAGTTTTTGAAAACAACAACGTGTAAAATCATTGTTTCATATTTTTTTTTAATCATACAAAACCAAAATTATAGAATATTTTTACGTGGTCTAAAAACGGAGTTTAATATTATAAAATTATGTCAATTTATTAAAACTAGAGAAAACATATGAAATTTTCATAATCCCATATCTTGGAAACTAGAAGAGTTCCAGTTTAGCCCCCATACAAAAAAATTACCTTTCATAAAGGTTTACAAAATAGACGCAGCGGTACGGCACATATTACATAGCAGCGTAGTTAATTATGGGAAACACTGCATAAGTGCATACGTACCTCCAAACGTTTCTAAAATTAAATTTCTTGTTTTACATAACTTGTAATGACAACAAACACCAGTAAAATTTTGAAAAAGCTGCGGTATACTTACATATGTACGTAAAGACAGCCGTATACTTTTTATTGGTCGCGTTCAGTAGCATCTAGCGCTACAAAAAAAATGCAGCGCTCGATAAAATTTTCTACTGAACGATTTTTTTATCAGCGCTACATGAATTTTGCAGCAAAATTTTACGCTAAATTATGTAGCGACTTTTTATTGACGTTTATGTCTTCACATTTATTGTCAAAAATTTTTGTTTACAAAATTTTGTGAGAATTTTTGGATTTCAAGCTTTTTTTTAAAAATTGATAAATTGAGACATAAAAAATATAAGATTTAAAAAATAAAAATACGATTTAAATAAAATAAAAATATACGAAATGTCACACAAAATTAAATGTTATTTAATTTTGCTGCAAATCGTTCAGTACAAACGTGCAGCGCTAAATGCTACACCGCTGCAATTCAGTGCAGTGCTAGATTCTCCTGAACGCGACCATTCACTTCAGTTTTTTATTTTTTTTTTATATAAAACTCTAATTTTTTACCGATTAATAAATTGTTCGCCCTTACCATTCTTTGTACCATTTTTACAAATGAGAAACAGTTGAAATTTGATGTCGATAGTCATTTCATAAAAATGAAAATAACAAAAATCATCATTTTAATAATTTTTTGAGATCTTGATAGCCTGAAAAAATGAAATGGAACTTGAAAATAATTAAAATTATTTATATTATTTTTAAACCGGCAATATTTTCTTATTTTGAGGTTTTGGCTGTACAAAGAAAAGAAAAGCTAAAAGTTAAAAAATTAAATGCTTGTAAATTCTAAAATAATATTGTCTGTAATATATAATGAGAACAATAAATACTGACTTTTATAAACACTGGCTGTTATATTGGAGACGCCTTCGTATCTTGGGAGCAAGAAGTCGGACCAATGTGATTTAGAGAACGTAGTCCCCAATAGAATATTGCTGCAATAGAAACTAAAAAAAATAAAAAAGTGGCTCCTCATTTTTAGAGTCCATTTTTAGGGGTCTTTAAAGTCAAACTTTTTAATTTTTTTTATTTGAATTTTATTATAAAATCAGTGAGTATCTTTTTTTAAATCATGTCGGTCCGACTTCTAATTCACAAAATTAAGGGCTTGCAATTGTCGTATAGTCATCAATAGTCATAGATAGCTTATGAAAAAAATGCCTATATTAAATACATGCATAAAATTTGAAGTTTTAAATGAGTGTAGAATGTATATTCATAAAAAACTAATCAGCTTGTTTTCCGTTTTTATGACTATTGAAATCAAAAAATTAGTTTTTCATAAAAAATATGACATGAAATTGATATGACTATTGAAATCAGAACCGAAATTAACTTCATGTTTTATGTTTATAAACAAAGAAAGTTCAAAATACAATAATTAAGAAAATAAATAAATATGGTACTTCTTTTTAACCTTTAATCTTCAAGGAAATACATTTCAAAGCTCTTAAAAAAAAACTTTGTTTGTAATTTTAAAATTTGACAAATGATAAAAAAAAAAAAATAAGTAAAACGTTACTAAAATTTTTACAAAAAAGCTTGTTTGCAAGAGATAACCGATTATTTTCCCACTTATTTCTTTTGTTTTTAAGTTTTAAAATTAAACTCAAAAATTCTCAATACGCGAACAAATCTAATAACGGATTTTTGCAAGGATTTCTAAAGAAACAAATAAACGAAAATATGAATTTTTTAAATTTCATTAGTCACGACGGGACGGCGTAATGAATTAATGAGATATATGTACAACTAAAATTTGCAATTGAAAATTAAAAGAATTTCAATAATCTAACTGGAATCATTTTATTCGAAATATTGTTATTGCAGGATGTAGGCATAATCAAACTGTTTGGGCTAAACAATAATTTATTTAAATAAATATATAAAAAAAAGAATAGTTTTATCTATTTTAGTAATTATACTTTTAACTATTTACAGGAATTTTCTTAATTTTTTGTAACTGACGAGTCTCTTCAAATTCTTTTGGATGAACACGTTTTCTGTGATGATGCATATTAGAACTGTGAGTGAAAGTTTTTGGACAATGAGGGCAGGCATACAATGGTTGACCAGAATGAACTGCCATATGTTCCTTCAAAATTTATTTTTATAGTTAATTTATTTGAATTTTAAATAACTTACTTTTAAAACTAGTTGTCTTTTAAAATATTTTTCACATATATTGCACTGGAATTTTGGTTGAGCGTTATGAGTGTAACGTATGTGGCTTTTGAGCGCATCAGGATTTGGAAATGATTTTTCACATGTAGGACATTTTTGCGCAGTGTTTTGGTTTTCATGATACGTTTTTTTATGCCTTTTTAATTTATATTTATTAGCCAACCTTTTATCCCATAAAATTTAAAATTTAAATAATTTATTAAATAATAAAGTGAAAAATATTACCAGTTACCACACACATTACATTGAGCTTTTGGTTCTCTTATGCCTTCATGTTCTAAACTATGTCGCTTTAAATCTTGGGGATTTTGGTATGTTTTCCCACAAAGAGCACAAATGCCACGATAACGTCCTTCATGAACGGTTTTCTTATGCGTACCCAAAAGACCTTGTGTAGGGAAACTTAAAAACCATTTTTATATTTATTTATTTACTTATTTTAAAATTATACCTCTTCGGACACTGATCGCAATGATATATTCTTTCACTTTCTGGGATGTGTGTTAATTTATGTCTAGCTAAAGCTTCTTTTTGAACAAATGATTTACTACAAGTTTCACAACTAAAGTTTCGGGCCTTCTCTATTTTCGTGTGCATATTTTCAATGTGTTGTGTAATATACTTTTTATTACTAAATTGTCTATCGCAATGAGGGCATCTACATAGACACAATATTTTTAAAGTTTTCTTTTTTTATTGTTTTAAACTTACTTAAATTCGTTAGGATTTACATGCATCTTCAAATGATTTACAAACTTGAAACGTTTATAAAACTTTTTATCGCAACAAATTGCATAGCCTTCTTCATCATGAATTTTAACAAAATGTTTTTTTAATTTTAAAAATGTTGGTATTTCAATCATACAAATCTGACACATTATTTTCTTCATTTTGTTAATTTCTTCATCAGAAACTATTTCATTGGCAGGCCTTTTTTCTTTTTTAGATTCGGAATCAATAAATCGTAATTTTTTTTCTTTTAATTCAGCAGCAGATGGCCTTCCACGTTTTTTTTGTTTAAGGTTTTCAGAATTTCTAATCTTTTTCCCCTTATTAAATTTTGCTAAATCGTTTTTAGATCGTTCAAAATTAATTTTTGATCGAGTCACTAAACTTTTTTTAATTTCTTCAGAATTATTTTCCTCCGTTTTAGTTTCAATTTTGGAGTCACTTTCATTCAATTTTATATCATTTTCTTCTAGAATTTCACATTTAACTGGATTTTGATAAGCGTCATTCAATGGAACATGAAGAAATTCAGAATTTGTTAGAAAATCATTATCTGTCACATTATCACTATTAATGGACTCGGTTTCTGATTTTAACCCAACTGTACTTACAAATTCGTTTACTGTTTTGTCGCTATATTCTAAATCATTATTCCATTCGGAAATTTTTAATTCTTTCTGTGTTTTTTCTACTAAATTATATAAATTATGAAAATTGTCTGTAATACACCAACACGATCGACAAATTTGAAGCGGTTCAACATCCCTTTCTTTTGGCTGAAATACAAAAATAAACCTTATAATTTTTACTTTCCAAAACTCTAGCGAAGTTTGTTATAAAATATAATGTAGTAAATTCTATTGAATTTAATAATGTACCTCAAACCCATAATGTTTAATAATAACTGATACAGCCTTTAATCTTATTCCTTCTGCTTCAAATAAATGAAAACAATTATTGGAATTCTGCAAACACAATCTACATAACATAATTATTTGTTTTATTTAAAATATTTTTATCTAAAATAATCTTTAAAAACCAAACAAACTGAAATGACAGCTTTATCAAATAAATAGTAACATTCAAACATAACATTGCCATAATGCATTTCTTGAGCATGAAACCAAAAAATAACAAACTATAATTAATATTAAAATCGATTGTATTTGTATAATAGAATCGATAATATATAGATAATTATGTAACTATAACTTTATACTTTAAATAATAAAAAAGTAAATTAAACAGTTGTTAAGTAAATTAAATTAAACAGAAAATGTTAAATGTTGGATATTAGCTATGTATTAATATTGGACATTATAACAAGAATAAATAAATAAAAATATTAAATATGTGTTATATACATATATATTTATACTAAATACTTAGAAACTTGGATGGGAATATGCATAGATATATTAACTAATAGATAGGCAGTGAAGAAAATATTTTCAGCCAATTTTGAGAAACAGCTAAGTGAACCGTGCGTAGTTAATAGGTTTCTAAAAGGTGAAATAAATTCATTTCTAATTTTTTTAAGAATTTTATCACTTATTTTGTTACTTTAGAAGTAGTTGAAATTTTGAAATTTTTTTTACCTTAATTAAATTAAATTTTAATTTTAAAAACAAAATATATCAATTATTAAATAATATAAAAATTTAAAATCTCTGAATGAAACTGGTTATGAAAAACCGCATTACATTATTTATTTATTTATTGTTATATTTAAATTAATTAAGAAAATATTTTCAGCCAATTTTAAGAAACAGCTGAGTGAACCGTGCGTATGTTTTGCTTTAGTTTCCTCAGAAATAGGTTCTTAAAAGGTGAAATAATTTCATTTCTAATTTTTAAAAGAATTTTATCACTTATTTTGTTATTTTACAAGTAGTTGAAATTTTGAAGAACCTTAATTAAATTAAATTTTAATTTTAAAAATAAAATATATCAATTATTAAATAATATAAAAATTTAAAATCTCTGAATGAAACTGGTTATGAAAAACTGCTTTACATTATTTTAATAAATTAAACAGCTGAGTGAACGAAATGTATACATATTATAAAATGCATATGTATTTTTTTGACTGAATTCCTTAAGATAGGAAAACTCATAAGAAAAGAAACGACTATACGTAACTTCCCATCTATTAGTTAATATATTTATGGTGCCCTGCAAGTGAGCTGCATATTATTATTGAGCTGCATATTAGACAGAGCAAGATGATCAGTTAATTATGTTGTATCTAATATGAGTTAGAATGTGTGCATTTATCAACATTCCAGCTGTATCAGGCGCAAGACGGATATTTGACCTTCTTATCACCCCAATCAATGGAGTGATTTACAAATATGCTCGACATGGTATTTCCATTGGAGCAGTAGTGACTAGTTCCAACTCAATATTTTTTAACAGTATTTTGGGTTTAATAACATTTTTATTCTTGTTACGGAAAATCATTATTTTTGTCTTAGTTTCATTTATTGTTAGCTTATTTCCTTCAGCCCAATGGGAGAATCTAGTAAGATCTCTGTTGATTGTGTACTCCATCTCATTTTTACCTTTACAGCTGTAAAGGAGACAAGTGTCGTCCGCAAAGATGTTATACGTAGCTTTCATACCTGCGTATTTGAAATTATGTATGTAGAGCAGGTAGAGAGTAGGGCCCATGTTGGAACCCTGCGGTACATCATATTTAAGCACTGACGCGCTACTGTAGCATTTATTTATCCTAGTAATCACTTCTCTATTTTGAAGATACGATTTTAAGAGATCAAACAAAACATGTGATAATTACACGTTCACTTCTTCAGTTTTAAGAATCATAAGATCCATATATTTATTGTTGTATAGGAAATGAAAAGAATAAAAATAATCTTTTATTTAGTTATTCCAATTGTTTCAAATTTCGTAACCAATGTTCCATGTAATGTAAATATATTTTATCAGTGAAGTATAGTAGCACTACAATAATTTTCATAAATAAAATATGTATGTTATTGTTTACCTGTTAGATTTTTTATTATGTTTCACTTTCTAATGACATGACATTTAACATTTTTAGAGTCTGCCGTTTTTCAGTGTTTAATTGGTTATTCTTATCAGTTATAATCACTTTTTACTTTTTTAGTACATACTCAGCACCAAAAACTGAACGTGTAATCAGCTTCATCGAAATATGTATGTTTGTCCTTTTATTGCAGGGCTCTGATAAAAGTTTCTTAATAATCGAAAACTTTGAGAAGGCGGCGCAACCCCTGGTCGCAAAAACTATCTAATTTCCACTGACAGTTGAAATGACAATGAAAAATTTAAAAAAAAAACAATAACAAACATATATGATCTTGAACAATTATAAGAATTAAGAGGTAAAAATTTTAATAAACTAAAATATTAAACGCAGTTAAATATAAAATGAATGCAAAAAATACTTAAAAGTAAGTTAATGAGAGTATCATTTTTTATTATTTTTTACAGTTTCGTTTTAAATACATAATAGAGTGGTACATAAATACATAAATGAGTGAATTAAATAGATTTCGATGCGCAGTTCATCATTGCACGTCTACAAAAGGTGGCGGGGCAAGTTTTTTTACATTTCCAAAAGAAATAAAAATAAATCAGTAGATCTAGAATTTATAAATAAAGCATGACATTTTGAAAAGAAATATATTTATTATAAGGCGCAAAAAAATGCAGAACTTAGCAGAAAATTCCTATCAAATAAAGCAGTTCCAACTTTATACCTGACTTATAAAACGAATCCTTCGAATTTTTCAGAAGTTGAAGTGTAACACATATCGCTTGAAAGCAGTATTCAAGAAATTAAATCAGAAAGCTTAAAATTTGCAATACAAAAAGAACATATGTATGCAGCTGTGCTTCTACAACAACAAACATTAAAAATGATTCAATTCTTATCGAATGTGGAAATGAAAATTAAAAAAGGTATATAAATCATATTTAATAATAATATTTCAAGTGTTAATAAAAGATTAATTTCAGTTTGTTTCAAATACATTTGAGCACCCTGAAAGAAAACAAAAAGTTTTAGCTTCAACAACAGAAATGGAACATAAACTTTAACTTCAACATAAACAGAAATGGAAATAAATAGTGTGCAGATACAAATCAACTCTCTTATATTTATCTATATTACCTCAACTTGGGATACCAAACGACAATTGTTTATAAAAACTGGTATATAATCTTCGAAAATTTTGAATGGCATGGTCAAAAGTTTTGACATGTTGAAATTTAGCAACTCAATGAGTACCAGAGATCAAATTTTGCTGACAATGCATAAATTAAAATGGAATTCTTTTGAAGAAGTCGCAATAGATTTTATAATTTCAAGCCATTTTTGTAAAAAATATTTTTGTGAAACAATTGAGTTAGCTACAACAAAAAAGACCTTATATATTTGCAATCCAGAGAGGAAAATCAGAAAAATGTATCTAAATCCTTTGAACTTTTTAAAAATGTTATGACAGTGTTAGATTGTACGGCAACTAAAACATCAAAATGTTCTTGCTATACTGTAAAAATTCTTTTTGATGTGACGCATTCTGGTATGATAAATTTTATTCCAGCGGCATGTGGAAGAAATTCAGATAAAGCAATTTTTATTTTAACAAATTTGTTCACAAAATTGAAAACAGGTAAAATTTTCTTTTTACAATGCCATTTAATTATTGTGTAAAAATTATAAACTATTTTGCACTTTTCAGGAGATACTGTAATGGTAGATAAAGGATTTTTAATTGGAAATGAGTTGATGGAAACTGACATTGAAATGATAAGACTTTTTTATTTGACAGAAAAATTCTTATTTTCCGTTAATCAGTACAGACGCGTCTGTTTTAGTTATTTAATTCAAGCAATTTACTGAATTAATTTAAACTCATAATTAGTCACTTTATAATTAGTCAATTCGGTATTTTCTTTTTTATTTATTTTTATTTATTTTATTTATTTCGGTTATCAGAACTATAGTTTTAAATTACGATAAAATAATTAGAATAATCGGGTTGTAAATAGTACTCAACATTACTTTTGTTTTTCGATTCAAAAAAAATTCAAAAAATAAAAATAACAAAAACTGCAACAAACATCTATTTTAAATGTGACATAGTTAACTGCACAGCGATGGATAACTCTTCAAAGAGGTTAATGTATAAAGGCTTTTGCAATAGGAAATTCTATGTAGCATGTATCGGAGCAGTTAGAATTCAATTCCATCAATAGCTCATATATACTTATTTTTAATTTAATTATATTCTACTAATAATATATTATAAGAAAAATGTATATTTTTTTTTTTATTAATCTATTTAAACCAGCTAGTGTTTGAAACTCAAACCTTTCGTATGAAAGGCCGGTGTCTTAACCACTACACCATTTGCTGGATTACATGGAGTGATTCAACTCAATAATGAAAATTTATTGGAGACCTAGAAGAACATAGACAACCTCTCAAATAAGATATGTATAAGTAAAAACATAACTAATCCATCAGAGTGTTTTAGTAGTCCCTCGATTATCAAAACTTTAAATCATAAATTGGATAAATTAAATAACAAATTTTTAAATGCAATGTCGGACGTAAATAATTCGTTGGAAGTTATACAAAAAAAATCAAAATAATTAACAAGGAAAGTGCAAGATCTTTATAAAGTTTATAATGACATGCCAACTAATTTTGCGGAGTTTTATGTACCTACTTTGGTTATACCATTACAAGACACCATGGTTTCTGTGTCAACCGAACTTCGTAATGGAATTAACAAAATTGATAACATGTACAGTAAATGGAAATAAATGTTTGTTTCCTTAGAAAATAAAATTAGTCAGACCTTATCTTCCAGTCCATTTCCCATCTATACATGACGAGCTAAAAGCCGGCGATTTAAAACAAAGTAATGAAACGTCCACTTCTGAAATTAAGAACCGTAAATATCATACAAAAAATTGCAAGTTGAACGGTGGAATTAAAGATAGTGAAAGTGCGGTTTACATGTTAAAAGGAGTACCATTTGGAAGTACACAGCAGCGTATAGAAAAAATCTATTCTCCAGTTCCCATCATAAGTGAAAAAAATAGTTCCGAAACGACAGAGTAAAAAGAAAAAAAATTCAAATACGTGTGTTTCAAGATATCTATTTCACTTAAGTACGATTCGCTTTTCTTTGCGCACAATAATGATACCTTCTAAATTGATAATAACACAACTTTAAGTGGCTGGAGAAACAGGTACATTAAGTTAAATAAAAATAATAGTTTTAAGAACTCTACTAAACCTAAGTTAAACAATAAATGTAGCACTGTTGCACTCTTGCTTATATTTGTGCACTATTAGTACAAAAATTATTTTTTCTAAAAAAAAAATTTTTTTAACTTTTTGGCAATAATAAACCTGTCAAATGTTTTGAAACAATAAAAATATCAAAAACGAAAGAATTTTCTCCATTATGAACGATGTAAAAGCACAAGAAAGAACCACGAACGCCAAATTTCCCAGAGTTCTGTTAACCTTCTTGCAGCCATTTACTTTTATATTATAACAGTCCTAGATGCTCTTTATTTTCTACTTTTTAGGAGGCGTTAAACCTAAAAATTGGTGTTAAATGCTGTTATGAATAATTTGTATATTACAATTTATTGTTCATCATTAAAAACGGTGTCATGATTCATGAATCAAAAAAAAAATTTAAAAAATGATATAGCTCTTTATCACTCTTTACTTTTTATTTGGTGAATTGAAGATAGTAAATATCAGTGTTGCGATATTGGCATTTTTAATGCAATTTAATGCAATTTGGCATAATAGATCTTGATGAAAGTAATTTCATTCAGAAATTTGTGCGAAAATTATACGAGCGTATTTTGTTTCGACGTAATTGTGTTTAAATTTAGTACCGAATATTTCGCTTTATTTAAAAATAAAAACTCAGCAGTCGCCTGTCAGTCAGTTGCATTAATTGAAAGTATTCTGAAAAAGATAGGATCTTCGGAAAAATATAAAAATATGAATTTATTTTCAAGTGTAAATGAGGAAGATTAGTAAGATCTTTATATTTTAGATTCGAATTTTTAATAAAACTCATTAATAATTTATTAAATCTTTAAAGTACTAAAAATCATTTATTTATATTTCTATTAAGTTTATTTATTGTTTTTAACGTTTTTTTCATTTTGTTAATTTATTTTATGTAAAGTAAAAATATTGAATTTGTTTTGTTAATTTATTTTTTATTAATGTGTAATATTTTGTGCATTATTTTATATTATAATTGAATTAAAAGATATGTGAAGTCTAATATGGTTTAATTCATACATATGTACATATTATATGATATGATAAATATATCAAAAACACTCCTTTTCTTAACTACGAATCTTTTCATATCTGCCATAAAATGGCATTGTGTTTTGCTTATTCTAGCATAATTTATTCGAGCAAATATCGCAACACTGTTCACAATTTTTCCAGTTGGTTCACAATTCACAGTTCACACTTTCAGTCAGTCATCCAGTTACCAGTATAGAATGTTGACCAATATGGACCAATGTTGATTGTTGACTGTTGTTCAGAAAACACCAAAGGATTTTCAAATATTTTAGATAAAATTGGTAAAAATAAATTTTAATATAAAAATTTATAACAGAATTGAATTTTTAAAAATTTTAAATGAATGTCGACTTTTATTTTACTGAAAGTAGCAGTAGATGAGAGAAATCACAATTGTATATTATTTTCATAAATATAAACAGAGTGAATGAAATGTTTACATATTTATCCATATGGATTTTTTTAACAAAATACAATACCTTAAAAATAGGAAAAAAATACATAAGAAAAGAAACGACTACATCTACCTTTCCATCTGTGCAATTCTATGTATTATGTAAGATGTTCTGTATGCAATTGTCGCGTTCAGGAGAAACTAGCACTATAATGAATTGCAGCGGTGTAGCACTTAGCGCTGCATGTTTGTACTGAACGATTTGCAGCAAAATTAAATCACATTTAATTTTGTGGGACATTTTGTATATTTTTATTTTATTTAAATCGTATTTTTCTTTTTTAAATTTCATATTTTTGATCTCTTAATTTATCAATTTGTAAAAAAAATGCTTGAAATCCAAAAATTCTCACAAGATTTTGTAAACAAAAATTTTTGACGTTAAATGTGAAGACATAAACGTCAATAAGAAGTCGCTACATAATTTAGCGTAAAATTTTCGTGCTGGAAAATTCATGTAGCGCTAGATAAAAAAATCGTTCAGTAGAAAATTTTATCGGGCGCTGCAGTTTTTTTCTAGCGCTAGATGCTACTGAACGCGACCAATGTTGTATATAAAATGTGCTGCAAAACTCTCGCGTTTAATTAAGTTGTATTTTACTGTTGCAACTTTATATGTGTGTATATTAGCGCCAACTTTATATATTAGCGCCAGTTATAGCTAGCATTGAAATGCATCCGGAAAATGTTTATTTTCAATTTTTTTGCAGCAAATACATATAAAATTTAACAAAAGTGTTAATTTAATGATTAAATAATTTCTAAAGAATAAATTTTGCTACAAATTTTTAAATTTTAAGTTAAATATTTAAAAAAAAAAATCAATTTTATGATTTTCCGGATTGGTAATTATTTTCCTGAACAACTGATCAGTAATTTTGCTAATGAAACAAAATTGTTCCAATGACATATGTTTCATTTCTTCCCATTTCATTAAAAAAAATTGTGATGCAATTCTTGATATATTTCATTATGATTTTGTATTTTATGAGTTTAGACTTAAAATTGGTTTTTTTATTATTTTGTTTAAGTTTAGTTTTAAAATGTAAATTTCAAAAAAAATAAAAAAAAAATTAATTCTAGAAAATTTTTACTTTTTTATTCTCAATTCAGCCAATGTCATTAAATAAAACAATCTTTTTTATTCTTTATTAGTACCATTTTCTACCAATAATAATTAAATAAATTAAAATAATAAAACTTTATTTTCCAAACATCGAAATGACGCTAACAACAATTTAAATTTAAATTACATTTATTTTTATTTTGCCTCTTTTTGCCTTCATTTTGTTATTTGGCATTTGTCAGCTAATTTAACTGACAGTTTTCTCTGATTGCTATAATCGCCTATACGGAAAAAAGTATAAAAGCCAAATTATAATGACGCGTCAATTCTACGCTTGTTTCATTGCTACATAAAATTCTCTTCAAGTTAAATCACGCGACACTACACGTTTGACATTTTATAATAACATAAACAATTCGTAAACTGAAATATTTGAATTTTGTAATGTTAAAAAAAAAATTCAAAAATTCAATCAAAATGATGAATTTTTCCTCCAAATGATCCATTTTATTTTAATAATTTTTTTTTTCACTAATTTTTATATTGTGTTCACTCTTGGCTTTTCTTTTGATTTTGAAATTTGATTGTTGTTCTTGTTTTTCATTCACAACGCGCGCAAGTTTAAGTTTAGAACAATTTTCTATTTTAGAAGAGCGTGACGCGTTGCTACAACGTTGCTACATCATTATAACTTGAGCCATTTAAACTTGTGTATTCTACTTTAAATGTCATCGCGCCGCACGCGTGGAGATTTAACAACGCGTCATTATAATTTGGCCTTAAGTTTTCAATGAAACGTGTTTTCCGGAAGCATTTCAATGATAGCTATAACTGGCGCCTTAAATTGAATAAAGGTTTTTGGAATTTTACGCATATTCGTCGTTTTTTTTAGTTTTTAAATTTTTTTTGGGAGAAGCGAGGAAGTGGAAAAAAGAAAAAGGTGCAACTGAATAACGCAATAAGTCAGCCAAAATACTAGGTTCTGCATGCAGAACGCTTTACTCTTCGTTTCACACCCTCTTTCATATAAACTAATTTTATTGTGAGAATATTTTATATTGAGAGAAAGAGAGTTGTTCAACCAAAATTTTACTTTCTGCACTGGCTTCATTTACTAAAAAAAAACAAAAAAAAAATTGTTGTTTTTTTTTTTTTTTCATTATTTATAAATTTTGAACTACTTGAATGAAGAAAATTTCACAATTAACACATCCATTGACAACTGCAGAACTGGTAAGTGGTAAATAGTGAAATACTCGTGTAAAAGCCAGCAGTCGAGGTGATGTCATGTACTGCGACTGCAGACCCGTGTGGTTTGGTGGAGTGTAAGCAGGTGGATACGCATGCACATTTTTTTGTGTGAATTATGTGCAAAAAGATAAAGTACGCATTTTGTATATAGAAATTAGAAACAGAACAGTACAATGACGAAAATTTTTCAATAGGTCGGTGCATACTAGCATGCATCAAATATTTCATTATCGTTTAGAAGATAAGCTTTTCAGATAAATTTTCAATTTTTATTTGCGAATTTTATTAATTTTCTGTAATATCTACAATATAAGATGCGCTAACCTAAAAATTATTAATTTAAAGAATAAGATTCTCTATTTTTTGAGTATTATTACTTTGTAAAATAAATTTATTTCTTAGGTTATAATTTTTTAAATTTTAAGTTTTTAAGGCGGTTTTTTTGCACCAAGATTCTCTTTTTTCATTTTGCAATTGACGGGCTTCTTCAAATTCTTTTGGATGAACACGCTTTCTATGATGATGCATATTAGAACTATGTGTAAAAGTTTTGGGGCAATGAGGGCATATGTATAGTTGTTGTCCTGTGTGAACAGCCATATGTTCCTTAAAAAATAAGTTTTAAGAAAACTTATAAGCAATATAAAACAAGTGGTTTACCTTTAAAACTAGCTGTCTTTTAAAATTTTTTTCACATATATGACATTGAAATTTAGCTTTAGCATTATGAGTATAACGTATATGACTTTTAAGTGCTTCATTACTTGGAAATGTTTTTTCGCACGTAGAACATTTCTGTTCAACATTTTGGTTTTTATGATCATTGTTTTTATGCAATTGATAAGTGTATCTTGATAAAAATTGTAAGTTGCAAAATTTACATTGTATTTTAGGCTTGTCGTCGCCTTCGTGTTGTTCCCATCGATGTCGTTTCAGATCTGCTTTATTTTTATATGATTTTCCACATATGTCACAAATTCCGGCATAGCGTTTTTCATGTTCTTTTCTTATATGACAATCTAAAGTTGCTTTTGATGGAAAAGCTTTTTCACACGAATCACATTTAAACTGTCTTTCTTCTTCAGGAATATGAAATAACTCATGTCGAAGCATTAAGTTTTTATTAGTAAAACTCTTTTCACATAGCGAACATTTAAAAAAAATATTATTTTCGACGTTTTTATGTATAAATTGTACATGGTCTCTGAGAGTAAATCGGGATGTAAAGTTTTTTTCACAAAAACTGCATCTAAAAATATGATACGTATGTACAATATGTACATACATATGTAATTATTTACGAAATTACTTATTCTCTTAGAACTAGATTTAACGATAAAATAATTTTTAAATAAATTAGCTATTAAATAAAAATAAAAAATTGTTTGTTCTTATCAGATAAAACTTAAAAACCTAGTAACTGGACGGTTTTGTAGGCAAAAATTTGCAGAAAGCAGAAATTTCTGAAAATTGATTGTAGGCGAACATATTTATTTAGTCGAAAGTCTATATATGTATGTATAGTTTTTGCTTTGGTGTAATGTAATTCTTTAATTTTAATTTATATTTAAAGTTTGATCTTTTAAAAAATTTTTTTATTTTCTAATACATTTTTTTTTCTTTGTTCCACAATTTTGGACTGTTAAATATTTTTGTTTTATTTTTTAGTTTGTCAAATATGTATTTTAAATTTTTTATTGCATTACGCATTACTTCAGGACTGTGATATAACTCCGGCTGGAGTAAGGAAAATATCGTCACTATTAAATTTCGAATTTATCCAATTCTCAGACAGAACGATGATATCATGAGGAAGATATAGAAAACTTAAATATGGAATTTCGAATATCTTTTGTTTGATTAAAATATCAACGGGATTCATAATTTTCTTGTTTACCTAAATCTTTCCAAATTTCTTTTTGTTTAACATGATTCTATTATGCCAGCTATTATAATTCTTAATTAATTCAAGCAAATTGTTTAGAAAACTGCTATTCCCTATTATAACCGCTATAAGCGTTTAGACGATATTTAAATTAAAATATACCATTTCGAGTAGAGTTTACGTTCAGGACTTTAAAAATATATCACGATACCGACACTACGTAAAAGAAAAAAAACTAATTTATTATTAGGTTCTAACTAAACCAAATGTCCTACAACATTTAATTTTGTGTTACTGATATTATCTGTAATAAAATTATTAATTCTATTATTATTATAATTATTACTTGTACTATTTAATTGTTACTAGTATTCTTGTTGTAGACACTGAAGTGCACGATAGATTAAAAAAGAAAAATTGATGTTTCCTTCTTAAATAAACTTGCATGTTTGAAAAAGAATGCACATATCAGTCACAGGCCTGATACGTATCGTTATATTTCCAGGCATTGAGTTCGTTTTACTTTAACTTAGCGAGCTCATCCGCTAAGAAATTGAACAACTTTAGTAGTCTTATTTTGTACCCGTTCGTTTTGCTTCGATATTTTTCTTTAGTTCACAAAATACTACGCCAACAACCAAATAAAACAAATTTTTATCATATAGTTATTGAATGTAACTTACTTATAGCTTTCTGGGTTTAAGTGTTTTTCAATGTGATCAACTAACAAAAATCTTTTGAAATATTTCTTATCACAACATATTACAAAGCCTTTTTGCTTGTGTTCTAATGTACAATGCTTCTTTAAACTGGAAAAAGTTGTTTGCTCTAACATACACACATTACAGAAAACTTTCATGAAAGTCGCAATAATTTTATCTTCATCGGCAAGTTTTTTATTTAAAGCATTAATTTCTTCTGGAGATTTTTTTTTTCGTGTAAGTTTCTCCGTTCTTTGAGAAGATTGAAGTCTACATTTGGAGTGTTTCCTTTTTTTTATTCCACTTAGTTTAAATTGTTCCTCAGTATTTAATTTTAACTTGTCCTCCTCAACATAATTATTTGAAGACAAAATGTCATTTGTTTGATTTAAATCAGTAATATTACTAGTTGCACCAATTTCATCAAAAAGATACAAATCTAAAAAAAAAAAAAAGATTAAAGGAATAAACAGCTAATATATTAAAATTCATGCCTATATACCTTCTTCTTTAACAATTGTTTGAACATTTTCTGTAATATCAAATTGTGTACTTGAGTACATTTTGTTGATTGCCTTTTTTTCAAAATCATTAAACAGGTTTTTAGGAACTTCTCCCATTTCATATTTAACTTCAATATTATCTAAAAATGTTTGATGTGCTTTTTCAATCTTAGTATAAAAGGAATTAAAACTAAATATACTATCCCAACACTTCCAACATATGGAATGGGATAAGCCATCGTCCTGCTTGGGCTAAAAATAATTTACTTAAATACATCTTTTATAATCACGAGATTAATTATGTACCTCAAACCAAAAATGTTTTGCAATAAGGAAAGCTGCATCCCTTTTTTTACCTTCATCTTCAAATAAATCAAAACCTTGTTCCACATTATTTAAACATACCCGGCAAATCATGTTAAAAATTTGAAATGAAATAAAATAACTTAACAATACGATAATACCTAACGATAACTTATATTTAAATATAAACGAAAAATTATATTAAAATAGAGGTGCATAAAAAAGTAAACATTTCATTTTTTTTATTTACAAATTACAATGTTTTCAAATTTCAAGATTTTTGTCATTTTCTGACGATTTTCAGTTTGACATATTATACATGTATTACGAAAAGGCTGTTATACACATAGATAATATATACCACTGTACAGAAATATTAACAAGTGTAAACACGGCCTATAATAGACACAGCAAAAATGTATACAAAAAATAAATCAATACATTTTTTGAATATGAATTTTTTATATATTCTTTTTTATATGTACATACATATGTACATATGGCCGTATTTTCTCATTGTGTAATGTGTTTGTGTACCTTTGATAAATGTATAATGTAGGTATATATAATTATTACATATTTATATAATTAAATGTTTCAATTAATATGTATAAAGAACAGAATTCCCCTTAAAAAAAAGTTCTATCAATCAAGTTTTTCGATTCTCCGGGTCGAGCACGGGTCCCGAGCAACACGGATAATGGAGTTTCAACTGTAAATACATACATACATACTTATATAGATTATATATTATATTCATAATTAATTATTATTTTAAGGTTTTTAAATGTTTTCTAAAATTTGTATGTCTTCTTCTTTTTGATTTATTTCATATTTAGTCGAACTGTTAACGTCCTTTATTTCATTTTTTTAGAATTTCATAAGAAAAGTAAGATTTGTTTTCGATTTTCAACCCCAATCGAATAGCCAAAATGCTACTCAATAATTTTGTCATTATTTCTTAATTTACTAAAGATGATATTACCCCGTTTCACACTTAAGCCAAGCTGCAGCAGTTTGAATTTATAGGTAAGGGGTATGAAACGAAACAAGATTTTTTCCCTATAAATTCAACGTGCTGCAGCTGCTCTAATATCAGACGGAGTATTCATTGCACTGAAGAAACGTTTAACCTCAGCGTTTGAAAACGGTAATACAATACCAGTAAAGATAAAACAAATTCTAATAATTTTAAAAAGGTATTTTCATCCGTATTTAATATTAAATTTTTTGACAGTTGACAGTTGACTCTTGTCAAAATAATGTTAACAGGCTGGTTTTCATTAGACCGATATATCCACTAAAATATGATATTAGAGCATAGGCAGAAGATTTACAAATGATGTGTGTAAAAGAGATAAAGCTAAAAAAAAATTCATTAAATAGTCATGAAACATTTGAAAATATCCAAACTCTGAATTCTGATCCTACAAATAAATTTCTCACTACCACAATAACTGATACATGGCATTTAATTGTTGTGTGAAAAAAATTAACAAACATTTTAAAATAAACAAATGTACAACATTTTTCTCTTTTTTGTTTATTAGTGAGAAACTATACTAAAATGACTTTATTATAGATATGTATTAATGAAGTACATATATTATTTTTAACAACTTTCTAAATAAAAATTTTTAAATTCTTAACTAAGTATAAATAAAAAGAATAAAAAAGAATAAAAAGGTTATGTAAATTTTTAACTGTCAATAGCCATTATTATACTGGTGCCTTACCGCGTACTGCTACTTGAGTTAAACGAAAATCGCAATCAAAAATTTGGAACTTTAAAAATTGAAAATCGCGATTGCAAAATTAAAGTTTTTATATTATATAATGCTTACATAGTTAGGCACCAGTATTAAAATTTTAATTTCCCATTTGCAACCCTACGATTTTCGATTTTCAAAGTTCCAAATTTTCGAATGTGATTTTCGTTTAGCGAAAGTAGCACTACGTAGTAAGTCACCTGTATTATTTACAACGTCATAAAAACAACAGCTCGTTATTAGACTTGTATTCTTTATAGCAGTTGTAAGTTTGAATGTGTGCATCAAAATTTTATTTTAAAAACATTCTATAAAAATATAAAATATAAAAAATTTCTGTACTTACAAAAAAATTTTATTTGCTCTTTTATATGTATTTGTATTTAACAACAGAGAATCACTTAAAATTGTATTCAAAAGTAACACGTAAAGCTCATTTTTATAAAAATTTTCTAGTTTATATAAGAGAAGGTGACTGGGAGGGTATGAAAACGCTTGTAAATAATACAGTGTAATAATGGCTAATAATAGTTTATAAGAATATAATTTTTTTCTCCCTCTTTTCCATTGGTCTTACACTACATTTTTCTCTTTCTAAAGTTGCGATAAAATCCACGAAATTCCTCATGAAAACCAACCTTAATTCCCTATATGAATAAATCTCTTTTTCGTGGTGGGGAATTTTGCAATTTGAAGAGATATAAAATTGTTACAATTTTTATTTAATTTAAATTTTTTTTTTGTATTTAGCTTTAGCATACCAAATATCCAATATTCCAAAATGTCAATTTTGAAAATCAATATGCTAGAAAATTATACAGCATAATTTTCCAAATAATAGGTCTGTCTGCGTACTTTTCTGACTAATTTCTCTAACTATTTTTATTTTGAGAGAAAAGAGTAAAATTTCACGTTTTTCTCATTTTATTGTCATTTGTAAGGAAAAGTACGCAGAAGAAAACTGACTAAGAATGTTATAGTTGACACTTCATACTTGCAATTGACATATAATGTTTGGTTATAATTACAATTGACAACAATAAGGTACAAGTTTTTTTTTCAAATTTTTTTTTAAATTCAATTGTATTAAATAAATTATTTATTATTAAAAATGGAAAAAGAATTAATTTTATTGAAAATGCTTGATAGTGATTCAGAAAAAAGAAGAATCAGAAAGTTGTAGTGGTGAGATCGAAATAAATTAAATATTAAATAATAAAACATCTAAAGTGCATTTCGTTTCTTACTCGTTTCAAAATGGCCGGAATAGAGTTCTACTTCGAGAGCAAAGCTAACTTAAATATTACAAAGTTACAAAGGTCGAACTATCAAAGTCTTATGAACTGTCATTATTATATTATTATTTCAAATTTTTATATTATAAATTTACATATTGAAATACTTGAAGACGAAATCGTTCAATTGAACTATACTTAAAACAAATTGTTTTTTAAGACTCCATTATTTGTTTGTAATAAATACATGTTATAAACGAAAACGCATAAATTTCACTCAGCGTAAGAATGAAACTCACTCTGTTAAAATATATTTTTTTGACATTTAAAAAAAATTTATAAAAGTTATTATATAAAATTTATAAATTTATAAAGTTTTTGTCCGATAAAATTTTCCTGGCTAAAACTTTATAGGAGAAGTGTGTCACGTGATCAACAATTTAGTCAGAGAAATAGTCACTCTCAGTACGCAGACAGTTTTCGGACTAAAAATTTATAAAGTTTTACATTTTTTGTAAAGTTTTTGAGTCCGCAGACAGACCTAATGTGTATGTATTGTGTATGCTAATCCTAAATATCAATAATGCTAAATATAGCATACTTTGTGCTAAAATGGCAACACTAATGTACATTTGTATGTACATGTACAACAAAATAGTGTTGTTATTTTAATCTGTTTCCAGTCAGATTTGACTGGATTTCATCTGCTAACTGGAAAAAAAAAATACATACAGCCAACTGTTTTTTTGACTGGAAATTGTTTTTGTTTAACTGTTTTTAGCAGTTTTTCAAATTGAACATTATTAATATTTTAAAAATTTTTTATGTAAATTTGTCATAAAATTTGGTTGCTTGGTGCAAAATTTTTATAAATTGGTTGGGTACAATATTTTTGGATTGTGAACAGACTCGTATTTTTCTATTGTGAACATTATGGTGATTATTTTTGTATATTGATTAATTTTGAAGTTTGACAATTTTGGTTTCTCATATTCACATATTGGCCACTTTTGCTGTTTCACTTTTGGTTTTGGTTTTACCTCTTCAAACGCAGAGGTAAAACGTATTTTTAGTCAACAACTCTTATCAACTTAATCTTATTAAGACAAAATTCAGAAATAGGATACAATTAAAGCTAACTAACAGCATTTTAATAATTCGCAATCAAATTCGCTTACAGAATGCTGCCACGATTTCGTCATACCACATAAAATAATTAGAAAAATACAGGTGCAGGTGCCGTTTACAACAACAATTTAAATTTAAGTAATGAAAATGCCGAAGTAATAGAAGCTATTAATATAATGTAGAATATGTAAAAATTAATATCGGCGCATATTTTATTTTTAAAACAAATATTCTTTTTATAATTTTATTTTTAACAAAAACCTTTATTTTAAGCACATTTGAAAAAGTGCAATTTTTATTTGTTATTTTTGTTTTATATTTATAAACAATATAAAAATATAGTTGTTTTTTTTTTGGCTTAATTGTATTGGTTTTTGTTTTGATTTATATGGATTTTAAGTATTTTAAAGTTTTTGACTGGGAATTTTTAAAATAATGTTTTGACTGTTTTTTTTAAATAGATTTTGTTAAACTTAAATACAGCCAAACAGTGAAATTTGACTTTATTTCATCTTTCTTAATGGCAAGACTGAACAAGATGTACATATGAATGAAAGAATTAAGAAAGCTGAAAAATATATATGTACATACACTTAGGCATATCTACATACATACAATACAATTTGACAAAAACAAACAATAATTATAATTAATAATTTAAAAATATTTTATAATTTTTATAAATAGATAAATATTTTATAAAAAGATAAATTTGTAAACTAATTTTTAGTAAGTTGTTTTATTTCGTTTGCAAATATGATTTGCCGTTTATGTTTAAATAATGTGGAACAAGCTTTAGATTTATTTGAAGATGAAGGTAAAAAAAACGATGCAGCTTTACTTATTGCAAAACATTTTTGGTTTGAGGTATATAATTAATAATATGTTTATTCTTTTCTGTTTAATGTTTATAATTGATATCTTTACAAAATTATTTTTAGCCAAAACCGGATGATGGCTTATCTCATTCCATATGCTGGAAGTGTTGGAATAATATACTTAGTTTTAATTCCTTTTATAATCAAGTTGAGAAAGCGCATAAAATATTTTCAGAACATATTGCTGAAGTAAAATCAGAAACTGTAGAAGTTTCAAAAAACACATTTAATGATTTTGAGACCAAGGCCGTTGAAAAAACCTCAAATAAAAAATTTCATATTACAGAATATGTTGAAACAATACTTATAAATGAAGGTATCTGTATTTAAAAATGCTATATATGTATTTATTAGGTTTATTTGTTATATCAAAATATTTTATATTAACTGTAGTTCTATTTATTATATTTACAACTGTAGTTCTATTTATTATATTTACAGTATAATTTATTATACTAACACCTTTAAATGAGGATTCAATTAGTTAATAATATTCTTAGATGCTCGTATTAAGCAAAGTGTTTTATACATCCAATTGTGTTTGATACATCCAAATTAGTAATAACAGAAATATATACCATTTACACTTCAAAAACAACCTTTTCAAAATCAAACAAAACTTTTTAATTTCAATTACGACTTAAATTAAAATAATATAAAGTTTATTTAAAATTAACAAAAAAGTTTTAAAGAAAAATTAATTAAATTATAAAAAATTAATGAAGTGGTAAACCAGAAATTGCGATGAGTGATTTTACCAACTTATTCGTTATATAGTTATTACAATCCGGTAGCGTTATAATTTTCCATCTTTCTTTTATATTTTCTAGGGCCTTGACATTATAAACCAGCGTCCATACATGTCACTCTGAACTTCAATTTTTTCAATAAGTTCTCTTAAAAAAATTAAATTTTTTTGAATTTTATCTCGAATCTGTTATTATTTTGTAATAAACTGAACCAATTAAAGTAATATTTCTATCTGTGATTGTTGAAATTATCACAATTGCTCTTTTTGAACGAGTTTGAGATTTGCGCAATTACAAATTAAATTTAGATTTAAATTTAGATTCATTTTTTTACCCTACCTTTATATAATAACTTTGGTATGGTGTTTATAACCACCAAAAGGAAGCCAGTTAGATGTGGACATGTATTTATATTCTGAATCAGGATCACCTCCTTAGTCGATTTACTAATGTCCGTCCGTCCGTACGCGCGATAACTCAAAAAATAATGATGCTATCTTGATGAAATTTATACTGTATGTTAACAATGACTAAAGTAAGGCGGGGATTGCAAATGGGCGAAATCGGACCATAGGTTCGGGTACCTCCCATACAACTCCCAAAACCGAATACGCTATATCTTCGAAATTAATAAAAATAGAAACTTAAAATTTTGTACGAGAGTCTGTTTTCCTGAATCCCTGATATCGCTAAAATTTGAGATGAATTGGAGTGGTTGTTGGGTACCTCCCACACAACTCGCAAAACCGAACAAGCATATATTTGAAATTAATAAAGATAGAGACTTCACATTTGGTATTAAGGTGTTGTTTCCTGAACCCCTGATTTGTTCAAAATTCGAGATGAATTGGAGGAGTTGTTCGGGTATCTCCCACACAACTCCCAAAACGGGACAAGCATATCTTCGAAATTAATAAAGATAGAAACTTCAAATTTGATATGAGGATGCTGTGTCCTGAATCCCTGATTTGCCTAAAATTTGAGATGAATTGGAGTGGTTGTTCGGGTACCCATACAACTCCCAAAACCAAACAAGCATATCTTCGAAATTAAAAAAGATAGAAACTGCAAATTTGATACGAGAGTGTTGTTTTCTGAATCCCTGATTTGCCTAAAATTTCAGCTGAATTGGAATGGTTGTTCGGGTATCTCCCACATAACTCCCAAAACCGAACAAGCGACCGAACAAAAATAATAAATATAAAAACTAGAAATTTGATATAAGAATGTTCTACCCTGTTCTGATGATGTCTCTAAAATTTGAGATGAATTGGGGTGGTGGTTCGGGCGCTTCACACACTTCCCAAGCCGAACAAGCATATCTTCGAATTTAATAAAGATAGAAACCTGAAATTTTGTACAAAGATTGCAAAAGCATTTTTTTTTTTTAGCTTATATTAAATACCTAACTAAAATAACATGGATTTTTAATGTAATTTGAATTTTTTAGGTGTAGGTTTAATATTATAATTTAGAGACTTAAAGATTATTTTATTAAAAATTATTTAAATAAGGTCATAACTGTGAATTCCATATTACCAAAATAATTTACAAACTAAAAAACATTATAATGCTAACCTAACATTTTATGTGTCATACTTTTAATTGCAAACATCTGTTTACATTCAGTATTATATATTTAGTACATTTTTTTTGAATATCTAATTCCATTTTAATTTATATTGCTTTGTTTGCAATTATATGTTATTATATTTTTGGTGTTAATATTTTTTTGTTATTTATAAATACGAAAATTAGAATTGGGTCAATGTATATTGCAGTACTATCCCAAATAAATTTTTGTATATCAAAGCAATAATTTAATGTAATATCACAGATAATAAACTACATATATACAGATAACTCATCACTATATAAAAAAATCATGTTCTATTTCTAAACTGACAAAAAGCTTATAAAAATAAAAATTAAAAGCAAGCTTTTTTTTCGTTTGTGTAGTTAAAATAATATTAGAAAAATTCCAGTGTATTGGAAATTAAATAAAAAATATGATGAAATATTTTTTTTGTTTTTGAATTTTATTATTTTGAAAAATATAATTGTATAGTACTTAGGTACATAAAACTTTATGTACCTACATTTTTTTTTAAATTTTTTTTTTGATATTTTCAATAAATTTTAGTACATAGCTAATAATTTTAAAAAATTTAAATTTTTAGAAATATTTTCCTAAATTCAATATTTTCAATTATATTCTTTATTGTGTATTAATAGTATTTTGAAAATCAGAGTGATGTCTCGTAAATAATGTGAATAAATAGGCAAATAAAACAAGAGAAAGCTCAATAAAAGGAGAAACAAAATATATTGTAAAATTTTAATTTTTTTTTTATAACCCTATATTGGCCATTCACGACGCCCGATAAACATATATGGGTCTAAGTGCATGTTAATAGAATCGACAACTGAACATTAGCCGCATGTCCAGTTGTCGATTATGGTTAAATGCACGGTTAAATGCATTGATGGTTAAATTTTTGACAATACTTTTCAGAATATACATAAATAGAAACTTATTACAATGTATTTAAATTAGTTATACTTTATTATCATAAAAATAAATAATTTAATGAGACAAAAGATTTTTTTTATTCTTCTCCTAAATTTTTTATTTATGGTTTTTAGAACTTGAATTTCAAGACATAAATTTTGATAAAATTTTATTATAAAAAATTGAAAAAATTTTATTTGAAATTCCATGTTTGTATCATACATTTACTTTAGTTACTACAAAACATCAGTCAAATTGTTCATTTAGTGAACTATAAACTATTATATAAAAAAACGTCATCATTTACAAGGGTTAGTAAGTTAGCAAATGACGTTAGTTGTCAGAATAGTAATTAATTAAAAATAAAATTAATAATCAAAGATTATCTATTACAATAAGATGGGCTCATAGATATATTAACTAACAGATAGGCAGCGAAGAAAATATTTTCAGCCAATTTTGAGAAACAGCTGATATAAAACGATTTGGCATATGAAATCTCAATATACAGCAAAGTTGTTGAAAGTGTAAAACGCAAAATAAATTGAAATAAATTGTAGTTTTAAGATTTGGAAAAAAAAATTCTTTTTTGTAGTTTTAGTATATTAAAATCCAAAATTTTAAAAACGATTTACTGAATCAAATAATTTGAAGCTGTAAAGAAAAGTATAAGGAATCAAAATAGGATTTTAAAATATATTATGTTTATTTTTTACAAATGTGCAACACTTAACATTTTATGTGTTATATCCATATATATATTAACTAATAGATGGGAAGTTAGGTATAGTCGTTTCTTTTCTTCTTGTGTTTTCCTATCTTAAGGTATTCAGTCAAAAAACACATATGAACATTCTTGAACATTTTTATTAAAGTTTTTTATTAAATTATGAATTCTGTCTCTAATATACTCTTTTCATTTCAAATTTGTTTTTTTTTAATATTATATTTTCAAAATCAAATTCGTCCAAATTTTCAAAACCTACTTCGTCTATTTACAAAATCAAGTTCATCAAATTTTCAAAATTAATTTCGTCAAAATGTAGAAATGTAGGTTTTTTTTTATTTAAAAAAAGAATTTGATTTTTAAAACATACAAAACTGATTTTGAAAATTTGTACGAATTTGATTTTGAAAAAAGACAAATATAATGTTGAAAAGGATAAATTTGAAGTGAAGAGTTTACATGTGAGTTTAATTAAAATCATATTTTAAATGTTCATATAATTTATATTCTAAATCTTTTTCTGTACTAATTTTACTAAAATATTTATAAATTTATTTTGTAAACTACATATCTAAATAATATCTGTACATAAAATTTACAATTAAAATACATTAGATTATACATTTTTGATATTCAAATTTCAATAAACAATTTCAAACACTTTCGATTATTACTTTTTTTAATTTCAAAAAATTTCAATTAACAATTTAAAATACTTTCGATTAATATTTTTTGCCACTATGTACTTAAATGAATAAAATTAAACAAAGTTGCATCTTTAAAAATTAATTTAAAATATTCCTATACTTTGTATTATAACAATAGATAGACACATTAACAAAGTTGCGCCTTTAAAAAAGCATAGTAAAAATACTACCGAAACAATTATTCGTTCCTTTTCTCTCTTACAGTAATTTCAATAACAGAACGGTTTTGAAACGAAGTAACCTATATTTTACCTATTTTTACTAATGGTTTTTTTTGTTTAGGTAGTTGTAAAAAATACATTAATATATGTAAAAAAAGAGTGATCCATCTGATTGTAATAGATAATTTTTGCTTATGATATAAATTTAAAAATAAAAAATTCTTATACATAGGTGGTACTTCTTGAGCCGACACACCAAGCCAAACAAACATTGTTTGACTACTTGATGTTATTTTGCTATGAAAAAAGCAAAAATAATTAAAAACCTTATTTTTGTAAATTATCAATTAATTTTAGTTTTTGTTTCCACATTTAGGTATAAGAATTATTATTATAAAAGTATGTATAAAATTAAAAAAAATGCGTAGTATTTTAATAGGAATTTTTTTTATTTCATATTATAGACCTGAATGAATAATTTTAATGATACAACAAATTATACTATTATAAAAACTAGAAAAATTCTCTATTACTAAAAAAATATTCATTTTAAATATTACATTATTTTGTAAACATATTTATCTTCTACATATCTTAGAAGCCGGAATATTCAATTTATTTTACCAAAATTTAACCGAAATTTAATTTACGTTACTACTTTCGTGTGTAAATTCAGTAAATTTCAATTAAACATTTTCTCCTAAATATAAAATATATTTGTTTATTTCTTTTACATTAAAATTTTGCAATGTGGTGCAATGGAAATGTCATACATAGTATATTATTTTAATTTATATGTGTTTAATTGAAATGATATTTCAGTACACAAGTAAGCGTTTCAAATAAAGAAAATTTCTCATATATAGTGTTTATGTACCGTTATTGAAGAATATACATAACATTTTCAAAGTACGGTTAAAGCTCTTTAATAGCAAACGCGCTGCTCGGGATCATCACAGATGTTTATTATTTTTGTTTGTATTATTTTCATTATGCAAAATTGCAAAATAATCGGGCGTGATCACTATTCAAACGAATAGCCTTAATTTTAAATTAAAAATATTATGTTCTAATAAATAATAATTTAAATGTTATATTTTTAATAATTTTTTGCAAAAATTGAGTTTCACATAACGGTATATTAAAATACTACATGACAAACCCACATATTTATAAAGTTTTGTATATATTTACAAAGTTTGTAAAACCAGCTATCGTTTGAGGTTTCCAAATTGAAAAGATGCCTTACAGAACTTGTGTTATAACAATTTAAAAATAGGGCTTTTTCGAACTTTGTAGGGCTGTAGCTCCGACAGGCGGACAGGACAGGCGGACGTAGTGAAACTAAAAAGCACATTTTTTCAAAATTTTTTGAAAATTTGCTAAAAATAACATTAGGTATCATAAATATTTTTATTTATCTAATAAATAAGGAAGAAATTCTGTTTGTTTGTTTGTTTGTTTGTTTGTGCCCTTTTCACGTAAAAACCACCAGTCCGATTGCAACCAAATTTTGCAGGAACGTTTCTACGACCCCGGAAAGTGTTATAGGCTACATCGCGTTTCGGTTCATTAACCCATTGCGGTCCGAGAGCCATTTAAAGCCGTTTCGTTTTTTCGTTGTCCTGCCTAAACGGTTTGATCGATTGAGTTGAAAATTTGGACAAATATTCTTCTTATCATTGGATGGGTACCGAAGAAATTTGGATTCAATATGTTACCCAAATTCGGCCTGGCGGGCTTCCAAAAAATTTTTTGTTTCCGATTTATGTCCAATTTTGTACGGTAGTTTTATGGTTCGAAAAAAGCGTGTGACAAATTTTTATGAAGATCCGGTAACCCGTTTGGGCACGAGAGCCGAACGAAGTTCATTAAATGTTTTTGTAGTCCTGCTTAAACGGTTCAATCAATTGACTTGAAAACTTGCAAAACTATTGCTCTGTAGCCTAAAAGTCCACTAAGTTAATTTGGTTATGTTCCATTAACCGGTTTCGGCACCAGGTCTCAATGAAGTTTTTTAATTTACTTAGTTGTCGCACTTAAACTGTTCGACCAATTGAGTTAAAAATTTATCAAAGTGTAGCTCTTTACAACAGGAGCTTACTGAGTTGATTTGGTTACGATCCATTAACCCGTTTCGGCACCAGGACTCAATAAAATTTTTCAATTTCTTTGTTGTCGCGCTTAAACGGTTTTGAATTGAACAATTGAATTGAAAATTTACAAAAGTGTAGCTCTTTACCACAGGAGCTCACTGAGGTGATTTGGTTACGATCCATTAACCCGTTTCGGCACCAGGGCTCAATAACATTTTTTAATTTCTTTGCTGTCGCACTTAAACGGTTTTACCAATTGAGTTGAAAATTTACAAAAGTGTAGGTCTTTATAACAAAAGCTTTCTGAGTTGATTTGGGTACGATACATTAACCCATCAGGCTTCAGGCCATGAAATTCTCCTTTTTTTGTTGTTCTGCTTAAACGATTTGACCCATTGAAAATTTGCACAAGTATTGCACTTTGACACACAAACTCATTCAATAAATTTTGTTGTGATACATTAACACATTTCGACACCATAGATTGTCAAAAAAAAAATTTCGTTTCTAATTTCTGTCTAATTTGGCAGGATGAATTTATGGTTCTAAATAGTGCTCCATTTCCGCACGAGCACTTATTAATAATATTTTGCCTAATTTTGTGTATTGTTATTATTATTAAAAAGATATTTCCAACACTCTTTACTTTTATCTATACTGTTTCTAATATTCCATAAAAACCTTTCAATGCAAATTTCTAATATAGAACAGTAATTAAAGTAACCTTATTAAGTATCTTAAGAATACTGTGTTTAAGTCTTAACAACATAACATTTTCGGCCGTTGTTAAAAAGCAGAAACAATCTCCTACATTAGACAATCATCATGTCATCATTCAGAAATGCATTCCTTACATGTGCTCTTTACATGTGGTCTACCTAAATAATATGCATGTGTATAACAAATAAAACAAAATATCATTGAAATATGTACATATAGTATGTATATATCTGTATATTTAAAAATACTATAAACTTAATCAATTAAATTAGAAAACATATTCACATTTCTGTACAGCATTTAATCAAAAATGAGTACATACATATTTAAACATAAAACATAATTAGAAAAACTAAACGTAAAAAAATTCTGGTTGATTTATAAAAGTAAAAAACTATCATGTATTTTTTATATTGAAAATATGTTAAACAGAACCTGAAATGTACGCATTTAAAAAGAAGTTTTTTCAAAATTTGAAGAGCTGTCGGTGCTGTAGGATCTTCAATGGTGAGGGTACATAAAAAAGTTGTTTACAACATTACTCTTTTAAGAGATTACTCTTTTAAGAGACCTATGCATAGTTAATATTTCATTGCTCTTTATTAAACAGTATATAAGTTTTGTAAACAGACGGAGGGACAGAGCGAACTTAATAGCAAATTTTTCAAAGTGTAAAAGGATAATCCATAAAAAGATGAACTGACATTGCTTACGAAAAAAAATGTATTACATTATAGTCTTTTATAATTGAAATGCGATTTTATGTTTCGATATTAACGAATATATTGTAAAAATTCACTTCGCCGTAATTGTGTGCTAATAGATAATTGATTCCTTTAAAGATTTTTTGTAGACAAATTGTCTCTAATTCTTCGCTCTGTTTATTCAATTTAACTAAATCTAATAAAAAATAGAATATAAACTAGCAGCACCTGTAAATGCATAGTAATAAGTTAACTATATTAATTAAATTATATTAACGCAGAAACAAAAGTTAATAATTTTAATTTCATAAAGCCAATAACATACTCCGGGCAACGCCGGGTACTCTGCTAGTTAAGTAATATGTATAACTTACAAATTGAAATACTAAATAATTTTAAACTTTGACATTTATGCCATAGCCAACTGAAACAACTCATTTACAACAACTAAAGTCAGCTATGTACATATATAAACACATTTTATTTTTTGTCTATGTCAGTTTTACTAATTTTTTTTTTCACTGACCACCATATTAATTTTACTATGCTGTGGCTGTCATTTTAAATTGACGGACAATTTTTGAGAACACAAACTCATTCATTTCTCATCATTCTTTTAACATAATTTCAAAATTCACTTAACAAAACATTGAAGCGTTAACATCTAAATACATATAGATCATTAATTTTGTCCAACATAACAGTATATACACAACAATATTAATGTATATGCAATATGAATGTAAATTTAACAAAACTAATTGATTTTATCCCATCTTTTTACTTGTTGTTCAGGATTTTTTCCAAAAACTGTGGATGCTATTAGAACGCATTTGGTATCTTTCCATTTGACGAAACCATAGGTAGTAAACCGATGAAATATAATACAACTATTTTTGGGAATAGTTTTACTTAAATGTAATATTACTGCCGCTCCCAAATCCAAATATTTTTCAAGCAGAGGTGTTGATGTTCCTTGGTATATTTGAAAATCGAGTACCATACCATCTGATGAAGCTATAACAATATTTTTTAACCCTACTGGACGCGGCTTGTTTTTTACATATTGTCTCAAGGATGTTGGACATCGCGCTGTATATGTTATCGTCTGTTCATCTATGGAATAATGTGTGTGTTCACGACGTAAGAAGACAAGACAGCTTTTTCTTACATCGCTTATTATTGATTGTACTTTCTACAATTTGTTATCTTCCAATGGTGGATTATTAACATCAAAATTTAATTCAACAGAGTGTATGTATTTTCTTATATCAAATAGACGATTTCTGTAAATTGCGAAAGTTACCATATCTTGCTTAAAGAGATTTTGCCAGTAAAATCTTAATTTGAGAAGCGTAATACAGCCAAAATATCCAGCCAATGGTTGTTAGTTGTTAAGACACCGGCCTTTCATACGAAAGGTCTCGGGTTCAAACCCCAGCTGGGTCATATAGATTAATAAAAAATAATAGACATTTTTCTTATAATATATAATTAATAGAATATAATTAAATTATAAATAAGTATATATGTCCTATAATTTATAAATTATAATTAATATCATATCGTAATATATAATAAAATAATAATAAAAAAATATAATTAATAATGGTCTTGTACAATAGCTACAGCCGAGCAATCAACGGCTTAGTGAAATTAATGATTCCAGAAAATGAAGCATAGTCAAATTTGAATAATAATTAGTGGAGCTCTATGCTCCTTATAGGAGTGGCAAGAAAAAAAAAAAAATAGCAAAAATACAAATGAGCACCAAAAATTTTTTTTAATTTCTGCAGCATCAGTATAACTGTGCGACTATATCGTAATGCTCTTTTTTGAAATATAGTTCGAAATGTTCTAATGGCAAAAATTTTTGTCCGCTTTTGCAATTTCATGTTAAATAGGTAAATTTAAAATTGTTAAATCTTTCTTTCTCCAAATTAATTTTCTCGGCCGTATGGATGTAAAAGAAGATGTTGGAATTTCGTTTGCAATTCGCTATTAAGGTTTTTTTTTCGAATATTTGTTTAAGATCGTCGGCATTTTGCAAGTCTAAGTTTTCATCTTCGAAAAAAGTAATCTATTCTAATTCACCTAGATCTTCTTGATTTAATTTGCGAGAATGGAGAAGAGTATTTAAACATTTTTCCTACTCATCATCTTCTTTTGCAAAATCACCTTCTTCGTCGTTGCCTGTTGATCTGGCAACTCTAATTTGAATTTACATTATTTATATCATACACATATTAACTATTAATATTGTTATAATCATTGTAATTCTCATTTGGAGTATTACTGAGTATTACTATAAATTTATCATTATATTTGAATTCAATATTTGTAATACATTGTATACCTTTCTTTTAGTTTTAAATAAAATCACTCTTAAGTCTAGTTTTGTAACAACAGGTTATGCGCCCAGAGACACACAAAAAAAAAAAATTTTTTTTTTATATTAATAGCGGTTCAAGAACACATGTAAAAATTTAAAGAACTATAAAAAAGTTAAAAAAAAAAAAATAATCCTATTTTTTTCTAATCATCCTAAATTTAATTTAATACTGAGTGTAATTAAAATTTAAAAAACATACTGAAAAACATTTTAAATGAAAATTTTTTTTTGAAAATAATAAATTAAAGCAGAAAAGTTAATACGTATATATTATATGCAATACATATTTTTTTTTATTTGACACATAAGCAATTACAATTTTTGGGAATAATTAAAATTTGAAATCACAGTCTGTGTGACAAAGGAAATTAAAATAATTTAAAAGAAAAAAAAAAACCAATTGAAAATATGTTATATCAAAATACTATTAAAATAGAACAACTAACTCCAGACAATTATGATACATGGAAAATACTAATGGAGTCTCTACTTATAAAAAATGATATGTGGGAGTACGTTCCAGGCGAGCATGAAGCCCTAAAAAAATGAAGAAAACACTAAAACAGAATATACAAATTGGATTAAAATGGACCGTAAAGCACGTGCAGATTTACTGTTGTCAATTAGTCCACCATTGTTGAAGGATATAAAGGATTGTATTTTGTCTAAAGATATATGGAAAAAGTTAAAACAAACATATGACTCAAAAGGACCAGCGCGAAAGGCCACATTATGGAAACAGTTAATAATAAATAAAATGTCAAGTGAAAACACCATGCCTCAACATTTGTCAAAATTTTTCGATATTGTCGACAAGCTTCGATCAATAGATGTAATTGTCGATGAAGAACTAATATCAATTTTACTTTTATATAGCCTTCCAGATCAATATGAGCATTTCAGGATTGCAATGGAATCAAGGGATAATTTACCTGACCCTACAACCCTAAAAGTGAAAATTTTAGAAGAGTACAATGCTCGAAATATGCAGCAAAATCCGGATTCTGAAGCTTTATTTGTAAAAGGTAAGCGTCATGAAAACAACAAAAAATTTTCATTCAACCGTTCACCTAATTTTTCAACAAATTCAAATACCCGATATCCTAGAAATCAGAAAAATAATATTATTTGCTACAAATGCAGAAAATATGGTCATATTGCTGAACAATGTCACAGTAAGTTTAAAATAAATTTTAATAAAAAAGAAAAATCTATTTTGGCTACCGAAGAAGCTTATTTAGTTAAGCATAATGCAGTTTTACGAATCAAAAATCAAAGTTACTCATCAACAAACAATAAGACATTTTGCATTCTCGATAGCGGCGCTATATCACACATTTGTACAAACTTAGATAATTTTGGTTATATAAACAATACAAAATCTCATCTTTATTTAGCGGATAATAAGAAAGTCGAAGTGAGAGGGAAATGTATTGTAAAGTTAAATAATAATTTAAAGTTATGTGAAACTCTATACGTTCCGGATTTACGAGCAAATCTCATATCAATAAGTAAAATCACTAGTCATGGTTACGAAGTAATTTTAAAAAAAAATAAAGCTTTAATTATTAATCAAAATAAAAATATTATATTAGAATGTATTAAAGAGAAAAATTTATACTATGTAAATAACAATTATAATTATTATAATAATAAAATAACTAATTATAACAAAGTAAATTTAGCTTACAAACAAAATGATTTAATTTTATGGTATGCGCGTTATGGTCATCTCAACTACAAAAGCCTAAAGGACATGATCAAAAATGAAAAAATTAAAGGAATTAATAAATCAGTAATTAATATAAAAAATGAACCAACTTGCATTATATGTGCTCAGGGAAAACAAACTAGACTTCCTTTTGAAAATAAAAATCGAATTAAAAGTAAATATCCACTTTTCTTAATACACAGTGACGTTTGCGGTCCCATAAGAACTTCATCGCATGGTGATGCAAAATTTTTTATAACGTTCATAGATGACGCTACTGGATGGACGGAAATTTATTTCATGGAGCAGAAAAGTGAAGCACTAAATAAATTTAAACTATTTCACACACAGGTTGAAAATTTTATTGGTCAGAAAATTAAAATATTACGCACAGATAACGGCACAGAGTACGTAAACTCTGAGTTCAAAAATTACCTACAACAATGTGGCATTCAACATCAACTGACTGTGAGTTATACACCACAACAGAACGGCGTAGCGGAACGCAAAAATCGAACTATTTTAGATATGGCGAGATGTTTACTGCTGCAGTCGAAGTTACATATATCTATATATCTATGGGCTGAAGCTGTATCAACCGCCAATCATATACGAAACAGATCCGCATCTAGAGCTTTAAACAACGAAACACCGTATTTATTTATTTTTATTTATTTAATTATATCTCCAAAACAGCTTTAGAGCTCGTACAGAGTATGTGCATTACATTCTTACAAACTAGTCATTATAATAGTAGTATATAGTAATATTATTAGCAAAAAAAAAAAATACTTAATAACAAATGCAAGAGAATGAAAAAATATTAGAACTTCAGAAAAATCATAGCAAAATTTAAACTACATTATAGTTAATATATTTAAATAAAAGAATTCATTATTAAAAATTAAAAATTAGCAGGTGCTTCATTTGTTTATTTTTTTTATTATTTTTTTTTTTTTTTTGCAGAAGTCTTGTTTTTTATTTTATTAATTCTAACTATAATGTTTTTATTTTTGACTTTATGAATGGCATATCACATGTTTTTAATTCATTTGGCAATTTGTTAAATGTTTTAATTGACGTATAATAGATTCCGTCTAAGCCATTGAATTTATTTTTGCGATTCGTGTTACGTATTTGGCTTGCTTTACGGGTATTATGGCTGTGTATTTCCATGTTGTGTATTAACAAGGTATTTGTATTTATTAATTTATTTTGCATATTAAATATTTGTATGGCTTGTGACATTTTTTTATGTAGTTCAATTGGTAATATTTTTAACAGTAGATGTATTTCAGCTGTTGACTTTCGTCTTTCAAATCCATAGAGGTTTTTGATGGTATTATTTTGAATACGTTGTATCATATTCAAATTTTTTGAGAATGTATTTCAGATTATGATTTCATAGGTGATAGTCGAATGAAAAAAACAATAATATATAGATCTTTTAGTTGCTAGAGGAACTCTGTTCTGTTTAATTTTTAGCATACCAGCAATTCTTCTAGCCTTTGCTGCTATCTCGCTACATTGTTGATTCCATTTTAATTCAGAGTCCATGGTCAGTCCAAGATACTTATACACGTTGGTTTCTTTAATATTCATATTTTTAAACATTATATTTAGTGATGTATTTGTTGTATTTTTTATTATCATATATTTAGTTTTGCTTATATTTGCTGTTAACTTTAATTTGGACATCCACTTACTAACTAATTGTATATTTTTATTCATTATTTTTTCTAAGTCTTCGTACCTATTTTCCATGAATACTATAGCTAGATCATCAGCATAAAGAAAAGCTTTACCATCTAGTTTTAATTTTGAGAAGCTGCTTATGTAGCACGAGTACAGTGTTGGTCCCAAAGAGCTGCCTTGAATAACTCCGTAAGTTATATCTGTAATTTGACTTTTAAGTTGTTGACACTCAACATATTGCTTCCTTCCATTTAAATAGCTTTCGAACCACATATATTCTTTTCCCAGAATTCCACATTCGAATAGTATACGTAATAATATTTTCCTATCAACCGTATCAAAGGCTTTTGTAAAATCGAAAAATACAAAGGATACCTTTTTTCTATTATTTATACCTTCTTGGATGTATGTGATCATATCGAATAACGCCGTATTTGTATTAGAACCCTTTTTAAAGCCATATTGTCGATCATCTGCAAAATTATTGTCTTTTAAATATTTAGTTAGTTGAGTATTCACATATGTTTCAATGATTTTATTAAATATCGAAGCTATTGAAATGGGTCTGTAATTGTATACATTGTTTTTGTCTCCATTCCCTTTATAAATTGGTATAACTTTATTTATTTTTAGTTCTTCAGGCATAACACTTTGATTCAAGGATTCATTGATTAATTCACTTATGTTTGCTGCTAGTTCATCTTTGCATTCTTTTATAACCTTTGTTTGTATTCCATCATAACCTGTTGCTCCTGTATTTGGTAACTCGTTTATTAGTTTCTTTGTTTCATAATTCGTAATCATTTTGAATCTAAATCTACTTGATGTTCTATTTATTGGTAGATACACGGTGTTAAAATTTTGTGCCAAATCACTGCCAAAATGTGTAAAGTATTTATTAAAATTGTTAAGTTTTGCCAATTTATCTTTGTTGGAAAGTTGTTGTTCCGCAAAGAAATCGTTTCGATTACTGGTCTTATTTTTAATTATATGCTTTATGTAATTCCATGTTTTTTTCGGATTACCTTCAGCAGTTTTGAAGATGTTGTTGTCATAAATCATTCTTTTTTTTATTTTTATTGCCGTGTATTTATATTTATAATTTATATTTTTTATGAATATATTCATCATTATAATTTTTTACATGTTTTCTATGCCAGTATTGCTTGATTTTATTAATATTTACACATTCATGATCAAACCATGTAGGTACGTTTTTATTCGCAGTTGACGATATTTTTTATAGACGATATGACGATATAGTTATGGACAGGAAAATATCCGAACATAAAATATTTTAAAATATTTGGTACTTTAGCATATGTTCTCAACAAAAACCCTAACATAAAAAAATTCGAAGCAAGATCAGAACCATATTATTTAGTAGGGTACTGTGAAAATTCCAAAGCCTATAGATTATATAGTAAAGAAAAACGAAATATAATAAAAAGCAGAGTAAAGTTTATTAATGAGCCCGAGCAACAAACTTTTACCAATGAAAGAAAAACGGAAATTCATGATTTTGATATTGAAAAAAAATATGAACTGGAGATACGCAAAAATATGAACTGGAGATACGCAAACAAGAAAAGTACGCAATTTTAAAACCAGGCATGAAAATCAAAAAGAAAAAAGTAATATAAATGAAGAAAAACAAAATGAAAATTTTACAGAAAATGAAAAGTGTAATAAAAATGAAGATGTAGAATTGTGTGAAAATTTCCAAAGTTGTGATGAAAATAGTGGTCAAAGTATAGAAGATAATTATTTAGCATTTGAAAATGAATTTAGAAATTATTCAGAAATTTAAAAAAATGAATATAAAGATGAATGGATGGAAGCGATAAAAAATGAACTTCAAGCTCATAAGAAAAACTGCACTTGGGAAATAATAGAAAAGCCGCAAAATGAAAAAATAATAGGTTCTAGATGGTTTTCACCACAAAAACTGACAAAGATGGGAATATAATAAAAAGAAAAGCACGGTTGGTGGCTAAAGGATGCAGTCAAAGGCCTGGCATCGATTACGATGAAACTTATGCTCCTGTGGCGAAATACAAGTCGATCCGTATCTTAACTGCCGTTGCAGCGGAATGGAATTTAGATTTGTACCAGTTTGATGTTGTCACAGCTTATCTTAATGGCAACATAGATGAAACTATCTACATGAGCATACCAGATTTTTATGACGAAATTGAAAATAAGAAAAATAAAGTTTGTAAAATCAAGAAGGCAATTTACGGACTAAAACAAAGCGGGAGAGCATGGTTTAAAAGGTTAGATTATCAGTTAAAAGCAATGAATTTTAGACAAATGAAAACCGAACCATGTATATATGTATTAAAAGAAAATGTTGAATTAATGATACTTACAACTTACGTCGACGACATAATCGTAGCAACAAATAATAAAAATAAAATTAAATGGTTCAAAGACGAAATGATGAAATATTTTCAAATAAAAGAGATTGGTCCTTTAAATAATTGTTTGGGTATTGAATTTAAGAAAACAAATGATGGATTTTGTCTTACTCAAATAAAATTTATTAAAAAATTGTTAGCTTCATTTAACATGCAAAGTGCAAATACAGTTAAAATACCTATGAACCCAGGTGAAAAATTATCAAAAGAAATGTGTTCTAAATCATCAGAGGAAATACAAAACATGGCAAAAATACCATATCAGAATTTAATTGGTTCGTTATTATATTTATCTGTGACGACACGACCGGATATTTCCTTTACTGTAAATTTTTTAAGCAGGTATAATACAAATTATGGTATCCATTGGACAGCAGCAAAACAGGTATTGAGATATTTGAAACAAACTATTAATATTGGTTTAAACTTCAAAAGATCTGGGAACGACATAATGGGTTATGCAGATGCTGACTGGGCATCAAATATTGATGATAGAAAATCGTGCACTGGTTACGTTTTTAAATTGGCAAATGCTACAATATCATGGGAAGCTAGAAGACAAAAAACTGTGGCTTTATCGTCTGCCGCGGCTGAATACATGGCGTTAACAGAGTCCGGAAAAGAAGCAATATATTTAAAAAACCTTTTATATATATCGTATCGTATAATCCAATTACTATACATAACGATAACATTAGCGCACAACACATCGCAAACAATGCACTCATAAACAACAGAAGTAAACACATATTACAAAACCTCTACCGAATGTTAAATTTGAAGGATGTAGGAAACAACTTGGTCTAAATTAAAATTTTCGTTGCAGGAGGTGTGTTGATCTGGCAACTCTAATTTGAATTTACATTCACTAATATATATATATGTATACTAATTTGAATTTACATTATTTTATATCATACACATATTAACTATTAATATTGTTATAATCATTGTAATTCTCATTTGGAGTATTACTGAGTATTACTGTAAATTTATCATTATATTTGAATCCAATATTTGTAATACATTGTATACCTTTCTTTTAGTTTTAAATAAAATCACTCTTAAGTCTAGTTTTGCAACAACAAACACTTCCATGTCTGAATTTTTATTCATCAACCGAAAGAGATTTTACATATCTTTGGGATCAGACACTTTAAATATTTCTGTTAAAAAATATAAAGAAAACTAAAAAAAAAGATATAAGAAATATATTTTCAATAATTTAAAACTAAATATAAGTTAATATAAATAAGTTATTTTAATGTGAAAAATCCCAACTAACACAATTATTGCAAAATCCCAAATTGTTATTTTAATGTAGAAAATCCCAACTAATTCTGTATGCACACACATGTTATTTAAATGTTGAAAATCCCAACTAACAAAATCGTGTGACTAAAAAAAATATGTATTTATAATGAAGTAAATCCCAAGCCAACCCACAAAATGTTAGTTACTTTGTGACGCCATCGTTCTGCTTATTTGAGCAAATCTGAATTTTGTAATATGGTAAATTTTGATTTTTAAACTATTTTCTACCTGAAAATTACACATAATTTAAAAAAACATATTATTTAAATAAAATATATAAACAAATACTTTATTACTTTGAATCACTCATATCCTACTGCACTGCAACACGTAATAAACCATATTAAAGCAAAATATTTTTACCAAAGATTATCTGTTATAATAGGATGAGCCACTCTCACCACGTGACCAAATTTTTCTATGCTTCTCGAAAAGACAAAAAACAAAAAAAAAAAAATTGAAAAAAATAGATAGTTATCATGTGAAAATAGGATTTTAAAATATATTATATTTATTTTTTACAAATGTTGAACCACTTACATTTTATGTCTTATATCAAATTCTTTACCATTTTTTTTTTTAAATAAAATTTTTTATTAAATTATGAATTCTGACTCTAATATATAGTTTTATAAAATAAGATTTATTACATTCATTATAAGAGGCATATAATTAAAATCATTTTTTATGTGTAAAAAGAGAGTGGCTCATCTTATTGTAATAGATAATCTTTCACAGAAAACAAATATAAACAAATTATCTTAAATTTCAAATGATAAACGTTATATATTTCAAAATCAAGTGTGTAATCATAAAAATTTAGAATAGTGTGCGAGAGTTTTTTGTATAGAATACACAGTTTTTTGTATGTAGTAATATCGGCCGTAATTTTTTTTTATAGTGCATTTCTGAAAAATGAAATCTGAGAGCTCATTTTATTCAGAGCGTGCTCAGATCTATTCCGTGATTTAAAGAAAAAGCGCATATTATTGGACAATATATGAAACCACCAAATGATTGTTTTCCAAAAAAGTGTAGCCAAACGGTTTTAGACATATGTAGTTTCAATAAAAAAAATAATTTTGTAAAATAATATAGATAATAATAAGAAATAATCTATAATATGGTATAGAAGAAAAAACTATTATTGTATGTTACTGGCGTCATGAAGATAAAGCCAGAAAACATAACCTTGGTTCTAAACTTCTGTTTATACCTATCATTTTGATTGTTGCTGTTATTCCTCATATTTAGAATATGGTTTCTTAAAAATTGAATTAATGATGCACGCATTAAGATAAAAAAATAATTTAAAATAACGACTAAAAAATTTTATGTTTAAAAAAAAAAAATTAATTAATTAACCTAATTTTTTATGTATGGAAGTATGCCTCTTTATCAGACTTTAATTTAAAAACAATTATTTATACAAACATAAATAAGTAACAGTTATTTGATAAATACAATGTTTGCCTTCCTATTACACAGTAAAATATTCTTTTTTAATCCCAACTACTAATCCCACTATCGTTTCACTATCGTTTGAGAAACAGTAGATGGAATAAATACGATTAAATTAAATTAGCGTTTATTTACCAACTACCTCTTCAGTGCTGTCTACTCCCTTCTGAAAGGCAGATAAAGAATGAAAACACAATGTTGAGTGACGTGACCTAATGATATCTGGCTTTAAGAGTTTGTAGAGGTGCTTTTTTATAAAATGATGACCAAAATATACTAGATTACTGACGTCCAAGCGGCACTTTATTTTTATTTAACTTTCAAAATACATTTTGTAGTTGTTTACATGAGATCAGCCTATGAAAAATATTTATTTCAAAACGGAATAAAATTATTACTATGTAAAAAGTTAAATTAAATAAAATTAAAAAAATGAAGAATATACCATTAAATTGAGGAAATAAACAAGTTTCGTTAGTTTGAAATTTGTTAGATGTTAACAGAAATTCCGGTTTAGTATTTCAGAATTAAAACATTTTGCCTAAAATAAAATTTTGCTAACACAATATATAACCACATTTAACTTTATTTTTAGCTGATTTTGATAGAATAAGTGAAACTAGTAGCATTCCTGATATAAATCAAAGTGAGATTTCTTCTATAAGTGATTATCTTGAAGGTGAAAAATTAATATCAAGAGTTGAAGTGAAATCTGACTTAATTAAAAAAGGCAAATATAAATTTCAACCTAAATCTCGAGAAACTGAAAGGCAATCTCGAAAGAGAAAATCTCCTGATGACATTAACGCTGTAAATAAAAAACCTGCTGATGAAGATAATATTACTGAAAAATACATTAATTCAAAAAGCTGCAAGTAAGTTACATTTAATTATTGAGTACTGAAATAATTTATATAATATGTATGCATATGTACGTAAATAAATAATACTGCATCTACAATGCACGCTTTCGTTACGCTCTCTATACACAACTTGAAGTGCCAAAATAGAGTTAATGTATTAAATTGTGCGAAAATTGCTGAAAATGCTGTTCACTGCTGTGACGCAGTTATGAAAAAAGTTGTTCAAATTTTAACTTTTTTCGTTTTCTTTACGCATTGAAGTGTCAAATAACTGAATAGAATTAAAATAAGATAAAGAGAAGCCATTTTTATTAAGTATATTTATTATGTAAATACATTTTATAAATTACGATTTCATTGTGGACACTATTTTGTAGACTGCGTTAAGAGAGCGTACCGAGAGCGTTGTTTGTAAATGCAGCATAAAGCCTAGTGTCACACAATATTGTCTTACAATATTACATTATAAGTTACTACAAAAATATAGACAAATGAATAAATTTGAATATATTTATTGTAAAAAAATACCGAACAGTTTAGGGCTATATCATTTTAATGAAAAAGCTATATCATACAAATATTTTATTTCAAAAAATCATTTACGTGAAATTTAATTTTAATTTTTCAAGCACAAAGTATATAGGAACATCACACATATACATTATATCATTAATTTATTACGTATTTGACTGCATTTGTATAAAAATAATATGTAAAAAGAAGGAAGCTTAGAAGAGTGGATTAATAGAGTCAGCTATGTAGTGATTGGAAAACGTGTAAGAAAATTATCAGGAAGCAAAAGTTCTTGCACAACAGCCTTGTCGAGAAGACAGCTTCGCAAAAAGATAAAATGTTCTTAGACGTTTGTTAAAAGCCTTGATGTTAAAATTAGTGGCTCTTTTTTGCCGCCTTTAAATTATCATTGACTGTTATGACTATTATAGTTAGGATTGTGATTTTGTATATCATATATTATAATTATATAGAAAATAACTATATGATAGCTAATGACTATTATTAGTTAGGATGGGTATATTCTTGTAAGTTTTATAACCATCTATTTCTCGTCTTGCACTTTTCCATTCTTTATATCTGAAAAACGGTTAGAGATAGAGGAGAAGTTATTAGGTACTAATTATAGGACTTGAAAAGCTGTCTCGAAATATGCTATAAAAAGTACCCCAAATACATGGTGTTTCAAAAGAAAATTGAGTTTGAAACATAACTTTTTCATTTTAAATCATTTTGAACTTTCATAACTTTGTAACTCTTAGGTATATGGGGTCATTAGTACACAAAAATTAAAGCTGACAACTTATTCTACAAAATGGATTTTTTATCTCTCTATAGCAAGCCGTTGAAAAGTTATAGATTGTTTTATTAAAAGTCTCTATAAAATCTTTAATCCCTCATATCTCGAAAAGGGTCCACAATAGACCTCTCCCTCCAATACAATTTTTTGTTTGTTTTAATGCCCCCAATCGCTAATTGCAGTGCGCGTACTTGAGTCCCAGACACTCTGTATATAATTAAATTTTGAAAATTACGGAATTGTAGGAGTAACAAAAAAGTGGTAGTAAAACTTATTTAAAAAAAAAATAGTAGTATATATGCTACAATTGTAGTAGGGTGCCAGCCCTGGTTGCCATTGTGCGTTGTATTTTATGTGTGAAAAATTCGGTGTTAGCATTCAAACAAAACCTGTTTATCATTCACCAGAGCCAACAATAATGGAAGACCGTGACATCGAAATCTTTGAATGTATATATTAGTGCAAATTTTCAATGTATTTTGAAAGAAAACTAGGAAAAATTACATTTTTTTTCAAAATTACAAATTTTTTTTTATTTTTTTAAAAAAAATACCAAAATGGGCATGAATTTCATATAAAGTATTTTTTGTAAATATGCCTCGAAATGTTCTAATTTTTTTTTATTTCAGATACCTTATTAATTGCCCAATTCAACAAGTAGGTTTTTAACTTTGACCAAAAAATTTTAACCCCTTTTTTAAGCAAATTTGTAACCCTCCAATTTTTTTAAATTTCTTATTGCATCCATCTTGCTACTGTCAAAAAAAAAAATGAGTAAATTTTTTTTATAAATTCTGTGCACATAACCTCCATTTAATATGGAGTTTTTATGTATTTTATGTCATTAAGAAAATATGAAATATACATAAATATGAAGCTTGGAGTTTCTTCTTTATACTTGTAAAAAAATAAAATTTCAAATCTCATTTTTCAGTACAATTATGGACAGAAAAAGAAAGGAGGTTCCGATTTTTATGTAAGTAAATTTTTGTATTTTTGTTAGAGTAATAAAAAAAAGGTGTAGTATTTAGTATTAGTAATAAAGTAGCTTTAGAATAACATAATAAAATATATTGAAGATAAATTTAATTTAATTAGTTTATTGAATTTAAATTTGTAATTTTTAGTTTTATTTTAACTTTCAATTTTATTTCAATTTTGAAAGATGAATCAATAATTGTTGGTATTTGAAATAAAATAAAATTTCTGGTTTTATTTAAAAGTTAAAGCTTTAGTTTTTTATTTAGTTTTTATTTATTCTATTACTCTTTTTAAATATAATGGTTTGAAAATGTGCGCTTTGTGGATGTAAATCCAATTATAATTCTTACATGAACTTTTCCCAACTTTTAAAGTTCTAAAAAATTAACGATTAACATTATGGATATTTAATTATGTTATATAATTTTTATGCACTTTTGTCTTACAAATGTGTGCACTAGGCGTATTTGGGATATGCACGTAAAAAAAACGCTCCATATTCCCTACCTCATAGGTGGTGTGGAAATGAGAATAATTTTAATATATCACATATTTAAATATTTATTTTTTATGTATATTTAGTTTATTTTATTAATAATAGTAATTTTTTCTTTTTAATTCAAATTTTCTAACTTAATTTCTAACCCAAAATTCTTGATAAAATTGGTTATGCGAATTAATTTTATTATTGCCCATACTGTATCAAAAAGCACTCTCATTCACGTTTTGTTAAGGAGCTTTAACCGTGGGAAAATAAATGGAGGTATTTTTTTTAAAACATAATTTTTTAATTAAAACATTTAAATATTTTAAATTTGAATACATCAAAAGATGTGTTAAAGATGAAATTTTATGGTGGCCTTTGGAAGAAATTTAAAAAAATGATTATTTTTTAAGTTATTAAGGTTTATGCTTTACCACTATTTCATTTTTTACTATTTCCATAAGAATACGTGTAAATTTTTAAGAAAGCCTTACCATTATTTCAAAGCCCTCTCTCTATGTCTGTGAAAACAATATCGTAGGTTATGCATTCACTTATTTTTTATTTGGTGAAAGTACTTTTTATTTGGTGTTTTAGTTGGTTTTAGTGTGAAAGAACAACAAAAAATTTCAAATATTTTGATAAAAAAAAAAGTTTAATATAAAATTTATAAAGTAAAACAAAAAAATTTAAAAGAATGTAGACTTTTATTTTACTGAAAGTAGCAGTAGTGATGAGGAAAATCGTGAAAGGAATATTTTTCGTAGAATAAAGAAGGCGATTACGTAACTCTTCGATCCTTTGGAATTAAATGATATCAGTAATTGTTTTATTGTTAATTTTTTTTTAATTTAGTTGATTTTTCGTATGTTTTATAGATTTGTAGCCCGTCAAAATGTGTTTTAAGGATTGACTTGATTTATTGGAACCAAAGTTTAAGTTACGAAAATATAATACAAGCGTACCAAAACCAGTGAAATTTGCGTGTCTCCTGCGGTTTTGTGCTCATGGATCATATGAAAAGAGCGTTGGGAATGATTTCATCCTTGTATTACAATAGAAAAGGTTATTCAAGTCCAAATGTTATGATTGTAAGTTAAATTAATTCAAGAATTCGTAACATGTAGGTAACTGACAACTAAAATTTTCAGATTTTAGATCGCCCGATATGCGAGTGCGATATATGCAGGGTCATGCCGTGATTCTTTGGTGTTGAACATGTCTCGTATTAAAACTAAAATAGAAACAGCTAGATTTACTCCTTTCCGGAATAACCAAGAAAATTCCTTGAGGCAAATTTTAACCGATATCATGCACAAGCAAGAGGGATAGTCGAGCGCACGATAGATATTTTAAAAAATAAGTTTAGGTGTTTACTAGATGCCCAAGAATTGTATTATGCCTTAGAGAAGTGTACACAATTTGTAAATGTTTGCGTAATGTTACTCAATATTTGTATGAAATACAAAGTACCACTTGATAGCAATATAGTATAATTCACCGAAGATGAACCAGGTTTTCAAGAATGGGACGAAATAGAAAATAGTGCGAATATTCTAGACCTCAAAGAAGCACAACATAAGATTTAGAGTTATGAATTCGCTTTAAAATTGTGTTCTGTAAAATATTTTTATGTAAAATTGATAATTTTGACTTCTTTTTTAGTAAAACAACATTCATATTTAATTTTGTTAAACAAAATATGTATATAAAAAACTTTTATTTTAATAAAAATATGCGTGATATTATATATGTACATGGATTAGTTTTATTCGGTTTATAACACATACAACACAGCATACAGTTAACTAATCTTTTTTTTTTGTAATTTAAAAATTGTTTTATTGTAATACATTTTTAAATTTTATGTTAATGAATTGTAATATTATATAACTAGAATGAATAAAATTTATTTAAAACTAACAATCTAATCTAAATTACTTACAAAAACCTACATTAAATTACCTGTATTAAAATTATTATTTATCCTAGTATAGCAATATGTACTTTACAATATGCATACATACAATTTAATTTATTTAGAAAACCTTATTTTTTCAAGGCTAAATTCTATATGAAAGAAAAGAATGCAAGACGATTATATTTAAAATTAAAAAAAACTAATTTAGTATAAAGTAAAAGATGAAAAACTTGCATATTCATATATACCGCGACTATTTGGGGCACAGCCTTATTTTTATTTTCTGTACTAAAAAAATTGTTCTACTTGGCATGTGTTATATTTAGTTTTTGCTACTACCTAACGAGTAATCACATTTCACAAATAAAAATTCACAAAGAATAGGTACGAATTATTTACGAAACACTCAACAACAGATAATTTTAAAAATAATGCAACTGTGCCGCCGACTTTTGCAGTTATTAAAAGTATTTGAGAATGAAACTCTGTATTCTCAAATACCACATTAGCTTAAACTATTAAATTAGCAATATTTTTTTAACTTTAAAATTGTGTATGTGTTCACTGTATATGAGAATTGAGAAAATCACTTGGTAAGTTTTAGAATATAGTATTGATAATACCTGTACCTGATAAAATTTAAAAACTTAAAAAACAAATATTTTTTATTAAGTATAAATTATTGCCGAATTTGCAATTTTTGTTATTATGATTTACCTGTAGAATTATTATTGGAATTAACTTAATATTTTTTATGTATTTCAAAATAAATATACAGGATGGTCCAGATCATGCGTATCAGCTTTTTAAGAAGGGAAGGAGTCGTTATTTTAAAATATAAAAATAAAATATCAGCAAAGTCGGGAGTTCTCTATCGATTGGTGATATTTTCACCTTCCGGAAAGGACCGGAATCCGGATCCGGTAAGGGTATACGTTTTTTAGATCGGAAATTCACCAAAATCGAGCTTTTCTAATGGGAATGGGTATTTTTCGATGAAAATTCAAATTCTACGTCAAAAAATCAAAAAACTTTTGCCTGAATATTTTTTTTTGTTTTCTAACTGTTTCCCTTTAAAATTAATAAAAATAAAACAAAAGTCTTTCATATTTTTCCTTATAAATTTATTATTTAAATATTTATAATTATTTAAATATATTCCTTAAATATATTTGTACATAAAATAATTTTGTACCCATATATTCTGAATATGAGCCAAATCGGAGCATAAATACAATTTACCGAAATATCTTGACCCCATTATCCCAAAATTAGCAAAAAATTATGTTGCTACATGACTTGTTTTACTTATCCAGCTACATCAAAAAAAAAAAATTTAAAATTTAAATACAACAGGGTGGCATTAGTTAAATTATCACAATAATTTTTTAAATACTAATATTACGTACTTACCTAGTTTATTTTTGTCGAACTCTAAAAATTATTGCTTCAATTTGAATTTTTGCTTTCGTACAGTTTTTAATAATAATGGTGACAGGGGCCAATGTGTCTGGTATTTAAATTGCTAAACAAATGTATAGGGTGTTCAGAATTGAGGTATCATTTTGATTTTGCCGCCATTTTTTTTCTACCTGGAATTTTTATACGAGGTTTCTTTAGGTATATTCTAAATACATTCCGGTTAGTTATGGAACTTTACACGAAGGAACAACGTGTTTTTGTTATTACAACATTTTTTGAAAATGGTAAAAGTTTTCAAGATGTAATTAGGAAATTTCGAACAAAATTTGGTAGAGAAAATGCTCCAACAAACCGTGCCATCAAGCTAATGGTTGATAAATTTCTAGAAACTGGATCTGTTCTTGATAACAGAGGCAACATTTATCAACGTAGTGGCCGTTCAACCGAGAATGTAGCAGCTGTGAGCAGAAGTGTTGAAGAAGATCCAAAAACTTCCATTCGTCATCGTTCGCAGCAATTAAACATCAAACCATCCACATTATTCAACATTTTGCATCGTGATCTCCATTTAAAGGCTTATAAGATCCAGCTGACGCAAGAATTAAAACCAACTGACCATGCATTACGTCGGCAATTCGTTTCTTGGGCAATCGAAAAACAAGAAGAAAATGAGAATTTTTTTAACAAAATAATCTTCACCGACGAAGCTCATTTCCAGCTCAATGGCTACGTCAATATACAGAATTGTCGCATTTGGGGTGAAGAGAATCCAAGGGTTATCTTAGAGCAACCAGTACATCCACAAAAGGTTACGGTTTGGTGTGGTTTGTGGTCAGGAGGAATCATCGGACCTTATTTTTTTGAAAACGCAAATGGAAATGCGATTACGGTCAATGGAAATCGCTACAGGAAGATGATACGAAGCTTTTTGTGGCGGGAAATTGATGATTTGGACGTAGAGAATATGTGGTTTCAACAGGACGGTGCCACTTGCCACACAGTAAGAGAAACAATGGATCTTTTGAAGGAAAAGTTCGAAGATCGCATTATTTCTCGTAGAGGAGGAGTGATGTGGCCACCAAGATCGTGCGATTTGACACCGTTGGATTTTTTTTTGTGGGGTTTTGTGAAATCGAAAGTGTACAGCAATAATCCCACAACAATTCAAGAGCTTAAAAACAACATTATCGAGCAGATTTCAACCATTGAGAACAGTTTATTGAACAACGTTTTCATTATTAACCGGAACCTATTTGTAATAAATTAAAATAAAAATATATTTAATATTTCAAAAAAAAAGTATTTTTTTATTAAAATTAAAATGATACCTCAATTTTGAACACCCTATATTTAGCTTGTACACTAATACAAAATAATGAACTATTATAGTTTCTTTCTAAAATAAAACAAAACTTTGCCGTTTGGTCAATGATTACACATCCGGTCAATTTTAAAATAATGCTTGAGTCTCAATTCTCAATTTTCACTTCAACAGTTAGCAATTTTCTCGTTGTTTCCTACATACATATGTATATATATAGTACCTAAATATAAATCGATATCTGTTTTGTAGTACTGTTAGAAAAACAACACTTCGATCCAATGTTTTGAAAAAAATAACACGAGATTTTTATTACTGGAACATAATGATGATTTGATCATTTGTCTACTTTTTACGTAAGGCTTCTTGAATCATTTTAAAACCTATCATAATCTTTTAATTATGTATCTACAAAATGATAATAAGACCGATAAAGAAAAACTTGTACATATTACAGTAAAGCACTCATACCTATGCCATTCTATTACAGTACTACTTGAAAAGTAGTAAAACTCAGTTTAGATAAATTCGTATTGGAAACAAAAATCGTATATGGAATAGGGTTGTTCACTCCAAGTATTTTCTACAATATTTGTTCACGATGTTGCATACAATTTAAAACCAATGACAATATCAGTATGAAATACTTTTTATTCATTATTTGATCACAAAACGGAAGTGATTTCACCTTCTTTAAACTTGAAATTGCCGTTACACTCTTTCTAGCAACCCAATCAAAAAATTTGAAGGTAAAAATTTATTTTGCAGACAGCATATTTATGGTGTACATACATATGCATACAAATGTATATGAAATAAGATAAAAATAAATTTAAGCATGGATACTAAACGAAAAAAAGGTTTATAGGGGTCTATTTTTCATGAAAATACACGTAATTTTATGAGAAAAAATAGGAGTCCATTAAAAATCTTAAATAACTCGAAAACTAAAATTTTTTTTGTTATTATTTTGTTTCTTTTTTTCGAAAAAATTGCCATTTTTAGCAATTTTCATTACGAGTTTTCGTTATGAAATATTTCGCAAAATATGCCGAATTTTATATTAAAATAACATATAACATACATATGTATATCTACAACTACCACATATCAAGATATAGCTAAGATATGTATGTATATACAGCTAGAACATATCAAAAATTTAGCTCTTGTAATTTTAAAAATAGTTATTTTTTTTCGCTTGCTTTTTGACATTTCTAAAAGTAGAATAAAAGAATTTTTTTTCAAAAAATAAGGTTGGGCCAACAATTAGAGCAACAATAATGGAAGGCCGTGACATCGAAACCTTTGAATGTATTTGTATTTAGTGCATGCATTCAAAAATCCGCCAACCACACGAGTTTGCTCTCTGCACTACATGACATCACGTCGACTGCTCGGTTTTACACGAGTATTTACCAGATTTTGCACTTGTCAATGTATGTGTGAAATTATATCTTCATTCGAGTATTGAACATTGTTAGAGATACTATATTAGAAAATGTTCAGTTAGCTGTAATAAAAGCGGAAACTTTTGTTATTTTTTATACATATGAAAATGTTAAATTCCAATTCGTATTTTTTAGTAATGTTTTGGTAGTTTAAAAAAACGAAGTCAAGAAAATTAGTAAAACATTTTTGATATTTTTAATACGGTCATTGAAAAAAAAGCAAGTCTTTGAATGTATTAAGTATTAATATCTTAAGTATTGTATACTCATTTAAATTTTAAAATACGTGTTTATTGTTAGTTAACACTTAATTTTTATTTAATATTTTATTTACTATTAACTTTATGTTTACTATATTTCAATACTTCATGTTTCAACACTTTATTTAATAATAATAATTATATTGTATACTTTAAGTAAATAATTAAAAATTTTAAACTTTAAATGAATTATTGGAGTTGGCCACGAAATCTCAAATACAAAAGCCTAAAATTCAAAATCTTAAAATCCCACAGCAGTTTTCTTATCATAATTCTCTTTAATTTTTTTATTTCGAATGTGAGTCGATTTATTTTAAATAAAAATATTGAGTGCGAAAATTGTCGAAAAAAAACTTCAAGTCTGACAAAAACAAACAAAAAAGTCTATTGAATGCGAAAAATATTGGAAAAAAAATGTAAAAAAGAATATTTTTTTTAAAAGATATTTTTATATTAAAATATTAATATTTTTTAAATATTAATATATCAAAAGATGCGCGATCGATTGAATTTTATGCCCACCTTTGAACGAAATTCAACAAAATTTATAATTTTTGAGTTATAAAGACTTTGAAAACCTTCTATGCAAAGCTCCATAAGAATACGTGTAAATTTTTCTAAATTTTTTCAAAAATTAGCCTCCTAAAACGCTTTCACTCTTTTCATGGCCTGGCCTGGAAAAAATTATTGTTAGCTGTGGTTGAAAACATATATCCTATTCATCACATGCTCTCCCTTTCGCTCATTTTACATGCAAAATTTTTTACATCCTCTATAAGAAGCATACAAGATACAATTGTTTTAACGTCAAATACAGACGTAAAATCAAATGTTAAATATTTTGAAGTATTTTGAAGATGGATATAATAAAAAGGAAAAAAATTGCAATGGTTGCTATTGGTTTGCTGTTAATATTATATTTAATTAAATATAAGTTTATAAATTATATTTAGTTTATATTAGTTTATACAAGTTTTTCTTACATTAAATAACAAGTCGCAGTTTTGCATCTCGTGAATGAGTGGATGTATAATGGATGCAAAATATTCGTTAATATTTCAAAGAGTATATATATCAATATGTTTATATATATACAAAAATAATATTTTTATTAAAAATAAAGAAAATTACTTACGCAGAATTTGGTAATCGAGTTCTTCAATTTATCAATATATCATTATTAATTATATAAAAATATGAAGAGAAATAAAAATATGAATAGAAAGTTAATTGTTTTACGAGAATAAAGAAAAATTCAAACTTTCTTTTTATATATATTTTATCTATTTTTATTTAAATTAAAATTATAAAAACTTAATTTTAATTCAAATGTACTTAGATACCAAATTTGCAGCACAATTTACTATAAAGCTATTGAATTATTAGGTTATGTTCACTAAATTATGAAAATTTTTTACTCTTATTCGTTTTTGTCAGTGTTAAAACTTAAAAGGGCTGGTCATGTTAAAATGCTTAATAAAACTATTCTTATATTTTTTATGGAAAATATTTTAAAAATTTTGAGTTCAAAGCTGAAATTTTGTGAGATGGTAGCAGAGATTCTAAACTTTTGAATTAAAATTCGACATTTTTGGCAAGTATTTCATAACGAAAACTTAATATATAAAAAAACGATATTTTTGGGTAAAAAAAATAGAAAAAAAAACTACAATATTTTTTTAAAGAAATATCGTTTTCTGAGCTTTCAAACTCATTTTTTTTTGTATGTATTTCACTAACACAAACAAATTGTATATCAGTATCAGTATTCCAGGCCTTTTATTATTGTTCGCCTTGATTTAAGTGTTACGAGATTTACTATAAGTTCTTAGTTAATTGATGTAAAACGAAAAAATAATATTACTAGAAACGGCTCCCCGAACTCATGCCCAAATCAAAAATAAACATATTGAGCGTGAGTTCATTTGGGGAGCCACTAGAAACACCTATTAAAAAAAATTAAATAAGAAATAAATCAAAGTTTTAAATATTTTTATTTGACAAAAAATAAACTCTTTTATAATAGTAAAGTAATAAATAGAGCTGCCAGGTGAAATCCATACAAAAAACGGAGTTTATAGTTTTTCAGTCGGTCTGAGATGAACCTCCAAAACCGAAGAAATAAAAAAAACTTTAATTTAATATATTTTTATTAGAAGAAAAATTCGTGTTCGTTATTATTCTTTTTAACAGTATAGTACATAATAACAATAAAAAAAAAACGAAAAATAAAATAATATACTGTTTATTAATAAATTCTCCATAAATAGTTTAAATAAAATCAATAATATAAGTTTAAATACTGTTGAACTTAAACCTTTGGCTAGGAACTTTGAATTGAGTTTATTTTTCTTATTTTTTCAAAAAATCTAGATATCCAGACTTACCATAATTAATTTTGGTACAAAGTTCAGCTTTAACCATTTCTATAAACAAGCTGTTTCTTTCATCAGTCCAAAAATTTCTCATCAATGAAAAACCACGCTCCGTAAATGCGTTACTTACAGGCACAGATAAAATAATGTCCAATAATTTTAGGAAACTCAGAAAAACATCCTGATTTAAAAACTTTCATTACTTTTGATCCACAGAAAGTTCATCATTATTGGTTAATTACCTGGCAGTTCTGGTAATAAGTAAATAGCCATGTAAAATTATCTTCTGTTGAAGATTAAAGTTAACGAAAATTATAAATTATTATCAAAATTATCTTTTTGCTTTACTATTTATTAAAAAATTTAAATTTAATAATAATTTGTTTTTATTAAATTACTTTTTTATTATTTTACTTTAATTTTACATAATTATAGCATAATGTGTGATTTGGAAATAATGAAAACAAGATTTAATGATCATGTTAACCTGTTAAAATCAAGAAAAGGAAAAAATCATCAGTTATTTACAAGAGATGAATATAATTCATTATTAGTAAAAGTAAAAGAGATAAAAAAGAAGGTTTCCGGCAAAACACCAGAAGAATATCTAAAGCTAACAAGGTACGATGTTATAAAAATTGAAAGTGCAGAAAAACTTGTCGTACCTATTAGAAATGAAAAAAACCCGATTATATATTATACTTTTTTGGAAGAGTACTTTCAAATTATTCATGAAACGCATATCACAATTGGTCATGGAGGACGAAACCGAATGATGAAAGAACTGAAAGCAAAGTATAAAAACATTACTGCAGAAATTGTTATGACATATTTAAAACTTTGTGAACCCTGTCGGAAAAACGGACATGCACAAAAAAAGAACTCATTGTTAAACTAATTAAAAGCAGTTAAGTGCGTTCTGCGTATGAAATTGATTTCATTGACTTACAATCACAAGTGAATGGAGAATTTAAATTGATAATTAACTTAATGATCATCTTGCGAAATTTTTAAACTAAAAGATCTAAAATAGATGAAAGAAATTTCTAATATTAACTAAATGTGTTTACAATATTTGGAGTTGTATTTATCTTACAAAATTGCAATGGGAAAACATTTATTGGTAAAATGTGCAATGAACTAAAAATTGTTCACTGAATAAGAAGTTGGTCAATTAATGACCAAAGCGAAAATTTCGAAAATATTATGTACCTGGATCAAAACTAATAAACAAACAACCAGTCAAAAATTAAAAGATACAGAAGGTCACTAATTCATTTAATTTATGAAAAATTCCGTACATAAAGCTAAGCTCTAAAATAAAGCGCAGTTGTTATGAATCTATGATTATGGGCTATGAAGCTTAAATAGGTTTAAAAAACATATATTTCTTTAATAACTTACTCAAAACTTAAGCATTAAAAATTTTCTTTTTTTTTTTGAATTTATTTATAATTTCCAAATAAAAATAAAATAAATTTGGAAATATTTAAAATTAAATCTTTATTTTATTTTATGTAAATTAAATAAATAAAAAAAATTTTTTTTTAATTTTCAAGTTTTTATCAGTGAATATTTTTATTACGACTACAATGTGGTTGATATTGACATTGAGTATTATAATATAAAAAAAGGGAATCAAAACTAGAAGAAAATGTAGAAATATTATATGGTTGTCCTAATAAAAATTTGAACTAATTTAAATAAAATTAGTTTTAATAAGATAAAACCAAATATTAATTTAACGTTCAATAAATGTTAAACGAAATATATCACAACATAATAAATTACTTTTACATACTTAAATATTTAATTTTTTTTTTTATGCAATCTTTTCAATAGAGAAATAAACTCTTGAAAGTGGTTTTTTAATAATAAAAATAAAAATTTTTACTTTTATTATTAAAAAAACAATTATAGTTATTTATTAATTATACTTTTTGATTTTAAAACAGTAAGATTTATATCTTTATTTTAAAGTAGATAGATTTAAATATTTTAAAGATATCATCGAAATTTTTTAAATATAAATTGTCATACATAAATATAAATTGTCATATGTATGTAGTAGGTACATATAAAAATATTAATTAGTTTATTTTATTCTTCATACTTTTATATAATAGATATACTTTAATTAAATTTAGTGATAAAAATTATAAAACAAAATTACTTCAAAAATGTCAACAACTTTATAAAATTGCATTTTACCTGATTTTACTTTTAAATTTTTACTAATAAAAAAATTGAGGCAATTAAAATAATGAACTCAATTCTTTTTAAACCCATAAATTCCTATATAGAAAAGATTATTTTAATTTTACAAAACAAACAATTTGTTAACATTGTATGTATTGTCTTTCTGTCATGCATACATTTAACCAAAGAACATATACACATAAAGAAGTTACACGCCATATAAATTTCAGCATAAAAATTTTTCATAGGTGGTACCTGTTGAAAGGACCCACCAAAATAAACAAACATTTTTTACTACGCGTTTTATTTTACTACGAAAAAAAGCAAAAATAATAAAATATATTATTTTTGTAATTTTATCAGTCAATTTTAGGTCTTTCATAACTCAACCATTGGTGCAAGAAATATTATTATAAAAGTATAAAATTCATACATACATATGTATGAAAAAATGTATATGAATTCAAAGTTATTTTCATTCCCTCTAAAAACTATACTTCTTTCTTAATAATCAATGAAATATTTTCAATGAAATTTTCTAAAATATTCTGATTTGTATTAACCTTTTCGGACCTATAAAGATATAGTAAGTTAAGATCAAATTTACTGAATGTACATATTATTATCTTATAATTACAGATGTGTAGTATGTACATACATACATACATGTGATTAAAAAAACCTAGTCCCCGATTATATAATAGAAATTAAAAATAAAAATGTACCAAAAAGTGGCACCTTATTTTTTGGGGGAGCTTAAAGTCGAACTTTTTTATTTTTTTTTTATATTTTAATTCTAAAACAAAAATCAGGGAGTACCTTTTTTAAATTATGTCGGTCCGACTTCTAGTTTGCAAGACACGGGGACTTCTTACAACTTATAACTATGTATGTATGTACTACGATGCCAGTTCAATATATAAAACAAAAACAATTTTTTAATTTGTAAAATATACTAAACAAAAAGAACATTCACTAAAATACTAATTTATTTTTAATTATATATACATACTTCCTTTCCACTCTATCTATTCTTATATCTTTATTTAAACTTAGACTTAACTAAAAAAAAAACACTTAATTCCTAAGAATTGCTAAAAGTGATATTTATCGTACAAGAATTTTGCCGTGATAGAAAATGGCTATCGCTTCGTAGGAAAAGTTTTCCAGAAACACTACACACTATACTTTTGACATTTAATATCGGATCAAATTGAAAACATCACTTTAGAATGTTGCAGAATAACAAATCATCGCGTGAGTGATACTCTTCGTATGATAAGTCTTCAAGAATATGGGTGAATATTTTAACTATTTATTTGCAAAGGCGTGGCCGAATAATTTTTTGTCATTAGATTCATTTACTTCTTCCCCATACTTATTTTTTACAACTTCTTAAAATAATTCTTTGCGGTGAACTCTTTACAGATCAGGTAAAATTTTTAAAGACTTAAATGAAAGGAGTACTCCTCTTTATTAAAGAGATATTTTTTGATCGTTATTTTTTAAAATCAAAACGATAATTTACAAAAATAAAAGGTACATATTCTTATTTTTATTAAATGCTGTTGTATATATTGTATTAAAAATAATTTAATTGACCTTAAAAAATTAAAACTAGATAAATATATAAGTAATAAAATACTTTTTTATTATAAATTTGCTTATTATCACCAATAATGGTTTTACCAAAAAAGGGGATATTTAAGATTTAAAAGACAAAAACAGAAAACAACAAAATCAATTATTATTAAATTATTCTTTTTAATTTTTACTTTTTCCTAATTTATCTTCTATTAATTACTTGTAAGGAATTTATTATATATGGAATGTATGTAAAGTATTATTTTCATTCCCTGGTATAATATATACATACTTATATTATTATTATCATGTTACCCATTACTCCACATATACAAAGAAAAAAATATTCAGTGTACTCAGTGTACAAATCAAATGAATCAAATGGTTTTGTTTTGAATACAGTTTGGTAATGAGTACACTATATTCTATGTTTTGATTTTATTTCTCTTGAACAAATGAGTACCCAAAATTTTCTCTCGCATATTTACTCAATTTGAAAACTTCAAAATGAGTATACACTATACCATAACCTACATTAATTTTTAGAAGGCCTGGACATTGAGAGAGGAAAGCTAAATAGTAGTCCGTTTTTTCAAAAAAAATACACGTAGTTTTATGGAAAAAAATAGTAGTCCTCCTAGAAATCTCGAAATAACACAAAAACTACAGATTTTTTTAAATTTCGTCCTAAGGTTCGTCCTAAGTTCCATCTATTTTACGTTTTTTAGTAAAAAGAAATTTGTAAAATTTTTAAATTTTCATTCATAAATATGCATTTTAAAAAATGTCTTCCAACTACTTTTCAACAAAAAAAAGCGTCTTAAAAACTCTTTAAAAGAGCATTAATTTGGTACATTACTGAGCAAACAAAATGTTGAAAACTAATTTTTATTGCAATATCGATTTGCTTTAATAAATATTGTAAATTTTTTAGAATGCATATAAAATTAAGTGCAAAAAATAAACTATTTAATTATTTTTACAATAAGTTAATTTATGTTAACTTATTTAAAATTTTTATTACTATAATAAAATAAATTAATATTATAAGTTATTCGCCTTTTCCTTTGAGGTAGGGGATATGGCGATTATTTTTAAAGTGGTATCGCCTGAAGGCTAGGCCTTAAACTAAAATAATAAAAACAAATATATTAATACATACAAATAATATATAAATAATTTTTTAACTAAATAATATGATATATTTAAAATAAAATTTAATAAAACAAAATAAAGTAATTAATTTACAACAAAACAATATTAAAAAAAGTAAAAAACAAAAAAAAATATCACAAAAATCAATATTTTCCGACCGGATAGTAATAATAGATCTTGAGTGTGCAAAAATGAAAAATGACATGACGATTGTATCCCAACTATATATAGGTACCTTCATATCAAAAAGGTTAATTTAGTCAATAATACTATTTAATTTTTTGCGTTTTTCAATATCGTTCAGTATTTTGAAATTCTTTTATTTCTGTATTACCTGTCAAATAGGTAACTTAGATCGTTATTAATTATTATTATAAATTTCAAATAACATTTAAAGTAATTATTTTCTATTAAAATATATAAAATAATATTATTTTGGCCTTTATATAATTTCCAGTATTTTAAATTTATTTTTTTTACTAACATTTAAAACTAAATTAGAGTAATTTAAAATTATATTATCATCGCGTAAGTTTTTATCATTCGTTTCTATTAAATTTACCAAGTAATTGGTGAATATACTTGGAACTGCATCTGGTATTAAACGCGGACTTTTATCATTATTTAATTTAAAACACGATTCTGAAAAATGCAATTTACATATGGAACTATAAGCTGTTGGTTGCCAGTCTGATCTTTGTACAAAGCTCTTTTAAGCTTCTCAAAGGCTCTTTATCTGGAAATTTAAAAGTAGCTACAGATATCGTGCTATTATTATAATTGGATTTATACCCGACAACCGAATGTTTTCCACCCACTTTATTTAAGGAAATTATTAAAAAAAGCAATATTAGGCACTAAATAATTGAATTAATTTTTTTTAAATAGGTATTCATACAATAAAATCTTTTAAAAATAATAATTCAATTCAAAAATTTAACTCTACAAAAATATTAAAATATTACCTAATTTTTTTCTAATACTTATCAAATAGTATTGCAATTTAAAATTTTATTCATAAAAAGATTATTCTATTTCATGTAAGTACATGAATATTCTATTTACAATAATTTTTTTTTTATAGACTGTATAGAAAAAAACGAAAATTGCTTAACCAGAATTTGGTGCTTCTTTTTTTCTTTTCTTTAAAATATTGCTGAAAAATATGATTTGAAAGTTAATTTTTTTATTGACATAAAGATAAAACTTCAAACTTAATTTTTATATAAATTTTATAATTTTTTAATATAATTAAAAATATAAAAACTTAGTTTGAACTAAAATATATATTCCAAATTTGCAGTACAATGTATTAGAAAGCTTTTAAATTATTAGGTTATGTTCACTAATTTATTATATTCTACTCTCATCATTTTTTGAGAGTATTGGCGACGATATGAAATGCTAGAAAAAAATTGAAAATTTTATTTTGTTGAAAATATGTTAAAAATTTCGAGTTGAAAGCTGAAATTTTGGTATGTTAAAGAAAAATTTCCAAATTTTATTTTAATATACAATTTGGCATGTTTGGGTAAATATTTCATATCGAAAACTCGAAAAGAAAATTGTTAAAAATCGGCATTTTTCTTAAACAAAAACAGAAAAGAACAAAAAAATCTTTATGAAATGTCATTTTTGGAAGCTTTCTCTCACAATACATTTACAATTTGCACAAACACATTTAAGTATTTCGATGTCCAGGCCCAAAACCTAAATAAACAGGCGAAGCAAGACCTAAGTAAACAGGCCAAGAACTGAAAACACATGAATGTAGTTGTGAGAGAATTGCAATCGATTCTCACGTATTGCGCGTATGAATAATTTAATAATTGATGTGAGTCTCGATTATAACCATATAAGCGTGTATAAAATTTTAAAGTATGAAAGTAGTATAGACGTATACTATTACGATATTGAGGCAATTTATCTTTAGAAGCTTTTAAAATAAAAAATTTAAAGGATGACAATTTTTTAAATACATATTTATGAATGAAAATATTATATTTCAAAATATTTTTCTTTAATGAATTATGTAAAAAAGATGCGACTTTAATTTTCTCTTTGGACAAAATTGAATAAAGTAAATGGTTTTTGTGTTATTTCAAGATTTATAGTCGGCCCCCTATTTTTTCCATAAGACTGCGTGTAAATTTGTTAAAAGCTGGCCCCTTATTAAGCTTTTACTCTCTGCACTTCATGGCCTGATAATTGATGTGAGTCTCGTCCAGGCCTTCTAAAAATTAATGTAGGTTATGACTATACCAAACTATACACAACATTTGTTTAAATATGAATGTTTTGAAAGCTATTTCAAATGCATTTGTGCACATGTTTAATACATATGTAATTCCGCCCGTAACTATCATAGTTTGAAAAAATAAAAATATTTCCAATGCGTCTTCTTTATGTTACATCATAGCTAAAAATAATTTAAAAGGCCTGGACACTGAACGAAAAAAAGCTTTCATAAAAATAGACGTAGTCTTATGGGAAAAAATAGGAGTCTATTACAAATTTTTAAATAAATCAAAAACAATTAATTTTTTTTAAGTTCTTCCAAAGGGGGTATTCAAATTTCATTTTTTACATTATTTGGTAAAAAATTATTTTAAAAAACTTAATTTTTTCATTGATAAATATTAATTTTAAAAAATTGCTTACAATTACTTTTTTGTTTAAAAAAGTTCTTTAAAAGCTTTGAAAGAGAGCATTTATTTCGTACAATACTGAGCAAAAACATATTAGGCAATAGGCGTGTTCATAGTTGTCACACCTGCGCAAAAAAAAAAAGATTTTTTGTTCATAGTTTCATGTTAAATTATGTTGCATGTCAAGTTAAAAAGTAGGTTGCATGTAAAGTTAAAAAGTAGGCGCTACAGTTCATACTTATCAATGTTACGTCAGTGTCGGGTAGATTTTGCAGATAGTTTCGGGTAGATTTTAGTGCGCTTGCAATTGCTTGCATTATTTATAAATTTAACAAAATGGCTTCAAAAAACATGTACCTACATAAGGTAATGATTAGGTAATTAACTTAATATTTTTTTTTTTTAAATGGTAGGCCCTTCAACTAAGAAATGAAAAATATATTAACATACGTACATATATCCAAAAATAATATTTTTCATTAAAATTATTTTAAATAAAAAAATACCAATTTCCCGCTTTCGCAATCATTATCTGAATTTTGATAGCGTGTAAGAAAAAACAAAGCTTGTTTTAAAATAAAGGAAGAATTATCAGAGCTTAATTGCACGCTATTGAAAAACGAAATTATTTGCTTTTATTTTATTTTATTTATTTGCTTCTTTAAAACCTGTGAAGCAGGTAAGGAACAGATCGTTATTAATAGTTATTCTAAATTTAAAATCTATTAAATATTTAAATCAATAGTTATTCTAAAATAAAAATTACAATTAACTAATTATTATCAGATAAAACAAAAAGTATATTGTTATTTTTAGCTTTGAAATTTTAGCCATTTAATTTTTTTTTTTTCAATTTTTAAAATTGAATTTTGAAAGTTTAAAATAATTAAATCATCATCGTATGTTCAGGGTAATTGGAGAAAATACTGCATTTGGTATCAAATTTGGCAGCCTTTGAGCGTTATTTAAAGAAAAACATTATTCCGAAAAATACAATTTACATACGGAACTATACGTCTTCGGTTGCCAACCCGATATTAATACGGCCCTTATCCATAATGTTCTCAAAGACTTTTTTTTGCAAATCGAAAAAACGCAAAAGAAAAAGTCAAAGACTGTTTAGTTCAAGAATTTCACATTTTTTAAACATCTTATTTAATTAATTAAAAACGTCAATATCAGATGCTAATAACTAAATAATTTAATTCTTTAAAAATATTATTTAGTTAATTCTTTAAAGTAAAATTAAAAAAAACAATTTTCCAATATAAATTTAAATAAATACCTGCAGTTTATACTCATAACTATTATACAATTAATTTTTTTTTATTAACTGTATCCTAAAAAACGAAAATTGCTTACCCAGAATTTGGTAATCAAGATTTTCAATTTATCAATATAGCATTAAAAAATATGAGTAGAAAGTTAATTTTTTTACAAGAATAAAGATAAAATTTTAAACTTTCTTTTAATATATTTTATCTATTTTTATTTAAATTAAAATTATAAAAACTTGATTTTAATTCAAATCAAGACCTAAATAAACAGGCCAAGAACTGAAAACACATGAATGTAGTTGTGAGAGAATTGCAATCGATTGTCACGTATCGCGCGTATGAATAATTTCATAATTGATGTGAGGCTCTATTATTATAGCCATATAAGCCTGTACAAAATTTTAAAGTATGAAAGTAGTATCGACGTATACTATTGAGATATTGAGGCGATTTATCTTAAAAAGCTTTTAAAATAAAAAATTTAAAGCAAGATAATTTTTTAAATGCATATTTATGAATGAAAATATTATATTTTAAAATTTTTTCTTCAATGAAGTATGTAAAAAAGGTGTGACTTTAATTTTCTGTTTGGACAAAATTGAATAAAGTAAATGGTTTTTGTGTTATTTCAAGATTTATAGGTCGGCCTCCTATTTTTTCCATAAGACTGCGTGTAAATTTGTTAAAAGCTGGCCCCTTATTAAGCTTTTACTCTCGGCAATTCATAGCCTGATAATTGATGTGAGTCTCGTTCCAGGCCATAAACTACATAAACTATCAAAACCGGAACTGACGAGAACGAAAGCTCAATTTACCCCACTATTTACATTGGCTCTTATGGAAAAAGTAAAATCTAAATAGTGGGGTAACTTTAAATCTTTAATAACTTCTAACATAGACATTTTTTTGAAAAAATTTTTAAGCAAACCTTAAAATTCATAATTTTTTACACTATCTTAATACAAAAAAAAATTGAATTTATAATTTTTTATTTATAAAAACGTTGATAAAAAAAAATCTATCCGAATTTTGTAAAATTTTTTCATTTTTTTCCTAAAGCTTAAAGCTCTATAAAGAGAGCAATAATTTGGTACAGTAATAGCACAAAAAAAAAGTGAGCGACCATAATTAAAAAACAATAAAAATATTAAATTCTAAAATATAAATATTGCACTATTCTTAATGCACCTTATTTTTTTTTTATAGTGTGTATTGAAAAAATAAAATTGCTTACCAAAAATTTCAGGTTCTTTTTTTTTCAAATTCTTGTAATGATACTAAAAAAAATTGATAGAAAGTTAATTTTTTCACCAGTATTTAGGAAAAACTCAAAATTTTTTTTTAATATATAATTTATATATTTTCATTAAAATTAAATATATTAAAACTCGATATAAAATTAAATTTTGTTACCTGGTTTATCCTACTTTTTTTAGAAAGCTTTTAAAAAATTGACAGATAGCAAAGAAAAAAATATTTTTTTTATTTAAACATTTCAAAATGGCTGAAGTTAAGAAATATTAGAAAAAGTTGGAAAATATAGTTAAAAATTCGAGTTGAACCTTGTAAACTACATAAATATCCGGTCTTGATATTTATGTAGTTTATGGTCCAGGCTTTCTAAATTATTGTTAGCTATGGTTACATAATATATGCTCTTTGATTTAACCCAAATAAAGTACATAAGTTTTAAATAAGTTAGACAAATAAATTTGCAATTTTATTAAAAATAAAATTTAATGACTAGCGAAATAATTTCTATAGTATGCTTTGAATTTGCCACATATTTCAATTAATACGTAAATATTAAATAGACTTTGTGTTAGATTCTAACAGTTAGAAATGAAGATATTAATTTAAAAAAATGCTATTTTGTGAATAGTAGTAGTATTAACATAAAGTAACTATATACATAGAGTATTCACATGGAAGAAAAAATTAAGACAGTTTTTTTAATTTCGTAAAATCAACTTGATCGTATTTTAGTTTATTTTTATTTTAGTTTTTCTTTTTTTTTTTGTTTGTATGTCAATTGATGTATATGTACATTTATATATATTTCTTCATATAACTTTTTCGACTTCTTAAAAAAAGAAAAAACCTCGATTATACCTTGATTTTTAATCAATTAATTTTAGTTGTTTTCATAACCCAAACATAGGTACAAGAATTATTATTGTAAAAATATAAAATTTGAAAAAATGTGCATATATAAATATAATTTTAAAGTTATTTTCATTCTCTCTAAAAATATATTTTTTCTTTTTAGTCAATCTTACAATATTTTAAAAATTCAACCTACAAGCTATTTAGTTTAATATCAGATATTTATTAATTTCAGAATATAATGATCCACTGTTGAGACAATCAAAAATCAAATAATCAAACGTTTCAATTGTTGTGCTAATAACGGCACTCACTGTTCTACTAAATATTTGTGTTGCTAATTCAACTCTCCTTTCTTCAAAAGTATGTGAATTAATATGTTATCTAGATAATTTGGTACTCATCTCAGTTTTTCAATTTATTTGAACTTCCCATAATTCTATGAGAACTTTAAAGCTTATAATAGCATCTGATGTTTCTAAATCGGAATCCATTAATGTATTTTTAAGAGATTTAATTAGATGGGGAAAATCGAATAAGCAAAAAATGTTTTATTATTATAATTACAAAATGCTTTATCAGGTGTTATTTCAAGCAACGCAAAAACTTTGGCTAGAGCTTGGTCACAAGTAACCGTATCATAATACCAATATCAAACAAACTTTTCAATTTTTTTAATAATTTCTAAAAGTGTTACAAGATGAATATCTGTATTCTATCATTCTATATTTTATATTCTAAAAATAAAATTTAAAAGTGTTACGAGAAGAATATCTATATAGATATGTACATATGTATATCCATACATCAGCTACAAAAGAAATATTCATAAAAAAATATAAAATACCTATTTTATAAACAACTCCTAAATATCTTACAAGCCGGATCGGAACACTCAATTTATTTTGTAAACAAATAGCCTTTTTTTTAAGTTTTCGTTGAATGTTTCGGCTTGTAAGTGTAAAGGCGTTGTTTATAAAATATTTTAAAATTTTTTATGGATATTTTCTTAATTTAATTTTTTCTGTAAAGATATGGTACGTTGTTTAACCCCTTTGTGCCGAATGGTTTTTCTTTTAAAAAATACCTTCATTTTTAAAATTTTTAAATTCTATTTTTTAATATGACTATGTAGCTACCTTTCAATATCAAAACATATTTTTAAGAATTCTGCTATCTAGAAAGAATTACATAAAGAATTGCATACATATGCATCTATTCTATAGTCATAAAGGCTGGTTTTCATGAGAAATTTCATGGATATTATCGCAACTTTAAAAAGAGAAAAATATAGTGTACTACCAGCAGGAAAGAGGGAGAAAAAAAATTATATTAAAAAATATTACAGCAACACTTTGGCAATTAAAATTGTACATAATCTAATTTATTAATGTTTATATATTTAGTTAAACATTTAAAATTTTTTATTTATAAAGTTGTTAAAAATAATATATGTACATAGTTTATTAATAATATTTTTATACCGAACATATATGTATATAGTCATTTTAATATAGTTTCTCACTAAAAAATAAAATTTGAACATTTGTTTATTTTTTTGAGATATACAATTTTTGCATACATATGTAATTCGTGGATATTGATGGTTACTTTCTTGCATATTTTCAAATGTTTCATGAATATTTTTTTAGCTTAATCTCTTTCAAATACATATCATTTTTGTATGTTCTCATATATAATATATAGTAATAATAGATAGCCTACTTAAAATTTTTAGCTACTAGCGCCGCCATCGCTGGAAGTGCTCCTAGTTTCAATAAACTACTACATCTAAAAGGCCAATAGATGTCGCTAAACAATTTCATTTTAAAATCACTAGATGTCGCCTATATTTCTTTCCTATTTTATTTTTCGAATTTATAAATAAAAAAAAAAAATTGTATTGTAATAACAAATTTTATTTCAATCATAAAAATTAACAATCATGATTTTCACCTTCACAATATATTAATGTACAAACAGCTTCAGCTGATTTATCTTCCCAGCCTTTGAGCATTTTGTACAGTCCTTCTGTAAACATGTATCTTCAAACAAACTGTTCCCTTTACTTGTTTTCTTTACATTTTTTTTGACAAATTTCATCTATCTCACCTTAAATTAAAAAAAGTTTATTGTAAAATTAAATAGAATTATTTTTTAAAGTTAAGAGAATTAATTATAGGGATAATTACCACAGCCCAACCTTGGAATTCCGATAAATCTATCTTTTTTGATTGTAAGCTACTAGGTAGACCCGAAAATGGCCTATGCTCTAACATTTTAGTGGATATATCGGTTTAATGAAAACCAGCCTCAATATATGTAATTATACATTCAGTAAATTTGATCTTAACTTACTATACCTTTGTGTGTTCGAAAAGGTTAATACCAATATTTTAGAAAATTTCAATATTCCATCCAAAAATATTTTTTAATTTTTAGAAAAAATATTCTTCTAAACAAAAAAGAAAAAAATAAAAACAAATAGATCTCCGTTACAATACAATTTACATCACTCTTAAGCAATATTATAATAAAATTTTGCTGGCCTTCAAATATTATCTATATGTTAACAATGGTCGCGTTCAGTACCATCTAGCGCTACAAAAAAACTGCAGCGCTTGATAAAATTTTCTACTGAACGATTTTTTTATCTAGCGCTACATGAATTTTACAGCAAGAAAATTTTACGCTAAATTATGTAGCGACTTTTTATTGATTGCATTTAATGGCAAAAATTTTTGTTTGCAAAATTTTGTGAGAAATTTTGGATTTCAAGCATTTTTTTAAAAATTGATAAATTGAGAGATGAAAAATATAAGATTTAAAAAACAAAAATACGATTTAACTAAAATAAAAATATACGAAATGTCACACAAAATTAAATGTCATTTAATTTTGCTGCAAATCGTTCAGTACAAACATGCAGCGCTAAATGCTACACCTGCAATTCAGTACAGGGCTAGATTCTCCTGAACGCGACCAATGTAAAATCAATTTTTAAAGAAAAAAAAAATCAGTTCGAAGAAATTGAATTATGAACTGAATGAATGAAAAAGTAATACTTGGTTATAAGAAATTCCATTATTTAAAGACAGTAATGGCGATAGATATATAATAAGGTTACCTATTGGGCCTTTCCACACGAGTAGTGTCCTCTTTCGTCATTTTTTACTTTTACCTTCGTTTCATACCCTCTTGCCTAAGAACTAAATTTGTGGTGGGGATTTTTAGGAGTAATTTTTTAAACCAAAATTTTAGAGTTTAAAAATTTAGTCCACTAACACAAACAAAAACTCAAATAAAAATTTTTATGAGGGTTACAAAAATTTTATGTGTACATACGTTTCATTCTCGTTTGGAAAATTAAAGAAAAAAGTTTTTGAAACGGTCGCAGCAAATTTTTAAAAAAGTAAAGTGATTTTTGATCTTTCACTTGATGAAATTATTAAAATATATTCTATTGACAAAAAGAAATTATGTGCACAGTACAGAGTTTATTCTATTTCTAGGTACATACATATATAATATATATTATTTAAAAATTACAGGCAAAAAAATCTTATGTTACTTAAATACAAAAAAAAATTTATTTGTTTTATGCGTGCTTTTTTTTTATATTTATTATCTACCTCACGCAACAAATTTTGTTTTAAAATGAAATATTTACACACATATATAAAAGTAACGACTATCGAGAGGAACAGTGTGGAAATAAAAAAAAGAGGAAAGTAGTCACGAAACGAAAGAGGACACTACTCGTCTGGAAAGGCCCATTATATGATATCATATGACGTTTTTCAAATGATTTGTTATGATTTATAAAATATGATTATTAGACCTTGTTTACACATCTGGGAGAAAAACGTACCTTTTTCAACCTTTATGTCTACAGTAGGGTGAAAAAGGTACTTTTTTTTCGCAAAATCATGCCAGGACATTGGTACATTAGAAATGAAACGGTGGTTTCTTTGCATTTCTTTGTCATTTTGTTCTGACGCGTATGAAATTTTATTTTTCGTAATTCGTTTTAATTTTACCATCCCGCTTTCCTCCCTTTCTTAAATGCCTACTCCAAAATGTAACGTACGTTGTCCAACCAAATGTAAACAAGGTCTTATAGGTAGCGTTGAGATTTTGTATATAATAATAACAGATATATTACGGGGAGGTGGGTCTATTCTGGACCCTTGTCAGGATATGAGGAGTTAGAAAAATTTTAGCAACTTTTCATAAAAAAATATATAACTTTTGAACGGCTTTCTGTAGGGAGATAAAATATATTACAAATAAATGGGAAGGAAAGCGTAGTTGTCTCTTTTCTTCTTGTGTGTTTTTCTAACTTCAGGTATTCGTGCTCAACTTAAATAAAAGTGTACGGCGTACAAATTTTGTACGTCTGTACGTCAGTACGTCGACGTACACCGAAATTGGCACGCTCGCATAATAATTTATTTGTCAAAAAAATCATTATTATATTATGTCACTGTTTAAAAAAAAGTAAAAAATACCACACGTGTTTTTTTAGGTTTAAAATAAATTGCAAAAAATTACATATTAAACATTTTGACGATATTGAAGTTCTAGAAGATTTAATGGTTATTAGATTATTAGGCAAAAAAAAGGCGCAATATAGTAATAAAGAACTCTTAAAAATCGCGTGAATAGTATGACTTCTCCAATACTGAGTTGGATATTTTAAAAAATCCAAAAACTGTTTTTCAAATCGATATGGATTACGAACAATTCAAAACATTATTAGAAACAATTTCTTCCCAAATTATTTCTTTATATTTTATATCTTTTTATTTCACATGCGAATTCTTTCACAAACATTCATTAACCGATACCAATTCAATTAACTTTTCACTATTTAGCTAATAATTAAAAAATCTTGACTAAATCTATTTAAAAGTAAAATACCTACAATATACTTTCGATTTTGTATATTTATATCAAAATATAAAAAATTTTTTTTTTTTTTCAAATTTCTTTATATTTTGTAGATACAAATTAAAAAAAAAAAACTAGGTAGCACTTAAATTTCTTCAAATAATATCAATTGTCAAAATAATAAAAATCTATAAATTTTTTGTACGACCTGTTAATTTTTAAATTTTAAAAATGCAACGTACTGTAAATCGCGCATTTCGGTGGTTTTCATTTGAATCCATGTGTTTGAAATTATTTTGACAGCAAATATACGCCGTACGCTTTTATTTAGGTTGAGCAGTCAAAAAAATTCATATACATTTTATATGTAGATATGTATGTGTCCATTTCTTTCATTTAGCTGTTTCTCTTAAGTCTTAACAGTAACACAACTAGTTCCATTTACGAGATTTTAAGTTGATATATTACTTAATAATTGAAATATTTTGCTTTTAAAATTAAAATTTAATTTAATATTTTAATCAAAGATTAGAATATTAGAAATTAAACTATTACAACTTTTAGAAAACTATTTCTAAAAAACTAAAGCAACACTTAAGCACGGTTCAATAAGCCGTTTCTGAAAATATTTTCTTCATTGCCTATCTAGTAATATATTTATGATCATAATTCATATATCATTAGTAATTAAACATACTATAGTCTGTATTGCATATTGCATAATTATATATTTATAAATTCTTTTAAAATTTGAAAATTTTTATAAAAAAAATTTCAAATTTAGTAAAAATTTACCTCTCTTTTCATAATTATTACTTCATTCTTATAAAGATTACGTTTATTTTTTTACGTCATTATTTGTTGTGTTAAATAATTTGAAAATGCATTTCTTTAATATACATAATAATATTGATATATACAGTGACATATTTTTATATTTTTTCAAAAGGGAGGTTTGCTTCCCTAGTGGTATATATTATCTATGGATTGCTTAAGCTTGGTTCAACTAGTACTCACCTGCTAGAAAAAAAATTTAAACGAAGAAATATTTTACCCCAATCAAAATTTGACAGTTTCAAGAAAATTATTTGACATTTTTCTAACGTCATAATAAAACTGTGTTTATTTTATTTACTACAAAATCAAGTAGTATAAATTTAAATTATGGCTTAACTTTTTAAAAATAAAGATTTTTCTTCTAGTTCTGAGGAAGAAGAATTAGAAATTTGTCTGGTTCTCGCTGGATAATGTACATCATAATACCAAATTCATCATTTTAATAATACCAAATATAAGAAAAAAAGAAATGGGGTAAATCCTTAATTAAAAGAAAGAAATAGTGGAACTTATTTCCTTCCAAGTTTTGGCACATACATAGTAATTTATTTGCATAGTTACTATCAGTTAAAACCCACAAAATGGGTCTCACTTTAGCCAAAGTAATTAGATTTCTTTTTACTTCAATTTTTATGGTAGTTACCTTCACATTTGTATTTTTCATCTTCAAAGTAGAATTATCTTCAATTTTTTCGAATTCCAAATACTTTTGAAAATTATAACTATCCTCCCCTTCATTTATTTTAACATTCAAAATTTATAAAAACAGCTCGAAACCAAGACCACCATATAGAGTCAGTATACAGGTGGTTTTGTCGAAACACAACTAGTCAATATGACATTTGCTAGAAAAATATAAATTTATTCACAGGTAGATAAATTTAAGAAAAAATATGACAGCAATTCTTTTAACTGCTGTCTGAGTGCTGAGTGCATACTATTTGCTGGACAAATTTTTAGATTTGCATTTGACAAATACGAGAAAAATTTTGACAGAAATTCCATACAAAATTTTTTTTTCTCGCAGGTGAGTACTAGTAGTTGTATACCAAGCTTTAAAAATTAGAAATACATATTTTTGTATATTCTATTTCACACTGTTTGCATTTACAAATTTTTTTAAATAAAAGTACCCGAACCGAACAAATCTAATGTGGAGTGTGGACCGAAATTTATGAGTTATGATTTTTAGAGAAACAATGAATCGACTATTTAAGGTATCAAAAGTGATACAAAATGTATATTCGTAATGTTTCGATTGTTATATTTTTAGTTTGTATTATTGTAAACCTTTTCATCTGTCACTTTTTGTTTATTGAATTTTATTTTTAAAATTTAAATTAAAAATGATATGTAGATTATGCTTACAAAAATCAAACAATTGTTTTCATTTGTTTGAAGCAGAAGGTATAAATTTAAAAGCTGCTACTATAATTACAAAACATTTTGAATTTGAGGTAAGCCATAGTAAACAATTTTTTAATATAGTTTTGCTTAGACATGTATTTTTTTATATATAATACATATTTTAATAAACTTGTTTTAAATTCCTTTTTTGATTTCTAGCCTAAAGAAAAAGATGTGGAACCATTACATATATGTAAATCATGCTGGACAATTATAGATAATTTCCATAATTTATATAACTTAGTTGTAAAAACACAAAAAGAATTAGGAAGCTCAAAATGGAATTATGATACAAAATTCAATTTGAAAACACCTGAGTTCCTTTCTACTGTTCGTTTAAAATCTGAAACTGAATCCATTGATAGTGAAAGCGATTTAAATAATGAATTTCTATCAAATTCTGAATTCCTTCAAGACACTTTGAATGATGTGTGTCAAAATTCTATAAAATGTGAAATTTTTGAAGGCAGTGATTTGAAGGAAACCCCCAATTCAGGACAAAAAAATTTCGCACAAAATAGGAAAACTAGATCACAAAATAATTTTGAAAAAGATAAAATAGGTTTAGCTTTAAATAATCAAGAAAAGGCTACTGACAAAGAAAGTATTAAAAAAAATAAACGCGGAAGGCCATCAGCGGCAGAACTTAAAGAAAGAAAATTAAAATCTCTTGATTGCGAGAACAAAAGAGAAAAACGACCGGCGAATGAAATAGTTTCTGATGAAGAAATTAACAAAATGAAGAAAATAATGTGTCAGATTTGTATGATTGAAATTCCAACATTTTTAAAATTAAAAAAACATTTCGTAAAAATTCATGACGAAGAAGGCTATGCAATTTGCTGCGATAAAAAATTTTATAAACGGTTCAAGTTTGTAAATCATTTGAAATTGCATGTAAACCCAAATGAGTTTAAGTTAGTTTAATAAAAAAACATTTTTAAAAAAGTTTTAAAATACTAATTGTTGTTGAGCTTTTTTTCTAGATGCCCTCAATGTGATAAGCAATTTAGCAACAAAAGATACATTAGACGACACATTGAAAATACGCATTCAAATTGTGAAAAAGAAAGAAATTTTACTTGCGAAACATGCAGCAAGTCCTTTGCTCAAAAGGAAAGTTTAGCTCGACATCTATTAACGCATGCTCCAGATAGTGAAAAACTATTTCAGTGTGAACAGTGTGAAAAAAGGTAAAGTTGAAAAGTATTTTTGTCTACTTATAAATATCTAGGTATTATTAATTTCTAGCTTTTTAACACAATATTTCCTTCAAAATCATATAAAAAGGGTTCATGAAGGGCGCTATGGGGGCATTTGTGCTCTTTGTGGAAAAAAATATCAAAATCTTCGAGAGCTAAAAAGACACAGTTTAGAGCATGAAGGTATAACAGAACCAAAAGCGCAATGTAATGTTTGTGGCAGCTGGTAAGTTATTTATAAATATATTATTTTTATTTATATATACCTTTAAATTATGTATACAAATTATTCAAGGTTAGCCAATAAATACAAATTAAAAAGACATAAAAGTAAATATCATGAAAATAGAAATCTTGAACAAAAATGTCCGACATGTGAAAAGAGTTTTCCAAATGGGGATGCACTTAAAAGTCATATACGTTACACACATAACGCTCAAGCGAAATTTCAATGCAATATATGTGAAAAATATTTTAAAAGAGAATTAGTTTTAAAGGTAAAGTATAGAGAAACTAAAATTTTAATATTTTCTTATATGTAAATTTAGGAACATATGGCTGTTCATTCTGGTCAACCACTTTACGCTTGCCCTCATTGTCCTAGAACGTTTACTCATAGTTCTAATATGCACCATCACAGAAAACGTGTTCATCCAAAAGAATTTGAAGAAGCTCGCCAATTGCAGAATGTGAAAAAGGAAACATGGTGCAAGAAAACTGCACTTGTAAATTAATTATTAAGATAAAAAATACATATATTTATAAACTTACAATGACAAAAATAAAAAAGCGTTCAATTTTAAGTTTTAATATTTATCAATGTTTTAATTAGAAATGATATTGTAACTATAATAAAACTCAATACATCTATATCCATTATTTTATATTTTAGTTTAGAAAAGAATTGTTTACTACTTACTAAATTATTTTCAGTTTGCACTTTTCATAAATTTAAGCTTGCCTGTTTTTTAGAATTATATATGGTTATATATTATTATTATTTTGAAGTATACAACTTTTCCATTTAGTTTTCTATCTAAAATTTACTCTTTTAATATACAGTAATAATTTTCGAATGAACACAAAAATACATGCTTCATGTCGAACTTTTTTTTGTGGTTGATAAAAAGTTTTCAATCTGATAACATTTTACTCTATCTCTAAAGAGAAAAAACTAAAACTGCAAATCCATTAGTGCTGCTAACTGTGTCAGAATTGCATTTTGCAATAAGAAAAACAAATTCCTTGTTAATTTATTTTAAATAAATGTTAAGCGAATTTGTTTAAGTTCTTCCGTTCTTATTTTCAATTCAAAATGTGAAAAAAATTCATGTTTAAAATTAAGCTGCATAATCGAAGAGTTGTTATAAAGAAAAAGTTTGCATTTTGCAATTCAGTCTTTAATAAACCTTACTTCATATTTTCATTTGAGGTAAAATTATTAGCTTTTTGTTATCATTTAGTTTTATATGTAGTTAAAATTGAAAAATAAAAAATTTTTCATATTTTACCCTTTGTTTCCATCTTTTTTTCTTATCAATTAAAAACCAATATTTGCACATAATGTCAATGTCAAAGAGCCTAAAATTAACTCCTAAATTCTTACTTTTAGTGAAGTTAATCAGAAAGGTGCTTCAGAGAAAATAGTATGGTATTTATAACTAATTTTAACATAAAAATTTCATATGTATAAAATTTTGTGGTCATGTCTCAATTATGAATTATAAAATTCTTCAATTAAAAAAGTTTGAATTCTATAAGAACCCAAAATAATTTTAATAAAGAAATGTTTGGTTAAACAGCTGCTAATAAAAAAATTTAATCTAAAATCAATTTTTATTATAAAGTTTTTACATTATTATAAATTATTACTAATCTCTGTACTTACTAAGCTACTTTGTAAATGATTTTCATCATATTTATCAATGCTTTTAATGGCGAAAAGTTTATTAAAGCTTTCAATTTTCATATACTTTAGTTTTCTATCTTGTTCAAATTCTTTAGGATGCATTTTTTTTCTGTGATGATGTAAATTAGAATGATGCGTAAACGTCCGAGAACAGCAAGGGCATGAATATAAAGCTTCCCCTGTGTGAGTTGTCATATGTTCCTAAATTGTTAATTAATTATTATATTCTATTGTTTTAATAGTTATTGTTTTAATAGTTAGTACCTTTAAGTTTAAACTACGTCGAAATCCTTTTCCACATACGTTACATTGAAATTTTCTTGTTGTAATATGTAATCTCATGTGACTTCTTAAAGCCAATAAATTAGCTGAAACTTTATTACATACATCGCAACGATGCTCAACATCTGATGTAGTGTGCTTTAACATATGACGTTTTAATTTATACTTATTGGATAGCCTAGTGGAAAAAAACATTACTTATTATTCTTTTTGATTAAAAAGTAAAAACTAAACTAACCAATCCCCACAAATTTCACATTGTACTTTTGGTTCATGAATTCCCATGTGTTCTAATCTATGTCTTTTTAAATCTGCAGGATTTTTGTATTTCTTACCACATAAATCACAAATGCCACTATTTCGACCTTCATGAACATTAAGTGTATGTACACGTAATAAAGCTGGTGTTGAAAATCTAAAACATAAACACTATATTTTTATTTATCGGGTCTTTTAAAATGTATAAATAATATTCGATTTATTGTATTAGATAAAAACACATATTATTTCTAAAAATAATATTAGTTTTATATACCTGTTCCCACAAATTTCACATGAAAAATGTTTTTCACTATCTGGAATATGTCCAAGTTTATGTCTTTCTAAGTAAGCTTTTTGAGCAAATGCTTTTTCACATTGATTACATTTATATTTTTTTATCTTTCCTGTTTCAGTATGCATATTTTTAATATGAAGTTTTATGTACTTTTTGCTGCTCAATCGTTTATCACAGTGTGGACATCTATATTAAAATACTTTGTTTACTATTTTTCAAAAATATACTATCCTACCTACTTAAATTCTTCGGGGTTTAAATGCACTTGTAAATGGTTAACAAATTTATATCTTTTGTAAAATTTCTTGTCACAACATATAGCAAAACCATCTTCTCCATGTATCTCATCCATATGCTTTTTTAACTCTGAAAAACTCAATATTTTTTCAGAACAATTGTTACAATTTAAGCTTTTAATTTTTGCTATTTGTTCATCTGTAAGATAAACTCTTTTTTCTTTGATTTTCTCCTCTGTCTCTTCTTTATTGCAATTTTGAATAAATTTTTGTTTACATTTGGTTTTTTTTCTTTTTATTTTAGAAAATTCAGATTCTAGGTTTGAAGTTTCAAAAATCGCACTTTCAGTTTCAAGGTTTGGTGTTTTATTTCTATTTGATCTTCTTAGTCTCTTAGAGTTGATTGGCAAGTCAGATATTTCATCTGTTAAAGGTATTTGAAAATCAGAGATTTCTCGATATATTATAGAACTTTTTAACTGAGGCTTGAGATATGCAATTTTTTCTGAAATTTGATTTTCATTTGAACTTTCCAACAGAGGCTTGAGATATGCAATTTTATCTGAAATTACATTTTCATCTGGGAGTTCAGTTTTACATTGTTCGACATTTGGTTTTTCTTCAAAAATATTAGGCTCGATGGTTTTAAGTGTTTTATGATTATTTTGTATTATTATATAGAAAGCATGAAAATTATTTACAAATTCCCAACATTTTTCACATATATGTTTTAAGAAGTGATTAGTTTCTTTGGGCTGCAATATTTAATTTTAAAATATGTACCTATTACTAAAATTTTTGTTATATGTAATTGAAACAAAACAAATTACAAACCTCAAACCAAAAATGTTGACTTATTATTTTAGCAGCATTTAAAGCAATACCTTTTGCATCAAAAAGTTCAAAAGAATTTTCATCATCATTTAAACACAAACAGCATACCATATTTTAAAATAATAATATGTATTTTATTTAATTAAAATCATAAAAATGACGTTTTAAATTGTTTATATTTTATAAAAATGACATCTTGAATGGTTTGAAAACCAATGATAAAAAGGGATGTGTAGAGAGTAGAATGTACTGGGTAAATTCGTTTTAGTAATGTGTCATAAATGACTCGTATTTTTTGAACGACTCAGTTAAACGACGGTCTCCTATAGGAAAAGAATGAAACAAAGAAAAAAGTCTCCAAAAATTAATGCACAGGGTGAAACTTTTGATTTAAAACAAAAATTTAGCTGAATGCGTCTGTTTACATTGTTTTTCTAGAATCTACTTTTTTCATTGTTTTACCCTTCTTGGCCATAAACTAATTTTGTAGTTTTAAAATTTAATTCTTCTTTTTTACACCAGAAATTTTAGAGTTGAAAAAAAGAATCTACTAAATAAAAGACAAAAAACGTGAGTTGTCTACGTGAAGCGGATTCAGCTGAGCATTAAAATTGAAAAGTTGAAACTTGCGTATCTGGCCGCTATAACTATTGACACCCATGATTTTTGATAGTTATTGACACCCAGATTTATTTAGGTGTTTCCTAAGTTTCTGTGTTGAAATTATTTAAAAAAATTGTTTTTTTTTTTAAATAATTGACATTGTAAACATATATTCATTTTAAAATGTTTCCGCTTAAAAAATCTGTTGAGTAATAAATTTAAATGAGCGTACACGTGTTTTTTTTTGTTCGAATTTTCGCCAAATTCTTTCAAAGTTTGTTAAGGAATTCTTTCAAGTAAGTACGATTAAATACATGTTTGGAGTATAAAATATATATGTTTATGGGCTATTTAAATAAAATAAATATTGTACTAGAAATTTATATAAATAAAATATTTTTTTTTATACAATTAATAAAAAATCACGGTGTCAATAATAGTAAGCCATTTTTCTCGTTATTCTAATGGTTTCTATGAACACTCTGCCAATAATTGTATAAATAGAGAGAGGCTGTCAATAAGTGTGGGTATATTAAATCTTTCATAAAAATATATCTTAAAATTAAATTTATTTAAAATATGCTTTTTTAACAAAATAATAAAAATTTAAATAAAAAAGGAATGTGAAAATATAGTGGCAAAGGTATATGGAATACCTAGAGCAATATTAATCTTCCGCCTTGGCATTAAATTTATTAAGACTCGCCCATGCCCTTCAACAGTTTTGACAGAAGATGAAGAGAGCATCATTAAAAACTGAATACTCGCTTCGCAAAAAAAAGGTTTCCAAAAAGCAAAGATGTTTTAGACCCTGTAAAGGCGGTCCTAACGCATGCTTCAAGAGAGCAGCCCTTTGGAGAAAATAATGTCCCCGGATATGGTTGGTTTAAAACCATCAATTATCAGGCCATGAAGTGCAGAGAGTAAAAGCTTCTGGCAAAATGGTTACACCTATAGTAATTTATGCATATAAAAGAGTACCCAAAGATATAAGAAAATCTTTACCAAAAGCCTGGGGCCTTAAAAATTAAACAAAGTATTAATTAAAACAAATTTTGAGTAAAAATTACTTGTGTTATAAACAAAAATTGTAGCTGCTTTAGTATACATTTCAAATCGTTTTATATTTTGATCTTTGTTGTCTATTTTTGCTGGAGTTATGAATTTGGATATTTAAAAAAAAAAAAATAGTAAAATAGTTCTTGACAATTTTAAGCCGATGTTTACACTTCAAAAACTTTATATGCAATGTAAATAAATGCATTATTTGTGGTTTATATCTACATTGTAGTAAAAGTAGTAATACCGCAGGACACAGATATATGCAATTCTGAAGTCCGTCAATATGTAATATTAGAATAAATAAATTTTATCATGTACGTACAAAAACGTAGATAAAAAAATAAGTATGTACATATTTCATGTGTAAATATTTACAAAATTAAATTCCAATATCAAGTCAAGACCCACGATTTATGCACATATTATGTGATTGTAATATGTATTTGCTTTTGTTTGAATTTTGATACCTATGTATACATTACATCATAACCTACAATATTGTTTTCAGGCCCTGACATAGAGAGAGAGCTTTGAAATAGTGGTAAAGCTTTCCTAAAAATTTACACGTATTCTTATGGAAATAGTAAAAAATAAAGCTTAATAACTCAAAAAATAATCATTTTTTCAAATTTATTCCAAAGGCCACCATAAAATTTCATCTTTAACACATCTTTTGATGTATTCAAATTTAAAATATTTAAATGTTTTAATTCAAAAATTATGTTTTAAAAAAAATACTTCCATTTATTTTCCCACGGTTAACGCTCCTTAACAAAACTTGAATGAGAGTGCTTTTTAATACAGTATGGGCAATAAAAAAATTCGCAAAACCAATTTTATCAAGAATTTTGGATTAGAAATTAAGTTAGAAAATTTGAATTAAAAAAAAAAAATTACTATTATTAATAAAATAAACTAAATATACATAAAAAATAAATATTTAAATATGTGATATATTAAAATTATTCTCATTTCCACACCACCTGGAGCCTGAGGTAGGGAATATGGAGCTCCACCTGAGGTAGGGAATATGGAGCGTTTTTTTTTACGTGCATATCCCAAATACTCCTAGTGCACACATTTGTAAGACAAAAGTGCATAAAAATTTTTTGAAAAGAAAACAATAGAAAAACGAAAAACAAAAATAAAATAAATAAAAACAAAAAAATTTAACAAAACAACATAACAAAATATAAAAACAAACAAAAGTTAAAAACAAATATAACAAACAGATAAAAGTTAAAAACAAATATAACTTTGTTAGTTTTTAAAACTAACAAATAACAAAAAATTTTCTACTTTGCATATTGCTTTTAAGAGTATCGTTATGTTGTCTTGTAAAAATATTTAATAAAATATTAGCGGAAGTTTTATTAATTTGGAAAAACATATTGCGACTTGTATTACCACATTTACACGTCAATTTTAAATCTATGTCATTTATACCCAAACTGAGACTAGTAAATGTTAAGTATGCCTTTTTTATTACTTCTCACAAAGAATATTTTTTTTAAATCAAAATTCCGTAAAATTTGAATATTTAACGCGAATATTTTTGAGGAAGTAATTGTAGAAACAAATATGCAACTATAAGCCGTAAGTTGCCAATCCTTAATTTTTTAGAACTTTAAAAGTTGGAACATTATTCATGTGAGAATTATAATTGGATTTACATCCAGAAAGCGCACATTTTCAAACCATTATGTTTAAAAAGAGTAATAGAATATATAAAAACTAAATAAAAACTAAAGCTTTAACTTAAAAACCGAAATTTTATTTTATTTCAAATACCAACAATTATTGATTCACCTTTCAAAATTGAAATAACATTTTTTTGAGAGTTAAAATAAAACTAAAAATTAAAAATTAAATTCAATAATTGCTTAAATTCAATAAACTAATTAAATTAAATTTATCTTCAATATATTTTATTACGTTATTCTAAAGCTACTTTACTACTAAATACTACATCTTTTTTTTGATTACTAACAAAACATTACATTAACAAAAATATGAAAATTTACTTACATAAAAATCGGAACCTTTCGGAAAAAGAGTGCAATTTCAGTGCAATTATGGACAAAATAATTGCACTGAAATTGCACTCTTTTTTGTCCATAATTGCACTGAAAAATGCGATTTTAAATTTAATTTTCTTACAAGCATAAAGAAGGAACTCCAAGCTTCATTTTCATATATATTTCATATATTTTTCTTAATGAAATTTAATATAAATATAAAAACTCGATATTAAAAAAATTTTACTTACCAATTTTCTAACATGTTTAATATAAAAGCTTTTAAATTTTGAGGTTATGTGCACAGAATTTTAAAAATAAAATAAAATTTTTTTTTTTTACAGTAGCAAGATGGGTGCAATAAGAAATTTAAACAAATTGGAGGGTTACAAATTTGCTTAAAAAAGAGTTTTGAGTTCAATATTAAAAATCTACTTGATGTATTGGACAAATTAATTTATTAATAAGCTATCTGAAATAAAAACAAGTAAAAGTAACAGTAAGTCGATGCAACCGATTTATTTATACCCTACACCTAAAAAATTCAAATTAAATTAAAAATCCATAAGTTATTTTAGTTAAGTATTTAATATACCTAAGCTAAAAAAGTAAATGCTTTTACAACCTTTGTGCAAAATTTCAGATTTCTATCTTTGTTAAATTCGAAAATATGCTTGTTAGGTTTTGGGAAGTGTGTGAAGGCACGCGGACCACCATCCCAATTCATCTCAAATTTTAGAAACATCATCAGAACAGGGTAGAACACTCTTGTATCAAATTTCAAGTTTTTATATTTATTAATTTCGAAGATATGCTTGTTTGGTCTTGGGAGTTGTGTGGCAGATACCCGAACAACCAATCCAATTCATCTGAAATTTTAGGAAAATTAGGGATTCAGGAAACAATACCCTCGTATCAAATTTGCAGTTTCTATCGTTATTAATTTCGAAGATATACTTGTTCGGTTTTGTTAGTTGTATGGGAGGTACCCGAACAACCTCTCCAATTCATCTCATATCAAATTTGAAGTTCCTATCTTTATTAATTTCCAAGATATCCTTGTTCCGTTTTGGGAGTTGTGTGGGAGGTACCCGAACAATTCCCCCAATTCATCTCAAATTTTGGGCAACGGACGGACTGACGGGCGGACATCGCTAAATCAACTCAGGAGGTGATCCTGATTCAGAATATATATACATATCCATATAAAACTCGCTTTCTTTTGGTGGTTACAAACACCATACCAAAGTTAATATACCCTATACCAGAGACTACACTTTAAGTGTAGGGTATAAAAATTGGAACATTTCGATTCATATTTAAAAAAAAAGCTTTATATGAAATTCATGCCCATTTTGGTATTTTTTCTAAAAAAAGAAGAAAAAAAAATTTTAAGTAATGTCAGTTTTAGTAGTTTTCTCTCAAAATGCAATGAAAATTTGCACTAATACATTCAAATTGCGACTATATTTTTGTATTAATAAAATTGTGTAATATCTACTAAGAAACACAAGTTTGAATTGGGGCTCTACAACGGATAGGACTGGATAAAAAAGTGGTTCTACAACTGCTAATTATTTTATGACATCTATCTACTAATATATCTTCATCTATCTACTAAAATATATTGAAATTTAGTTTTTCAAAATGTATACATTATGTACATATGTATGTATATATGTATGTACGTATTATGCGTCGATTAGAGACTTGCGTTCTGACTTCTGATACGTAATTTTTTGTTGTGCACTTTCAAAGTAAAAATTTATAATTAAAGCATCTAAAAATCATTAGAACAGTTTTATCTGGTTTTATGATTGTTTTTGAATATACATCATATTTATTTACTTTTAATAAAAAAAGCTTTACGTCATATACATAGTTAAATACTTAAGTGAATAGGTAAAAAATATATACATAAGTAGATATGAATTTCTTATTAATTATTAGTATTTCTATGAACACAATAAAAAATTTGATCCAAATCTGATTTTTAACATTTAACAGTTGTAAAAATTTTAAATAAATAAGTGTATGTAGATACCTAGAAAAAAAAATAGTACCTAATTTGAAAAGATATTAAAATAAAATTATAAATTATAATTAATATAATATAATATGTCAGTACAATTATACATTGGTATATTGGCGGGGCATTAAAAGATTTATTGCAAAAAGGAAAGAATACGCTTATATCGTAATCGTACTATTTTATATTTAGAAAAAAAAAATTAAAATTGAAGCAGAAAAACTTTACCGGACTAAAAATGTAGATTTAAAAAAAAATTAATTACGGAAAATTTGAACTTTGGAGCGCTGGATAACACTTATAATATTTTATCTAATTTGAACGTTTCGACTTTAGAAATTACATTGCCCACAACCTTTATTAAAAAATTAATGTGCAGAAAATTAATTTGTAAAGGGCCTTTTGTCCCTTTTATAATATATACCACTTTTGGTTTTAAAATTAATAGACAAATTACTACGTGATATTAGTACGAATGAAAATAGACATTACCACTTATTCCACACGTTGCACCTTCTTTTTCAATGCAAAATTGTGTTACCTAGCTTGATCAGAATCTCATATCGAATGGACAACATATTTTAATTCCCAGAATTTATTTAACTTAGTCCAGTACGTTGTTTAGATGTTTTTCAGAACCAAACATTTTATTATTATAAATACATATGCATGTGTAAAGAATTAATAAAAAAAAATCTGGAATTCGTTTCAGTGTTCTTGCGCCTTTATTATTTCAATTTCCCTGAGTGTTTGAAGTTATGCTTATCCAAATATTATGGTTACGGGGAAAGGTGGTTCAGTGGGTACAAACTCCACTTACCAAGAGTGTATAGATTTTCTTTCTGTCTGTTGAAGATTCCACCTTCCGAGTAAAAGAAAACTCAATCCGTTCAAATGTTGAGCGCTCGCAACACTAGTCAGTGTAATTCTGATAGACAAAGTATACTCCATACGATGCAGTGTAAAACAAATGCATATATATATTATAATTATTTTATAATATGTATGTATATTATAATTATTTTATATAGAAAATTTTTTTTTTTAAAGCTAAATTGAAATATTGAATTGCGTTAATCTGAATTAGTTGAAAAGACAATTTTTTTTTATGAGCTTAAAATGAATTCTGCTCAATTTATAAGCAATAATGAATTGACAAATAATTTTTGAGTGGATGTAAAATACAAAAAATTGAATAATAATGGTAAGATCTATATTTATAATAATGGTAAAATCTAATCTTCTTTATTGTAAGATCTATGTATATTTTTCTCATAGCTTATTTAACAATTCAAATTCAAATAACAATCTGCAAAATAAAAATTTAAAAATTATTAACAAATGGAAAGAAAACATAATAAAAAAGAATTAGGCAACAAAACAAAAACAAATAGTAAAAATAGAATTAAGCAAAAATATATATATATATGTACATATGTAAATAGCTTTGATATTATATGAAGAGAATATACGTACGTACTCGTACATATACATGATTATACCTTTTTATCACATACCTTTGTGAATACGAAATAAATAATATACAATTTTTTACTTTAATAAGAAGGGTTTGCACTTCAATAATAAATAATAAAATATAATAATAACAATTGCATTCAGGAAATTTCGAATATTCGTTGAAAACTTGTTTAGTATTAGTATTATAATAGAAACCTCCCAGTTTACAAAAAAAATATATTACCAGATATTACTATCAAATAAGTGAAACATAATATGAAATAGATGAAACATCAATTATTAATAACAAAGCCGCGGGCGGACTAATATCTTCTAAAAATTTCAAATTTTTACCTAATAAACTTTTTCAAAATAATATCCAAGCGGATAATATGACAACAGTTGTCGCAAATTGTTTTTGCTGTTACTATTTTATTTAAATATTCCACATTTATTTTCCTCTTAAGGTAGTATTAAATAGTTTTTCTATCAAATTAAGAATTAATGAAAAATAAAAAGATAAGCAATTAATGATAATAGGAAATATTTATTATTCAAGCATAATTATTAATTATAATTATTTCTGCATATGTATGTAAAAAATGGCCCACTAAAATAATAAGAATACTTAAATACGAAGTCATACGAAGTTACCCAGTGGGCTACTTTAGAATTAAAAAAAATTGCACAACATATATGTTTATTCTACATGAATACTCTATGTACATAAATATGTATATAGCTTCTTCTTTATAATATTCTTCTTATCCTGTTGACCCTGTTACCCTTCTTAACATACACAAACTGATTCGAGCAATTTCCGTTTTCAGCTAAAATTATTTAATTATAAAATAATTATGAAATTATTTAAACATACGAAGCCTAAGTAAAAATTTTGAAAATAAAATTAGTCTTAGTTAAATCAAATCCAAACAGAAATTTTTTCACATATTTCAGAAAAGGTTTGCAAACCAGGCAAAAGATTAAATAATGTTGTACTATAATATTAATAAAGAAAAGGAGAAGTACATACATGGTCTCAACTCAAATAGCAAATTTATATTATTTACTCTCAAATTAAATCGAGGACTATACGGGGTGCCAAGTAGTGCAGTGACAGAACGCCCGAGGAAATAAAGCCCGCGGGCTTTAATGCCAACATTTTTTGGAATTAACGCCCGTGGGCTTTAAATGTTTTTCAAAAAAGAATTAAAGCCCATGGCTCTTAATTCCACTATAGATCGTGGGCTTTAAGTCCATTTCGAAAAAGAATCAAAACCCATTGAGTAACTAAGTCTGTATTTTATTTGACTGGATTTTATTTGATGACATGTCAGAAGTCCCAATGCAACTTTTGACTCACATAAACGAGCCAGAAGTTCCATGGACTTTTGTCTCATTGTTAAAGCCTCAGGGATTTTGGGAGGGATTTTAGAATTGAATTCCAAATCAGAATTATACGCCTTTTACAGAATATTTAGATATATGCATATGCGAGTTTCTGAATTAAATTAAATCCCTTCCAATGCGTTTGCTTTACATATTCTATTACTCTCTTCTTTTAATAATAAAAAAAATAGTGTAAGTCTTAATTCCAATTCAAAATGAATTGCCCGCGGGTTTAACTCCTTTTTATTATGGGTTTTACTCCCGCGGGTTTTACTCCTTTTAATTATAACTTTTATTCCAATTCAAAAAGGAATTAACGCCCGCGGGTTTTATTTCCTCGGACGTTCTGTCACTGCACCGTGCCAAGTATCAGAAACAAATATAATTTCAATCATTTATAGTAATACAAAATACTCAATCTAAACATATTGAAAAGTGTGGTCAGTCCCGACAATATAAACGATTCTTCTTCAAAATCAATCTTACAATATATTTTTTTTAAAACTATTACCGCAGTCTATTACCGCATTTCACACTATGTTTCACTGATGCGATGTAAAATTTATTTTATAGAAGAACTATGAAAGGACAGAAAAAGATCTCCAAAAATGAATTTATCAGAGAGATTTTTGTAAATAAAATCTGAAATTAAATAAATCTGTTTCTTTTCAAGTTTTTAAAAATCAGTATAAATGTTTTGAATAAAATACATATACTAACTCATTTGCAAAGGACTAAAAAAATTGTGCGGGCCAGTCACAATAAAATAAATCACACAACAGCGTAATAAAAGTGGAACACTCAATTGAAATAAATAGTTACAACCAGTTACAACCCAAACAAAAAATTACATACATACATATATTGCAATTTAGATTCAAACAAAGTATAATTAAAAATTCCTGCACGTATTGGTATTTCAAATTATAAATATGATGAATTCATAAAAAAAAAAGTTCTTCTAATAATTAATGGTGCGAAAAATTTTTTATTATCAAGCAACAAGCTCATATATTTAATGTCCTTAATTATATTACAAATCATTTCATTATTATGAACATTACCATTACAGGGACACATTGGAATAAGACGATCCATTTGTTTTAATGAGCCGAGTTTTAGACATAGATATGTACTAGATATAAAACTATTAAGACTAAAAATCATAAGTTTCCTTCTCTTACTTATTAGCAGCTCAAAAAACCACCAACTAACAAATTCCAGATCATCATACAAATTGAATTGGTAATCAATAACATGAAATAAATTCTCAAAGCAGTATGAGAACGACACATCGCGAAAATGCAGTATGCAGTATTTTTTTTTAAAAAGAAAGGATTGAATTAATAAAAATGAAAAATAATTATCCTTTTTAGAGTCCTATCCTAGAGAGAAGTCTGGAGAATAGAAAAATAATAGATACCTTTTTTCTAATTTAATGTTTTTAATAATATTATCTTATTTTTTAGGAATTACCACAGAAGACAAACAAATTAAAACTTTTCAATTACATTACAATAGAAAGCTTCAAGAGATTCATCGAGACAGAAAAAAAACCAAAAGAAATACTCTTGAAATTCTTTTGAAAATTAAAAATCTTAATATGTACGTAAATCTTAGAAACAATTCTCAACCGCCACATATTGAATATAAAATTTTGATTTGTAGAGAAAATCCATGAGAATTCGGATGAATTTTACGATTTGCGTTAATTGGGTTTTGGAATTGGGATACATATGCATATAATATGTCAGTGTATATATTGTATTTTCATTCATACGAACACTTCATTAAGTTAACGTACATTAATTAATTAAGTTAAAAACTTCATTAATATCAAATTCATTAAAAATTTAAGTTGATTGATTAATTGAGCAATTTCAATAATGGTATTAGAAAATATGTCCATATATACATATGTATGTTTGTATTTATATTTAATTCAAAGTTAAGCAGAAATAGAAATTAAAAATCTTTTATCCTACTTATGCTTTTAGTTTAATTTAAAGCTTTGGAAAAGTTTCAATGAAAACTTATTCTATATAAAAAAAAACTAAATTTAAAATGATAACTACTATTAAAAGAAATCCAATTACTTTAAATATTCCAATTCTATTAATAGTTTTTAAATTATTTGGTTTTTCACCATTTTCTATACATCGACGTATACAAATTTTGTTAAATTTTCACTCAATATTATTACTTATTTTATTAATAATAATATTTATCATGGCATTTTTTATAAAAAATGTATTTCAAGATAATAAATTATCAAGGCTTGTTAGTGGCCTTGTTTTTGTATCACAATCAATTGCACATATAACAAGTATTATTCAAGCTCTTGTAACAAAAGAAAAACAATTTAAAATTTTTGAAAATTATTATGAAATTGATTTAAATTTTAAACAAAAATTATTACGTATTGTTAATATAAATATAATAAGAACACGTTTATTAAAAAAAATTTTAATTATATTAATTATATTGATATTAAATATGTTAACATTAGTTAAATTTATAATGAAAACAGATTTTAATATTGTTTATTGGTATGCTTTTTTTTCGACACAATCATTACGTTTACGTGTTGTTCAATGTTTTTGTTATATAATATTTGTAACTGAAAGATTTGATATTTTAAATGAAATTTTACTAGAATTCATTAATGAACAAAATAATCTTAAAAAATATATATATGTAATTGATGGTAATAACATTGGTATTGAAGCTCCGACAAAAAAATTATATCTTAATTATGGTAGTAATATAAAATCAAAAAGTACCGAAAAAATATTAGCATTAAAACATATTTATAATCAATTATGGGATACCGTTAATTTAATAAATGAATGTTTTGGTTGGTCATTATTAGCAATAATTACATCATATTTTTTAGATTTTACAAGTAATGCATATTGGTTATTTATGGCAATTGAAGGTATGGTACAAAAAGAAACTTTGTGGAAATGTTTAGGTACAATGTTACCATTAGTTTTAATTATTGGTTATTTATCATGGGGATGTCAAGAATGCTCAAATAAGGTAATGATTCTACAAAAATTTGTTTTGAAATAATAAAAAATAAAGCCTTTTTCGGCATAAAATATCTAAACAATTGGTTGTGTACATACATATGTATACGTATGTATTATATATTAGGTACGTAGATACTTTTTATTTTTAAATTTAAAACTATAAACATCTGCGATGCTTATTGCTTATTATTTTCTCTACCTTAGTGTCTCATACTATACGATACTATACTGTAAAAAATTCTACTAGTAATAACTGTAAATAGTATACGTGTATACAAAATATTTTAAACGAATGCATAAAATTATTTGCATGCATGTATCTATTATCCCGATTATCCCATAGAAAACTGACAAGAAATCAACAAAACATGAGTAAAATAATTAAAAATTTAATATAAATAAAACTTAGTGTGAAAAAATAATCATTTAGTTTTTTTTTTTAATTTCAATTTGTATTTATTAGTTTAAATTGATTATGTAATTAAATTAATTAAATTGTGGTTCTATTTCGTTAATTTTGTTTTAAGAATTTAAATTGAACAAAGAAAAGAGTTCATAAAAATGTTATCCCTTGGCCTTAACTGAATTTATCCTACTATCGTAATCTATTAAAATTTAAAGTAAAATGACTTTATAGTCTAAAAAATCGTCAAATGGTAGTAATTTACAATTACATACGTACATACATTATAAACTTTTGCGAATTTGTAGAAAAAAAGCAATTTTAAATAAAATTTTTTATAATGAAAATATGTATTTTTTCAAGCAGGGTGAGAGAACTGGAAATTTGGTTAATAAATTAGAAAAAACTAATGAAAATGAAAAATACAATGCACTTATAAGTGAATTTTCTTTGCAAATAATTCATGAACCAGTATCTTTGACGGCAAATGGATTTTTCAATGTTAATTTTAATTTGCTTGGAAGTGTAAGAATATACATATTATAATAACTTAATAAGATATACAAATTAATATAGACATATATTTTTTTCTAGATGGCTGCTGCAACTGTTACGTATTTAGTAATATTAATACAATTTTTGTTAAGTGAAAATTCAAAATAGAAAAACATATTTTCATCATTAAATTTAGTAAAAGCAAGGGATATTTAATTTTTTTATTGGTTTTACTTTGAATAAAAACTGTAGTTTGCTATTTAATATAAATATATATATATATATACATAAATTCATATATAACATTTTTTTTATTATTATTTTTATACTTTACATTTTTTTTTATATAAAACCTTTCATTATCTTCTAGGTTAAAACCAAAATGCCCGTATTTTAAAATACAAAATGAAATACAAAATTTAAAAAAAAAACAAGATTGTTAATAAAATTCATTTAAGTTAACAAAATATTTATACATTATTTAATTTTATAAGATTTATAAACTGTATTAAATAACAAAACAGATTTTTTTTTTTAATTAAAAATAGTTTGTGTATTTCTTCATTACTAAAAATAAAAACAGTATATAATGACAAGTATGTACAATAAATACAATATCTTAAATATATATGAATGCATTGTATTATTAGAAATTTTTTATTTTCCAATTGATGAAATTATAAGAGAATCAAAAACATAAGTTTTACGATCGGGAGGTAATCGCCATTATTCAATAATGAAACATTATTCAAACAAATGTTTGTATCTCATAATTGAAGATATAGACCTCTTTTTATATTAATCCCGTTTAATTTTTAGATTTAGCTATCTCAAATTTTTTATATTTGTTTTAAAATCAATTGTCTTTGTATCGCTCTTTAAGTATTTCATAACTGTAGGCACATATAAATATTTTTCTTTAACAAAATTTGGGAAATTTTCAATATTTGTAAAGTGTGTCGAGGATCCTTTAGAATTAGTGTATGTTATCCCTCCACCTAGTTCATTTGGTATAATGGACATTTTGGTCGAATCATAGAATTGTATTTCAACAACTCCTTGTGACAGCTTTAACGATACAAAAGATATAAATAAAACAAAATATAGTTATTAATAGAAATGTTAAATAATTACCTGTATTGCCATTCCTATTCCTGGAATATTAACTTTTTGAGTTGGTATATTAGAATTAAAAGGTTTTCGAATCATATGATTTGATGCTGTTGATCGAATCGATGACGATGTACTCATTGTGTAATCAATTGAGATAATCTAAAATTTATTTTTATTTATTTGCAACTTTTTTTTGAAAAATATTTAAATAATGATCTTACGCCATGCGATCTGGGTGTTTGATAAAAGTTGGAATTATCTTGAACATTTCCTGGTAATCCTTTTAATTCTATATTTGGTTTTCTTCCAATTATGACAGGAAAACAAATTCCAGTTTGACCTATTTGATTTAAAATTTTTTCAATATTTTTGCAATGATTAAAAGAATTTTTGAAATGGTCATATAAACTTTTAATATGAGGGTTCTGCATTTCTATAGAATTAACATCTGTAATTCTACCATTTTGATCAATAATTTTTATTGTATCATTTTCTGTTCGTGTAATTTTTGCATTATTATAAAAAAACATTTCAAAATTTTCTGAATTCTCCATTAATTGACATTTAGCTTCTGAGGTATAATAAGTTATTTTTGGAGTTTTTCCTTTTACAAGGTTTACAAATCGTACAGCATATATATATTTTTTCCAATGTTTCGAAGGTAACTCATTATAATTATAAAATTCTTTTGTGTCATTAGGAGATGAATTTTCAAATGCAGAATCTCTAACTGGTATTCCCCTATTGAAAAATAAAAATGATAAAAGGGTTTAAAATGTACCAATGTTATAAATGATTTTAAATGAATAAATTAATGAATGATAAAATAAATGAAATGAATTTAATGTTTCAAAGTTAAATTTTACCTTCCAGGATCCGGTTGATAAATCACAATTTTTAACCCATCACCTGAAATTCGACAAATATCTACAATCCGTTCTTCATGAAAGATACGCTTATATTTTAAAAATTCAATTATAACTTCACCAGTTTCAGTAATACTCATTACAGCATTTTTAGTTTTATGTCTTGTTGGTTGTAAACGTTCTGTTGATAATCGCGGTATATTTATTTTATCTTCATAAAAATTTTCATGAATTCTTTTATTTGTTAAGGCTTGATCTTTATATAATTGATTTGATTGACACATTATATTAGTATTAGCCTCAGAAAGATGAATTTTTTGCGACAAACTCCTGTTTAACAGATGATCATTTTCCAAATTGTTAGAGTGGTTCTTAAAAATAAATTTCATAAATTTTCTGTTTGCAATATAATTCATAACTTACTTTTATCAAGTTCATATTTTCTTTTTGAGTAATGCTCACAAATTGTTGGTTTTCTAAATTTTGACTGCCGTAACCACAATCATAAAAATTTTCTTTTTCTTTACATTTAAGATCATCTAAAATGTTATTAGATTGTATTGAAACATTTTTTTCAAATTTTTCAGGAAATACTGCATCAGAAACATGTAACTTTTCTCTTAATTGAAAATCTATACTTGATTTGTTTTCTAAGTAATTTAAATTTTCTTGATTTGAAAAATTAATATTCTTACTTTTATATTGATTTCTTTCTTGGAATGAAGAATAATTTGAATTAATGTTTGAATTGTAATTTGAACGAAATTCATCAAAATTTCCACAAAAATCTTTTTTTGATTCTTGAAAGCGATCTGCCGACTTTGATCTATTTGAACGGTGAAAGCTTGTTGGGTCTTAAAAATAAAAAAGAATTAATGTTTAATAGAATAATTATTTTGCATATATTTACCACTTGAAAACGTATTTATACCACTATCACTTGAAGTAATTGATTCTCTGTTTATATTATGGTTTTGTAGTTTTTGATATTTTAAAAAGAATGGATGACCAAGAACACGTTCTAATTTAATCCTGTCAGCTGGATTTTTCTTTAAAAAATTATTAATTAAATCTTGAGCTTCTAGAGATAAATTATCTGGTATGTGATATTGCGCCATAACAACTCTCGTCAATGTAGATTTAACTCCTTCTGTATCAAATGGAGGTCGTCCTACTAATAAAGTGTAAAACATACATCCTAAACCCCAAATATCAGCTGGCAAACTATGTGCTGATCGAGTTGCGACTTCTGGAGAAATATAATTTGGCGTACCACACATTGTCATATGTTTTTCATCCGGTCGAGTTAGCTGTGTAGCTAAACCAAAATCAGCAATTTTTACCTGCATATCTTTAGTCAACAGAAGATTAGATAACGACATATCTCTATGTAGGATATTGTGGGAGTGTAAATAAAGCAGGCCAGATACAACTTGTTGTAAAATTTCAGCGGCTTCAGGTTCCGTAAGTATTTTTTTGTGTTCTTTTAAGTAACGTTGTAATTCTCCATTATGAGCCAATTCAAGAACCAAATAAACATAGTGTATATCTTCAAAAAATGTGTATAATTCTAAAATTGAAGGATGTTTAAGTCGAGAATGAATCGACACTTCTTGACGTACTCGATTTACCATTCCAGCAGCTTGCATTAATTTTTTATCAATCTAAAATAAATTAGTTAAAATTCTGAAAAATCTTCTAAATTATTGTATTACCATTTTAATAGCAACAAATACATCTGTTATTTTACATCTTGCTTTGTATACACTAGCAAATCCTCCTTTACCTAGTAGATTTAAAACTTCATAATCCTAAAATTTACTAAATTAAATAATTGAAACAAACTTATTTACAAACATTCAACCTCTATTTTTTCACCAAATAAATATCCCATAGACATTTTATTACTTATGTTATTGATACAAATATATTAAAATTAATAAATTAACAAACTTTTTTTTAAAACAAAATCATGTAAACAATATTAATATTTATTTAAAATAACTCATTTCAAGTAACTGTCAACTGACTTATTTATTTTGAAAGTGTTTGAGTTTTGAACTATTTCTGAAATAAGTCTAATTGCGCTTCTAGCGGTGAACATATAAATTAAAATTACATCGATTTCGTTTCCTTTCCCTCTCGTGTTGGAACAAATCAACAATTTAAATGTTAATTGCCTGCTTGCTTTTAGACCTCGTTTAGACATCAATATTTTCAATTCATATTTTGTTACAAATAAGCATTAGCGGTTATTTTTAATCAGTTCAGAACGTACTCTATGTGCTCGATATCTGTTTAGTCAGAGCACAAATCTAAACTAAAAAAGAAAAACATCCATTTCATATTTTTAAAAAATGAAAAAACTAGTTTTGTACTGTAATTTTTGTTTAAAATTATAATAAAGAATTAAATTATTATTTTTTTATATAATAATATGCTTATTTATTGTCATATTCTTTACAATAATATAAAAATTTGAGATAATTCAGAACTTCTGAGAAATTTTGAAGTTTAAGAAATGTCAAAAATAGGTTCAAAATGTTAGAAATGTGGAAGTGAAATGAAAAAAATAGGAAAATTTCTATTTAATTTTTTCAAAAATAATGAAGTAATATTGAAGAAATAGTGATATGTAACCGCTAAGTTAGACTTTCAAGCTACTTCTTTCCTTGATTCTATGAGAAAATGTATCACTATTCTGTTAGGTTGAAAATGACAAACGATGGATGGACGGAATTGTACGGAAAATTGAATGAGTTTCTTTCCAACTTTTCTGTCATGTTTTCTCTTTATTTATGTTTTTCGTGATTTTATTTAGTAATTCAAAACAGACATTCATATAAATTGATATAAATGGATATAAATTTAAAACATTGCGAACATTTTAAAAGGAAACTATTAAATTAAAATAATTCTTAAATTAATATATTTTTAAAGCTACAGTACAGTATTTTTTGTTAATACATATTTATAAAAAAAAAATTATCATAGGTAAACATGAAGTATACAATCTTTTATTAAATTTGTGGAATTGTAATTTATCAGTATATCTATATGTAGTGGTTTTTGAAAACCAATTTTTTTTTAATCAATTGTTTTAAGTAAGTAACTTAAATGTGACTTAACTTATTTTTTTTTTTTTATTTAAATGTTTTGTAATAAACACAAATATGACAATTTATAATAACATAATAATCAAATATTTACAATGGCAGACTATTGACTAATTTAGATGTCTTGCCTAACTGACAGTAATTCAAAATCGTGACATTTCTTATAGATAATATGATATAAAATATTTTAAATTAAGTAGCACTAATGCTTGCATCATATAATAGTATATACATGCTCCCGCCATATTTACAACTATTAAAATATATAACTAAAACTAAATCTACTTAAGCTAAAACTAATTATATTTACTTTATGAAGCTATGATTAGTTTATACATATATATATATACAAACTAATGTATTTACATATATTCAATGTATTTATATTTTTTATTATTTTTTACTAATATTTAACAATTTTAAATCATGTAGTATAAGTATTGTATATCAGACTTCGCAAGAGAATACAAGAGTCTGCCAAAGCACACCCAAGTTTTGTCGAATAAAACTAAAACTTTCCAGCTCTAAATGTCATCAGCACGTAAACGAAGACTCTCTTCAATCTGTTATCTTCTATGTTGATTATATAAAGCTTTTTCATAAAAAGAAATTGAAATATTTTCAGAATTTTCCTGGAATAAATAAGCTGATCTATTCATTCATTCATAATATAAGATTCATTCATAATATTAAGAGGAGAAATATAGTAATTATCTTGTATGACAATACTATGTTGATGGTCAAATATTTCACTGATCAGTTGATTTGGATGCGTTTCTATCTTAGTAAGCATTTTCCTCTCGGCAATTTCCATTTCCTTTGCGTACAGTATTTTTTGTTAATACATATTTATAAAAAACAAATTATCATAGGTAAACATGAAGTATACAATCTTGTATTGAATGTTATGGAATTGTAATTTATCAGTATATGTAGTGGTTTCTGGAAACCAAGTTTTTTTTAATCAATTGTTTTAAGTAAGTAACTTAAATGTGACTTAACTTATTAAGTAACTTAAATATGACTGATATTTTTTTCTTGTTGCAGATCTAAATTATTTATTTAAAACAAAGCGTATTTTTCAAAATTTTTGAAATATATCAAATACTGAAAAAAAAAATTAAAATTTTAGAATTTTAAAAACTCATCGCTTGAGGTCCTTTTTTATAATACTGTCAAATATATTTTAACTAAAATTGACATTTAAATATAATTTTGTCTCTTTTCGATTACTATAATTACATACTTAGTCAAATAAGGACAAACAAATATTAAAAGATTGACATTTCAATATCATTACCAAATTATATGGAATTTAAATCTAACTTTGCATTTTAAACTGAGTTTTGCATTGAAAACAGTATTATTTTATTTGTAATTTAATTATATAACAGTTATTTTTACAAAACATTAATTTTTTGCATAAATTAAATTTGTTAAATAATTTTTGTAGACCAAATAATTTTTTTTTAATATATGGCAATTCTTTAAATGACATTTTTTAATTCTGATCGTGACCATACGAACTATAACAGCACGGCATCCATCGCAAAAATTGCATTTTTTCTCACAATCTGAAAAGAATTTCTATTCATTAATGGATAGAAATCTTTTAATTTTTATGTAGAATTTTAGAAAGATTCATTTTCCTTAAATGTAATGCTTTTTCATTAGGTGTATTTTCAATAGCATAAAATTAAGAGTTTAATTACGTTATAATACTAAATAATCAGATATCGCAATTGAACAATACAAAAAGATAAAAAAAATTTATTCAAAATTCAAATTACAATGAATAATACTGTATTTTAAAAAAACTTATCTTTTTTTTAGTTGAATAAAATTTTAAATAAAAAAAAAACTAAAAAGTGAAGGTTTAAAATAAGTGAATAAAATTTTTTTTTTCAATTGTACAGAAAAATTAAAAAAAAAAAATTGTCCTCATTTAGAACAAACGTCTAGTGTTGGTGGTATGGAAAGTTTATGTGGTGTGGTTAAATACCTAACTCGATAATAAAGTGCCAAAAATGACAGTGTTTTGAATTAATTTAATTTTTAATGAAAAGTGTTAAAATAAAAAAAATTAAAACTTAGAAGTACATATAAATGTTGTTTAGATATAAGAATACATATTTGTATATGTATGTACATATGAATGTCCAGGGATTTTTAAATGAAACTAAACTTTTGTTTTAAATTACGAAATGGATTAAAAAATCTGGCATTTTTGTCAACAAGGCAAGTAAATATCTTTTAAATGAAAATATTTAGGGACTTCAATAAAGTTAAATAAAAAAAACATTAAAATTGCTCAGATGTGACGTCACAAACTAAAGTTTTTGAAACAAAATAGACAGAAACTAAATCTAAGCACGTTGTAAGATTTAGTTTCTGATTATGTCATTTTCAAAAGATTCCAATAAGTCAATTTGAGTTACAAAGTTAAAAATCAAACTGAAATACATAATTTGATAATTAGTGGTAATGTTTAATATTATTTAACTAAATACTCGATAAATAATATTAATAGGTTTCTTTTTATAATTATTTAGTTTCTATGAAAATTATTTTGTATAAAAATATAATTGTGGAGAGTAGTTAATTAATACGAGAAATTCTTTCTATTTTCAGATAAAATATTGAGAAAATAGTAGAACTAAAAATAAATATTTTCATATTTGATTTAAGAAACGGAAAATGGATAAATATAGTCGAATTAGTCATAAACATATAAAGAAACTTAATAAAAAATCTAGAAAATACAAAAGATCTCGGGAAACTCCACCTCCTATAATACATCCAATCGTTGAATATTCCGATGTGAGTTCAGAAGATTTTTCTGATCCAGAAGCAGGTGAAATACATACTGAGGAAAGCGATACAACGTTAGAAAGATTATCGGGTCGTTCAAATTTGGTTACATCAGCTAGTGGCATTCATAGTATTGCAGCTCTTAATAATATTAATTCATCCACAACTGTACAAAATTCATTTTCCCAAATAAATAGTAATACAACTACTTGCAATATAGCATTAAGAAGAACACCATCTAGTTTGCAAGAAAATGAAGATGATGAGGAATTTGATGAACAACAGCAAATAGTTTCAAATAGCATTGCTAAAATGTCTCCTAGTGAAATTCGTAGAATAATTGGGGTTGTAGGTTCACCTATAAATTCATCCTCAAACTCATCAACATTACAAAGTAATGAAAGAATAATGATTGGCACACAATATAAATCATCTAAATCAAATTCAATATTAAATGATAAAATTGGTATTAACTTGAGCACAAATAAAGGTCATGAAAGGAATAGTAGAAATTTAAATTTAGCTGGAAATGGTAATTTGGTAAACAGTAATAATGGTTCTAGTCTGTCAAATAGCGTAGATCATTCTAGCAATGCTGACATATCTAGTGGTAATGGTCGTATGTTAGATGATGATTTCAGTATTTCTGATCCAAGTCTTGACTTGGACGAAGAAGATGAAGATGAGTTAGAAGAAATTAATAGAAAACGTAAAAAACGAAAGAAAGAAAAAAAAATGAAACATAAGAAAAAAAAATCGAAAAAGAGTAAAAAGAAACGGCAAAAATCAATATCAAGCATCGAAAGTATATCTGATAATGATTCTGTATTAGATCAAAATTTTACTCCACCGCTTATTAGCAAGAGAATGAGTTGTGGTCCTAAGTCTCCATCATACTCCACTTATACGCCAACGAAAGATGTTAGTCCCGTTTCTATTGGTACCCCACCACCACAATTACGGCCTAATAGCAATGTCAGCTATTATCAAGAATCTTCATCAATGGGTGGTAGTAGTAGTTCTCATCATCATAGAAATGTAAGTAGTAGCAGTGGGGTTGGTGGTATTGGCCGACCGACAACTCCACCTTTGCATTTACATCCACATCATATGCATCATCATCGTACTCCGCCAATAAGAAATTTAATACCACCTGGTGGAAACAACAGTAACACTGGTGGAGGAAAATTGCGAGTCAATTATGGAATTGCTTCTCCTCATACTCCACCACCACCCATGGGTCATCATAGTGGTTCAGTAGGAAAAAGCTCCAAGAACTATTTAAGTCCAATAAATGAGCATTACTCTAGACATTCAATAGGGGGTAGTTCATCGGTAAGTTCTTCATCACGGCACCATGGAAGTAGTAATAGTAATTCACATTATCATCATACCCAAGTTGAAGTGAGTAATTCAACTAGGCGTATAACTGCTGAACCTATATCTCCAGGTAATAACAATATAACATATAAATATATATTATATAAAAAAAATACAAAATAATTATATTTAAAAGATCGAACTAGCTATCATCAAAGTTCGCCACCTCCCCATAAACGACGAAAGAGGGATATGACTTATGATAGGATTGAACAATCGTCATCAAAATATCATTACACTAGCAACAAAAGAGAGAAAGAATATCGCAGTAGTGGTTATGATAAATACAAAGAATCTAAACACTCAAGACGTTATTCAAGGTAATATTTTTTTTTTACTATAACATTATTTGAATTATTTTTCTAGTAGAAGTCCTAGTTCAAGTAATTCACATAGAAAGCGTTCTAAGTCCCGATCAAAACATAGTAAACGTCAGCATATCATTAGTAGTCCATCACCGGATCGTCGCTCAAGATCAAAGAAACGACTTTCGAGAAGCAGATCACCACGTTCCTCTAGATATTCAAGTAATGTATTGTCACCGTCTTCTCCACCATCAAGGTATCGAAGATCACGTAGTTATTCTCCAGCTACTCCTCCCGCTGGTAATAGTAGTTGTAGTGCTGAAATGAAAAAAAAGCGATTAGCATATAACAAAAAAATTAGTGAAACAAGTTTATTTGCTGAATTAGTTAAAGATAAACATAAAAGAGAAAAAGCTTTACAAGTATGTATTTATATTACTTTAAAAATATATACTGTTATATTTAATATTTGAATTTTAGGAAATTCTTGAAAGGCAGGAGGAAAGTAATAGCAATGGTCCAACAAATACAGAAAATAACTCAACACAAAATGAATTAATTGACTTAACAGGAACTAAAACTAGTGCTCCAACTCAAGTTAATGGATTACGAATAAATGAATCTTCCGATAAAATAAAAATTGAATCAACAGAAAACAGTAATATGATACCTTCAAGTCAAATAGATGATGGAAAAATAGCTGTAAATAAACTACAAACTTCAATTGACAGTTGTATCAATCAGGATGTTACTGATTCATCAAGTTCAATTATAACAAAATTACCTTTAAATACTGGAGATTTTTTGAATGATACTACTGCTAATAGTTCAAACAAATTAAATACACTTAGTAATCCAATTGTAAATGTCGTAGTAGAAAATAATATTTATGATACCAAAGCAAAAATATTAAAAGGAAGTCTTACAACTTTACCTATGCCTCCTGGTGTTAATGTTGAAGATTTTGTTAATGCACCAACACCAAGTCCTCCTCGACAAGATGATGACTTTAAAGAAAACTGTAAAGAAGATTCAACAACAACAAGTGCAGGATCAAACAATGCTAATATTTCAACAAGCTCAACAACCAAGAAAGGTCTTCTCAATTTACCAATGCCTCCAGTTGTACCTGGTGGTGAAGATTTAAGTGGTGATGATTATGAATTTATTGGTAGTCCTGATGAAATCGCACATTCTGGTAATTTGAAATGCAATGAATCAAAATCAAATCTTAATAGTTCTAGCGGTAGTAATAGCATTAATAATAAACAAAATACACCAACAGTGACAAGGAAAAAACGTCCAACTATTTTAAATAGACGGTCATCAAGAGCTGCCGTACGTGATTGGGGCGAAAGATGTGTTGATGTTTTCGAAGTTATCGCTCAAATCGGTGAAGGTACTTATGGTCAGGTAAAATTTTTGACTTTATTTGTAAAATTTTATTTTAAAATAAATTTATAATTTGAATTTGAAGGTGTACAAGGCTCGTGATAATCATACAAATGAAATGGTTGCATTAAAAAAAGTACGTTTAGAACACGAGAAAGAAGGGTTTCCGATTACAGCTGTACGTGAAATTAAAATTTTACGGCAACTTAATCATAAAAATATTGTAAATTTGCGTGAAATTGTTACCGATAAACAAGATGCCTTAGAATTTCGAAAGGATAAAGGTTCCTTTTATTTAGTTTTTGAATATATGGACCATGATTTAATGGGTTTATTAGAATCTGGTATGGTTGATTTTACGGAAGATAATAATGCTAGTATAATGCGTCAGTTGCTAGATGGCTTAAATTATTGTCACAGAAAAAATTTTTTACATAGAGATATTAAATGCTCAAATATACTAATGAACAACAAGTAAATATAAAAATTATTTAATACATATTAGATCTGCAAAATTACCTTATCAATGCTTTTTAGGGGTGAAGTAAAGTTAGCAGATTTTGGATTAGCGCGCCTATATAATGCTGAAGATAGGGAACGTCCATATACTAATAAAGTGATTACACTATGGTACAGACCACCTGAACTTCTATTAGGAGAGGAACGCTACGGACCATCAATAGACGTCTGGAGTTGTGGGTGCATACTAGGTGAATTATTCCTAAAAAAGCCTTTATTTCAAGCTAATACAGAAATGGCACAACTAGAAACAATTTCTAAAATATGCGGTACCCCTGTACCGGCAGTTTGGCCAAATATCATTAAACTACCTTTATTCCATACAATCAAACCGAAAAAACAGTACAGGAGAAGATTAAGAGAAGATTTTGATTTTATGCCAAATTCAGCTTTAGATTTATTAGATAAAATGTTAGACTTGGATCCAGATAAGAGAATAACGGCTGAAGATGCTTTAAAATCACCATGGCTTAAAAATGTTCGGCCTGACGAGTGAGTTAAAAAATTATTTTTATGTAATTTTCTTTTTTTAAATAAATAAAAATCTTAATTTAAAAATTTAAAAAAATTTTTTAACTCTTTTTTTTTAGAATGCCAATCCCAAAATTACCAACGTGGCAGGACTGCCATGAATTGTGGAGCAAAAAACGTAGACGTTTATTAAGGGAACAAGAATCAACTAGCGCAGTTGTTAGTGCTAACAATAATTAACTGGAAATTAATAATTAATATTAATTCACATTTTATTTTAAGAAATAATATTTATACTGTTCAACAAATAAAAAGAGAATATAAAAGTGATATGGATTCCAGATTAAGACAAACAAAAATAAAATTCATACAAAAAAAATTGGGAGAACTTACAGGCTCTTAATAAAAATAATTTCCATAAACAAAAACAAAAATTGAATTTTTTAAGTTTTTTTTAACTTTTTTTTTTTAAATTAGAATTAGTTCTTTTTTAGTTTTTAAATAATTATTTGCTATATAAATATATATATGTATATATATATATATATATATATAATAACGTTGAAATACTTTAGTAATGAAAATATTATATTATGAAAATAAAAACCGTTCGTTTTAATTTTTTAATACGAAAAGAAAAAAGTTAGAAGAATATAAATAAAAAAATTTAATAACAAAGGATTACTAGGAGCATTAGTTGTTTATTTTAAAAATTTGACGATTTCACGCTTGAGGTAAGATAAATATAATTTTAATTAATTTGTCTTTGTTTAGACGATAAAACAACGATATATGCAGAGTACTTCAAATTTAAGTATAAATATATACATGCAATATCTTAACTCAAGGGTACGCCATATTTTCAATATTTAAAATAATTAAGTAAATAGCTGATATAGCTTAGCTAATCGAGCATTTCATGAACTACTGTTTGTTTTTATCTTTCTTTTACAAAAAATTTACCAGCAAACACTTTCACAAATTTTCTTAATACTTTAAGATTGACTATTTTCTTTAATAAAAGAATTTTAAATTTTAATGAATTTAGGAAACGCCTAAGTTTAAAAATTTATTTATATTGTATATATATACAAATTTCTTACTTTTAAGAATTACAAATTAAATATTTAGTTATACAAAAGATTTACAGGTAAAATGTACTATATAATGATAATTGCTTTTCGTTTCTCTCTAAACAAAAAAAAAGGTTTTAATAGAAGCAATGTGTTGAATTTTTTACTTAATAAGGTTACTAAAAAATCGATCACAAAATATAATAATCAACACAAATTAAATTCATATGTGTAGTAACAATATAAAAAAAAAAATAAATAATTTTTGTTTTTCATATTGTAGTATAAAATTTAATAACTAAGTATGTATTACATGTTACTTAAAAAATAAAATATTTAAAAAAATATATGAAGTTTTTAATCAAAAATATTAAAATATGTATTTGCTTAAGCCTACCACGAATGGGTAGTGTTAGATTTTTTAAAATGAATGCACTTTCAAATACAAATAAAAAATAGAATTTTAGTATTTCATTGCTTTCGTCATTATTTTCTTTTTAGATTTTCTTTCTATTATTTAGTATAGCTATGTATTTGATAATAAATGGTCAAAAAATGATCTTATTAATATGGCTGTCATAAAATTTCTAAATAATTTATAAAGCATGTATACCTAATACTTTAGTTATGTGTAAAATATAGGCTTTATAAAAATTTATACATTTTGTTATAAAATTAAATTATGATAAAAATTAAATTTGTAATTTAAAAAATATTGTTATTTTAAATTTGAGTTCAATCATGTTCAACTTAATGTTCTCCTTAATAAAATGATTTCCATAAAAAATTTTAATCTTTTTTTTTTTGGAAAATTGCCTGTAAATCATTATAAATATTATTTTATAAGTTTGAAACGTATAAATGAAATAAAATATGTATGCATATTGCGATATTAAAAAGAACATTGTATATTTAATTATTATCTATTTTTTTATTATAAATTTTGGGTTAAAATTGTTTAATTGCTATTAATATTTTTATAATTATAACATTTTTTTAATTGTTAATTTTGTTATATTTATGTTTGTTAATTAAAAAAAGAAGTGAGCACTTGCGATTTTAGCCGTGTAATTTTAAAAATGTTTTTGAATGTAAAACTAAATTACTCATAAACCAAACGTGTAAAAAAACATGCGTATTTTTTTTAACATTTTTGTCATTATTTTTATAATGTAAAAATTGTTAATATACTTTATATCTTAAAAATGGGAAGTTTTAAAGATTTGTGCACATCATATCTTCTATAATTAGTAATCACCTAATAAACTCTTCATAATGGATATTCGTACTAAATTTATATGTTGTAAAAAATCGCACTACTGAAATCGCAAATTCTTACCGAATATAAATTTTTTTCTAATTTAAAAAATAAAAAAAGCAAGTGCTGATGCGAATAACTCGCGAGACTGAAAATGTTTGAAAAATTAAATAAAAATATAAAAAAAAATAAATAAAATTTCCATTTTAGTTAGGGCGGTTTAGGAATAGTAGTAAAATAGACACCACAAAATTAAATATTTTAAAAATTATGCAGAATTACATATAGAAAAAAAAAATGCACAAAAAGTAAAATATAAAATTGAATATATAATTAAATATTTTATTTTTTGTTCAAAATTAAATGAAATATTCAATAAATATTATTGTGTCCTAAAATAAATAAATTAAAAACATCATACAAAATGTAATGTATATATAATTACAAAAACAAAAACCTTTGTGTAAATTTGTAGAATTGTAAAATAAAACACAAAAATGTTAGGCTTAATTCTGTATGAAAAAAATAAAATAAATAAAAAACATATATTTAAACTTAATTAAATAATAATTTCGTATGAAATTAAATCAATTTACTTTAGTAATAAATCATATAATTAAAAAATATAATAATGAAAAAATAAATAAATAATTATATTTATAATGTACATCAAATAACAAACAAAGCAAAAAAATAATAAAAATTATAAATACCATTTAAATAAAAGTAAAAAAAAAATTAATTCTATAAAAAATCTATAATTACTTATTTTATTTATTCGTCTCGAGTGATACGAAAGTAATGTAATTAATTTGTATATAGCTAAATAAATTATGGATGATAGTGGATCCATTAAGTAAAATCATTTATCAAGTAAATCATTTATAAAGCACAATCTACAGCATCCTAAACGAAGCGTTTTAAAGCAATAATAAAAAAAATAAATGTTATTTTAAAGAGAGAAAGTGGAACAGTAAAGCAAACCTATATTTAACTAATTGTGCACCACCACTAATGATTCATACATACATTGCTGAGCTAGTTAATCATCCTAATGAAGTCTTGTAATTTAACCAAGTCGCAGTTTCATCAGCACGTTTATAAAAGTTTTGTTTTTTTTTTAATTTAAATTATTTATAAAAGTATTTATTTTTTATAATAATTTTTATTAACCATTTAATATTACAATAAATAGTGATAAAAAATAAGTAGAAATTTTAACTGTTCTAAAAATTAATTTTAAAAATTTGATAAATTATTAAACGATGACTTACTTAATTCAATTATGAATACCATTTCGGTATTGATTATTTATATTATGATGCAAAAAATTATGAAAAGTATAATCAGGAAGATGATTTTGATCTGAAATATGATGTAAATTACCATTTATATTATCCATACCAATAGATAGTAGGATATTGAGAACACAAATCAAAGAAATCATTAAATATAGTATAGGTGATAAATTCAATAAATTATTCAATTCTAGTATCCCATAATTTCCAGTTGTACCTTGAAGCCCAGTAACTGAATTGCTATGTAAATAACCTTTATCTTGAGTAACATCTTGTTTTCCATTTAGGTTATCAAATTTTGTTTTATTAGAGTTGCCTGTATTAAGAGAAAATTGTTTTTGCTCTAAATTGACTGGATTTCCCCCGACCAAAGTCCATGCAGCCATTATTATTGTTGGTAAAATACTTGAAAATATAAAATATATCCACAATTTATATTGAAAAAACATTTTTATCTATAAATTCTGGTTTTTAGTTCACTAAATAAATATAACCAATAATTTAAAAAGATTTCTTTCAACTAAATAAATATTTGATTAAGTTAATAATTTTATATTAAAAAGTATACATATTATATTTATATATAAATTTAATATAACAATGAGACTAATTATTGAATTCACTGAAGATGTCATTAGGATTTTTAAAAATAAAATGTAGGTGAATGAAAAGAAAATGTAGGTAAATTGCAATTTATCCATTATGTGTATTATTTTTTAGAAGTGATAATTGTTAAAAAATAATATTACTTTAGTACTCTGCTTTTTATACTTTTTTGGATTATCATTTGTTTAGCAAAAAATTAATGATTTAATGGTCTAATTATGCAATGAACGGAAAATTTGATGAATTTCTAAGTGACTGAGAAAAAATAAAGATTTATTTATCACAAATAATTTATGATCTGTTCATATAGTTTTTTGAATATCCTCTATTTTATAAATTCAACGTTCAATCTATTACTCCACCCAGCTTTTAGTTAAAAAAAAAAAGAAGAATAAAAATATGGATACAAATGGGACGCAGATTTATTTTTCTTAACACTAAATTTTGTATAAAATAAACATTTTAAATTGCATATATATGCTGTTAAAATTCAAAGTTTAATCTAAAATAAATAATTGTAGATTTATGTAAGTATAAATAAAAGATAATAGATAATTAAAAAAAGAAAAAATAAAATATTTTATGAAATGAATAAAATATATTTTATATTAAGCTTTTCTTATTCATATTTATAAATAAAATAAAAAAATTATTACATTTTTAAAATTATTAATTCTTTGTTTTGCAAATTTTTTTTTTTTTATGTTTAAAATGTACATGTATAGATATATAACTAAAGACTGAAGTTTAAGCAACTGTTCTTTAGATTTTTAATATTGATTATTATATACATATAAATTTTATATTTTCATAAGATTATTTATTTAGTATCAATATTTTTCTATATTTATATTAATTTCATCAAATCATCACTAATTTCGTTAAGATATGCTATATGTTTTCATAAGTTGGTTTGTGTTAAGAAATACATACATATTTATATCAATTAATTTAAATTTAATTTTACTTCTGTTTGTGTCGTTGTAACAATTATTAGTAAATCTTACTTAAACTTATTCTTTAGTTTTACAAAAATATACTACATATGTAAAAATAATTAAATTTATTAGGCATTTAAATATTAAAATTTAAAAGTATTCTATTATAAAATTCTTTTATTGAAGACTTATTTTGCTAATAAATTTTTCTGGTACTTGTTAATAATTTTTGTTTTTCTTCTTTTTTAAGTTATTTTCAAATATATATACACAATTATTTTGTTTTTTCTTGGGATTTCATTCGTTTTGCTTTTGTTTTATTATGCTAAAATAAAAAAAACATTTAGTATTAAGTTTTGATTTATAATAAAATTAATTGAATTATATTTATGCATTTAATTTTAAATGTTTTATATTATTTTAAGATTGCTCAACGTTTTGGGAACGTTTCTTTCCCATCATTGTTTGTTTTATACGATTTAATTTTTTTGAAAAATTACATTGGTCATTGACCATTAGTCTTTATATATCATTTCTACTTTAATTATTATTTATTGTTTTTATATATAATAGTTGTTGTTTTATAATATATAATATGTTCCTCTATTTTTGTGTTGCAAATTTTTTATAGAGATTTACACAAAACAATTTAAAAAAAATATTAAAAACAATTTTTCTTAAAAACTAGTATATTTAAAGAATAATAACATATTAAAACTAAACCAAAACGACTGAAATCGCAAGAAAAAATCAAAATCAATATATATAAAACAAAATACCAGTCAAGAAACAAAACAAAAATAATATATATAAAAATTTTTTTTTGTCAACTTAATAAAATTTTTAATGAACTATGTTATAAAAACTAATTAACTAATTTTTGGATTATTTGTTTTGGAATTTTGAAAAGTAGGTTTTAATTTTTTTTTTCTTTTTTTTTATCATTTTTCAAATTTTTAATTAAAAAATATACAAATTTAAATTAATGTTTTTGAGCGGCAGGGTCTCTCGTTAAAAATTCATACATTGCTCTCGGTTTAACTAAAGATTTTTTTAAATTAAACAGTACAAAAGCAGTAAATTCTATAATGTTACCTTTTGAGTGTTAAATTAAACATTCTCAATTACTATTTCCAAAATTAACCATTAAGATTAGTTCGGTTTATTTTAAGTTTTAGATTGAATTCGAGTGGATAAAATAAAAATAATTCAAATCATTTCTAAATATTATGTTTTAAATATTTAAATTTAATTATGTTGTAATAATCGATTTTTATTTGATAAAAACAAAGTTAAATTGATAACATTAAAACAAGAAAATGGGCGAAAGCTTTGATTGAACAATCTATAGTTATTTGATTTATAGCTATTAATTTTACTAAAAATAAAGGATTCGTATTAATTATACAAAAACAAAAAAATAGATATATATGTATTTCAATTAAAAAAAATATAACTCAAAAAATGACAAAAAAACTAATATTTAGGAATGTTGTTACATCGAATTTTATATTCTACATTTTAATTTAAATAAAACATAATTTCAAATTGCTAATATAATTTTATATGCTTTATATTAAAGAATAATGTTGCTTATTGATAATCAGACAAATTTATAAATCACTTTTCGGTTTTACACTTTTATAATTATTATTATTTATATAAAAAAAAAATTATGTTTAATAAAAAAAAATTAAATTTTTAATTGTAAAATATAGTTTCTTAAATCCAAAAAATGGTGTCATTTTACAGTTAAAAAAGAAAAATTTATTTCATTAATTAATTTGAGTTAGTTATTTTAGTTTTTTATTTTGCATAAATTATTTTATTGTATCGTTTACTTTATGAATATAACAAATTAATTTTTTTTTTATTAATATTTTTGATCATTAAAATGTATTGAGGGGAGTATAAAATAAAAAATTGAACAAAAATGCATTTATATAACGTGTCTCATTAATCATTATTAGCAAATTATTAACATTTTTCACATCTTTGAAAATACATATATCGATTCAGATTATTCTCATTTCATTTGAGTGACATATTTGTTTTTTTTTTATTATAGTAACCTAAAATTTGCAGTGGCTTCACTCCGATCCGATTTTTATCCCATTTTTGTTATAGGATTTTATCAAATTTAAATTAAAAAAGATTGTTTTAGTTAAATGATATATTTAGAACCAACTTGGTGTTCTTTTTCCAGCACTATATTATAATTTAAAGGTTGAAATTTTATTTAAGAAAATTAATAAACTGTTAACATAATTTAATAATTTATGTTTATTATTTTTTAAATTATACTCTTATCTTATATATTTTAATGATCGATACTATAGAATGTTTTCTAATTTACACATTTAAAAACAATTTTTTTTTTAAATTGAAAGATTTAGATGATAAAAAACTATTTTATATAATAATATATATTGTGAAAAATAGATTATAATTTTTTTCAGCAATTTTATTGTTTTTTTCTCGTTTTATTTTAGTTTAGTGGAGTTATTTTATGTTTAATTTAATATGTTAGCACTAATTAATTTAAAAAACAAAATTGAAAATATTTATTTTATTTACAAACAAAAAATTTATTAATTTTAATCCTTATCACTAAAAATTATTTTTTTATTTTACTATATTTTAGGCATACATAAACTGGATAAATTGTATAAAAATACTATATTATTATTGTATATAAATATGAACTATTTATTTTAGATAGATTACTAGATTACATCTATATAAATATTGTTTGTATAATAAATTTATGATTTTTGCATTCTAAAGTCTAAAAAAAATTTATCTTATATTATCTTTATTACAGTGATTGATCATTTTTTCTATTTGTAAAAATATATAAAAATGTTTTTTTTTTGTTTGCTTTCAAAATATTTCAAATTTCTTTTAATGTATTGAGAAGCACATTTTCTCCATGTATTTTTTTAAATTTTAATTAACTTAAAATATTTTTTTTCAAATTCAAGCCTGGCGAAGGTTACGAACAAAGTATTATATAAGGGCGATTTAAACAAATAACAATTTGTTTTAGAAGGTGCTGCTATTCTAGAGATAATCATCCACCGGAAGTTTTCAAAATATGTTCTTATAAATGAATTTATTTAGACATTCATTAAAAGCAAATCGTTATTGATAAAATCTTCATTACTCTTATTATATTATATCATAGAGCATATATCTATTATTTTGCATATATTCGAACACGGTTATCTCTAGAACAATTAAAAAATGTCCGCCCATGTGGAAAAAACTTTTTTCTCGTACGCTTTCTACTGACCTTTAATAGTCGAGCATCTTATATAAAATAATTTTTAAGCAACTAAAAATTAGAAACATTTACATAAAAATATTCATTTGCTTTTAAAATAGCAGTATAGAAATGTTTGTTTTTGAAAATATTAAGAAAAATAACATAACCCTAAATTATAATTAAATATTATAATTTTATATATTATATCAGGAAGCATAAAAGTTAAAATTCTTTTTTATATAATTGTTTCTTAACATTTTTATAATATTGCGAATAAGTATTAAAAACTAAAGTATAGAAATATATTTTTCCATTCATGTAAATATTAAGTTATAGTTAAGTATTAAAAATTTTTATTTTATTTTGTGCGATTGAATATTGTAATTATTAATGTTAAAAATTGTGTCTCTTGCGTAATTTTTTTAGTTTTATAAAATCGATAATACTATTTGAAAACAGAGACATTTTTAAATATTAAAAATTTGGCACATAATAAAGAAATAAAAAATTTTTATTAAAAATATCTTAACTTTAAAGGAATGTAAATAAAATGTTAATATTAAAATAGATTAAATGACATATTTTATATAATAATTTTTTATAAGTAGCATATAAAAAAAATGTGGCTAATAATTCTTTAATGCTGTAATTAACGTATTATAGATACAATGAGCAAATTTTTTTTTTTTTTGTGAAATATAAAAATATAACATAATATTAAAAATAAAAATTGCATTTTCTTAATTATTATTATTGTATTTGTAAAAAATATTTTTACTTTTAATTTACATACGTGAATTAATTTAAAATATTTATTGTTACTAAATAAAGGGCAGCAGTTATAAAACATTGATCCAAAAATTATTTTGGGACGGAATAAAGTAATACAAACATAAAAAAAAAATATACAAAAAAATTAGACCATTTTAAAATTAAACTAAAAATATAAAATTATACAAACTTTTAATATTTTAGCTTTCGTCTTATTAGCACTAATTAACAAATATAAATTTTTATAGTCTTTGTTTTTTGAAAATAATTTTAGCCGTATCCTAGAACCTGTCTTTTGATGATGCACTGTATTCAATTTCATTTAGTGTATGTAAATCAGCAAGATCTTGAAATTTTTCATGATCTCGAATGTGTGCATAATTAGCAGATAAACACATTAAGTAATGGATTAAACTCAAAATAACTAATAGTGCTGACAAAGTTGCCAAAATAAACATTACTTCAGCATTTTCTACTGAATCTTTACAAAAAGCCTTAATTTCATAATTTTCGCAAATTCTCAACTCTTCTTGTTTTGTACTAGCAGGGAACATAAAATCTATAAAAAAAATTAATTATCCAATTATCAAAATTATTTTTAATAAACTTACGAAATTGTGTAAAATCAATACAACTCTTTGACTTTTCCACACTTGAACATAAATTCCAAAACATTGTATAAACAAAAGTTACAATAATTAAAAATGCAAATATTAACATCCATATAAAATTTAAAAAATATGTAATTCCCATCAACTGAAATGTAAAACAAAATTGAATATAATAGAAACTAAATTAGATTTTTTAATATACCACAGCACATGATATTCTTCCACCAACTCTTGATTTTGTACCTCTATAGACTTTATGCCTGGTTGCTCCAGTTGCTAAAAATCCAACAAACAAAATTAAAAATCCAAGAGCCCCCATAGTAGCTGCTGTAATGACAAATATCATTTGCACAGCTTCGATCCTGAAAGAAAAAAAAGTTTTTAGAAAATAAATTTTATTTCAAAATAATTTTTACCATAACAATCTTATATGAAAGACTTGGTCTAACATGATAATAGTTAAAGTGGCTCCCCTATACATTGTGCCACAAAAAATGCCTCCTCCAAGAAGGCACATTAATGTAGCAATTACGGTAGCATGTGGAACTCTTGTTATAAATGATTGGCAACAGTCACCTATTTAAAAAAAAAATATTTAAATAATTAATAAAATTTATTTTTTTATTGTTCTGAAAAAGTTGCATATAAATTTGCATGAACGATATTGTATGGATATAATAATGGATGTTTCATATGAAAAAAAACAAAAACAAAAGTGAAATTACATTTTGCATATGCATATATTAATGTACATATATATTAAATTTCCAAATTATTTTTTTTATCTTTGACCAAAGAATGAATTTAAAAAGTACAAGTATTTAGCATAATGCAGTACAAGTATAATTTAAATTTATGTATATTTTAAATTTAATTGTTTTTTGATCTATTAACCTCTGTTTGATTAGTTAATTAAATTTAATTAACCGCATTAAAAATTATAATTGACACAAACAAAAAAAATTAACAGACAAAGTCTTTGTCACTTGATGGCAGTTTTAAATAAATTTAGAAATTAACGTAACTTTAGTAAAGCTGAATATTTAAATTTTAACTTAAAACTATTACAAACAGTTGTATAAAATTAATATTACTTTAATGTAAAAAAAAGCTAAAAAACAAATAAAGCATGAAGTACGTAACATAAAAAGATATTTTATACCACTACATTATATACTTCACCTTCTTTGGGTATTCCATGTAATGTATGATCTGAATATCTGTCCAAAGAATGATCTGAACGATAAAAATTTTTTATGTTTGTGTTTGATGGTGCATTATTTGCATAAGCTTTTGTCAAAACTCCATCATCATCAAAATTAGTTTCTAGTAAAATTTCTTCACGAGGATCCCGAATTCTATCTCTATGGAAATTACTTCCACCATTTTTAGAATTCAACATTTTACCAGTTTCTTCTTTAAATTTTATACATTTGTTAGTTTTATTTTTAAATTAATATATTAAACGGTTTTAAAAATTTTGTTCAAATGAATCAATATTGCAAACAATTAATTAAGAATAAGGGTTTTTCATTTATGCAATTATACAATTATATATTTTTGTCAAATGGTAAAAGGCACTTGTTATTTTAAATGTTAAATTAAACTATGTATTAAGAATTTAATACTCTATTTTATAATTTCTTAAATTAAACTAAGTATTACTTTTTACACACAATTAAAATTTTGCTACTTTAAAAAAAAAGCATTAAAAAATAAACAAGTGGTTTCATTTAATCCAACTTAATCATATAAAATCATCGAAGTATTTCTATTCTACAATCTACATACTACTACATTTTAAAAATGTTCGAAAGTTGTTATTTTTAAGGTTTTTTAAGTTTTAGATTTGTGGCTTTGTCGCCCTAATGTTTTATTCTATTGTTGCTTAGTGTAAAAACTTAAGCACGTTAAAAAAATCGAAAATTAGGTATTTTTAAAATAAATAACATTAATCAAATATAACTAATAATTAATAAAATCGCTGTATATTTTTTACATATCAAGAAAATTTTGCAAAGGGTATTTTTTACTATTTGAAATACATATCCTATATTCCTATTGTGTATATCAGTATCACCTGTTGGACATTATTTTTTGTATCTGTTATTTTAATGATAAACGGTAACTCTTTATTTTCGAAAGTTGTATAAATCAATCACTACAACCCCGCCTACTACTTTATAGTTTATAACTACTACATTACCACATTAATTAATATAAAATTTATTTACTAACAAAAATATGTATTTAATTATCCTTTAAAAAATTCAATATTCAATTTGAAAAAAGTATTTATCTGAAATATAATTTAATTGTACTATGACTTACCCATTATTTCCAGGAATAAGAAGTGTAAACAATTGTCTTTATCTTATCTTAAAAATCTTTTTTTGATTAATCTAATAGTTTAAAATTTAAAATTATTTACTACTTTAAAAGTATTTATTACTATTTCCTACAAAAGTTATATTTAAAATTCAAAAATGTTTATTTGATGTTTATAAAAATTAAATTTTGCAAATAAATGAATATACTGTATTTGAGTATATTAACAAAAAACTTTCTTGAAAAAGTAACTACAGTCAGTCCACAATTTACAAAATATAAGTAGAAGTTCTACTATTTACTAACACTACTATACTAACTAGTTAGTGTTTTGACAGCAAATAATAATAGTGTTGTCAATTACCTCAGTTTACGTTTGGCAGCAATAAGAAATGTAGTTTTTATATTCCATTACAGCCATAGATATATTAACTAATAGATGGGAAGTTAGGTATAGTCGTTTCTTTTCTTCTTATGTGTTTTCCTATCTTAAGGTATTCAGTCAAAAAAAATCATATGCATTTTATAATATGTACACATTTCGTTCACTCAGCTGTTTATATTTATTAAAATAATGTAAAGCAGTTTTTCATAACCAGTTTCATTCAGAGATTTTAAGTTTTTATATTACGTAATAATTTATATATTTTGTTTTTAAAATTAAAATTTAATTTAATTAAGGTTATTCAAAATTTTAACTACTTGTAAAGTAACAAAATAAGTGATAAAATCCTTAAAAAAATTAGAAATGAATTTATTTCACCTTTTAGGAATCTATTTCTGAGGAAACTAAAGCAATACAAACGCACGGTTCACTCAGCTGTTTCTCAAAATTGGCTGAAAATATTTTCTTCACTGCCTATCTATTAGTAATATATCTATGATTACAGCCTACAAGATTCAAAATTAATTTAAAAAGTCATTTTACCAGGAATTTTAAAATTAAAAAAATTAAAATTAAAAAAAAGAAGAAGCGTTTTCATTGTGTCAATGACAATTATAATAACTTACGAAGTATAATTGTTTTGAACCTGTTAGATTTTACTAGTTGTCGTTGTTTTATTATTTTTAAGTTTGCTTATCAAGAATAGTATGTAGTATATAAATTTTGAATTTTCAAAGTTCAATTTAAAAAAAACTTTTAAAAAAAATTCAATCAAAATGATAAATTTTTCCTCGAAATTATCCATTTTATTTTAATTAATTTTTTTTTCACTAATTTTTATATTGTGTTGACTCTCGGCTTTTGTTTTGATTTTGAAATTTCATTGTTGTTTTTGTTTTTCATTCACAACGTGCGCAAATTTAGAACAATTTTCTATTTAGAAAAGCGTGGCGCTTTGCTACATCATTATAACTTAAGCCATTTAAACTTGTGTATATTACTTCGTGTCATCGCGCCGCACGCGTTTTGCTTACAACGCGTCATTATAATTTGGCCTTTAGAAATAGATTGGAAAAATTTTGTTCACTCAGCTGTTTAGATTTAAAAAATAATTTAAAGCAGTTTCTCATAACTATCTCTATTTGAGAGATTTATATTGTTAACTAAAATGTTTTGGTTTTAAAATTAACGTTTAATTAAAGAGTTAATTTGAATTACCACTTTTCTGGTGAAAAAATTTTTAAAAAATTAGAAATGAAACTATTTTAATTTAGAAAACTATTTATGAAGAAACAATAGCAATATATAAGCCCGGTTCTTTCAACTATTTCTCAAAATTGACTGAAAATATTTTCTTTGTTGCCTTTTCCCATCTATATGGGTAATATTAATATATCTAGAAGAATGAGATGGAGATCCAATGATTTTTATTAATAACTGAAACGCCCGTTTTGTTTACTTTTTTTTAATAGAATTCCAATTAATTTATTTCATATGGCTGGTTTACATGAGAAAAAAATATCCACGAAAATGTTAGAGCATGGACAGAAGATATAAAAATGGCATATGTGTAAAAAGAAAACTCTATAAAAATATCGTCCAACGATTTTTTATTTTGCTAATATCATTCAACGATTCTTATTTTGCTGAATATCGTCCATAAATTAGCTGAATATCGTATATAAATACTTTAGTATTTTAATATTTTATCAACAATATTTCTGAATGTATAGTTTTTCCATACGTAGCATAGCTTCATACCCTCGGCTCTTACCAACAATTTAATTTTTGTGGAGGGGATTTTCAGTAGTGAAAAAAGTCCATGTTTTCAACTAAAAAGCCTATATTCTACGCAGCCTGTTCACGACTAGGTTCGCAACGTTTCATAGCCTCTTACCAACAAGTTAATTTTTGTGGAGGGGATTTTCACTCGTGAAAAAAGTCCATGTTTTTAACCAAAAAATAGTGGTTGAACGAACCTCTTTTACTAAAAAATAAAAAATTTTAGTAGGGTTAGAAAATTTTTTATGCAAATACGAATGACATTTGATGACATTCTCTTTTAAAAATTCAAACAAAAATAATCGAAGAAGAAACAAATGCAAAGAAATGTACATACTACTAAATATGTTAACTAATTAATTATGCTAAATATGTATACTAATTAAATTATTTAGCAGTATTATTATTTCTGGATTTAATGACAAAATATTATTACATTAAGTGTGATCATGACATAAATTGCTTTAATTTGGGAATTTCTATTTGCGGTACATTAATCTAAACATCTGAATGTTAATGCTATATAAATTAATATCAAAATCAGATGATTAGATTTTTATTAAATTGAAACTTAAATATATCTGATAAAAAAATTTTCACGTTTTTGCATCCACTAGTAGATTACAATTGCTCTGCAGTAAAAATGTATAAATAATAATGAACTTGTTTGTATCTAACAGCTGGAAATAAATTATTATCATAATTGAAAAAAGAGCCAAATTGTTTTGGTGAAATGTAGTAAAAAAATTATAGTAAATACTTATTTATTTTATTTATATTTAATATATACATTACAATTCTTAAAAATTTATATACCTTACATATGTATATATAAAATAACATTTGAAAAAAAAAAGAGATGGTATAATCGTCGTTAATATTTTGATCTTAAATGATTGCTTTTTTCTTCCTTGTCTGGTGCGTGCCCTTCTTGTTTTAATTTTTTACTTTATTTTTAGTTTTTTTTTACACCGACGTAAAGTATACTTTACCCAATACTTCTTAAAATTCTTTCATATTTTCATATTTATGGCAACAAATTCTAATATTTAATCTAGTCGTTTCAAAATGGCAGAGAAAAGGTTTAGTAAAGTTAACTCTGGCTGTGAGTGCTTAAAAGTATAAACTCAATTCCACTCGGAGTAAGAAACAAAACGCACTCCTGATGATATTATTATCAAAATGTTGAAAAAATGTATTAATACATACTTTTAGTATAGTGCCATCTCTGTGTATTAAAAAAAAAAACTAAATTCGATTAAAATTTGACATTTAAGCTCCTGCATTTGGGTTTATTGTTTGGAGCTGTCGTCTCGTCCCTTCTGTATTAATTCGCAGAAATCAAATTTTTTGGGTAAAATTTTTATAAAATTTCATGGTAAGAAATTCTTTTTCACAATATCTAAAATAGATCATTTTATTTTTCGCAATAAAGTGCGTAAAGTTTAGACAATTATATAAATTATTGCCATTCCGTAAAATGATACATACATTAAAAAAAAAAAAAAAAAAAAAAACAAAAACTTAAAATTATGATTAAATTTCATGAACATTACATTTAAACAAAATACTCTTGCGAAATAGTAATTTATAAATTTCTGGTGACATATAATCAAGAAAAAACCAAAAAAGTCTCATTTGAATTATGTAAACGAATGTTTATTATTAGAGTATGATTTGCGAAGTTTTCAAGTTCTCGTATATATTTGACAGTTATAGAAATGTGCGCGGGGTGTTAAAAAATGCTTTATACAACAGCCTTTGTTTATCATTTTAATTAATTATATTAGAAATTAATATTTTTTAAATTCATGTCTGTAATTATTATGTTTATAATTTGAAATTTATTGCAAAAACCTTTTCTATATCTCTTATTTTACTAATATTCAATCCTTAAAAATTTTAATTTATAATAAAATACATATTGATATAATACTAAATGATGTAATTTTATTAAATGAATTTTATTTTCAAAATTTCTCATTGAAGATAGTAATTCAACTTAATAACAAATGCTAATTTTGATGCTACCAACACAAATCTACTAAACTGTTCCTAATAATTTTTCAAAAATTTATAATAGAGGCAAGAACATAGTTAATATACCGGTATAAGACGATCTTTTTACTTTGATTAAATAACAGCTATACAAAAGGAAACCTTTGCATTAAAAAGGTTAAATAAATAATATTTAATACAAGGCAATATCCACTAGAAATGACAACAAGATCACCAGTTGTTTGTCGTTATTACACAAGAGGAATATGCCGTTTTGGAGATTTGTGTCGATTTTCACATCCAGGTGAAACGACAGATAATTCAATATCACTTGAAAACAATGCAACAACAGCAGTTTTAACTGCTAACGTTTCAACTCCAACAACATCTTCGACGCAACAATATAGTCAAAATAATCAAATAATTAATAAGCCACAACAATCACTACCAATCCAATCAAATGAGATAAACATTCAAAATGATTGGGCAATGGCACCAGTTTTCATACCAAAAAATCAAAATTTTAAAGAAACATTAAGTATGGAATCATGTAATCCCAATCAAAATAAGAAATTTGGGAATTTTTCTTATGCTGAAATAGCAGGTGGCAGTAATGGCAATATCAAACAATATAACGAAGAAGTAATATTATGTCCATTTGTAACGGGTTGCCCATATGGTGATTATTGCAATTTAATTCATGGAGAATTGTGCGATATGTGTGGTCAGTATTGTTTACATCCATCAGATAAAGTACAAAGAAAAAAACATATAAGTGAATGTCTTCAACAACATGAAAAAGATATGGAACTATCATTTGCAATTGCAAGATCAAAAAATAAAACTTGTGGTATTTGTTTTGATGTTATTATGGAAAAAAATGGAAAAGAAAAACGTTTTGGTATTTTGCCAAATTGCAATCATATATTTTGTTTAGAATGTATACGTAAATGGAGACAGGCAAAACAATTTGAAAATAAAATTACAAGGTACATTTATCAAACATTTTTTTGTTCTTTAATTTTTTAAAGCATACATTTTTTTAAATTTAGGTCATGTCCAGAATGTCGAATTTCATCAGACTTTGTATGTCCGAGTGCCTTTTGGGTTGAGAGCAAGGATGATAAAGATAAGGTTATAACGGAATACAAACAAGCTCTTGGTGATAAAGACTGCAAATATTTTAATAAAGTAGGTTATTTAGTTATATTGTTTATTGTTAATTTTCTATTAATTAATTATTAATTTTTTCTCTATGTATATTTTTAAGGGTGAAGGAAAATGTCCTTTCGGTAATAAATGCTTTTACAAGCATGCTCTTCCGAATGGCATGAAAGTTGATGTTGGTGTTCCCCAAAAACGCAAAGTATACCACCATCATCTTGGTTTTATGGAATTTTTTTCAGACGTAAATTAAATGATTTTAAAGTAATTTTACAAAATTGCTCAATATATATTTTTCATTTCAGATTTCATTCTATGAATTTATTAGTAATCGTGATGTTCCATCTTTGATTGAATATTGGTCAAATTTTGAAATAGATTCAAGTGATGATTCCGATTGGCCTGATGAAATGAATTAAATTTTTTTTAATAAAAAAATCTAAATTCAAAATTGTTCTTTTACCATAAAAATAATAACATATACGAATATATGTATATATATATTTATAAATATATATTATATATATGTTTGTATATATTAAAAGGTTCAATAAAGAAAAATTAAAAAAAAAAATTAACATAGATTTATGCAACTTATCGCTATTGGCTTTATAAAATATATTTGATTAGATATTTATATGTGTATAGAGTTGTTGTAAAACTTTTTATTCACTTATTTTATACACATATACATACATGTGCATATACAAATTATTACAATAATAAATTCAAGAATAATAAACTTTGTTTGATAATAAAAATAATAATAAATTTTGCGAATATTACAATATTTAAAAAAAATTTTAGAATTTTTGAAAATTAAATTGATGAAAATGCACATAAAGTTGTATAAAAAGGTTCCAAGTTTCTAGTGTAGTGAATCAAATTTAAGAATATTCAGTTTGAAACCCTAATAGAAATAATAGCAACATTATATGGTGCATAAATACAAAAAAAAATATATATAGAAACTATAGAAAGAAATTAAAATTATTTTATTCAGAAATCGAACAATTATCGCTAATTTTTACTCAAAACTATATTTAGTAAATTATATTTAAATGTTACTATTTATTTTTCTTTCCAAAAGCAAATCTAAAGTTCTGTTTTTATCGTAAATAATGTACAATTTGAATTAAAACTTATAGTTCATTTATATTTAAATTATTTTAGTTTCAATACAAATTTATTTTTAAAAAAAATCTTATATTATTCAAAATGACAATTTTTCCTGTTAATTAAAATAATAAATACTAATCTTAGATTTCAACAAAAGAAAACGTAAATAAATTTTCTCAATTGTTTAAAATACATATTTAAAATTGTTTATTCGTTGTAAGTGTTTGATTTTTAAAGAACATATTAACATATTTTGAACTATTCGCAATATTTAAACAATAAAAGAAATTTGATATTATTAAATTGAACATAATGTAATTCTTAAATAAAAAAAAAACTCTGATAATAATTTTTTGCATATAATAGTTAAATATTTGAACCTAAAAAAAAAGTAATTTAAAGAAAAAACCGGAGTTTTTTTTTGTTTATTTTTATAATTCCAAAATTTATGTTAGTCAAAAAAATTTCTTATATTGCTATATTAAAATGAAAAAAATAACTTTTAATTTAAAAATTTTGTTTATTAACTGAATTTTTATTTTTATTGATTTATCTGTTATATAAGAATAAAAATCTTTAAACAGTTTCATATGAATCTTGTTTTTCATTTTAAAAATTTTTTATATTTACTATTCAAAAAATTACGTGATAATAAAATTTATAACTGTTACAATTGAAAGAAAAAAAAACTAAAATACCAAAAAACGAAAAAAAAAAACATAATATTAATTAAAAAAAAAATTAAACAAATATTTTTATGATGAAAATAGAGTTGTTATAAAATTTTCATATTAAATACAACTACGTAACACATTTGCTTAAAGACTTCAATTCTAAAATTTATTATATAATTATATTCATAATTTTTTTTTGAACTTTTTCATAATATTCGTTTGAGTTTATTAAAAAAATATAAAAATTTTTTTAAGGTAGCATTTTCTATATGACCAAAATTGATTTTGATTAATTGCATAAAATTTACCCACCGTCCAACCGTTTTAAAGAAAAAAATTAAAAAATCAAAAAAAAAAAAAAAAAAAAAAAAAAAATCAAAACAAAAAAAAACTAAATATGAAATTAATAAAATATAAACAAATATAAATATGAAAATGTGTCTTGAATATTGATAATTACATGTTTTGTTCCGTTACATACAATGTAAGCCATTAAATATAAATTAAAATATTAAATAAAAAAGAATCTTTGCAAATTTCATAATAAAATTAACTTATCAATTTTTTATATAAGCTATCTTGTTTTAATTTTGAACATTTTATATTTATAAATGTAAATTATTTTGCACACTATAAAATCGTAACAATTCTATTTTCTATAAAAATATTTTTTTTGTTTCATTTTCTTTTAGTAATTTCATACGCTTTTTATTAATAAATAATAAATATTAATTAAGTTTTAATTATAATAATAATAATAATATGAAATAGAAAAAAAAAAATTAAAAATAATAAACATGGTAAAATAATATTAAGTAACAAATTTAATGGAATAATAATAAAAAAAATCTATAGTATATGTATTTTAGAACGCCAAATAAAATTTATTTGTTCTTATGAAGCTACATTATTAATCACTTTAAAGGTTTAGTTTATTGAAATAGTAGTATGTTTAAAATTCGAATATTTTATAAATAAAGTAAGATTTTGCAAAATTCGATGAATTAATATAATTTTTTTTATCCTTAATATCATTTTTGTTTGTTTTTGCTAAACTTAAGATCCATATTATCTAATTTAAAGGTTATAGCAAGTTACCATAGCTTCAAATTCAATATATTTTGAAATCTAAATTTTATGTTTTTTTGAAAAAATAATAAAATATTTTAAAAGAATTTTTTTTAAAATAAACGAACAGTTTTATTTTGGTATACTATTTAAAGTAATTAACATTTTTATACATAATATAATATTGAAATTTTAAAACATTTCAATTATTAATTATAAATTGATATAAAATATTGTAATTATATTTCATATGCTTTTTTTTATGTAATTATTATTAAATTATTCGTATTGCAAAAAAAAAAACATTTTTTTAATGTATTATTTTATGTTTGATTTTTCCTTGTTTCATTTGATTGAAATTTTTTTCATTTATTTTCTAATATTTTTTTTTTTAGATATAAGTCAAATATTTTTTATGAAATTTTATGTTCTGGTTTGAATATTATTTTATTAATAATTTTGTTTATTATTATTATTTTTGTTGATATACATATAATCTTTTAGTGTATAAATATAATTAAATCGTATACACAATATTACAATTTACATTTAAGAATTGTATAATTATAAATAATTTTTATTTTTTTATAATTTCTTAATAAAAATCATTTAATTTTTTTTTTTGTATTATTAAGAAATTAAACACATATAAATATATAAATATTGATTCGATTATTTACTTTATCTTTTTTGTTAATACGGTAAAAAATTTTAGGTTATTTCTTTTCCCATAAAAAACTAACAATATTGAGATTTATATTCCTTATTATTATACCTCATTCATAATGTTACTGCTTATTTACATAAATATTTATTCACACAGCCTACATTCCAGCTAATTTTAAAACTAAAAAAAAAATTATGTAAGGTGACACAGGAAGAGTACTTATCAAATAAATTTTTTTTTTAAATTACACATTAATGCAGAAAAATCTAATTCGTTTAATTCAGTTTTATTAATATAAAAAAATTTTATTCTAAAAATTCAAAGTTTTAATTCTTTAAATTTATAATTTTGTACTATAATCAGCCAAGTTATCAAAGAAAAATGTATTTCTTGAAGTACATAATAATTTATTATTTTGTCTACTTTATTATTGATTCTTTGGCGGACGTTAAAAATAATAATCCACAATACAAATATAATTATAATATTTTAAATTTTAAATAAAAATTTAATTCTTTTAACCATGTGGTTAAGATTTTAATTATTTAAGGTAATGAATACCAACTATTTTATTAATTTTTATCAAAAAATTTAATAAGCGTTTACAAACGCATACAAAATATAAGAAATTTAAATAAAGATGTACTTTAAAAATATTTCATATTATCCAAACTTTAAACAAATACTTTTATTATATAAACTTCGTTTACATATAATTATTCTAGGTAAATATATTTAATTATATTTATAATTTTTTTATAATATTGAGGTTGGTCACATATTCAGGATTTCAATAAATTGATTAGCAGGGTTTTCTAATGATGCTCTTTGTTATATCCTAACTGAAACTTGGATAATGAGAAATATTTCACATATAAATTTTATTATAACGAGAATTGAAACAAAGTAAAAAAAAAAATATTATTTTTTTTATAATGGAAGGAGACAGGTAAATCCTCGCTAAATAATGTAAATAAAATTGATTTTGTGAGCAAACTCAAACAAAATCTTATTAAATATTAAATAATTTTTAAAATTATTTACCTAGAATAACTATATATTATATGCTAACGAAATAAACGTTATAAAATTATATATTTAGAGTGCTAGTGCTTTGTCATACCATGTTCATACATTCATAATAAAATTTAAATGTATATACGTAAAACATTTTTTATTTTTTTTAATCAAACATAATAATTATTTTATAGATGGAATATGCTGCGAAGATTAACATTGTTATTTAATTTTATAACACATTTATATGCAAATATGCGAACTATTAATTATGATAAGTTTGTAATTAATTCAAAAATCCTAGGATATATTGATTACATATTTGATATTGGCTTTTAATAATTATATAATTAGTTATATAATATATACATACATTTAAATATTGTACTTATGAGATTTTGTTGATCATCAATATAATATTTAATTCAAATTATTAATTATTATTATAAAATATTTATATAATATATAAATTATTAAATAAATAAATCAAAAAATGTGTGATTAATTTAGAAATCTAGTATTTGCACTCCTTCAAATTAATAAGACTAAAAATATAACAAAAAAGAAACATACAAAATAATTAATTAAAATATAAATTAAAACAAAGAAGAAAAAAAACAGTTGTAATGATTTTTAAATTTCTACGAAACAAAAAAAAAATATATTTGATATTATGAATAAATTTATTTTTAATCAAAATACAAATTTAAAAAAAAATCTAAAATATAAAATATATATATATATATTTCGAAACTAAATTAAATTTTACTATATCTATATATACATATATATATATACATACGTAACCATATACTAACTATTTAAATATGAAAAATAGAATTGTGAAAATTAAAAAAAAAATTTATTTCAGGTAAGAGAATTTAATTTAAAAAAATTATTAAATTATTATTATGATAATATTAAAATTATTGGATTATAAAAATTTATATATATAATATTGTGAAATTTATTATTGTATATATTATATATTTAACTAAGGTTTCCGAATAATTTTCGTAAAAATTTAGAAAAAAAAACAAAATGCATACCTATTAAACTTTCAATAAAAAAAAAAAAAATTAAAATAAATTATGCATTAGAATTTGTAAATATTAAACGAAAAAATGAACAATTTTAGAAATATTATCTTTCAAAAATTAAAAAAAAAAAAAAAAACTAAAAATAAAATATTTAGAGTTATTTAAAAGCAAAAAGTAACAAATTCCTAGTTATATAATTTATAAGCATTATAATGGCATATTTCTTTATACTTTGCAATCTAAATTATATTGTAATAGTTTTTTTTCTTTTTTTTTAATAAATAGCATAATATTATAATACAATACCCATATTTAATATACGTATATTTATAATCATACAATTCAACTTTTTAAAAGATATTTAAAGTAATTCTCTTATTGTAAACCACCTTTTTAGCACGTCCAGGGATTGAAATGCAAAAAAAAAAGAAACAAAGTGTAAAATATATCAGCTATGTTTACTTTAAGAAAAGAAAAGTAAAAAAATTTTTTTTCATTCAGGAATATCCTTTATTAAATTGTACAAGACATATTATTATGATATGGATTAATTACAATTAATATTTTTAAATTAAATATTTTATTTCTAACTATTCTTTATTGAAAGGTTAAATTTAAATGAAATAAGAATACAAAATACAATAAATAAAATGACTAGAATCCTATCTAAAATAAAACATTTAAATCAAAGAACATAAAAATTCTAATATTAATTAGAATAGCACATTTTATTGCGTACTTTTAGGAGAAACATGTATGTATTATCCTAAAAAAAAATCTTAATTAAAAAATTTATAATTATAAAATTAAATAGAAATTAAATGTATAAGTCATATTTTTTTTCAAAGAACCAATTTAAATTTAAAGCAAAAAATATAAAAAAAAATATAATGTTTATTGCGTATATATAACATATTTGCATTCAATTAAAATGAAAATAAAGAACAAAAATGTAGCAATATTTAAAAAATTCTTGTCGTATTACGAATGATTTTTTCTTACTTAAAATTTTATTTTTATATTTTTTCCTGCTATTACAACAATCTATAATTTTAAAAATAAACAAAAAATAATCGGAAATATTTTGAAAATAAATTAAAATAAAATAATATAAATTAAAATAAATTAATATTTTTTAATAATGAAATTAAATGAAACTTAAACGTATTTTTTTAATATAGAAAAAATTAAAATTTTTAGTTTAATGTTTGTGTATAGTTAAGAAAATTTGTCGATTAAAATTTAATTTTTTCTAAAATAAATTTGAATTTAAATTTTTGGTATTTAATTTTTTCAAAATTACTTTTAATTCATGTTAATTTCATATTTTAGATTACATACTTTTTAACTCATATCATAAAATTACTATAAAAAATTAAAATATAAATTATATAAAAAAAAAGGATTAATTTATTCATAAATATTTATGAAAAAAGAAATATTAGTCTGTAACTCTTACCTTGAATAGATTTTATTAATAAAAAATATCTTTAATAAAACAAAAACAAAAAAAAAATGCTATTTTCCTTTTTTATAAATAATAATTATAAATGTCACTAATATATATATTTATATATATACATATATTTTTTTATGATGATGAAAATAACATTTAAACTGTAATCTTTATGAATTTATAAAAAAAAAAAAATTAAAATATATATGTATTTAAAAAAAAAAAAATTTATATAGAAATATTTCATTATGAAAATAATTAACAAAAATTAAACATTGCCTCTTAAGAAATCTTAAATATTTTTTTTTTTTTTTTACAAATTTATAAATTATATTATATAATTTATATAAAATAATAATTACTATTTACATTTATTATATATATATTTATATAAATATATTAATTGCTATTAATTAGAACACAAAAATATGCATATAAATTATGTATGCAAATAGTAGTGATTTTATATAATATGTATATATATATAGTGGCGACTTTCAGCCAAAAATAATTAAAATTTTATTAAGCATTTTGCAGTTTTAATTATTATTTTGAACTTAATTTTTGATAAAATTATAAATTTGTTAAAATTATAATATGTTAATTAAAAATGCAAAAATTAATTTTGTTTATTGTTCAATGTTAATTGAAAGATTATTGAAAACTAACGTCTAAAAGCTCAAATTTTTATATGCATTTTGTATTGAAGCTAAATTCAAAATTTAAAATATAAATTCTACTATGATTTATGTATTTCGTAACAGTCATGTGACAGGATTATGTAAAGCCATAAACAAAAGATTGCCAACAGTTCATTTTTAGTGGAACAAAAAAAAAAAATTTGGAACAAAAAAGTGGAACAAAAAAAAAAACAATTTTAATTGCAGTATGCAATAATATTATGTTAATGTACAGTTCTAATCCGAATCTTTACGAAATAGATTTTTTTATTGATTATTTTTAGAAAAAAATTATACATTTACATACATACATAATATATACTTTTGCTTTCTTTTATTATTATAATACACTAGAGCCTCGGAGAGCGTTGTTTCAACTTGCGTCGCTAAAAATTTTAACACCATAATTTTGAATTGAATCGTATTTTGGACGTAACTTGAAATTTCGTCTACTTGAAATATCGACGATTATGACAAAATTGAAATAAAAAAGTCCTCTTCTTGTTGTCTTCATTTGTATATCCATACATATAGTAAAACACATAAATATTATGTACACAAAAATATAGAAAAGGGGAATTCCCTGATTATAAAGAATAGATAAATTTAAAAAATAAAAGAATTTTCTTATGAAATTCTTAATTTGTTTGTTCAACATTCAGAATTTGTTTAATATTCTATTTATTTGTGCATATAAATATGAACGAATGCGTTGGTTTAATAAATACATATTATCAAAATTATTTATTTTATATTGGTTTTATTTAAAATAGATTTAAATGTGAAAACAGTATAAAAAAAATAAATTTCGAGTTGCGTCGTTTTGGAGATGCGTCACATTTCTCTCGAACGCATTACTGACGCAACTTGAGGCAACTGGTGTACTTTGCATAAAATAAAATAATATTAATTTTTGTTATATAAGCGCCATTATATACATATGTATACATACATATATAAAAATAAGTAGTTTGTATATTAATTATTAATAATGATCTATATATACATATATATATATATATATATATATATATATATATATATATATATATATATTCATTATTAAAAAGTTATCAATATTTACCTTAAAAAATATATATTTATATAATATATTATAATATTACAATAATCCTAATTGTTAATAGGCTTTTTTTTTTTTATTGTATTATATATTACGTTTAATATAAATTTTAATACATAAAATGACAAAAATTTCGTACTATAATTATATAGACATTTTGTTTGTTGTTTTCTGTATTCAATTTGTACTTGATATATGTATGTATATTGCACAATGAAGAAAACACAGCTAATAATTAACTTTTTCATTTGAACCAAAAATAAGAACAACAAAATGATTGATTCTTTTTTAAATAATTTATTTTGGTTCAAATTATAAAATTATGGTATATTTAAAAAAAAAATGAATTTAATAAAAAAAAATAGATAAAGAGTTTTTTGCAACAAATTTTAGGAATAACTACATCTTTAATAAATTTTCTTTATAAAAAAAACATAAAAATTATAATAAAAATATATTTTATTCTACTGTTTGCTATTTATATCTAGAATTTGATGTTATTAACTTAACTTACTATTTATAATATAAACACAAATTTATAATAAACATAAAATCATAAAAATAAAAATTGTGTAGAAGAATTTAAAGAATACATATTGTGGAAATTTGAAAAAAAAAAAAAAAAAGACTAAATGGAATGAAAAATAGAAAAATAGAATGAAAAACAACAATGATAAATATGAATAAAAACAAAAAGTATAAAAATAATAAAGTAATTAATGCGCAATTAGAAAACTTAAAAAAATTGTTTTTCTTATTATATATACATAATACATATGTAATACATATAATGCTTAATTTTGTTAGAAAACTTTTCTTTTTTCTTTAATATTTTAGAAATTTGAACGACTTTGATTGAGTTCATGTCTGCAGATTTTAAAACATAATTCTTATTCAGTCAGCGCTACTCTGCAACAGAAAATCGGGGATCAATCATGAAAGTCTTGTGAGTTAAGACTTTTTTCTTTTCTTTTTTGAAAGTCTTGAATCATGAAAGTCTCATGGGAATAGAATTTTTTCTTTTAAGAAAAAAGTTATTTTTTTTCGTTATTATGAATGTTTATTTGTATGAGTTTTTTCATAATTTCAGACTTTAAGTTACACGCATTTTAGCTTGAACAATAAACATCAATATTTTAGGAACCAGAAGTCGGAACTAATTGATTCCCGAACTGTAAAAGAAACTAAAAATGAAAAAAAAAATGAAAAAAAGTTCCGGAAACTGGCACCTTAGTTTTTGAGGTTCGTTTTTTGGGGCGGGCTTAAAAGTGGAATTTTTTTATTTCTGTTTACTAATTTAAATTCTACTTCAAAATCGGTGAGTACCATTTTTAAATCATGTCGGTCCGACTTCTGATTGCCAAAATACGGGGGCTTCTAGCAATTGTATAGTCATAGATAGATATGAAAATGCCTACATACATACATATGTATATCGTCGTTATAGAAGAGAAATTGACCATTTGCAAAATTGCCACTTTTGTGTTATAATGACCAAATTAAACCTTACATAGTAAATTTTTTATGAGAAAAGTATAAAATATTTTTGAAGCATACATTTAGGAGAATTTAAAAAACTTAAAAATGACCATCTATCAAAAACCAATTATCGTTGAAAGCGAAAATGTCCATGGTACTTTAGTCAATTTTCTTTATTTCCATATAATTCCCATTAACTTATTTTTATGGAGGAAAAAATGACCAAGTGCTCTTAGTCAGTTTCTCTGAAAATGAAGATTAAAAGTATATCGTAAAATCAAATTCTCCATAAGAAATAGAAGTGTATTCGTACACATTTGTACATACACACATTCTTATTTCATTAATAATTCTTAATATTATAATATAGCTATAGTTAATAATATTATACATATTTTCTTATGTTGTTTTAAACTTTGAAAAAAATGTTAGATAAAAATCAAGTAGTCATATAAATTTAAATTTAAACGTTACAAGAATCTGTTTAGAAAAATTCAAAAAAGCAAAGGCAATATGATGTTCATAACGAATTTATTGTTAAAAGAAATCAATATAATATGTACCTAATTTAGCTTAAGTGAAATTGCAGAGTTCTCAGCTTTATAAAAATTTATAATAATTAAAGTTATTTATTAATAATTTAAAATGTTATCGCGTGGTAAACGACTTGTTCAAATGTGTCTTGACCAAAATACTATGGTAAATAGAAGTAAGTATTATTGTATTATTTTATTTATTACTAGTGAGCTCTTATGATTTGAAATACTAAATAGATACTAAAATTGAGAAAATAAGAAATTCAATAAGTGAAGAAGACAATGAGACAACTAATAGCAATCAAAGTATGTGTTATAATTTAGCTTATTTTTAAAGTCCTAATAAAAATTATTAATAGATACTGCGGCAAAAAAAGGTTGTGAAATAAAGGAAATTGTTCAGGAAGATTTAAATGTTATAGTGCCTAATTTTAATGAACCGGTAGCATGTACTTCAAAAGAATTAATTAATGAAGCACATAATGATATCGACTTTTCAGTAAGCGCTAGTGGGTTTTGTCCAGAATCAGAAGAATCTAGTATTCCGGACAATGATGATGAATTTTGCTCGCAACAGAAAATTCCCAAAAAAAATATACAGATGGAAAAAAAGAAATCCGAATCAAGATGTAAGAAATGTGAATAAGAGTAAAAAGATAGCTGGTTTATCTTATATTAATACCAAAAAGAAATCTATGTCAGGTAAAAAACCAACATCCATTGATTACCTAGTGTCAATATAACTGTTCAGCCAATTTTACTGAAAGTAAAAGAAACAAATTGTGCAAAGAATATTGGAATATGGATTTTAAACGCCAAAAAGATTTTTTATTAAAATGTGTTTCCGAAAATAAAATAAAACGCAGAAAAACTGGAACATTTCCAACTCATAAACAGTTCAGTCGCAGTTACCACTTTTATGACAGAGATACCAAGCATCAAGTTTGTAAAAACTTTTTACTTAAAACATTATGCATAAGCCATGGACCGGTCGATTCGGTTTTATCTAATCGTGCAGATGGCGGAAATTTTTCCTGGAAATGATAAACGTGGGAAAAATTAACCAGGAAATAAAACTCCAGCCTATATTTTGGCAAAAGTAAAGGAGCACATAGAAAGTTTTCCTACAATGGAATCCCACTACTGTCGAAAATCCAGTACAAAATTATATTTAGATACTCAGCTCTCTATAAAAAAATGTACCCACTTTATTTCGAAAATTGTAAAAGTGGCTCTTTGCCAGCTGTATCTGAATTCATTTATAGAAAAACCTTTTGTGAAAATTATAATTTACGTTTTTTTAAACCAAAAAAAGGAAACCGATAATAATAAGAGAACCAAAGAAAATAATCCTGATTATTTATCACATATTGAAAGAAAAAATGAAGCCTACAATGTAAAACTAGCTGATAAATTGCAAAGTGAAAATGATGAGACCTTTCTTTCTGCTACATTTGATCTTCAAAGTATACTTCAAATTCCATCGTCGGTTGTATCGTTGATGTATTATAGCAGAAAAATATGCACCTATAATTTAACAATTTATGAAGCAAAAAAACCAAATAATGCTTACTGCTATTTGTGGAATGAATTGAATGGTCAAAAACGGAGTTGTGAAATCGGAACAACACTATACACGTGGATTATGGGTCTTCCAGCAAAAATTACAATAGTTGTCCTTTTTTTCAGACACATGTAGTGGGCAAAATACGAACCAGTACATAGCTGCACTATTTATGTATATAGTTCAAAATAGTAAAAATAATATACAAGAAATTCAGCACTATTTCTTAGAATCTGGACATTCATACATGGAGGTAGACTCTGTACATAGTTCTTTAGAATACGCAAAAAGGTATGTTCCAGTTTATATTATGTATAACTGAATAAATATAATTAAAATGGCTAGGTCAAACAGAACAAATAAAAATTGTCGTCCATATAACGTCAAAGTACTAGCATTTTCTGATATGAGAAATTTAAAAGTTCTTGCTCAAAATATTTTTAAAAATCGAAATATAAACACCGATGGTGAAAATGTACTATGGCTGAAAATAAAATGTATGAAGTATTTAAAAGCAAATCCATTTCATATATTTTACAAATATAATTATTCGGAGGAATTTAAAATCTTAATAGTAAATACACAAAAAGGTAGGAGTAATAAAATGCCTTCAAATTTAAACAATTTATATAGCACTGGCTTAAAATTTTCTTCGCAGAAGAAACAAGACTTATTAAAATTGTGTTAAAAAGGTATTGTTCAAGAAGAGTTTCACGAATGGTATAAATCTTTACCAGCAGAAAACAAAAAAGATTTTACTGATGGACCTGATGCAGATGAAACTGAGAACGAAGATACTAATGTTTAACAAAAAAATGTTTTATCAAATATTACATTAAGTTAACTTCACAAATTTTATTTTTTTCACCCTGAATTAATATTTATTATTTATGAATTTTTGATTATAATTTTTTTTTAATTAATGTATTTATTTCTGAATTGTAGTTTATTTTTTCTTTTATTTTTATATTAATACGTTATACAAAATTTAAAAAACTTTTAAAACAAAATTGACTATGTCTTATTAATTTCTTAAATATTAAAAGGGAAAATGGACCAAATAATACATAATTTTTTATAAAAGTAATTATTTAAAAAAAATAATATTGGAAACGTTAAATAATACTCAAAAACTAATTAAATTGATTTCTATATTTTACACAAACCATATCTGAAGCGAAATAATCGAGCTCAAACATGTAGAAAAAGTTTAATTGCGATTTATGAAATATCGCATTTTCTCACTTGGTCAATTTCTCTTTTATAACGACGATATTATATTTTATACTATAATTTTTTTTTTAAAGTCCAATTTGTTTTTATCTGTGTATACAAAAATTCGAAATGTCTCTTAGGCAGCTTCTTTTACGGTACAAAATGGTATTTACTTCCCTTTCCATTTCTTCAATATCTTCATCCAAAATGAAACTCCAAATAAAACTAGTTTTTCCCATTTTATTTTTTATTACTTTCAATCCACAAAATTTCATACAAAAAATTTCTTTATTTTCAATAAGATAATGCAGTTTATCTTTTTGACACCAAAATTTACCATACAAAGCAAGTCTTTTCTTTTCAATTCATAAGACTTTTATGATTGTGTGACTTTTTTTGAAAGACTTTTCAGAGAAGAAAAAAGTCTTAAGTAACAATACTTTCATGATTGACCTCCAAAAAACCGAAAAAAGCAACTTTACTTTTAAAAACAGTTTACTGCACTTCATTGTATATGACATTTAAATTTTTGTATTTTGACATTTAAAAAAAAAATTGAAATGAATATTATAACAAGCAAAATTTTATATTAATTAATTACTGTTACACAGTTTTAAAAAAAAAATAAAAAAAAAATTAAAAGATTATGGTGGTTGACGCACAGCTTCTCATTCATAAGGGAATGTGAGGTCTCGGGTTCGATTCCCGGCTGGGTACAATAATTATAATATAAAAAAAAGAAATATTCATATATCGTAATATATAAATACTTTATAATCATAATATCTCGTACACCCTACATGCCTACCAGGAAACAGGGGTTATAGCTACCTGTCTCATTTATGTACCTAGATATAAATAATTAAATAAATAAATGGTTTGGTATTTTTTAATTATCGACAGCATAAATTTTCATTCTGCAAATATGACAGCAGAACTTTTAAAGTTCTTAAAATAAAAACGGCAAACTTTTTGCGGTGTTGCCTCAAAAATGCTCTGCATTTGTAGAACTTCGTAAGATCTGCAAACATGAACTCAACCTTTATTTGCAATAACGATACCTTTTTATTTTATTTTTTTAATAGAAAATTAAGAATTTATTTGGTATAAAATGCTATTTTTAAATTGTTACAATACAGGGAAATGCCAAACGATTGCTGGTTTTATAAACTTTATGAATACATATAATTATATAAAATAAATATGTGGCTTTGCCATGTGGTATTTTAATATACCATTATGTGCAATTCAATTTTTGCAAAAATTTGGATCCTTTCTATCTTTCAAACGGTTTAACTTAGAAGCTTGAAACTTTGAGAGGAGTTAAATCTTTGGAAATAAGTATGAGTCATTTCAGCAAATATTTTTGTGTCGCCCCCTTTTAGGAGCTTTAAGGGGTCACATACTGAAAATTTTCTATTTTTAAACACCTGTTCAATTTTTTTTGAAGTAAGATACAAAAATTAAAGCTTCAACATTATGTTTTTGTTTGTGTTAATATTTTTCTTAATAATATAGGATTACGTTATAATTGATTTTTACGTTAATTCGATTTTTCTCAATTTTTTCTTACCAACAGAAAAATAAACCAAATTTATTTTTTAATATATCTATTCTTTACTCTTAAGGCTTATTATGGAATATTTTTTTAATTTTAGAAATGTGCTTTTTTGAAAACCCTTGGTTTTTACCATCACTTGTTTTTATTTTTTTTATTACTCAATCATTTGTAAAACTGGAGTTATCATTTTTTTTTGTTTTTCCAATGAAAAAATTGAAAATTACAATTACATTTAAAAAAAAAAAAAACAAGGATTCCAAATCCTTCTTCTGTTGCAAGGTGTAAAAAAACAAAGCGGAAATAAAGTCCAAAATTGTAAACAGAATTCTAGAACAAGGGAGTGAGGCAAACCATTTAGGAATAGTCTTCGATCACCGATTAGAGTATCTTCATTCAAAGATCACTCCTCTTATCAGCATAATCAGGCGAATGAACATAAAGTTAGAAAAGAGACTGCAAAAGTCCTGGCTAACTTTCATACTATATCTGCCATAAGGCACAATATCATTACTAGGAATCCGGTTCTTCAACCTTCATTAACAGATGTCATATGCTATGCTAAGGCCATGGAAAGTATTTTTGGGTATAAAAGAGAATACAGTGCGTCTGTAGCATGCACAGAAACAAATATTAATATGATCACTGAAATTGTTGCTTTGGAAAAAGTAGCTTTCCTATACAAAATTGTAAACTGGAAAATGAAAACCAACGTGACCTTACAGGATAGGTCCCTGGCGACAGGTAGAACGACGAGACAAAGCAATGTGGTAAAGATACAGGCCAGTAAAACACAAAAAGATCTAAAAAGCCTCATACCGTGAGCCACTCGCATCTTATAATCTTCTACCACAAAATATCAGAGATACAAAATAACTAGTTACGTACAAAAATGGGCACTAAAATTCATGAAGAATAATTATCATATATTCTGCTGAATTTAATTTATCTGAATTTATTCAGGAATGACAACACCTAGTGAAGATAAAAATGTTTTCTCAGCCAGTAATAAATAAAGGGCAACAGTGAAGATCAAAATTAAGAATGTTTCATTTGCTAAAAAGTTATTCAATGTTTACACATTAAAAACAAAATTCGTTTTATACTTATAAAACTGCTGATAAACACATCCCATTGCCAGTTTACCAACTGATAGAGATGAATATTAAATTGTTATTTAGAGATTTATTTGACTATATTTAAAAAAATCTTGAATAAATTTTTCGACTAATATCGGAACAAAAAGAAGAGAATATATAATAAACAGAACAAAACAAGCAAGGGTGGCATATTAAAGATTATGGAAAACATGGAGATTCCCTCACTTGGCAAAGACCACAAAGGTAAGAATATTCAACGCTTGCATCAAATCAACATACTATACTGTAGTGAAATCTAGCACGCAAACCAAAAGAAAATTTAATAAAATATCCAGGTATTTATAAACAAATGCTTAAGGTTTATCTGCAGAATCTTTTGGCCAAGGAGATTAAGTAATGAAGAACTATGGTCAATCAGAGAAAAGACGTCGTACAACATGGTTCAGAACAGTAAAAAAAGAAAATTTTTTATAAAAATATACTGCTCCCAAAATTTTCAGAAACCCTACACATCGCATACAATTTTTTCCTTGTTTTTACATATCCAATCAGGCCCCTTTCTTTTCGCAGCACGCTAATGGGATATCTTGTATAAAATTTTAAAGGGTTCGAAATGTTTGAAATCGAAAATTCAATTCAATAACTTGAAAAGATTCGATTGGAAATCTTCTTATATTATATTCTTTTAGTATATTATTATTATTTAATATTTAAAATACATATATTTAAAAATTTTAAAAATTAAAAACAAATTTTTTTATAATAGTTGTTTCAATAAAAAAAAAATAAAAAATTGTATTCAATATTTAATTAACCTTTACTCAACCTACATATTATATTAACCATTATTCAACAAGTTTTTATTTTGTTTTTTTCTTTTAATCTAATATCAATTTTATTCGTTTATTATTATTTTTTTTTTATTTACTTTGTTGTAGAGACTATATAATAAAAACTAAGCAAAAATTAAATTAAAAAATAAAATAAAATAAAAAAAATGTGCTTTTTTATTATTATTTTTCTTCTTTTTTAGTTTACTGTCATAAAAAGGACATGCGCTTATTAAAAGTAATTTTGTTTTTATTTTCCTATAGAAAGTTTATTCTTATCAAGAACAAAATTATTTGTCCTTTTTAAAATAAATACATATTTGTAAATGTAAATGAGTTATCATAATGTAGATTTAAATTTCAAGTGTCCTATAACATAACATAAATTGTTGTTGAAGTTAAATTTGAACAATGTCGTTTCCTTTGAATTTTATATGTATGTTTCCTTAGAGAAATACAAAATTTGAGATTTCTGATGGAGTTTAAGAATTAAAGCACGTTTAGGAGAATCAAATCAGTTATTTACTATTAAAAATTTTGTTCGTTGTCTTTAATCTATTTACTTTTGAATTAACATCATCTCCTATGTTTTATATTTTTTCCCATATTTCTTTTTTTTTTTTATCAGGTATAGAAATCATCGAAAGATGTTAAAAAGGAGCAGTATGAGCACGATTCTTATATGAAAGTTTGAGACATAACATCTCTTTTTAGCCAAAACAATGCTAAGACTAAGCAACTGTTAGTACTATTATACTGCGTTTAGGCAATAGGAAATCCTGAGTAAAAATAAAATATATTAGTTTTCTTGTTGTTTATTTTTAATAATCGGGCAAATATGTTTTTTTATTTAAACATATTTCTATAATCTAATTTATCATATAGTATTTTTATATATAGATTATATTTGCAACCTTGTACCTAATATGAGAATGCATAATATTAAAACTTAAATTGTCAGATATTCAATCATATAAAGGAACTTCGACATATGTATTTAAGTGAACCTGAATAATGAAAAAATTTCCGACATCTGATAACTCTGTATGGATATGTATATATATATATACATATATGTGTTTTATGTGTACATTAAATAAAGTTTCCTTTCAATTTTAATTTTCACCCACTCATCTTTTTTATTTATTTTACTTATATACACATACATATATATTATAATATTATTATCTTTGTTTGTGATAAAAGCTTTTCTTTGCTTTTATTTTTTTATTTTAAAATTGTTTACTTTTGACATTTTCCAAAAAGAGAATAAAACTTATTTGTTATTATTTTTGCCACGATATCAAAATGCAAGTTATTCAATGAAGTTTACGATTGAAATGAAATGAGTGGGTGATAATTAAAGTGCAAAACTAAATAGAAAAGGAATTTAATAAGAGGAGAATACGACAAAAAACAGCATAAAAAAGGCGAATTTTATTTAAAAAAAAAAAAAAAGAAAAAATTTAATTATTTTAAGTTTTGGATGTTTATTTAATTTAAAAAAAGTTTTATTTTTTTATATATTTATTATTCTAATATTTATGGAAGTTTGTTGTAAAAAATGTCTTTATAAAGTTTTTACTACCTTTTGAATTTTCTTCGGATGATTTATTTTTGAGATTCAGTTTAAATAAAGAAGGTAAATATTATTGCATTTGGGTGATTTTTTTTTCTCCTTACAATTAACCTAAAAGTATGTTATAATAATTACTTGGAAGTTTAAAAGGAAAAAAAACTGTATATTATTGTACTTTCCTTTTTTTTTTTTTTTTAATTGCAATTTAAAAAAAATGAACTTGCTTTTTATTTTATTTATAGATTAATCGATTATCCATAATATAAATGGAAAACAATTATTTAGTTGATTTTTTTTCGTGCTAAATTATGATTATAATAGATTTATTTTATTGAATTTTACCAAATTTTATCAATTATTAAATTTTTGTTCATTTTTTCTTATCTATTTTTAGTTAATTGTGTGCTTCCAAAACGCACAAAACTATAATATTTAATAAAACTAAAGGAAAATTTTGGTTTTGGTATCTTTTTAAAAAAATATTTTTTTTTTGTTATAAAATGTTTCTTATAATTAAAAATGAATTTAACATTTTTTAAAATAGTATATAAGTGATGTTGCGGTGGTGGTATAGAATTTTATAAAAAAAAAAACAAAAAAATTGAAAGACATTTTAATTGTTAAAAAAAAATATTTAAAATAAATATTCAATAAAAATCCTAAAGAAAATTCTATAAAATAGCAACAAAAATAAAAAAAAAATGCCTGGGACAAGACGTTTAATTTTAGGACATGTAATGTCCGGACTATGCTCCAGAATGAATCGAACAAAACCAGTACCAGTTGATGTTATGGAAACTCCATTAAGTCGATGTTTAAATACATTCGATATAACAATGCTGGGTAAGTTTACAAAAAAAAACCCTTAATTTTAAATTTGAAAAAGGAAATGAATAATCAAAATTAAATACATGTTTAATACGCCAAAGAAATTAGATAATACATATTATATTGATGACGTGAATATGAAATTTTTTCCTGTTAACATAAACTTTTGTTTGATTGAAATTTTGAATAGAAGTTTTTAAATAAAAAAATACTACATACTACTTATTTTGAAAAGGATTTCGAAATACATATACTGTATACATATGTCCTGTTTGCAATTTTAAATTAATATGAGCCTAATTTTATGCAAATATTTTTTATTTTGTTTTATAGAACCGTTATATCTGGTTATAATTAAATAGGACAAAATATGACATGACGTTACAATATACATGTTTTAGATTAGTTTAAACAGTCATTAAGTAAAATAATTAATTATAAATGAAAAATAAATCATATAAAATTGAGTTCTCTTTACATCTTTAATATAAAAAAAATATGTATAAGAAAAATATAATAATATCTATGCATTTATTTTTTTTTTAATTTTAGGAATTGGTCATATGGTTGGTGCTGGTATATATGTATTAACAGGAACGGTTGCAAAAGATATGGCTGGACCTGGTATTGTTCTATCATTTATACTAGCTGGTTTTGTATCGATGTTAGCTGCATTATGTTATGCAGAATTTGGTACACGTGTACCAAGAGCTGGCTCTGCTTATGTTTATACTTACATATCTATCGGTGAATTTTGGGCATTTGTTATTGGTTGGAATATTATTTTAGAACATATGTTGGGTGCAGCATCTGTTGCACGCGCTTGGAGCGGTTATGTTGATTCAATGTTAGGTGGCTTGATTGGAAATTCAACCATTTTAATAACTGGTGAAATGCATGAACAATTATTTGCCAAATATCCAGATATTTTAGCATTTACTGTTTGTTTAATATACGCTGCTGCATTAGGCATTGGTGTTAAAGCTACAGCTGTTTTTAATGGATTTTTAACTTTACTTAATATCGGTGTAATGGGTTTAGCTATATTTTTGGGTTTCTTTTATGCCGATATTAAAAATTGGTCAGAAAGTGAAGGTGGTTTTCTTCCATATGGTTTTGGCGGTGTTATTGCTGGAGCAGCAACATGTTTTTATGCTTTTGTTGGTTTTGATAGTATTGCAACATCATCTGAAGAAGCTAAAAATCCCAGTTTTTCAATACCAATTGCAACAATTTTATCATTGTGTGCTGTTACTGTTGGATATGTTCTTGTTAGTGCAGCATTAACTTTAATGATTCCAGTAAGAGAAATTAATCCAGCTGCTGCTTTGCCTGAAGCATTCGGAGCATTAAATCTTCCATGGGCAAAATATGTAATATCAATTGGAGCTTTATGCGGTATGACTACAACATTACTTGGATCTTTATTTGCATTACCAAGATGTATGTATGCAATGGCAACTGATGGTTTATTATTTTCATGTTTTGGAAAAATAAATGCAACAACACAAGTTCCAGTACTTAATTTAGCTGTAGCAGGATTTTTAAGCGCTCTTTTAGCTTTACTGTTTGATTTAGAAAAACTTGTTGAATTTATGTCAATTGGTACATTGTTAGCTTATACAATAGTAAGTGCAAGTGTTATAATTTTACGATATAGACCACCACCGACAGAATCAAATGTTGTATATGCACCTGATACACCAGATGAAGATGATGATAATACATCACAGTCTAGTATTGATACAGCATCTCCAACATCAGATTTAATTGAAATTGCATTAGCAGGACGTTTAAGACCACAATTTAGATGGCTGGAACCACTTTTAGGACGTTTTGAACCTGGTGTGGCTTGTTCTGCTTCTGTTTTACTATTCACAGTTTTATGTTTTGCAATTTGCTTTCAATTAGAAGTATCATGGATGGAATTGTATCATGGTACTTGGTGGGCATTAGGTTTATATGGATTTATGATATTTAGTGCTGGTGCATGTGTTGCTGTTATTGCTGTTCATCATCAAAATACAAGAGGATTACAATTTAAAGTACCATTAGTACCATATGTACCAGCTTTATCAATATTTTGTAATATTGAATTAATGGTGCATTTAAGTGCATTGACTTGGTTAAGATTTTTTATATGGGTTTCAATTGGTATGCTAGTATATTTTTTATATGGTATACATAACAGTAAAGAAGGTGAAATATGTTCAACATATTCAATGTTAATGACATCATCAGAAGCAACAAAAGGTTATTGGGGTTCAACAACAGGTGCCGTATCAGTACTAAAAAGATTTACTGGAAGAAAAAAGGCTGAAGATAAAAAACCAATTGTTATAGAAGAAGTCGATGAAGAACCATAGAAATTCGATCGATTTAAAGAACTTTTAATTTGAATTTATTAAATTTTAGTTTTTTTTTTTTCAATACATATAGCTATTGTTTTTATTTTTAAGCCCATTTTAATTAGGAGACCTTTTCAAAAAAAAAAAAAATTCAACTATTTTTGTCTATAAATGAACATCACTAAATTTTTTTAATTTGAATATAAAATATGAGTTAACATTTAGTGAATACATTGAAAATAATTTTGGATATTTAAAAACTTTTATTTTTGCTCTTAATGCATATTAATTATCTACAGATAAAATGAATAAAATTTCTCTAGTTTGCCAAAATAATTCGAAAATTCTATAAATATTCAGATTTAATTATGTTCGTATAAATATCATAATATATTAATATATTATTCGTATTATTTTAATCAAAGTTGTTCCAAATATTGTTTAGTTTTGTTATATGAAATGAAATATGTAAAAATAATTACTGTTAATCAAAAATTATTAATTTATAATTATGATATTTTGTCGTATCTAGAAATTTTTATGAAGGGAAGTATGTGAAAATAAACTGATTAAAATATCTAAGCTAAAATATGAAGCTGGTCTAAAACTGATTAAAATATGACAAATACAAGTTTATTTTAAAAATATATTGAATATGATATTATGTTATATTCGTTAGAAATCTAGAATATGTTTTATTTAATTATAATAATGTCTCATAGGTTCTTATAATTTTATTTTGAATTTGTTTCTTATTTATTTCTTATTATTGTAATTTCGATTATTAGAAATTTTTTAACTTTTTGCTTGGATTCAAATGAATAAGAATTTTAGATAAAAGATACAAAATAAATAAAATATCTATTTAAAATCTAATTTCGTGTACTTTTATGTCCTTTTTTCAGCTTTAAGTTTATTATTTAAAAACTATTATTAATTAATTGTGATGAGCTGACGTCAATTAAAATGAAATTAAAACTAGTATAGATTTTAAATTTCAAGGATAATGTTTGGGTTTTCTTTTCCTAATATTTATTTACTTTATTCTTATATTTTAAATGAAATTTTTTGTAAAGAAAATTATAGTTAAAAATTTATTCTAATTTTTTCAATTTTTTTTTTTCCTTGCCACCTTTTAAGGAGCATGGGGAATCCACTAAGTCATTTATTATTCATATTTGACTACGCTTCAGTTTCTGGAATCATTTTTCACTAAGGCGTTGGTTGATTCCTCGGCTATAGCTAATTTTTTATTTTTTGAAATTATATTAATTATTATATAAGTTTAAATCATAATTGAATTTATCTTAAAGAAAACCAAATAACTATATGTACATGGAAAATATAATTTATAATAAAATAAATATTTGACAAAATAACATCTTTTATAAAAAAAAACAAAACAAAAAAAAACAAAAACAATGTTTGTAACAAAATAAAAAAAATAAGACATAAAAAAGTGTATAATTATAAGGTCTTATTAAAAATTTTGTGGCAATTTATAATTTTTTTTTTTTTGTAAAATTTTCTAAATAAAAAACACAAACTTAAAATCAAAAAAAAAAAAAAAATTGAAGTGAACAAAATTTCGATCAATTTCCAAAAACTAAAGCAATTTTTTGAAATTTATTATTGATTTCTTAAATATTTAAATCTTTGACCAGCCCTAAAGATTTTATTTAAGAATTCATAATATATAAAAAATTTAAAAACTAAAAAAAAACAAAAACACCGAAAAAATAAACTATCTATTTATATATTACGTATATATATATTTTTATACAACATTATTATGTATTAAATATTAATTCAAAAATTAAAACAAAAATTATTTTTTTTTCTGATCTCATAATTTTATAATTTATTTAAAAAATTTTTAAATAAAATATTTGAAATATATATTTAAAATTACATTTATTATAATGTATTTTAATTAAGAAAAACAATGGTATTCTACAACTTTATAATAAGTATATATGAATTGAAGAAATTATTTTGGAGATTTTCCAAGAATTAAATAATTATTTATTTATTCCTTTCCTATTAATAAATAACAATTATAATTTACAAATATTATTATATATAAATTTATATTTATATTTTTAAAAATTTCATCTCAAAGCATACCCTAGAGTAATGTTTTTATTTGAATGAGTTTTGTTATTAAATTATTTTGCTCTTCGTTATTCACCCCTTCGTTTTTCATGTAGTTTATGACTATAATTCTTAGTATCAAATCATGTACAATCAGTTTTCTTAATAAGAAAACAAATGTGTAATGTGTAATAAATATTGTTTCTTTTTTGTTAAATGAATCTTATGCTAATTGGAAATGATTTTTCAATTATCATCACTCTGTATTCTATATATTGCATATATAAATTATTAAAATTCAGATATGTGTTAATCTACTGCTAAGACAAATAATTTCAATCAAACTAATATAGTTTAAATATTGTAGTTAATTTAAAAATTGTATCGAATCCTAACAATTAGCATTTCTAAAATTAATTTTATAATTAAAAGACATTTTTATTGTACCAAAACCGTGTTCAAAACTATCTTTATAATATATTTTTGTTTCAATAAAAACTTTTATTTATCGACTTGTTTAGCTGTAAAATAAAACAAAAATAAGTACAAAAAAATAAAATTAAAAAATGCTGTATAAAAAACTTTGAATTACCGAATAATATATACCTAAAAAAAAAATTATTTAAGTTAAGCAATATAATATTATCTTTTTTTTAAAAAAAAAAAAATAAAAAACATGCATTTTTAAAATAAAAGCAGTATTAAAATATGTACAATAAATTTGTATTAATTGAATATTGTATTTTCTAAACTTTTATAACGTACAGGGATTATAAAAAAGTATTAAAAAAAAATTGTACAATTTTCTGTTTTTTTATTCTATCTTTCAAAACAAGTTTTTTATAAAAAGTTTTTGGGAGTTCTCGAAAATTCACCTATATATGGTTTCTGGTATCATAAAGTTTTGAAAATAATTGTGATTTTTCAATATTGATATTTTCTTCAATAAAATTTAATTTTTTTTTATTTCAACTTAATCAATTCAATGTTTAACATTAAATTCATTTGTAATTTTATTTTGTATTATGTATTTAAATTCAGACTGGAGCTTAAAATAAAAAATATCAAATGAGAACACTTATATTTTCATTTAAAATCCAAATTAAAAATATTTTAATAGATTTCACCCAGCCATCCACCAATCAATAACAGAAATTGAATTATATAATATGGATTTATAATTATGGAATAGATTTGCAACTTAAATAAGTGATTATTTCATAATTTTCATAAGAAATTACATTTAAAATACAAACAAATAAAAAAGTTAATGATACCAAGGACCACAGTTAAAAATAATTAATTTATAAATAAAACATTTTAAATAACTAAATAAAATAAATACAATAATAATAATAAAAAAATATGTAATAAAAGTAATAATAATAATAAATATAATAAAGCAAAATACACCTACATACCATTTAAAATTTATTAATATATTTGTCTATTTACAAAACAAAATAATAATATCTAAATATAGAATTTATTATATTAAAAACAAAAAAAAAAAACAAACAAAATAACTAAAATATTTAAAATTTTTAAAAATTAAATTCTATTATTGAAATGTTACAAAATTAATAAAATACAAAACCAAAAATAAATTATAAATATGTATATGTATATTATTTATATACAACTATGTACTATAAAAAATTATATTATTAATAAATATAGAAATTCTGTAATACATACTCTATTAATGTTAATTAAATAACGGAAATTATAGATAAATGAAATACAATTTAAATAATTCAAAAAATTTTCTTCTTAGTTATATTTGCGTTAAAAATATATAAATTAAAAAAAAAAAAATATAAAATATTTATTAAATACTGTATAAAAAAAAATTATAAATCTATGTATATATTACAATATATAAACAAAGTATTCTTGTGAGACAAATGTACCTATTAAAATAATATAAAAAAAGAAAAAATAAATAAGAAAATATTTAAAATATATTTCAAAGTATATAATAAAAAATAAGAACTCTATAAAAATTTATAAAAATTTTTCATTTTATACATTTTTCGTTTGCTTTTGTTGAATACAGTTTTTGGAACATAGATTCAATAATACTTATGTTTAAAGACCTAGTTAAACATATTACCGTATCTTATCTCAAATATGTATGTATGCAATTGAGAAATTTACAATTTACAGAAAGAAATTCAAATGGGTTTTCAAAACTTTTCAATACAATATTATTTTTAATACTGTGAAAACATTTGCAGATTTGTTTCTTGTTATTTCAGGCTTCACGTAAAATGGGTTCAGTGAGTAAAATATGATCGTGTAAGATTTTTAAAGCGTTTTCTTGTAGTATATATAGTAGTATACGTAGTATATATTAATAGAATTTCTACAATATAAAATAAATAATACAATTTAACAATAATTTGTTTTATTTTTAATTTTTATTTAAAATAAATAAAACCATTGACTTATACAATATATAAAAGATTGATAATACGATATTTAAAATTTTTTTTTTTTAATCAGATTCTTATTTTTGCTTAAATTTAATGCTAATTTGTTTAGTTATCTAAATTTACTAAGCTTGAATTTATTTTCCTTAAAATTTTTTTAACTTAATTTTTTTTTGTTACATTATTTACGATTAAATATTTTTGTCCATTTTTTTTTGTTTTTTTTTTTTTTTTGTTCGGAACACAAAGAGAAAATTACTTTATTATTTAAATCTTATGTAATAATTTTCTGCGAATTCATCCCTTTGTGTTCGTCGTTTTCATAGATTTGTTATTGTGTCTTGCCCTTCTTTATTTGATGAATTTGATGAAACGCTTGGGTAACTTTTCATATTTGATTCCATCGAAGATAGTGCACTTGATACATGATATAAATTTTCTGATAAAATTGAATAGACTTCTGATAATTCAGTTTCAGTCTTTGAAAATATAAAAGTGTCTAAAATTACAAAAGAAAAAAATATTTTGAATTTTTTTAATTTATTTTTTACATTTTAAATCTTAACACATACCATTTCCATCTTTAATAATTTTATGTGAATAAATATTTAATATTATTGAAAGTTCATCAGCTACGCGACTATCAAAATTTCCAGCTGTTAAAATACTTATATTTGGATTTGATGCTGTTAATTGTGAAATTCTTTTAAATTGTCGAACGTGTGTTATTGCTGATGACCATTTTTGTGCATCAATTAATTCATTCAATGATGTTTCAAATTCTGAATTATTCATTGGTAAACCAGGTGAAGGAGTAGGAGTGTGTTCACCCTCTGTTGAAGTTGATGTATCAAGTGATTCTAATTCAGCATCATCAATACAACGTAGCACAGCACCTCGTACTAACATAAAGAATTCAGACATATCTTGCATCTATATAATATTGTAAAAATATTAAAATAAAATAAATGAATATTAAATTAATTAAATAAATACAAATAAGAATAATGAAATTAAAACAAATAAAATAAATAATCTCTATCTAATTTCTTTTAACTGACAGACAAAGGAGTTATTTTCAATGTTTATTTCAACATAAAAATAACTGTTTGTTTAATATAAAAAAATATATTTCATAGTTTTGATAGATTTCTTTAAAATATTAAAACCAAACCTTTTCATTATGTCTAAAATTATTGACAACACTTAAAGAAATTTTATGATGTGATTCAATCAATAATAAAAGTTGAAACATTAGTTTGTATAAAGAACGTCCTAAATCTAATAACAATTCTGTTGTTGCTGGATCAAATGTCATAAAACCAGTTCCGGAACTTGAACCACCTTCAACCGTACTATTTGGATCTACTTCACTGAACAAGGCTAATTTACATGATGTTTTGACAGAATCTAAACACTAATAAATAAAAAAAAATTATTTTAAATTTAATATCATGAACATTTTTTTACATATCATTTCATGTACAAACAAAATTAATATTTACCTCAAGGGCGTGATCTTTACGATAAAAGAATGTTTCTAAATGTTCTTGTACTTCAAGCACATTAAATCTTAATGTTTCAAAAAGTCTGGGTGTTGTTGGATATGATTGATTACACCAAATTCGTGGTGGTTCAGATTTGTTTGTTAATAATTCTGATAAAATGGATATACGATTACCTAATGGTGCTCCAATCCCAGTAAAAAATTTTCTTGAATCCTTAGCAATTGCAACAGATTTATTTGTTAATTCACGTATTAATTGGTATAAATTTTGTAATAATTCAGCGGCATGTGCTGATGGTTGATTTAGTAAAAGTGTTTGCAATTGTTTTCTCCAATTTTCTTCTCCTTCATCTCTAATTGGAGCACGAAATGATATTAAACCAGGAAGATGAGGTGATGCATTACATGGTGTAATATCGCCTAAATCACCGGCACTGGAACCACTTGTATCACTTCTAGATACTGAATCACGACGCCGTCTTTCACGTAAACTTAATGATGTGGGTGGTCCAACAATATACGATGATTTTAAAAATGGTTGTCTATGATGATCTTCATCAATCGGAGATTCAGATTCTACTTCTTCATCCGATGAATCATCGGCTGTATGACGTTTTCGTTTTCTTAATATAGGTGTTTTTTCACTTAGACTTTCTTCATGTGTAGAATGACCACCCTTTGAACCGGTTACTGGTTCGCTATCACCACCCTCGGATAATGGACGACGGCGTACACCCCAATTAAAGTTATCTGTTGATTCACCTTCAATACTTTCACTTTCATATTCCAAGAAATCGAAATCTTTAAATACACCAAAATCTGGTTGACCGTCATCACGTTTTGAACCTCCGCTTAAATCTCCTTGTGGACCAGATGTTTCATCTGTGCTTGAAGCAGCAGATGATTGCCGTTCCATAAGATCAGATGATTGACTAAATATGACCTAGTTATATGAAATAAAAAACAGAAAAAATAAAACAAAAAATATAATAAATTAATATATATTGCATCTAATATAAATCAATCTAGGCATTTTCGAATCATTAGAACCATTTTAAGTTGTCAACTAATATATTTTGCTAATTATATTATCGGCAGTGTATTACTAGCATTTCTACATTAGCGTAATATTTTGCGAAAGCGTTTTATTTTTCTAAATTTGGCTTAATCTTAAAGAATATTAAATCTTACAGATTGGCGATATGATTGATTAGTAGATCCTGATAAGAACGATGTGCTAAATGTCTGGAAAAGTATTTTCTATTTTTAAATTCAAAATTAAAATGTTGTGGAACAAAATAAAGAAAGAATAATAAATTAAAACTGTCTAATATAATAAAATAAATCTTGTTGAACATACATTCCATCTTGAGCAACGTTATTTAATAGATATAGGTTATAAAACGCTTTTTAACCCATGTATATTATATTTTATAAAAAATTCTTTTTAATTAAAGTACTAAAGTAATGATTCCAAAATCTAATTCGCGATAGATACATATAAGAGTTAATGAAAATAATAAATTTTATAATTATTTGAAGCTATTAGAAATTCCAATTGACAAAACATAAATGCATATAAATGTCTCGTCTATAAAAGGGATGCGAATAATTATAATTCAAAACGAGTGATACTGAAAATTTTCCATTCATTTCAAATAATAAAATTGTTTTTAAAATATAAACTTAGTAACAAAACTAAAAAACTTTAGCTTCAATTTTTCTAAAATGCTTACAATACATAGTTGCAAAAAAATTGCACATCAGCACATGATCGGCAAATTTTCGCCGTTTTAGAAAAGTACTTACACAATTTCTACCGATAATTTGACTTTGTGATAGTTAAAAAAAAATTTTAATTTTGTAAGCAAAAGATAAAAGCTATAAATTTTAATTTGAAAAACTTTGGTAAACATTTAATAATTTGAAAAATGAAATTTCAAGTTAACTTTTCGTACAAAAATTTCAATGATTTTATCAGATCAAAGGACTTACACCTAAGTAGTTTTTTTTATAAGTCCCCTGACACCAGCCTCACGTAAAATGTTATAGAGAAAAAATTTGGAAGGAAAATTCTAAAGAAAAATTCTGTAAGAAATTAAATTTTAATATCGTTTGGTTTCGTTTTCAAATTGTGAACACTGTGCGTTTAGTGATTATTGTTCTAAAGTGTTTGTGATATTTAAAGTGTTATTCAAATTTAAAATTAAAACAAGAACAAAAAAAAAGTGAACAAATATTGTGCTTTGGCTTTTTTTCATTGATAGATTTTAAAACTTAAAGACATTTTAAATTGGTTTTCTTGTAATTTGTCATTTTTTTTTTTAAATTGTGTATTAATTTTGCGAAAGTGTATTTTGGTTTATAAATAAACTTATGTTTACCTTGGAGCAAATGGAATTAATGTAATCATCCTAATTTAAAATTAAAGGTAAAAGTTTAAAGAAGATTATATGTTAATATTAAGTTGATACTTTTTTTAATAAAAAAAAAATACATGCAAAAATATTTTTTAGTTAATAATTTTTTTTAAATGGGCATCAAGCAAAAAATATGCTTAATACTTAAATGCCCTTCAAAGTAAAAACAACTAAATAAAAATAAAATTTAATAAAAAAACTTACCGATGGACTCTTTGGTAAGCCAACTCGTTGACCGCACGTTGTTAATAAATTAACTAAACATTCACGAACCCTACTTTGACACATCCATGGACGTTTCCATCCACTTAATGGTACAGTATCGGCTGGTGATAAACTGGCACTTCTCCTTGGAGAATTTGGTGTACCAGAATGCTGTTGTTGATTTTGATGTGATAATTGTGAATTTATAACACTACCATTAATATTATTTGAATTTTGTAATTGTTGACGATTTTGTTGTTGCTGTTGTAGTAGTTGAACGTTTGATGATGTTGATCCAATTATATTTGAAACATTACTATTACGATTTGAATTGATTATTGTTGAATTTGATGTTAAAGATTGTTGTGTTCCACTTGATAATAATGTGCTAGTTGTTGATGTTGTTGTTATTGTACCAGAATTTATTATTGTTGTTGTACTTGAAGAGGTTGCAGTAGCTACAAATCCAGATCCAATTGCTGTTGATTGTAATTCAGATTCATTTTTCAAAAGAATTCTTCGTCCGATCAATGGTGTTTGTGATACATCAAATGTAAATTCCATTGTTCGTCCGGCCAATTCTTTTTTACAAAATACTTCTGAATCAGAATAACTGCCATAAAAACTGAAAGAGAAACCACTGCCACTACACATTTCTGATGGTGGAACAACTTGTAAACTTGAACTACGTGTTACAACTAATTTTAGTATTTTTAATGCTTCTTTATATTGGGGTGCCTTTTAAAATAGAGGAAAAAGAATGTTTTATAAAAATGTTAGATAAAAAAAGTAGTAAAGAATAAAAATTTAATTTAAAAATAAAAAATATTAAATTTAAATATTAACCTCCAAATATTTTCCAATAACTCTTAACAAATCACTATTGATAGTTTGTGCTTGTGGTGATGATAAATCAACATAATGTAACATACAGTGTATAACATTTAATACTGGAATTTGTATTTGCTGTGGCCCTTTTTCCAGTATTTCAATTAAAAATGCTAACATATGTAACCCCATATGAGCATATGTATCATATAGATATTTAACCACACATTTTGTCCATTGAAATGATTCTTTACTAAATGTTTTACGACTATATAATGTCATAACAGTACCTAAATTTTCTAATTTTGCACCTAATTCTGATGAAACTTGGGCAATATTTTCAGCACTTCGTATACATATTTCATTTGCATCTTCATAATGTAATAACATATATGGAAGTAATGCAATAACATTCATTGGAAATGCACAACTTTGTGTTGGATCACAAACCGGAAGACTGGACAATGGTGATAATTGTGATAATAATGTTATTGTTGGTTCATATGTACTTGAATGAGTACAACCCTATAAAAATGTTAGCAAACATTTTAAAATTATAATTTCTTTATATTTTCTTTATTGTTGAAATCTTTCTTACTTTTAATAATAATGCATGTACACCTGGATAACCAGCCCATTTCAATTGTTGTTGTAATTTTTCAACTTTATCTCGAGCATCCGGTCGATCAAGTGGTAACCGGTGTAAAACTCTTCCTAATAATCTTAGTGCTAATAAAAATTCATGTTCATAATCACTCTCAAGAAGTGATACAGCTAACCAAAATAGTTGGGCAAGGATTGTCATTTTGTCATCCTATTAAAAGATGAGTTTTTTAAATTATTGAAAAAAAAAAAACATTTTTGTACCATGTTTTTTTTTTTTTTGAGTTTTTCGTTTAATTTAAAATTAAATTCGCAATTAAAAAAAAAATATATAATTTTGAATACCTGTGTGGCTGTATCACCCAACATTTTGAGACTCTGAGCACTTCTTGAACGTGATAATGCTGAACGGAATTGTATTCCATTTCGCTCCATTTCTAAAACAGCTGCTGATGCTCTATTTCGAAGATCAACTACAATGTATTATTGATAAATTATTTTTAATTATGACATTAGGTGCCAGAGTTAGACCTTGGAGTAATGAAGGATTATTAAAATTAAAGCTTAATTATTAAAAAAACTTAATTTACTTTTAATAATTATGTATGTACCTTTAACAAACAAAAAAACGAAATTGATATTTCAAAAATTAAGAAACAAGTTCAAAAACTGTTGTTATTAAAATATTAAGTTTTATTAAATTTAATAATTTTACGCCTGAATAATAATAATAATACGCCTGAAATATATTTAATTTACCTTGTTTATCACATGGTGAATTTGCTGATTTTCTGGCACAATATGAAACTGAATAACTTGTGCTTCTCGCATGACTCGGTAAAGCAAAACCTGGAGACTGTGGTGTGGCACCAGATGGAGATTTTTTACCTGGTAAAACAGAGCCTTGTCCGTCTTTATTATTTAAATTTGGTGTACTCTTAAATATATCTTTCATAACATCTAAGGGTCTAAAATCAGAATCTAAACCATCAACAGCTGCTTCTAATGTTAATAATAATTCAGTCACATATCCTTGCATATCTTCACCTTGTTCTGCAACCGTTTCTACTAAACGTGATAAAATATCTGATAACATACGAGAATTTATTGGAACATTTAGAGCACGAAAGATTTGTAAACATCTGCCAGCATAATGTCTAGATGAACAACTTAAACCCAATTGTAATGCAGTTTGGGCCCAACGTTCTGCAATTCTGGCATGTGTATAACTATCTGAGAATACCTTTACTATATGCTTTAAAAATGATGATAACTGTTCGGCAGATTTTACAGTCCATACTGTAAATTTTTTTTTAAAGTTAAAATTTAAAATTTAAGAGAAGTAATTGTTTTCATACCTTTTGCAGTTATATCTTCATAGTTCCACAGTGGTTGTGAATTTTCTTGTGATAAAAACTTGATTAATGCTTTAATTACATGAGCTATTGGCATTGTTGGCCCAGGTTGAGGTGGTGCATTTTCTTCAGTAACAATTAAAGGTACTTCATTGTTTTCCGTTGTATTTGGATTTGTTGGTACTGCGGTACTAATAGTTAATTGTGGCTGAGAATGTATTTGCGGTGGCTGTTGTTGTAGGTTTTGTTGCTGATTTTGCTGCTGGGATTGCTGTTGCTGCTGTTGTAATGGCTGCTGTGGTTGTTGTTGTGGTAGCTGTTGTTGTTGTACTATTGTTGTTAATGAGTTGTTGCTGGCTGATCCAAATAAATAACTATCAAATTCTTGGCTTGGTTCTATTAAAATGTAAACATTTTTTTTATGGTTTAATAATATGAAGTGAAACTGTTTAGTACATAACTTACCAGTAAATGTATTAGTAATTACAGGTAATGGTGGTATTGATAATCCTAAATTTAATTTTACTGTGTCACTATTTAATAAAATTCGAGCTACTGTTAAATGATCATTATGCTCTGCCAAGACAATCTAAATAAAAAAACGTCACAAAATTTTTTTTTCAATTGTATATAAATCAATTTCTTACCAAAAGATTTAAACAAAGTTGTTTGCAGTGATCTCTAACAATAACTCTATTATGATCTAAACCTAAAAACATAATATGTAACATAAGTGGTAAATGCAATGTCCAATCTATTCCTGGTATTCCATCTACAACAATATCAGTTAAAAGCATCACAGCAACATTGCATCTTAAAATAAAGAAAAAATAAAAAATGAATTCTATTAATTTAAATAGAAAATGAAGTTGTGTGTTACCTATGAAATCCACTTATTGGCAAACTAACATCTGGCAAGAATTCTGTTAATGGTGCAAAAAATCCACCATATTCTGGCATTGGTAAAGGATGTGGAGCTAATGGTGGATCCGAGCGCAGTTCAACATTTTCTTCTTGTTGAAGTTCCGGATCATTTATTAGAATATCTTCTGGCCTTGGAAGTATTGTTGGCCCAGATGCTGCACGTATTTTTTCACAACCTCTTGGTGGTCTTGTTCCTTGAGTAAATGCTCTTATACCACTATCAGATTTACAAGTTCTAAAATGAATATTGAATAAAACATAGATATATCATAAATAAAATTCAGAACCGTAATAATTTGTTTAAAGAACTGATGCTCTAAAATTGGCAGTCAATGTATGCATAACAATTTTCTTACCCTGTTTTAATAGGATCTTCACCGCTATGACGTTTTGTGTGAATGGTTCCTTTTTCTACCGCTAAATCTTGTATTCTTGAGTCATTGATACCTCCAGCTGTTTGTCCTATATAAAAATACACATGATTAGTTAAAAAAAAAAAGATTTTATAGTTTTTCCTCTTTTTATTTAAAAGAAGTTGTAATACTTACCATCTGAATGACTTGATGCTTTTCTCATACTTGTTAATCTATAAAATGGTGGTGTTTCAGTACGTTCAATTAAACAATTCAATGTTTCAACAGTTTGCAATTCAGTCATTAATTCATCTAATAACCGATCGGGACATGTTCTTGCCAAATAAAGAGCAACACGTTTTGCCTAAATAAAAAATATTTCATGCAAAGAAAATAAATGTATTATTAAGTTAATGTGCAACAGCTACGGATATATTATAGAAATAATGAATTGAATAAATGTCCTATATCTTATATAAGAGAAATATATAATTTAAATATAAACGGGTACGTAAATCTTTATGTAGTCCAAGCCAAATATGGAAACTTTAATTTAAGGTATACATATTATTTAAGTCTCCACGCTTTTTTTAATATATAACCTTCTTTGCAGTTGTTGTTTTTCGTTTTGAATTTTTTTTTTTTTGTTAAGCAAATTGAATTAAAAAATACTGATGCTTCAATTTCGGTTTTTTTAAACTAAAACCAAAAAAAAAAACAAATTATAGATGTTAACACGTAAAATTCCAGCAATAATTAATTGCATCTTAAAAAAGTTTTTACAGTTGTATAAAAATTTTCTAAATTTGACTTCTTATAAAACTTGCAAAGTATAAGAGCAATTAAAATCAAAATTACAAAAAAAACAGACTGTTTAAAAAAAAAATTGTAATTAAAGAATATTTTTCTAAAACTAAATTATCACAAAAGTACCTTTTTTTATTATTATTATTCATTTCGCAGAGTTACAGAAGAAATTGCAAAATCTTGTTTTCATTTTCAATTAAAATGATTTTATTTTCCAAGAATTAGAAGAGGAAAAGAAAAATACAAAATTCCAAAACATTTTACTATATTTATGTATACATTAATTTATGTTTAGTTATTGTATGCTTATCGAAATCAAAAGCTTCGTAAAATAAATCTTGAGATAACTCAAGTCTGTAAACAAACTGTAAACAAAAAAATATTTCTAAATTCATATACTTACATAAGCTAAAAGTTCATTTGGGGCCATACCGGACATAATAACCAAATACCGTAAAATAACTTTTAAATTATTTGGCCAAAACTGGCATAAGGTTCCCCAAAGTTCTTCAATGTCACGAGGATGAGAATCTGCAAACTGAAAATAAAAATTGAATATATTATACAAAAAAAAAAATCGAATTTAAACAAAACTTTTTTTTACTTTTAAATTTAAAAAAAATTTTAATGTTTTAATAATAATTTCTAAAATATAGTCTCAAATAATTTTGTATTATCTTTACTTTTTTTTTTAATGTTGTACATGCTGCTCTCTTGTGCAATAATAAAAAAAACCAGAACTGCAATTATTAATATCTGTTTCATTAACAGAATTCTATTTTTATAAAATTTTCTTTTAAAATTTACAATATTCTGTTGTGCTGTAAGACGCAATATTAGTATAAAGAAGACACATAAGAGATATAAAGTTTTGTCAGTATATGGTAAACATAGTTGCTGTATGATTTTGTGGGTATGGTAACATAATAAACATAGTTTTTGATACAAGGAGCATCCCAGTTTGCCTAAATCTAGTTCGCAAAAAAATATTTTGCGTAATGTCATTTGATAAAAAACTGTTATTGCAAAAAGACTTTTCAAAAAAATGGACACTTCGCAAAAACACTTTTAACAAACAAATATTTTTCTAATAAGTATTTATTAAAAAGATATACACAGAAAACAAAATTAGGGTTTTAATAATTTGTTTAGCAGAGATTTCGGAGCGGCAGCCCTCACTATTTTAAAAGTTGTGTAGTTGAAATATATACATATGTAAATAGGAAATATAATTAGCAAAGATTTTAGAGTTGGTTACAAACTCTATATTATATGTATGTATATTTATATACTTTTGTATATGTATATGTATATATAACAGATTTCGAATTATGAAGGATATGAAATTTGTGACTAAATTTCATGTCTTACGTAGAATTTGTTTTTTTAATAATTTCTGATCAATAAATAGAAAGGAATATTGTACCTATGTAATTAAATAATAAAATTAGTAATTAATTTTTGATTTTAGAATTCAGTAGTTAATAATTTTTACTTTTTAAAATTTAATTTCGTTTTTCAAAAATATATGTTGTGCCAAACTAATTCATCACTCTTTTTCCATCACCGTCCACTTCTTCTAACAGTTTATCATAATATTGCGGAATGGAATTCATATGGTAAAAAACTTAAAACCAAAATTGCTCTTATTTGCAAAGAAACTTTTTCATTTTGTTCGTATTTTTCTTCGTATATTTTCTTTCAAGACCCTAATTATATAACTATGCATTTATGTATGTACATAAATTTGATATAAACACTATTTATATTTATATAAACATACATATAAACTCGTTTTTAACGCAAAAATTATGATTTACAATTATTTAACATTCATATACATGTATAGAAATATTAATACTATACCTATTTTCTATAATAAATATATACATATTATAAATAAAATTTGTTTATTAAATATGAGTTTGTTAAAAGTTTTTTTGTGAAGTGTTCTTTTTGTTAAAAGTCTTTTTGCGAAGTATCTCTTTTGTTAAAAGTTTTTTTGTGAACGGCCACTAGGCGAAATGTCTGTTTGGGAAATGACTTTAGGCCAACTGTCATAGATCCCAGTTTTTGATATAGTAGGAATACTAATAGTTTCCCTATACTATGTGCAGACTATACACTGTCATAGTTTTATTAAAGGCCCCAACTACAAAAAAAATGCATTATATATACGGTACTTTAATGGATTTATATGGAATCGCCATAGATCAGTTTTATCTGTTTTAAACAAAAAATCAAAATTTTAAAACCCATATGTTCAAATTGTGTATTATATATTATATAGTATACATACATACTTATAATTTTCAAAAAGCTTGAACTATACCAATTGTTAGTTAGGTTAATAAAATAAAAAGTCATAGTTTTAGTAATAAAAAAATATTTTTCTCAACTAAATTTTTTAAAATATCGTTACACTTTAATTTAAAAAATAAAAAGTCTGATGTAACATATAAATTAATACCAAAATTTCATTATATGTTGATGTCTGAATAAAATTATCAATCTTTTATATATATTATAATCTTTATAATTTATCATGACTTTTTTAAACAAAGGTATCATTTATTAACTAAAAAAAGATATTATTAATTTATGTCAAATACCTACCCTTATGTCTATTTTTTTTTATAATAAAAGGTTATTTAAACGATATAATAAAAATAAAAAAAATAATTTATTTTCCTCATTGAAAAAGATATTTATTAATTATTAATATAATTACGATAAAATATATATATTATAATAGAAGTCTGAATAATTAAAATCTATTAAAAAGAATTATAATGAGGTAAATTGACCTAAAAAAAACAAAAATATTACGGTAGGTAGCTTACCAGAAAACAAAAAAAAAACATTTGATTGATAAATTGTAAATTATACAACCCGATAATAGATTTTTAATTTAATTTATATGAAAAATATTAATAAACAAACTAACTTTAATAAATAAAAATAAAATTAACTTAAATATTTGAATAAATTAAAATAAAATAAAATATTCATTACAATTAAGAAAGAAAATATGTATTAAATAAATAAATAATACAGAAATTATTTTAATTGCTTATAAAGGGTCTTTCAAATTGAGTTTTCAAAAGTAAATAATTAAATGACATAGAATTTGAATTGAAGCTGGAAATTTTTTTATTTATTTTTGAAGTACAATGTTTGCCATTTATACTCTGAAAATAATATCTCCCATGTTACCATATCTTGCGTCTCTACAGTACCTGATTCTTTTATCAAAATTTTCGGTCACATTCTGGCATAGTTGCGGCTTTAACTCACCAATAACTCGAATAATTTCTACTTTCAATGCTTTAACGTTTCGAGGATTATCCTTGTAGACCTGTCCTTTTACATAGCCCCAGAGTAAGAAGTCTAATTGTATCAAATCGCAGGATCTTGAAGGCCAATTCACGTCACCGAATCTGGAAATAAAAGTCTGGAAACTTTGTATACAGTAATTACAGTGTTTCTCTGGCTGTATGACACGTAGTCCCATCTTGTTGAAACCATATGTCCTCAGTATCAATATTTTCTAGTCTTGGCCATAAAATAGTTGTGATCATGTCGCGATATCTGGTACCGTTAACGGTTATGGCTTTTCCAGCATAATTTTTGAAAAAGTACGGAGCAATCACTTTACCAGACCACAATGCACACCAAACAGTGACACTTTGTGGATGCGTTGGCTTCTCTTGGATCACGCGAGAGTTTTCCGCAACCACGCAGTCACGTAACGTAGCCACCGATTTCGAAATGTGCTTCGTCCGAAAAGATGATTTTTTTTTTGAAAAATCGTCGTTTTATTCCAATATACAATTGTCAAAGTCCCGACGCATGGAATGATCTTGTGGTAACAATTCTTGTGTCAATTGGACTTTGTAGGCCTTCAACGCTAAATCTTTGGGCATAATACGCTATACAGTTGACTCAGATAGTCCCAATTGTTGTAAACATCGGGAAATTGAGGGGGTCAGCTGTAATACTATCACTCACAGCGCCAATATTTTCTTGTAAACGACTGGCACGAGTATACTGATGTATTTCTAGATCTTGTACTGTACCAGTTTCTTGAAATTTCCGCACAATATTACCAATTTGTTGTTCAGTTGGACGATTATGTCGACCATAAACATCGCGTAATTTGCGTAATATATTTTCTTACAGAATGACTATTTTCATAAAATAATTCAATAATTGCAACACGTTGTTGTTATGTATACGACTCCATGTTTATAAATGGCAAATCTTCAACTATCAAAATGACATATAATATGGATGCGTTCAATGTTTGAAGTGTGTTACACAGGCGCCTACTTTTGAAAACTCAATTTGAAAGACCCTTTATATATATATATAATAACAAAATAATAGGTTTGAATTTTTTAAAAGGATAGAAATAACACGTTCTTTGAAATTTAAAAATTATGTGTTTAATAGATCAGAAAATGAGTAAAATTTTTTTTTGTTGTATAATATTTTAGGACATTGTTTTATTATGAAAATAAAGTTCAAGAAAAATAAAAATTTATGTGTATGTATTTCGAATTAGATAATTGAATCGAAATGAAATAAAATTTTCTTTTCTGTTTTCTTAAGAAAAATAGTTTTCCCTTATAAGTAATCTTAGTTGTTTTTTTTCCGGTTTCATTATTTGTTTTGTAATTTTTGTAAAAATTATTTAGGTGTTAAAACATGTGTTTAAATTAAAGGTCTTCTATATATAGGGAATTCCTTTGCCATTTTACATTCCAGGTTTTCTTTGAATATTTGTATAAATATCATAATATTTAATCTGTAAATGATAGACATTTAAAATCATTTTACTCAATGATTTACCAACCGATTTTAATTTTAATTTGCATTGTACGAATTTCACAATATAACTGAATACATATTATATACATACATACAATTTTCAGTTGAGTGTTTGGTGCAGTGGTAGAGTGGCCGATTCATAAACTTGTGAATGTTTTGAGTTTGCAAGTTCGAGTCGAGTCCATTTGTTTTTTTTTTGGTTTTTATACCCTACACATTAAGTATAGAGTATATTAACTTTGGTGTGGTGTTTGTAACCACCAAAAGGAAGCGAGTTAGGTATAGACATGTATATATATTCTGAATCAGGATCACCGCCTGAGTCGATTTAGCGATGTCCGTCCGTCCGTCCGTACGCACAATAACTTAAACAATAATGATGCTATCTTGATGAAATTTATACTGTAGGTTAACAATGACTAAGGTAAAGCGGGGATTGTAAGTGGGCGAAATCGGACCATGTGTTCGAGTACCTCCCATACAACTCCCAAAACCTAATACGCATATTTTCGAAATTAATAAAGATAGAAACTTAAAATTTTGTACGAGGGGGTGTGTTTTTTTGAATCCCTGATATCCCCAAAATTTGAGATGAATTGGAGTGGTTGTTCGGGTACCTCCCATACAACTCCCAAAACCGAACATGCATATCTTCGAAATTAATAAAGATAGGAACTTCAAATTTGATACGAGGGTGCTGTTTCCTAAATCCCTGATTTGCCTAAAATTTGAGATGAATTGGAGTGGTCGTTCGGGTACCTGCCATACAACTCCCAAAACCGAACAAGCATATCTTCGAAATTAATAAAGACAGAAACTTCAAATTTGGTACTAGGGTGTTGTTTCCTGAATCCCTGATTTGTCCAAAATTTGAGATGAATTAGAATGGTTGTTCGGGTATCTGCCACACAACTCCTAAGACCAAACAAGCATATCTTCGAAATTGATAAATATATAAACTTGAAATTTGATATAAGAATGTTCTACCCTGTTGATGTCTCTAAAATTTGATATGAATTGGGGTGGTGGTTGGCGTGCCTTCACACACTTCCCAAGACCTAACAATCATATTTTCGAATTTAATAAAGATAGAAACCTGAAATTTTGTACAAAGGTTGTAACAGCATTTATTTTTTTTAGCTTGTATTAAATACCTAACTAAAATAACTTATGGATTTTTAATTTAATTTGAATTTTTTAGGTGTAGGGTATAAATAAGTCGGTTGCATCGACACTTACTGTTATTTTTACTTGTTTTTTTGATATTTTAAACGAAATAAATTCTTCCATATCATAATATTTAATCTGTAAATGATAGACATTTAAAATCATTTTACTCAATGATTTAACCAACCGATTTTTATTTTTTTTTTAAATGATAAATATTCATTCTACATTAGTTCTAAAAGATCTTTCTTGCCTCAAAATTTCAAGCTCCTATCTAAAAGCGTGACGGAGTTATGAAGGTAGAAAAATCATGCAAAATGTGGTTTTCACATAACGGTAAATTTAAATACTTAATTTAAAAATTATATATAATTTTGATATTGATTTATAAAGGTAAAAAAAAAATCCTGTCGAATGGCGTTTTCAGATTGAATAGATGTTAAGCGGAACATGAAATATACGCGTTTAAAAATAGGGTTTTTTCAAAGTTTGAGGGGCTGCAGTTCCCTGATGGATGGGGCTACATGAAAAAGTTGTTCTACAAAATTAATTTTTTTATGAGACCTACCCATGGTTAAAATTTTTTTTCTCTATCTTTAATGTGTAGAAATTTTGTAAACAGAAGGACAGATGGACGAACGGACGGACAGAGTGAAACTAATAGGCACATTTTTTAAAATTTTTTTTGGAAATGTGCTAAAAAATTATAAATATTGGCTACGGATAATTGTGGTTAACCACAGTTATTTATCAAACTACCTCAAATTTCGAGTTCAACGTATAAATAATAATAAAAATATCCTTTTGAGGACTATCATCAACAAAATAACAATAATAATACAAAAATCCTTTTCAGGACTATCATATACATTTCATAGAGTAAATTTAAAAAACCCCGAATATTTGTCATTGGTTGCGTGAATTGCAATTGCTTATTTAAACACCTTGGATTTCGCGGGGTGGGCGAATACTAGAAATATATAAAAAAAGTAAATTTTACATTTATTATATTATGACGATATTTTCATTTAACCGCACTTTTATATTCATATGTCCCTTCAAATAGCTCCACTGTAAAATTTTTTATTTATTTTTGTTTTACGAGGGACGGTGGAAAACATCGAGGTTCCTTTGGGTAGTGCTGGACATTAACCAACCAAAACCACCCTCATCTTTAAAACCAAACTTTAGGATGGGTCCTTTAATACATAGTGATATAATGTATAAAGTTTGATTGTGGGGAAAAAGATGAGGGAAAGATTACTTGGAAAATTGGATTTGGGAAATTTAGAATTATGAAGGATGAAGGAAAAAAATTGAGAGTTATTTTGAAGAAGGATGTTAATTCTCTTCTTAAATTTCGTTATGTCGTACACATTTGAGTTACAAATTTTTGGGAACACATGTGCAGGTATGAGACGTAAATGTTTCTTTTTTCTATGCCATTATACACAAAACCTGATTTTCAATAAATCCCACACAAAACATCACAAAATACGAGTTTATGCTTTTAGATTATAATATTAGATACTTGATATCATATATTAGATTCTCATATATGTGTATATGTATAATAGAAAAATTTTATTTTTATATTATCTAAAATCATTTTAAAAACTATAAAAGAAAAAACTTATACCTTTGCGGTTATATAAAATAAGTTATTCAAAATCATTTCAGTAGCTTCTGTTGATCCAGAACCTTCACGTTTGCCTCGTGTACCAGAATCAGGAAAATACTAAATCAAAAAAAAAAGAAAGTTTAAAACGTTAAAAATAATTAATTTTCCATTAAAAACAGATTTTTGTTAATTGAAAATAATATTTTTTTTTTTGTATTTTTTTAATAATTTACCATTATATATGATAAAGGTGTTGCAGGTGGTACACTAGTTGCTATTAATTCCATATTTTCCAGCCATGGTAAAAGACATTGTAATAATAAAGCACGTACTTCATCTCTAGATGTTTGCAAACGATAAGTTATTTCTAGAGAGAGAAAGAGAAAAAAAAATAATTGAAGTAAAAAACATAAATAGAATAACAATTTAAAGGGATTATGTATATAGTATATACATAGAAGGTTGAAAATCTTTCTTAAACTATGGTAAAAGTAAAGTAAGTACCAATTTTTTTTTTTTTTTATATATAATGGAGATAAATTATGCATAGAATTATAAAAAATATAAACATCATAATAAAATTTATTGTATATTATATGTACATAATATAACTAAATTATTTATATACTTTTTAAAATGTTAACTGGACCTACTGTGTTACTGTGACCTAAAATGTTAACTGGATATTGTTATTAATTTTTTTTGTCTCCTTTTCATATAAAGAGTATAGGAGCCTCCACTAAGTTATTTATATATGATTATACCTCAGTTTCTGGAATCTTTTCACTCGGTGAATGCTCGGCTGTAGCTATTGTACAAAACTATGAAACGTAAATATTTTTATTTCTGCACGATCTGTTATCTAATACAAGAATTATTTTATTTTTTTTTTATGAAAGGCCGGTGTCATAAATACTAAACCATTGACTGATTTATAAAACATTAAAGCAGTATAAAATATACTTTAAATATTTTAAATAATTTCAAATTTCAAGTTTTTCAAGTTCAAGGTTTATAAAATAAGAGTTAGTAAATAAATTCAATTTGAAAGTTAGAATCCTTCTTTTTAATCAAAAAACACAAATTTTTAAGGATTATTAAATTATATATTTTTATATATTGAAGCATTATATTTTTAAAGAATAATTTGAATTTTATAGACTATGTTAATTTTGTTTTAAAACTGTCAGTAATAAGCGTGGGTTTTTTTCTCTATTAAAAATAATTTTTAAGAGTTTGTTGAGAATTGTATAGTTATTAGACTAAATGAAAAATCATATTTATATATTATGATACTTGCATATATTTTTTTTTTATATAAAAACGATTTCGAAATAAAAAATTATTACATATATAAATGTGTTATATATTGAATTTTAAGTTGAAATTAATTTTAAATTGTATCCGGTTTAAAAATAAATTTTTTCTATTTTTGTGATCACATAATAATATTATTTTCAATTCCTTAAATCTATCTTGAAATTAAATTTTGAATTTTAAAAGCATTTGATTGTTACTTTATTGGTATATTTATGAATATCTGAAGGATAAAATGATTATAATGTAATGTATAACTATATATACAAAGATTAATCTCTGAACTTATAGCTTTTATTTAATATTTGATCTAGCATTACAAATTGTAACCCAAAAAAAAAAAAACCTCCCAAAAACAAATTGAATTTGTATTGTTCACACACTTGCCTTTTTTCCTGATTTCTTTAAAATCAATCACGTGCCGCCTTTAACAAATTATTTATTAATACTTTATTTTTTAATTTTTAACTTATGGGTTATGTGTTTTTGACATTTTAAATGTTCATTAAAAAAAAAAAAAGTATCATTTGACTTGAATTTAAAAATAATTAACAATAGATATGTACTCTTTCTGTTTTTATTATATTGAATATATAAAGGACGAATGGTACTCATATAATTTGATAAGTAGAATCTATATACAAAATTATAGTTAAATCTTCATTTTGTTAAGTGATATTATAATAGGAAAGTCAAATCTCTTCTAAACTTTTCTTCAAAATAAATTTTTCATAAAAACCATAACTTTTACATAAAATCTAAAATAACTCTTAAAAAATTAATGTTGTACTTTTTTATGTACTAACTCAATTCATTACGATGCTAGAGGCCCTCAAATTTTGGTAAAGCCAATTTTTAAATGTGTATCTTAGGTTCTGCTTTAGTGTTTTTCATTCTAAAAACGATAAGCCCTTTTAAATATTAAAATTATACAATTTTTTTACCGTTATGTGCAAACAAAATTTTGCAACATTTTGTTTCTTACATATCTCCGTAACGCTTTTAGATAAAGGCTTGACAGAGAGAAGACAAATCTTTCAGAATAGCATTAGTTACCGCATCATTTTTTTTTGTGCCACCCCCTGTTTAAGAGCTATTAGGACTCACAAATTTAAATTTATTATTTTTAGGCATCGTAACATAAGGCATAAGTATCTTTTGATTTTTAACAATTTTTGTTTTATATAAAATCCCAATAGAAATTACATCAATTTTGGTATTTATTCTAAATTGTTTGTATTGCATTTCGGAAAATGTGCACCTTTAAAAACTGTTCGTTTATATCATTTCTGCCTTGTTTTTTATTTACTTGTACAGAATTGACATATATTCAAGTATGGAAAATGATAAGCAATTTCAAAACGTTAGAAATATCCAAGATCCAAGTCATATATTCATTAAAATCGAAGTCAATTTTTTTAGTGACTCCAATATTTTTTTCTTATACGTATATAATATATGTATTTGTAAACACATATTACAATCATTTGTTAAATGTTTTTTTAAACGGAAAGGACCAATGTCATATGTCCTTTTTTTATAAGTTGTCTCTTAATATTATAGACAAGTTAGGATCAATTTTTATGAAGTACTATTTTAAATTAAAAAAATAAAGTAGGTATGATATACGTGAATGCCTAATTAATAAATAAACATAATAAGATTTCTGTTTAAAATTAATTTTTTATTTTAAAGACATTTGTAAAATACAAAATGGAATTTAAAAAAGTTTTTCGTACCAAATCTAATAACAAAAAAAAAAATTTTTTTTAAGCATCTTATTTTTTACACACGCACGAATGTTATATTTTATGATTTTGAATTACGAAATCTCAAAATTTTAAATTATATATTCATAATGAATTTTAAAACTTCGAAATCTAAGACTATTCTAAAATAACTTTGAAATTGATTGATGGACTTATTTAGTATTTAATATTTTTTATGAAAATCTTAATAATTTTAGTATAGGTGACACAATAAATTTTTAAATATTTAAAAAATTCGTTCTAATTTTTTTTAATTAAATTTTGTTTACTTACCAGAAAACATGGACATTGTTAGTTCGGGCCTCAGTTGGGCAATAGTCTTTGAAAGAAATCTTTGAGATCGACAATATGCATTACTAAGTAAAGCATCAAGAGTACCAGTTTTTTCATCTTCTGAAACAAAACAAAAAAAAAAAAATAATTAAAAAAAAAAATAATATTTCCAGAAAACAATTATTTATATGTAGATTTTATTACAAAATTAAATTAAATTTTTTATTGAATAACAAACTAAGTACATAATATTATGTGTAAAGTGATGCAATAGAAAACTGAAAAAAATACGGTTAAAAAATTACAAATTATAACTACAAATTTTTTTTAGTTTGAAGTACCCCCCCAAAGTTAGATGTATAATGTTGTTATTTTTGTTTATAAAGGAGATTTTTTTTTATGTTTGTAGCTGGAGATCTTAACTTTTAAATTTTCAAGAATTTGAAACTTCAATACTACATTATTTATTATATATAATCATACTTCTTGTAATTTTTTATGTTATTATCACACAATACAATATTTTATTTGACTGCAACATTTCTAAAACATTTAAACATATAATAACTGAAGTGATTTTAGAGTTGCACAAAATCATATTTCAATAATTTTTTTTAGCAACGGCGGCCCTCGCTCTACATTTTGTTTTACATGCAGTCAAATGATAATACAGACGAATTATAAAAAAATATGGTCAAATGACAATACTGGAAAATGAAATACAGGCATATGATGCGCTCCCAGTTTTTGGAAAAAGAATAAATAAAATATTTTAGTAAAGAACGATAGAGAGATAAAGAGTAAAGTTAAGAACATAGAGATAATAATGTATGTCTAAAAAAAATGGGGGATTATTTCATTTTGAAATAATACCTCAAATTCAAAATGAAACATTCCAGCAACAAAGTAAAATAGCCTCCAAATTAAAATGAAATAATCCCCCAAATTCTTTTAAAATGCATTAACAGTTGCTCCGAAAATCAAAATTTTAAGAAAAAAACTCGCCGAAATTTCAAAATCGCGAATTACAAAATTTTGAATTTGAAAATACCGAAGAGAAAAATGACAGTTATATATTTATATGTGTATGTATAAGTGCAGATATATATATATGTGAGATTCTCAATTGGGATGGATTTTAGAGTTGGTTATATAATCAAGGTTTAAATAATTTGTTTAGCGTGAGTTTGGGGTTGCAGCCTCTACTATTTCAAATTCTTTTGAAATTAAATTTTTTTTTATATGGAGTAGATTTAAAGTATATAGGTGGTAGTTTTGAGGGGTTATTTGAACATTTATTTATTTTAGAGAAATTGGGGGATTATTTGGTACTTTTTAGATATAGGGTATTATTTCCTAAACAAATTTTTGGGGGGTTATTTAATTTTTTTTGGGAGATTATTTCTTGCGGGATCATTTTCGGAAGCCAATCCATTCTCAAAAAGATATTTATTTGACAAAAAAGACTAAATGACTCTTCAAAAAATTACTATTATTAAAAGCGGACACTTCTCAAACTACCTTTGAAATATGAATGTGAAAAAAAAAAATTATTTAGTAGAAATTTTAGTGTTAATTATTTTAAAATCAGGGTTATATGCTTTTTTTCATAATATATGTCATAATACTCAGATATTTGCAAAATATATTTTTGTCAAATATTTTTTTGTGAATTGCATCATTATAATTTATACCAAATGGAACCAGATTTAACATGCCCGTCTTGATTTAGACAAAATGAATTTTTGCAATTTAGAATTTTATTAACTTAATCTGAATATTTGTAACTTAATCTGACTAAATAAGGTCAAATAAGGAATAAAGGTTTAATCTGACTAAAATTGCAAATATCATATGTAAGGATATTATGTAAGAACTAAATAAGGTCAGATTAAATTGCACATAATATAATAGTAATTCAAAATATTTTCTAATAAGTCATTATGCATTTTTAAAGTAAAAAATGAGAGTTGAATAAAATATGAAAGGTGAATAAAATATGGAAATGCGAATTGCAAACGCAAAATTATAGGTGTTGAGAAAGTAATAATAAAATTTAAATATGTAAGAATATTCATTTTTTTCTGTTTTGTTTTATTTTATTTAATAATATATATTATTTTTTTTATGTTTTGGTAAAGTATCAGTTGTTTTGTAAAATAGTTTATTTAATTTTTTTTTTAATTTTTGAAAATGAGAAATTGGCGTGTTTAATTTTATTTAATTTTATTTTTAATATAAAAAATTTAAAGAATTGTAGTTTTTTTGGAAGAATATTTTTTGTTTTTGCTTGGACTATAAAAAATCAGTTTTTTTAATTTTATTTTCTATATGTAAGGATATTCTAGTATATTATTACCCCAGGTTAGTGGTTTTCTTCTATATACATATGTCGTAAATCTTATCCACAATGGTTTTGAAAAAACTTTTCACATATATATCATACATGTGCAAATAATATAATATATATGTATTTTATATGGACAAGGTTATTTTTCTACAAGGTTATAGTATTTCTCCTTTTTGATATTTATACTTAAGGGGTTACAAAAATACTTTTTCATATTTTTTACAAAAATAAAATTTTAGAAATAAAGAAAAAAACCAAACATGAATTTTTATAATACTGCGTTCATTACTTACAACATATTTTTGTAAGACTCAAAAAAAATCAATGGATATCACCAAGCAACTTTTCATTACTTATGTAAAACCTATACTTGAATATTCAAACTAAGTATACGGGGGTTCCCCTATCGTGATGTAAGTATTTCACGTATTGACTCAGTTCAAAAAAATTTCTTTACTTGACTTTACTTGAGTTGATTCGATACGTCCTGTTTATGAATCTAGACTTTCTTTAATCAATTTGTAATGCTAAAATTGTTTGATGTTTAGTTAAGGTGTTAGATTTTATTAGAATAGCTAATGTTATTATTCTAAAATCACTACCATTAATAAGTAGTAACAATATTAGTATTAATTGATTGTAAATGATTACTTTCAGTTAATTTAGTATATAGATTATAGTTCACTAAATCAACAATATATTTTATAGTTATGATTAATTAAGCAAAATGGCCGATACAAAAAATTAACAAAAATCAATTATGTTTAAAATGAAAGTCTTAGGAGCTGTTTTTAGAAAAAAATTAAAGTGAAATTAAAAATTTAAGACTTGTGTAAACATTTATTAAACATAACAAAATATGTTACCTAATCTAATTTTGATATATTTTTTTTAATATAATGTATCAAGACAATTGACCGAACTTTTGTTAGCTTCTTTAAAAGAAAAGTTGAAAATAAGAAGATGTAACCTAAAAATAATCAGATATCCTTAATAAGGATTCCAAAATAAAAGAAGCTTTTAAAAAAAAAAAAAGAAATAGAAAAATGATGAGCCATATGAATGAAAAATTTTTTTATCAAAAGGACATTCAATTTTTATTTTGATTGTTGATTCAACAGGTTATTCTCTCATTTCTCTTTTATTCAAAAAATAGAAATTACCGGTTCGCGAGAAAGTTCGCATGAAATATTTTCTCTTTATTGAAAAAAAATGTTGGAAGTATTTATAATATATTATCCTGAATTTATAGATTTTAAAGAGAAACATTATAGAATTTAAAAAAAAAACAAAAAACTTTAAAAAAAAATTATATAAATTATAAACTTGTTGAACAACAAATAAACAAAAAAATGTTTTTTAAATATTTCAAGAGAAAAAACTAAATTATATACGAAAATGTTTGCCAAGTTTAAGAGAAAATAATATTGCACGTTATGATATTAAGGATTAAAATATTTTTGAAGTGAAGAAAAATAATAAAAACAAAATTACATTAAATTCATCAATTTCACCATTAAAACGAAATGCTAAAAAAAGAGGAAGAATTGTATGTTCGAAGTTTAAATGCTGTACAGTTTTTTAACAAAATTTTAATTTTTGTTTAAACCCACTAATTTTATGATCTGTAACCAGTTTGTTAAAAAAAAATAAAATAAAAGTGAAAGTAAAAAAGAAACTATTTATTATATTAAAAAATTTGAAAGTCAATTAAAGTTTAAATCCCGAAAAATAAAATTTCTTCAAAAAAAAATTTATATATAGTTTTGTCAAGTAGAAAATTAACTTTAAAACTTATTTTTGTCTCGTTTGGTTTTGTTGATATGTTTTTTTTTTCGGTTATCCAAAAATTATTTTTAGTTAAATAAACGGGAAATGTAAAAATTTTGAAAAAACTTTTAAATTAACCAAGCACTAAAATATATGTTACAAAATTTTTGTCATTCATTGAATTTTTTGATAAATTAAAATATTTTCTTTAATTAAAACGTTTTGAAAAAGTATAGGTTATGTCTTTTTAAATTATAACAAAAGTTGCAGGATTTTTAATAATTTGACATTTAAATTTACCGTTAAGTAAAATCATAATTTTGGACATTTCCACGTATTTCCTAATTGTTTAATGGTAGAAAATTTTTGAAAAATTCAGAAAAACTTTTTATATTCCTCATCATTTATTATGATTTCAAATTTTGCTCAATTTTCGACACCTAAAATCTGAATTTTTTTTCAAATTTTTTTTCAAAGTTCAAAACTTATCAATAACATACATAATTAACTATAGGGTCTCTGTTAAAAATCAAGATATTGTCTATTAATTTTTCATAATTTTCTACAAAAATATAAAGAAACATAAAATGTTATGCAAAAATAATTAAATTCTAAAACATTACTACCGTTTTAAAATATGTGTCTTTAAAAAATTTGATATTGCATTCTATCTTGTTTTATTATTAGCAAATATGAAATTACATCTTTTTAGCACATTTTCAAAAAAATTTTGAAAAAGTGTGGCTACTAATTTCACTCTGTCCGCCTGCCCATCTGTTTGCAAAACTTCTACACCGTTAAAGATAGAGTAATGAAATTTTAACCATGGGTAGGTCTTATATAAATTATAAATGTGTATATCTCAAGTTCTGCTTAACTATTTTTCTATTTAAGAACGCCATTGGACAGAACCTTCTTTTACCTTTATAAATCAATATTAAAATTATACATTTTCTTTAAATTTAGCATTTAAATTTACCGTTATGTTAAAACGAAATGTTGCCTGATTTTTCCTACTTCATAACTCCAGCACGCTTTTAAATAGGAAACAAATCTTTCTGTACAAATTTTTCTTCGGCAAGATATAAAAATTAAAGTTTGAGGAATATATTTTTATGTGCGTTAACGGTTTTTCTTAATTATATAGGGTTACGAAGTTACAGCCCCTCAAAATTGAAAAAAAGAAACCTATTTTCAAATGTATTTATCTCAGATTTTGCAAAGAAGTTTTTCAATCTAAAAACCCTACAAGACCGGAACTTTTATTATCTTTATAAAACAAAATCAAAATTATGCAATATTTTGTAATTTACTATTGAAATTTACCGTTATGTGAAAACAAAATTCTTACTTCATAACTCCGGCACGCTTTCAGATAGGGACTTAAAAATAAGAGAAGAAAGATCATTTAGAATTATTATAAGTTGTCTCAGAATTTATTTTTGTACCACACCCTGTTTGAGGAGTATCAGAGCTCTAAAATTGTTATTTAGCTAAATTTAAACCCCTAATTCTAGAAATAAATTAGACTAATTCTAGTTATATTATAATAAAATAAAGTTTCAAATTTTTTTTATCCTGTTTTTAGTTTTTTTTGTTTAATACAAAATATTACCTTAAAAGTTAGGACTATATTTATATAATTTAAATATGCAGCTGGACTTTAACAATTATTGTAATCTACTCATTGGTGTACTGGTTAAGACACCGGTTTTTCATGTGAAAGATCTCTATAGTTCAAATCTCTGTTGGGTGATATTTAGATTAATAAAAAATAACATAAATTTCGCTTATGATATATAATAAGATGGTGCCATAATTCAAAAAAAAAAAAAAAATTTCTAAAGTTACTATATTCCAAACAATGAAAAAAATAATTCCACAAAATAAATTCCATAACGAAATGTTCTATTCTATAGAGAATACGCATATAATTAGGGATTAAATACATGTAAAAAAATAATTAGAAGGGATTTTATAAGTGATTACAAAATCAGGGTTCCTTTTCTAGAATTTATGTACGAGTATATTCGAGAAATTCTGAATTAGGAGGAATTTTAAAGTTGAATTTAAAATCATAGTGGCTTTTTACAAAATATCTGTATATATTATGTATTTGCTAAGTTCTGAATTAGGAGAAGTTTTATAGTTGGTTACAAAAACAAGGTTTTAATAATATCTTAAGCAGGAGTTTGAAGGCGACAACCCTCACTATTTAAAGTACTTGTTATTGAATTTTGAATTTTGGAATTTCTTTTATGTGGAATGTTTTTTTTACTTTAATATAAATTTGATTTTGTAGATTTTTAAAATCAAATGGAATGTAACAATGTGGTAAATTAGTATATGACAAAGTAAAATATATCTTTAGTTTTCACAAAATATTTTTAATATAAAGTTAGCTTGAATTTCAATGAAAAATAAATAAGCTTAACAATGTGTAGATTGATTTAATAAAAGATATTACAATATTTATTAAGAATAGTTTAAAAAAAAACTTACGTTTTTATTTTTTTATTTTATTATTGCTTATTTTTATACCCAACACTTAAAGTATAGGGTATATTAACTTTGGTATGGTGTTTGTAACCACCAAAAGGAAGCGAGTTAGGTATAGACATGTATATATATTCTGAATCAGGATCACCGCCGGAGTCGATTTAGCGATGTCCGTCCGTCCGTCCGTACGCACGATAACTCAAAAAATAATGATGCTATCTTGATGAAATTTATATAGTAGGTTACTAATTACGAAAGAAAGGCTAAGTTCGAATCTGGACAAAATCCGTCCATGGGTTCGGATTCTGGAAGCTTCCGAATGATTCCGGAGCAAACGAGATTATTTCCAAAAGCAACAAAGATAGAACCTTCAAATTTTGTACAATGATGTTTCTTCCCGTTCGATTTATGTCTCTGAAATTTAAGAGGATTTGGTCCATGGGTTTGGATTTTGGAAGCTTCCGAACGAGCACCAGAGCAAATGAGATTATCTCCAAAACCAACAAAGATAGAACCTTTAAATTAGGCAGAATGGTGTTCCTTCATGTTTGATTTATGTTTCTGAAATTTGTGAGGATTTGGTCCATGGGTTCAAATCTTGGAAACTTCCGGACGAGCACCAGAGCAAACGAGTATATCTCCACAACCAACAAAGATAGAACTTTTATTTTTAGTACAAAGGTGTTCTGTTATGTTTCCTTTTCTGTAAAATTGGAAACTGACATTTGAAAGAATTTGAACCATGGGTTCGTATTTTGGAAACTTCCGGAGGAGCACAAGAGCAACGAGCATATCTCCAAAACCAACAAAAGTAGAACCTTTAAATTTAATAGAATGGTGTTCTGGCAAGTTTTCTTTATGTTCCTGAGATGGATTCAATGAATTGGAGTGGCAATTCGGGTAGCTGACACAAACCTCCCAAGGACTACCAATCTTCGAAAATAATTAAGATAGAAACTTAAAATTTTATACAAGGGTGTCAAGCATATCCCAAGCGGATGCCTCTTTTACGTTCTTGAAATTCGAGTTGAATAAGACAGAAAAGGGAAGAAGTTCAAGCAGCTGCCAAAAACACTTATGGATTTTTAATTTAATTCGAATTATTCAGGTGTAGGGTATTAATAAGTCGGTTGCATCGACTTACTGTTACATTTACTTGTTTTTATCTCGTATTGCTTGATACTGGCAAATTCGAATTTTAATAAACATATAAAAGTTACTTAATAATATACTATTGAAGAATTTTCTTTATTGAAAATAATAAAAATAAATCGAAAAATTGTTGTATAAATAAAAAGTATTGAATTTTTTATTGGAAACACGATTGAAATTATTTAAATTTTCCTCATTTTAACTAAAAGAGAAAAATCAAAGAGAAAAATATTTTTTAAAAGGAACATCAGCATATTTACATATATTTTTTAATTACTCATTCCTTTTGATTTCAATCCTTTTTCTTCAAAATATTTACTTTATTTTTTTTTGTAATACAAAAATAATTATATCCATAATTTGTTGTATATTTTAGAAAATTCAAATTTTCTGTCTCAGTCTATTTGAGAGAGTCTATTCCCAGTCGTTTTCGAGATATTGCAACTTTAGTGCATTTTTGTTTTACATTATCAATTTGCATCTAACTTTTGGTTTACATTACAGAAACTAACCTAGTTTTGTTCAAGCTTATTTTTTAAAGATTTCATACGCTTTCTTTTGTTATCCTGGAATAATTAATTTTTAAATTCTTAAATAAAGCAGAAAACTAAAACACATAAAATAATATATGTTGTTTATATGTATATCATTATTTTTCGTTATTATTTATAGGAAACTATTTCAAAAATTATTAAATTGCTGCAAAATTATAATTAAATTCGTTTACACTCCTTTAAGAAGCATAAAATATCGACTGACTTAGTGAATTCATATTAGTGTTATTATTCATATTAGATTTCTTTCTTGAATCAATTTCTTGAATTAATATTTCCACTAACCAGTTGATTACATAAATTATTAATATTGATATAATATGACCTGACGGGGGTTTGGCACTTAATACTTGAAGAAAAAAGATTAAAAAGCTGATGATTGACCCCTAACGCTATTAGTTAAATAAATTGCCAAAATTTAATAAAATTCATATTGTATTTATGATAATTGAATTTATTTTACTTGTTAGTTTGTATAATTTTGTTACAAGTAATAATTGAGCAAAAAATTGTTTAAATAATTATTGTTTTAAAAGTAAGTGTTAGGCTTTTATGTTCAATAATACAATAATAAAACTTATCTTTTATATTTTGTAATATTGGTAGTTTAATAAAAAAATTCTCTTTTAATTTTCAACATTCAAAATTAAAAAATCTCTTTAGCATCTCCCCCCCCAAACATGAACTTGATTGCAAAAAAATTATTATAAAATTTCTTTAGAAAAGGAAAAATACCATACAAAAATATTTCAAATTATATACGGTTGTAAATTATTGATATGAAAGCAACCTGATGCTAACATAAAAATTTTATGGTTTTCTATTTAACATATTTATATTTAAAGGGAATTCCATTCGTAAAATTCATGTAAAAATAAAGTAAAGGAAAAAAAAAAAATATAAAAATAGGAGTAAACTCGTGGCAATAAAGCATTTAAAATGCACAACGCTTTCGATTTATTTTAGCTTTTCTTGAATGTTTAATTTTTTTAGATTTAAAAAAATATTCACAACAAAAACTCATTCTCGTCTATTTTCTAATTTAATTTTTTAAAATTTGTTTGATTTATAAAAAATTTATTTGCATATTTTTTTCATGTGTTAAGTCAAGTATCTTTAAATATAATTATAAAACAGCATATACATATGTATTTATGTATATAGAAAGAAAGTGTGTATGTGGTTTTAGTTTTTAAATTGAAAGGGCAATAAAATAAACAAAAAAACATAAGAATAAACTTAAATATTTGTATTATAGAAATTTAAGGAGTGTAATTTGGTGAAGTGTAGAACCTAAAACAATCAATGAAGCGAATTGTTGTTTAATGAAGCGATTTTAGACTTAAAAAAACAAAACACACAAACCAAAAAAATAAATATTTTTTGACAATAGGTGTCAATTCACACCACAAGGGGATTTATTTATATTTGATTATCGTTTTTTGCATAACCTCCCTTAAGGATGAGAAATTAAAAATTACTTAAAAATTTTTTTTATAAATTCTTTAAAAGGTGTGCCGCCTTTAGTTGCATTAAAAAAGATTTTTTTATCTTTTTTAAAATATTAATAATAAATCAAAGACTGAATAATTTTTTTTGTTTTAAATTATATTAAATTTGTTAGAGAAGCGATTGTAAACAAATTTTTCAAACTAGCGAAACAAATGGAAAACATTTTCAATACTTTTTCTTGCAAATTAATGTAAAGGTAATTGTTGTTCATTAAAAATTTCAGAATAATTTGAAAAGGATATATGTATTACTATAATAATATAATAACATATATAATATAAAACTAACGAAAATCATATTAACGAGGGTATTTATATATTGTATTTATATATTCTTTATAATATAATTAATTTTAAAAGTCTGTTAATTGTACATATTTTGAATTACACTAAAATTTTTATATTGAAAAAAATTATACAATTAAGGGGAATAATAAATTATTTTGTTTAAAACAAAAAGTCATCAATTGATTTTATAATGCAAGAATATAATATATTATCTATCAAAAAAAATAAAAAATAAAAAACTAAACATGCCTTTTTCTACATATAATAGTTTTAGTTAGTGGAGCCTCGGTGACCTAGTAGTTAAGAGCGTATAAAAATACGCTGTAAATACCGAGAGAGTGTGCGGTTCAAATCCCACACACGTCGTAAGAATAATTCCCCCTTATGACATTTACAGCCATGCCTGCAAAGAGGAATAAATTAAAAAAAAAAATAGTTTTAATGCCTGATGACTGTAACTGTAACTGCGGTAAATGAAAAAAAAATGTTAAGTATTATAAACATTGTTAGCTATAAGTTAACCCAATTTATATTACTTATATATAGTTAAAACTTTATTTGGTTGTTATATTAAAAGCTAAACTTATCGTTTTAACTATTTAAAAAAATAGGTTATTAGTTTAATCACCTGTCCTTTAGTTTTAGTACCCCGTTCATCTATTTAGAAAACTTTTACAAATTTTGAGATTAAGAGAGTAAAATCCATTGATGGCTCTGACTCTGTATTAAATGATAATAATATTAATAACTAATACCAATAATAATAGTTGCGACAGTGACAGTGGGGTTGCCGTCAATTATTAGCTCATACAGGAAGCTGCTATATACTACTGCATGTTGTAACTGTGATGACTATAGCAAAATAGTAATAACTAATAACAATAGGCGGATTCATTGTTCTTTTACAGTGCCACTTCCAATTCAATGTTTCCGCATTCTTCCTACCCCTACTCACTAGGGGGTTTCATCCCATTATATATATATAATAAGTCTAAAGAAATAAGTAAGAAGAAGAAAAAAGTCTAAAGAAATAAGTCTGTAAAAGTAAGAATCTGACACTACCAAGGGCGAATTCTTAGAGTCTTTGATTATTCCCACCTCCCTTTGGAAAAAACAGGAATGCATTCTTAACAATAAATAAAAGATCACTTAAAAATATAAGATGTACAGTTTTTTTTCAAATTCTGATAATTTAAAGAATTATATTTCACTTAGCTCTCAGAATTATATTTCAATTTTTTCTAGACTGAAGATAGAAAATGATAGAAACTTAAAATTTGGAGAGTAGTAAGAACTTTGGATGAACTTAGAGAATAAAAAATGTTCGTATTTCACTCCATTTCTATAAAGGACTATTTTTAAAAATTTAATTAGAACTTAGCCACCCCGTTGAATTTTTTATAGAAAATTTGTAAAAATTAAAGCTTAAACTTTTGTTTTACTTAAACGGCTAAAGTATTAATAAGAACGATATTTTCGTTTTAACAATTTACTCCTTAAAAAAGTTTTTACATATTATTTTATTTTAATAAGTAAGCAAAAATGTTTAAAAATTTTCTGAACTGATAAATTATATATTTAATTTATTATTTTTTAATCTTATACAAGTTTCGAAAAAATTCAAAAATATGTATTTTCGTTGGGCCACATCCGAAAGAAAAAAAGTCATAATATTGTTTTACTTATAATTTGGTAAATAAAATCTTAAAATAAATAACTAAATTAAGCGTTTTATTAAGCGTCTTATTATTATTATTATTGTGTATTTTTCATTGTTCATATAACAAACCAACGACAAAGCGATTCATCGACTCAGGTTATGAAGCAACTGAGCTATAGTCGAAATATTTTGTATTTATTTTTTGTTCAGACTCAGATAATTTTATGCAGTTATATGCATAGCCTATAGGAGACAGTTGAACAAATAACATAAATCAAGTCATAAAGTATTATTTCAATGACTATTTTTTACTAAATCAAACCGAACATAATATTCAGGCCTATATTAAAATAAAAAAAAAATAAAAACATGAAAATATTTGTCCAATATAAAAAAATTATGGTGACCTTCATTTTTAACATTTGGTTCCTATAGTACATGATTTGTTTTTAAATATTTTTTTGTATTCTAGCGAAGATACAATTTATTATTCTTTTAGTGGAACCTTGTAGAAAAATGATATGTAGATATCATAAAATATTAACTGTAGAATTTAGTATTGAAATTCAAAGGACATAATGTATTATAATTTAAAGTTATTGACCGTTAATATTTACTGATTTTTATATATTTATCAAGAATTTTGACAAATTTTGCTTTAAAAAATTATTTTTTATGTAAAATAATGACAAAATAATAATTAAATAAAAATTCAAAATTGAAAACTCACCTTTTTCATTTTCAATATTAAGTGGTCCAACAGAACCAAAAAATCTTTTATCTAAAACTTGTAATAGTTGTAAAGCTGTTGAATGTACTTCAACTCTTGGACAGCCTGTCATTAATAATGTTACATTAATAACAGATGTATAATGATCACATGGATATTCTCTGAAAATATAAAAAAAATATGAAGATGAAAAAATTAGTTTTTTTTTTTAAATTTATAAATAATTATGTTAATTAAATTGTAATAATATATAGGCGGCTTATTATTACTAAATATGTAACAAATTTAAAATAATTCGGCGAAAATTCGACGAACAATGAAAAATAATTACAAATAAAGGATTGGGTACGTGAGACCCAGAAAAATAAGACCCTTATACAAAAGCTTCTAAGACTAAATCTACTACAATAAAAAACCCTACAACTAGATATTGTGTGAAAAATATGTATCGGCTCAGAATTGAATTCTGCGTCGATTAAGCCAAGTACGTCTGTCCGTCCGTACGATAACTCAAAAAATAAAGGAGCTAGGAGGATGAAATTTTTTTTACGTCACTTTTGCAAAATTGTTGATTTCGCTATTTAAACACAGCATTCCCGGCATACATAATTTACACAATTCAGTAACTACTTGAGCTATATATCTATCTGAAATTTTGTAAAAAGGTGTCGACTTACAGGCCGACAATATTTGTTGAATTTGGTTGTACTGGTGCGATAGGTTCGGGTAGCTGCCATACAACTTCTCTTTCTAAATGAAAATAACTCAGTCTATTGAAGCTAGGTATCTGAAATTTAGTGAAGAGGTGTCGAGTTACATGCCAACAATTTTCGTAAAATTTGGTTCTACCAGAGCAGCCGGTTCAAGAATTAGCGTCTGGAATCTTACAAAAGATGATCATACAACTCCACAATTTGCATAAATATATCTCGGTAGTTTTTTTAGAAACAGAATATTTACGTTCATACGGTTATCCCAGGTTTGACCCATAGTTAAAACCTACGACTTCCAGCGAATTTTTTTTTAGAGTTTTGAGTTCAAGCTTATAGTTTGATTTTATAGTTAAAAATCTTATGAAAATCAAAATATATAAATGAAATCATATTAAGTTCTACAAATTATAAAATGCTTAGAAATAGAACATTCAATTTCACGTATATATACATACACATAGATATGAAAATAATAATAAATAACTGTAATCATAATAATTGTACTTTTTTATTTTTTTGTATGGTAATATACATAAATATAGACATTTATATTATGTGGGGCCTCGGTGGCCTAGTGGATAAGAGCGCATAAAATACGCTGTAAACACCGAAGGAGTGTGGGTTCGAATCCCACACACGTTGTAAGAGTTATTCCCCCTTACGACATGTACAGCTACGCCTAAACAGGAAAGGCTGTGTAATTTCCTGTCCACATTTATGTGGCAGAGAAATGCAATAAAAAAAACAAAAAAAAAAAAAAATTTTATTATGTATGTACAAGTGTAAGCCATAAACATATTACAACAAATAAATAAATTTAAAAATAAAAAATTGTACTCGGAAACAATGCGTGTCAAATGCACTCGTAAAATACATAATTAAATCGTTATCATGAAATATTGTCATTGTATAAAAATCAATGATAAAAATTGGCTGCCGTTATCATGTGAACATTTTTTTGTTCTTATTTTGTAAAATGAGCTATTTTGTGCTTATTTGTCTTACACGTATAATTAAAGTTCATTTTGTTTTTAAATATTATAGAAAAGTTGAAAAATAAAAGTAATAATGAAATAAAAATATGAAATTAGGATTTATAGATACTAATAAAGGTAAAAAAATGTTATTTATTGATGGGTATTCTTATCATTAAAGAGAAAAGCTCAAAAATGAATTTTATAGATGGTCATGTGTTTGAAGAAAAGCTGACTATTGCCAAGGTAGTGTATTTGTAAAATAAATTCAAAAGTAAAGGAAAAGGCTAAAACGACCACGCTAAATCCTAGCCAAATTATACAAAGTAGTTTAGCTGAATGTGAACCAAATGTGCGAATTATATTTGGCATCGAATAGTGAAAAAAAAAAAGAATACTCTCTTTAACTAAAGAACCTAAGTCAATAGAAAAAATAACAATACCAGAGTCCCTAAAATATTTAGAAGGCGAACTATTTGTGTTATCAGAAAAAGAATTTCAAAACTAAAAAATCATAATTCTAAGCACAAAATCTAGTTTTGAATTACTATGGGAAGTCACATGTTGGATTATGGATGAAACTTTTGATGTTGTTCCAAATATAATGCGACAACTGTTTACAATCCATAGTAATATAGATAATTCTATTGTACCTTTAATATTTTGTTTAATGTCCTCGAAAAGTAGACTTATTTATAGTGAATTTTTCCGTGAACTTCAGAAAGTTTGTCTTTCGTCCCACCACAGAAAATTTCTAATTATTATACAAAATTTTATAATAATTTAGAAGATGAAGATGCCAGAAAAATTAATGAATGGTTTATGCGGAATTATATTCGAGATTAGCTCTCAATTACACCTAGATGTAACCCATTATTCTGGTCAGTTTTTGATGCTATTAAGGGAAACTTTTCAAGAACTCAAAACAATGCCGAAGCTTGGCATCAAAGATTAAAAGTTTTAGTTGGAAGAAGACACGTTGGACTTTATAAACTAATAACGGAAATTTTAAAAGAATTAATTATATCAAAAGCAAGAATAGAAAAAGTTAAATCAGGTGAAAAAATTTATAATAAACAATTGAACATAAAAAAATATAAAAAAATTAAACGTATACTGCGAAAGAAGAAGTGAACTAGAATTTCTGAAAAGAATTGCCTATAATATTTCTTTCTAATAATTTTGATTATATCAATTATTCTAAAAAGTAGAATGTTTTCCTATATTTTTTCTTTGTTTAATTAAATTATGCTCATTAAACCAATTTAAAATGTTATACGAGTATTATAAATGCAATATAAAACTCTATTTGTTTGTTTTTCTTTAAAAGTTAGTAAAAAAAAAAATTATATCAAAAAAACTATTGAATCAGTTTAATTTTTACTTCCATAAATTTCTTAGATATGCCTTTTGTTCACGGAGAATTTTATATATAAAATCTTTTGTCGTTGGAGATGTTTTCATACTTTTCTGAAATTGGGAAAAGGGTCTTTTGTCCTAGGGTATTTTTAAAAAGGGTCTAACGTACTGCTGCCATAAATAAAACCGTCTGTACAATTTTCTAAATCTAGAAAAAGACTACTATATATTAAGTTAAAATACGACAAATGTTGTATGTCTTTAGCAATTTTGCAACTCTTGGCTTTAAGAAATTTAAAATACTTAGCATTTCATATATCATATTAATTTTACAAATAAATCAAAATTGAAAATAAGTTCAAGTTAAACTTCCTTTATTTTTTTTTTTATACCTATGTAAAATTTTATGATATTCTATTTTGATTTAACTCTTAAGTTTTAATGATTTATTTTCTCAATTTTTATAATTCAAATTTTTTCCATTTTTATTTTTATCACAAACAGTGATATTGTAAGACACCCATTTACTTTAGTATATAAATATACATTTTCATTGGAATTAACAGAAAATCTTATTAATGTCAATTTGTGGTTAAATATCAATTACTGAAAAATAATATCAAGGTAAATTTATCCAACTTTTTGAAAATTTATGCTTAAACTATAAATATAAAATCAAAAACTATGTCCATATATATTAGATTATATAGGAAATACACTTTTCTTTGGAATAATGAAATTTCTAAATCATTGTTTTTTTTTTTAGAGAATTGTAAGAATCGGTTGAATTTAAAAATATAGTATTCCTTATTATTTATGTAGTATTTACAACTATGATATTACAAATTATTTACATTTTAGAGATTGAATAAAGTAAGCTATGAAAAAAAATTTAAGTTAAGGTAAAAAAGCGAGCCAAAAACCTTATGACTTATAAATTTATAAAACTTAGAACTATTACTATACGTACAACTAAACTTAATGAGATGATTATCTTAGTAGAGACAACTGTTCAAAAAAGCGGGAGACATTACGTCAATTTGTTGTGCAATTGTATTCAAAATGGCCAGATCATGTATTTTTTTTGTTTGAAAAATATTTAGGTTTTGTAAATACTAATTTCAGAATAGAGTTTTATTTCCTTTGTAGAATATCCGTATTTGTTTTTGCTATTAATTTCCTTATGGGAAATCCGTAAAGTAATATGCTGCGTAGAATAGTTTTATTAATTTATATAGAATAGTTAATAATTTATTTCCTACATTTAATTGTAATTTTCTATTTAGAATCGGGTATAATAGTCATATATAAAAATTTATCTTATCTATCGTTTTAATAATGTGGTATTCAAAATTTAATTTTTTATTTAGATATATGCCTAGATAGGTAATACTTTGAGATTCCTAAATAATTTCATTATATCATTTAAAATTAGGTTTCTGCTTGGTAAAAAACTGGATTTTCTTCTTCTTGTGAATAAAAATGCTTTAGTTTTGTTACTATTTATTTTAATTCTCCACCTATAATAATAATCTTGAATTTGATTAAAAGCAATTTCGAGTTTGATAATAATTTCATTAGGAGTGGTTGAGGCTGTTAGTAGAGGTGTATCGCCAGCGTAAAGGCCAATTTCCTAATTATGAAGTTTGGGAATGTCTGCAATAAATATATTATATAAAATGGGAGATAATATATTCAGTCCTGTGGAATTCCAGCTTTTAAATATTTTTAAATATTAAATATTTAAATACTATTATTACATTATACAATAATATTATTTATTTTTTTTACATTATATTTGGTAGCAAGAAGAATTTGCTTCCAATTAATAAAACTTGCTACCTGTGCAGGGTTTGAGGCCGCGATCTCTCGGTTAATAAGCCACGTGCTTGACCATTAGGGCCACTATTTTTTTATTTATTTATTTATATTAATATTACATACATTAATGTAGTGCAATATTATTGAACCATCGGCTACTAAGGCCATTACAGATTTTTATACTATTATTAAATTATATACTAATATTATTTATTTTGTTTATATTATATACTATATATTTACATTATATTAGGTCGTAAGGGGGGTATGTAAAGAAAAAAACTTACGACCTGTGCAGGGATCGAACCCACACTCCTTCGGTTAATACGCCACACGCCTGCCCACTAGGCTACCGAAGCCCCGGCCACTACATACATTAATCAATGATTTAAAAAACATACTTGTTGCATATTTTTAGGCGAAATGATCTTAACGAGTGGAATTAACTTTTTATTTAAAATTGAACATAAAAATACTTAAATATTTAACATTAAAATACTTTTATAAAATACCATTGGTACACATACCATACATTTTTAATTCTAAATTTTATTAGTTCATTAATCTAATTATTTTTTTTACTTTGTTACTTATAAAATAAAAACTTGAAAACTGATGAACACAAAATGCAATAACAAACAAATAATAAAGAAATGTTTTTTTTATTAACACTTTAGATGACATTATTGATTTTTCAAGTTGATTGAATTGTAAAAAGGAAAAAAAGGTGTATTTACTAATTATTTAACCTTGTCAACAATGACCTTCGGTTATTGACTTTAAATTTTATAATATCTTTTCAATTATATAGTATTATTTCTAACAAAAAAAAAAACCATCATTAGTAACTTTTGTTGCTTATTTTATTACCAATTTCTATTGTATTTTGACATCTATTAGTTTAAGTCAATCTAATAAAGTTAAAAAATTAGTTATAAATAAGGAGATTTTTCAAAATAGGGTGATTTTTTTTATTAATTTTAACAATATAACTTCAAATTAGATCTATAAGATTAAATATGTACATTTCTTTACTATATTTGTCAGCTTAATATAACGTTATTATTTTTGATATTGTTTTATAATAAACATTAACATAAATATGTGTAAGTAGGTACAATTATTATAACAAAAAAAAAAAAAAAAAAACTGTTGACAATCTGATAAAGTATTCATATAGCTTTAAATTTCAATCAAATTGATGCATTCTTGAGTTTTGGCTGCTTACATCTTGTTTAATAAAAATAATTAACATTTCGATTATTACAATATATTTCACTATGACGGAAATAAGTTTCGTACTATTTACTGACACCCTGTACATTTTTTTAATACTTTAATTTATATACAGGAGGAAAAAGTCTAGACTTAATTGCAAATATATAAAGGAACAAAAAACCTACACATATACGATATGTAATATGAGCAAAATGCAATATTGATTTATAAGTTGAGCATATAAAAGTAAAACCATGTAAAATTAACAAAAATAACTTATTTAGTGCACTTGCTGAAGACTTTTTTAAATTATAAGATAAAAATTTCTACATATAGATTATATTTAATTTATACCATTTCGTATAATATAATATATATTTAATCAAAAAAAAAAAAGTAACAGAATTATAACTTAACAGAATAAGAAAAACCATAAATAGTATTTGTAAAATAGAAATTTAGGATTCTTTCAATTTAAAAAATTGTTGATTCTTTCTTTTATTCAAGTCACAAAATGTGAATATGCTTTTTATACCTTTATTTCGCTTGTTTAATTATTTTTTAATAATTGGAAAAAACTTAACATTTTTTTTTTTGCTCTTTTCATGGAAATGTTGCTCAATTTGAGAATGTTCTAATTATTTTAATTGGATAAATATTTCATTGAATTAATTGGTTCATTCACCTTTGTATTAAATTAAAATGTTCGAATGATATATTAATATTTTTTTTTTTTTTAAATAGTATCTTACAACAGAACTCAATTAAAAGATAAGAGAAAATTGATTGTTCATAAAAAATTGTTATCCAAAATTTACAAATGTAAAAATTTTATTTAAAAAAAAAAAAAAATTATCAAGAAGAGATATTTTTTTGTCATAAAATGTCTCATTTTAATTTAAGTTTTTTAGCAATATTCGTAAATTTTAACTTCATCATTTTGTTTTTAATTCCGTAACAGGGATTGTTAATTCTACTTAAAGTTTTTTTTTTATTAAGATCTCAATTCGTTCAATAAGCTTTATTCCGAGTTTACTAGGGGACGCCTAAGTGTGCATCTGTATCCCCTATCTATCTACCTACCTACCTACTAGTCGAATAGTTTTTATTATTTTTATTAAATACCATTTTTTTCAAATAAAATATAAAGGGGATTTTAAAAAGCGAAAAGCAAGAAAATTACCTGTACGAGTATATTAAAACTGCATTCTTAAAATTAGTTTCTTTTTTTCTAAATTTCATAACTGTTTTATTATACCCCCGGTTCGAGTACAGTTCAAGGATCTAATAAGTTTGTCATTAGAAACACCTTAAATTTGACGTTTCAGACACTTTAACGAAGACGATATAGATATGAAAAAGTAAATATACAGGATGGTTCCGACTCGATGGTCTTCCTTAAAATGGGTAATCAGGCATGTTGAGACGAAAAAAAGGGAGGAGGAGGGCTATTTTCATTGCTTTAGAAGTTATGAGGTCTTGACAGAATTTACGAAAAAAAAAATTGATTTATATGATTATATTTCATATTTCAAAATATTTCTTTTTCCAATATACAGGCAGTAATTAGAATTGACTGAAAAAAGAATTACTAATAAAAAATTTTCATATGCAAATGCAACTTACGAAATGCTATAAAATGAAAAACTAAAAACTAACTTAAAAACTAAATACTAAAAAAAAATAAATAAAATTTAAATATTTTAAATTATCCTATTTTTAACACTTGACACATTGGATATGAAAAACAAATATCCTTATGTTTATAATTAATTTCAACCTTCAGCTATGGTTAAAATTAATTGTTCTATATCTCAAACGTTGCTCCCAGTTCAGCAAATAGGATGGATAGTGGTTGATGGTTCTTTCAATAATGATTTATTTAAAAATTAATTTTCTAAAAGAAATTTTTGGAACCTACGTTACAGTTAAAGTAAACACTCACTCAACATTCGGTTTGCTTTTTCCATTAATAAAAAGTTTCTTTTAGATTGAAAAATCTTTTCGTAGTTTACCTTTACGAAAAAAATTCTAATAAAAATCCGAAATAATAAAAAAAAAAACAATATCTAAAAATTCAATAATACTTTCATTTAATAAATAATAATAATTTTGGAAACTACACTTTTAAACAAATCTATGGTTTTCCACACAGCTTTTTTTTCCCATTTGATTAGTATTAAAAATTAAAATTGCACAATTTCCGTGTCAAACTTAAAGCGATTTATAGAAAAGATAAAAATAAATATTTACAATGGTCTAGTCTAGACTTTGGACATTGAGATTTTAAAGTTCATTATTTCTAGGTTTATTATTAAAAAAAAAAAAAAAGAAATATGGAAAATACAATGATTTTCAAAATTTTGCGATATTTTAAGTTTGTTCACTACAGAATTATAAAAAGTCAAAGTCAAAATGTGTCAGTAAATTTGAACCATGTTCAAGAAAATATTTTAATGCGATTATTTCTAAAACTTGTGCTTTGGACATTTTATAAAAATATAAGTTTTAAAACTTTTTAACCTTTCAAAACATTAACAGTATTAAATATTAAATTTTTATATGTTTGATAACTTGTTCAATTTTAAAAAATTAATTTTCATTAAAGTGTTTATTTTTTAAATAAAATGGATATTAAAATGTTATTTAAAAATTTTTTTTTAAATAAAATGAATAAAAAATAAATATTTTTTAATTAATAACTTAATAAAATATTTTACACGTTTTTATTTAAGGATCAAAGAATTAAAATTAAGGAAGTCTTTACGAAGTCAATAAATTTTTGATTCATGGTGTTTCTTAAATTTTTTAAGTATGTGAAAAATGAAATTTGATAAATTTTACTTATTTTTTTTACACATATAAATTTAAAAGCTTTGGTATTTTAGTGGGTGGTAACCGTCTTGTTAAAATTTCTATTTTAAAAGAAAATTAAGTAACGAATTTAGCAATGGAACATGTTGTTAACACGAATAGGTTACACGGATATCCTAATATATAATTGTCAAAACTTTTATACATATTTAAAAGAGTAATTTTTCTATTTAATTGGAGAGGCTAAAATCAAAATATTACAAAATTTATTACAATCTAGAGAAAAATAAAAGAAATTAACAATGGATATTCAAAAGAATGAATATTTTAGAGAGCCAAAAACTTCAATAGATAAAAAATTGATACCATAGTACATGGAAAGTATCGAACCTATTATATTAATTTGAGGTATAGATAAGATCATATTTCTTTAGTTTATATCAAAAATATATTATTTAAAAATTTTATAAATTATCTAATAAAGTATATACATATCGTATAAATATTTTTAACAACAAAAATATAAAAGCATAATATTATGATATGCTTTGTGCATTTTAATTAATTTTATACAAATTAAAATAATTTACTAAACTATGTTTTGTAATATAGATACAAGTTTTTTTATATATGTATATGTATGCTAATAATAAAATTTATAACAATTAAAATATACATACCTTGCACTAAATATGGATGCCAGTGATAAGAAGCATGCATCAGCTTCACGGGGAATTGATGTATAACATCTATCAATAACCCATTCCAATAATTGTCCAATATCTGGATTTGATTCCAATAAAAGTACAACAGTATCACGAGCCAACTGATAAATCTAATAACACAAAATACAAAAAAAAAAAAAAAAAATTAAAAAGAAAAGAAAAAGAAAAATTTTTTAAGTCGCAAATTTTTAAAAATAAGTAATTCTTAAAGATCTTCCTCCTAACAAAATTTTTAAAACAGTTCCGGAAATACAAATGAACAAAAATCTTGCAAAATGTTGTTTTCAAATAATAATTTTATATGTTAAATTATATAATTTTTATTTTGATATATCCCTGCAATTTGACGTTTTTCCTTTCCTTCCCTGATTTTGACGTTTTTAAATTGATAAAATATTAACGAGAACTTTGAATATAAAAAGAAGGTGTAGCTCTCACAACATTATTTTTTTAATAAGACCTATCCATGTTTAAAATTTGATTGCTTTACCTTAAACGGTATAAAACATACGGATGGACGAACAGACTGAGAGTAATTAATAATCAAAATACATGTTTCTAATTCTTTATTAAACGAGGAAGAATACAGTTGCCTTTGTCAACTCTTAGATACCCGTACGAACCGTTAGTATGTTAACAGCCTGTCACTCTGCTCACAATATTATTTTTTTAATATTTTAGTATTTTAAAATAATTTGGGTGAATTTTATAATTTCTAGAACTATGGGTTGTACATATATTCAAACTATATGTTTATATGTACATTCTTCGAAAGCAGATTCTAACCTTTAACATAACGATTATCAATCCAAAACTTTTTCAAATATTCTATAGTACCATTTAATACTAAGCGGTAAATGTATATTAAATTTACTTAGTACAAAATAGTAAATATAATTTTAAATATTATATTATATTATATTTAAATATTCCATTGACAGAATAATTTCTTATAAGTACAATAAAATACATATATGTATATAAATACGGCGCTATATAATAAACATCTACACTCTTATCATTCATTCACTAGTGACATATACGATATGTAAATAAACATGATATTATATAAGTATGTATATATATCAATATCATATAAATAAAAATTCTTCAAGCAACCGTTATGTTGTATATTTATTTACATTTTTTTGTACTACGCATTATATCCTCAACAATTTCAAATGATCGAGTAAAACAAAATAGAAAAAATTCGTTAAAGAAATTTGTTAGAAAATTTGAAAAAACCAAGTAACACTTTCGTCAATTATAAAGTAACCCTATATTATTAAAAAAACTTGTTAACAGAAATAAGAGTATAATGTTGAAGCTTTAATTTTTGTGTATTACTTCAAAAAAATTTTAACAGGTGTTCAAGTTACAGGTGTTTAAAAATTGGAAATTTTCAGTTTTTGACCCCTTACAGCTCCTAAACGGGGGGTGATACAAAAAAAATTTCTGAAATGACTCATACTTATTTTTAAAGATCTAACTTCTGTCAAAATTTCAAGTTTCTAACTTTAACCGTTTAGAAGATAGAAGGGTTAAAGGATTTTGCAAAATTTGAGTTTCGCATAACGGTAAATTAAGACACCGTATGCCATAAATATATATTCATTGTATATATACTTTTAAAGCTAATGAAAGTAGTAATCGTTTCGCGTTTTCAAAATAGAGATATACCTTATACAACTTGTGCTATAACAATTTAAATATAGAGCTTTTTTGAACCTTTGGGGAGCTGTAGCTCCGTAACGGGTGGGGCTACAAAAAAAAGTTATTAAAAATAAAATTAATATTTTTGTGAGATCTATCAGTAGTTAAAATTTCATAGCTCTGTTTCAAAAAAAATGTCGGGATCTAAAAGTTAGGTGTTCGAGAGCTACCCTAAGGTTTGGTCCAAACTCAACCAAAAAAACAAATTACTCCCAGAAAATTTTGTGTAAATTTCAAGATTCTAGCTTTTTTAGTTTTTGAGTTAGCGTGCTGACGGACGGACGGACGGACGGACATGGCTCAAAAGTCTTAGAATTTTTTTCTGATCCGATCCATACCTTTGAAGGTATATCTAGCTCGCTTATTTCGAGGTGTTACAAACGGAGGAGTAATTTTATTATACCCGATCCTATCGTACGGGTATAAAAATATGCTAAAAGTTAAATTAAATATGTTTTTATATACATGCATACATATATACGTATATAATATATTTGATTTTCATATAAAATTTTGCTTCTCTATTACATGTTATTTTAAAAATGAAAATTAATAAAGTAATAAAGATATATTAACAACATATAAAGGTCGGTTCGTTCTAAAAAACATTTTATAGTTTGAAGTTTCATTCATGGAAAGATGTTTTAAACAGTCTAAGCTAAAATAAATATATGAAACCGAAGGTACACCAGAAAATTTTACTAAAGTTAAATCAGGTAATCAAAAGTTACTGGACGACAACAGTTCCAACAAAATAATTGCTTTTAAAATATTCCTGCGCATTTCTTTATTTTTGTTTTTGTTAAATTTTTATAAAGATAACACATGAAATTGTTTCGTTAAAAAATTAAATAACTAAAAATAAATTTTAAATTTATGCATACCTCTGAATGCAATATTTTGATTGGTTGAAAATATACCTATAATATCGTATTTATGACATGTTCTCCCTTTCACATTTAAAAAGTAAAAATTTTTCAATCCGCTACGACGTAAACAAGAAGCATATTATTCAAACGTCAAAACATCAAATAATATAATTGTTAAATAAGAAAAACATATAAAAAAAAATTCACCAGGCATTAGGCAAAATATGTCAAAATAAAAATTTGTCGCTTATGTTCAGCCTATGACCGAGCGGATGCATGTTGATTTTTGAATGCAAAATATACACGAAGTACGCGAAGTCTAACCGAAATGTTTTGCATCCAGAGGCATGCATCCGATATGAACGTACCCTTATGCATAAAATTTTATATCATTTTCTGTTTGTTGAATTGAGAACAGTTTTTCTATGATTTGATGAGAGCACGATGATTTGATGAGCAATAGAAAAGAATTAAGTACATAAAAAATACAACGGTTGTGTAAAAAACTAATTTATATTTGACATTGGTGTACATATATACATATTATATATTGATACGTATTGTATGTATAGAAACATATAATATTATTATATTATTGGGTCATGTGTATGTATAATTTGTATGGCATATATATACCAATACTCTAGAAAAAAATATAGCTGCTTGCGTATATGGATGTACATATTTTGTTTATTTATAAAAACAAGTAAATGAATGAAATATTTAAAAAAAAAACTGGGATGTACATATGATGTACATGAAAAATATTTAATAATTAAACAGGCGGTTAAAAGATTCAAGATTTGACAAGGGCAACTGTATTCTTCCTCGTGTTTATTTAGAATTAAAAGGCCAAAAATATTCGTTGTAGTTTTTTTAATCCTATATTTGATTTTTTTAATCCTATATTTGATTTATTTAATTTTAATTGAATTAATTTTTATTCATTTAACAAATTTTTATTCATTAAGGCAAACAGACTAAATTATTAATTATATGATATAAATAGGTGTTTGATTGACAATTAATGCATCATTATTATGAATTTAAATAAAGGATTAACGTATGCTTTGACTTGAACACTATACTAAAACTATACGTTTTTTTCTTGTTGTTTTCAAACTTCTTAAGATTAGTTCCTACTATTTCCAAAATTTTTAAATTTAATCCGTCTTCAATCATTCAAAATATGTTGGTAGACAGATTTATAGTCAAAATTTCATATTGACCAACGATTATAAATATATGTTAAAAAAAAATTTAATAAAAATTTATTATACATACCTTTTCTTCTTTAGAAGTTAATAATGAGTCTAACCATTTATAAATTACCCCTTCTTCAGATAAATGATTTGGATTAAAAATGGGACCACAACACAGAAGAGCTGACATTGCCTGTATAATAAAAAAAAAAAGCAAAGAAGAAATGAAAATAAATTATTAATGATGGTGACACATATTGTCTAATTTTTAGTATAATATTAACTATAAGTATCATAAAAACAAAATTTTAATACTTTACTTTATTTAAAAGTATTTTAAATAATTTATGTTTAAAAATTTCTATAATCAATTTTATTCTTAAATTTATGCAAAAAGACATGTAAAAAAACAATTTTGACAAGAAAATGAAAATAATAATAAAAATTATTAAATTATTTTTGTTTTTATTGATACAAAACAAAAAAAAATTTAAAAATTAAAGCAAAAAAAGAAAAAATTTACTTGTAAAGCACTGAATTGTAATTTTTCTTCATCTGCTGTATTGCCAATTTGTGAGGATATTCCTAATGGTTTAGAAAAATTTCCACTCCATGTTGCAAATAAATTGAACAGATTTCGTTTAATATCACGAGATAATAATGTAATACAGGATTCAACTATACAAAAGAAAAGAAAATTTAAATAAAATTATATGTAGTATAATTATTTACATATTAGCAACAATATATAGATAACATAATATTATATATATGTATATAATATATATTAAAATGAATACATAATTAAAATGAATACATTTAACAATTTGTTATGATAAGGATAATTGTGAAAAAGGATAATATAAATGGTGTGGTAATCTTGTAATATTAATATAAGCAATCTAAGTACTACTTTTCAGATGTAATTTTTTTAAAGATTTTTTACAGTTTGTTTGTTGTATCCTTTTTTATTTGTTCTCTTTCTTTAACATTAAATGTTTATATGTATTTTTTGATAAGTACAATTATTATCAAGTACACTTTTACTTTCAATTTTGTAAATATTTATTTTGATATTATCCTTACATACAGACAACACAAAACAACATTAAAACAACATGAAACATAAACAATCGTTAAAATAATAGGACTAAAAAAGATAAATAAGAAAAGAATTTGAAAAATCCCGATTTTTACACAAAAAATATATTGCCCTAAAAATATGCAACATTCCCTAATTAATTAATGCAAAATTATGATTCCTTAGAGTTTATGTGAGTTCAAATCCTGCATAAAATGTGTGTTTTGCTAAGAAATCCTTCTTGCAACCGAATGCAGAAATATAATATATATAAACAAAATAAAAAGAATAATATACATTGTTCATTATACATATACATAAATTTAATAATATACATTAATAAACTGTAATGGCTAATAATGGAATCTTGTATTTAATTTATAATGGATCTTGTATTTAATATAAATGGAATTGTATTTAATAATTAGTAACAAATGGCACGCATGTAGCCAAACTGGAAATCTCTCACAACACCTCCTGCAGGAGTTGTAAAGAAGCAAACGAAAGTGAGAATCTTGAGCACTTTCTTTGCAGATGTCTAGTCTAACTACAGTCGGACTTCTCTCACTCCGAAAACAACTAAAAAACATAGGTCACATGAGTGCAGTGGGATCAAAATGGTGCAACCTAGTACGCAGCATCGTGAAGGTCACCACTTACATACCTACCTACCTAGTGACAAATGGTTTTAGTATTATATATTACATTATCCTATGATTTGAATGACAGACAATTGCAGTGATATAAAATAATTTTTGAAATACACTTATTAAATATTCAAATACATATATTGAATACATTTAGATATAATTCCTAACTTTGAATGTTATCTACCAATAAAATAAAACGATTTTTAATAATGTTGATATTATATTTCTTAAGATGTATAATGAGGTAAAATATTTTTCAAAGAAAATAAGTTTAATTTTAAACCAAATTACATTTTAAAAAACAAAAAAATTGAATTTAAATTTTAATGCTTTTAAATGGGAGGGTGAAGTGGTTAATAACTACTTATCCATTTTGTTCGAATTTACAACATTTGTAAAATAAGAGTAAATCTATTAAATGTCTAACTAACTCATTTTAATTTAAAAAACATTAAAATGGAATAAATTTAAGTTAAATTTAATGGTTAATTTAAATTTTATTTTTATATTTCACTGTCCCTTTTTAAAAATTTAATAGCTTTAAATTTTAAAAATTAAAATCGATTTTAATTTTTTTTTTTCTATTAGTAATACATGAACAATTTTAGAACATTATCAAAAACTAACAGTGATAGGACTTTGATTTGTAATTATTTTTAAAATTATTAACATTATTTTCCCGGATTTTGAAAATGTATTTTGCAAATTGGCAAAAGGGGGTTATAACACTAAGAAAATCAACTCTGTCTATTCTAAAAAAAATAAGTATACTTCTGAACATTTTTAAAGCTTATCTTTAGCGATATAGAATTTTGTAGATACGAGAATTAAGATGAAGTAATTATTAGCATCGCCTTAAATTATGCAATTGTCAACTTTACTCATCATTTTATGTTCTCTTGAAATAACATAGTTCTCCTTGACTTGTAATAACATTTTGTTGCAATATTATTTTCAAAAATTTGATAGGGTTTTACTTTCTGCACTATTATTGAAACCAAGACTGAACCAAAGTATAATGTTATTTTGTTTTTTCTTTTACGTTTCACTGTTATATAATTGTAATACATCACTCCTGTATAAATCTAAATTTTATTTTTAAAGATTTCCTTACATCCAAAATTATCATTCAACAATTCATTTCATTTATCATTTTATAAATAACACAAATAAAAATGTACTTACGTGAAAAATTTTTAATCATTTTTCTAATAAAATTACAAAAATGAGTTTTAACTTCACGTATATTTGCATTGTCTTTATCAGTTTCAGCTTCTAAATATAAACGAGCACCTTCAATATATTCAACAAAAGTTGGATGTAAAGACATTGTATCCCTTTCAAGAACACATGTACTATAAAAATATAGAAATGAATAAAAACAAAAAAAAATAAATATTAATATAACTGTCTAAGTAACGAAAATAAAATGGGAAAAAAAAATAAACTTTCCCTCTAGCTAAAGAATCTATACATATCAAAAATATACTTATAAATCAAAGATATAAATTATAAATCAGTAATATCAATCAAATATTATAATATCTTAAATGTTTAAATTATAAAATGGTTAAAATAATATTTAAAAGCATTATATATAAATGATATTTGTTCTTACCTCACACCAAATGTACCATTTTCTGCTATTTTTTCTAATACACGAACCAGCTGTAAGCGTAATGCATCACGTCTTCGTCTTCTTCTCATATTTTCTTGTTTTCTATCTACAGCCTCTCTAATATATACAACTAATTCTTCCATTAGGTCCCTATAATTACATAGAAACAATTTTTTCTTTTAAACAAAATTATTTCATATTTAATTTTTAATTAATTTGAATAAAAAGATAACAAATTTGTTTTTTCATTAAATACCCTTAATTTTAAGACTAGGTATAACTATAGTATTTAAATTGTCGACTTTAATCAGGGGGATCATATTCAATATTAAAGGCGTTCTACATGTGATTAGATCTAGTATTAGTACTATTCTCATGCAATATTATTGCTAGTTTAGTAAAGACCATATATAGAACTTCTTTTTAATGATTGGGTGTGTTGAGAAGTTAATGAGTTGATGATTAATTAATATATTACAAGTATTCTTGTTACTTTTGCGTATAATTGTATAATTGTATTGTGCCCTCTAATAACACTTTTACCGAGTTCATGGATCATTCTAACGCACGAATAACTGCAAGATTAAATCTATAATTAGAAAATTTACTATATTACTATGTAGAATTTGATTAGGTTACACTGTTATATAATTTTCTAAAATACTTTCTATATTGTAAGTTGTAACCAATTTTTATAAATTTTACATTTGTTTCTTTTTCCATCTATACGGAAAAATATTTAAATCATCTTTAGATAAAAAAAAAAATTTCTAGAAAACTCGTTTTAAGAAACAATTAAGAGAAAAAAAAAATTTTCCACTTGCCAAAATAAAGTAGAATAAAAAAAATCAAAGTTCTTAGAAAACTAAAAGGATCATCAGTTGAAAATAGAATAGAATACGAAATTTAATATTTTTTCGCTTAATTACAACATTAATATTCCTTTTTTTTCTATCTCTATTATTATTCCTTTATTGTTGTACCTATTATGATCAAATCCCCTATTAGCATTTCGTATTCAATTAACCATTAACTTTGATAAAGAAAAAGGGATAAATGTTTCCCATTTATATAAAGTAAAGTATGAGTTTTAAGATGTTTCAGTTTTCATTAATGTTAAGTAATAGCTTTTAAGAGTTTTGCAGGTGTAATAATTAAGTAACAAAAAAAAAAAAAATTATTATTTAATGATGAGTTGAACTCACTTTTATATGAAACAGTACTTACAAGAACTTTTAATAATAGTATACGTTATTTAGAAAATTTGATAGATTTAAATTTTTTGTTTTATCTACTCTTAGTTCTAATGGTTAATGGAAAGGTCAATAACATTTTCATGAAAAGTTCGAAATACTTAAAGATTAAAATTTATTAAATTAACCTTTTAAATGTAGTGATTTCTGTAGGAGTGTAGTATATAATACTAAATTCTATATTATATATTATTTAAAATATAAATTGCAAGTTAAGTTTCACTAAACGAAATGCTTTGTAACTATATAATATGGAATCAAACGTGTATGTTATAACTATTCAATTAGTTTCAATGGCTTTTTAAGAAAAAAAAGGATAAATTTTAAAATTAACTGACTTATTGCCATCGTGTTATGTTTTATTTTTAATTTATATAAGATATCATTTATTTCTCGTAATTTATATCAAAATACTTCGATTTTGATAATTAATTCAAAATGTTTCTTTTGTTATTTGCGAAGGTAGGTGAAAATCTCGAAAAAAGACACCAATGAGATCAAAGCGCGATTACTTTTTGGTAGTGTTGGACTTAAACAAAACAAACAACATTATCTTTTTAAACCAAATATTAGATTAGAACCTATAGTACAAAAAACTTTTTAGTTTGGGGGATTGGGGAAAAATGGGAATAAAGTAAATTGAGAATAATACAATATTACTAAAGAATCAGCTATACTAAGACAAAATTCTACATTGAATACTAGTTAGAAAAATTACTTTATTTATGTAGTATTTAAATCTGCACTATCTATCGGTTAATAAAAACCATGTGCTTTACCACGCGGTCAACGTAGCCCCCTTATGTTAAAAAGCAATGTTAAAATTTATCAAGCAAAAAAAAATTGCATATCTCGCGGAGTTATATTTTATTTTTGTGCAAATCGTCATTTTCTTTTTATTTCTACAGTTCTGTTGAACTACGGAATAAAACAAATTAAAAAAAAAAAAAGTAAATTCAAACTTTTTTTTAATATGAATTTTTTTTTTTGCTCTGTTGGATTTTTCTCACCGAGTTTAATTCTATATTGAAAAAAAGTCGATAGATATAACCATCAAACATTTAAAATAACTACAATAAATTCAATAAAGAACCCAAGAATAAAGAAAAGAATAAATTCTTTCTATTTTATTTTTAATAAAACTGCAAGTCAAAAAAAAGGCAATAAGAATTTTTTTTATCTAACGAACCTAGAAAAAAAGTTTACTTACAAGATAAATTCACATTTTATTTTTCTTTCTTAACTCGTTTTTCATATAATATTTGAAAACATAACCAAACCAACAAATTTTGGTGTAAATTTTAAACTTTTCTTTTCTTTGTAATAAAATCTTTAAAGAATGTTGTAAATATCCTGAAATATAATTGTTAGGTACTATATATTAACAAATGTACTATGTGAATTCTTTACTTGAACAGTATAAGAAATAACACCTATTATCAAAACATCTTATTTGTATATTTAGGCTTTTATGCAATTGAAGTGATTTTGGCACCTTATATATATTAGTACCATTATCTATATTACGTTTTGTTTTGTTAATGGTAAATTAAATGTTAATATTGTATAAAAAGCTTTGGTTTCCAATAAAATGCTTCAAACGCAAAACTAAATTGTTTTGTAATCAAGTAAACTGAAATCATTGGAGAAGGGGAATTAATTAATTTAAAAAAAAACCATCCTATTTATTATCTTTAATTACAAAAACTACAAAAATGCTATAATTAAAGAAAACGTGTAAAAGAAGATGTAATGAAAACTTTAAAACCAACGTTATAGATTTCTTGTATAGAAAAGAAAAATTTAATTTGTGGAATATTGTTGTGGAGAAACACAATAACAGTGGCAAACAGTAGGGAAAAAAAACGGGATTCACTTAGTTTTCAACCAAAGTATTGTTTCTTTAAAGTAAACATTTTCGACAATACGTTACGTGAAGGCGAAAAAGATTTAAATGTTATAACTAAAATCGAACTAAAAATATTAAATAAGCAATACTCGGATGGAGCATTATATGCATGTGTGGTCTTTTTCATTACAACTTAACTTATTTTGCAAACCAATGACGACAGAATTTAATCGACTCAAACTAAAACGATCATTTTAAAGCAAAACTTAAAATTTAAATTGTGTCATCAATCAAAAATTTTTGATCTGCAAACCAGTTTTGATATGGCAGTGGAGTATTGTAAATACTTATAGTTACTTAACAGTCAATATATAAAGGGATGCTGTAAACAATACACATGTACAGAAGAATTTTGTATATATAATTGTCGCATATAAGAATACTAGCAGAGTACCCGGCGTTGCCCGGAGTATTTTATTGGCTTTATGAAATAAAAATTATTAACTTTTGTTTCTGCGTTAATATAATTTAATTAATATAGTTCATGTATTACTATGCATTTACAGATGCTGGTAGTTTATATTCTATTTTTTATTAGATTTAGTTAAATTGAATAAACAGAGCCAAGAATTAGAGACAATTCTTCTACAAAAATTTTTTAAAGGAATCAATAATCTATTGACTACACAATGACGGCGAAATGAATTTCCACAATATATTCTTTAATACCAAGACAAAAATCGCATTTCAATTATGACCATAATGTAGTACATTTTTTTTCGTAAGTAATGTCACTTCATGTTTTTGTGAATTATTCTTTTAAGCACATTTTGAAAAATTTGCTATTAGGTTCGCTCTGTCCCACCGTCTGTTTTCAAGACTTATATATCCGTTAATATTCGTTAATACCGAAACATAAAATCGTATTTAAATTATAAAAGACCATAATGTAATCAATTTTTTTTTGTAAGAAATGTCACTTCATGTTTTGGTGAATTATCCTTTTAAGCACATTTTGAAAAATTTGTTATTAAGTTCGCTCTGTCCCTCCGTCTGTTAAAACTTATATACTGTTTAATAAAGAGCAATGAAATATTAACTATGCATAGGTCTCTTAAAAGAGTAATGTTGTAGAACAACGTTTTTATGTACCCTTACCGTTGGAGATCCTACAGCACCGACAGCTCTTCAAATTTTGAAAAAACTTCTTTTTAAATGCGTACATTTCAGGTTCTGTTTAACATATTTTCAATATAAAAAATACATGATTGTTTTTTACCTTTATAAATCAACCAGAATTTTTTTTTCGTTTAGTTTTTCAAATTATGTTTCCAAATTGATTGGCTAAAAATATGTGTAAAAATTGTATATGGATAAAAATGTTAGGTTTTCTGTTCTTTAAATATGTATGTACTCATTTTTGATTAAATGATGTACAGAAATGTGAATATGTTTTCTAATTTAATTGATTAAGTTTATAGTATTTTTAAATATACGGATATTATACATACTATATGTACATATTTCAATGATATTTTATGGGAAACATGTTATACACATGCATCTTATATAGGTAGACCACATTTAAGTAATGCATTTCTGAATGATGACATGATGATTGTCTAATGTAGGAGATTGTTTCTGTTTTTAACAACGGCCGAAAATGTTATGTTGTTAAGACTTAAAAACAGTATTCTTAAGATACTTAATAAGGTTACTTTAATTACTGTTCTATATTAGAAATTTGCATTGAAAGGTTTTTATGGAATATTAGAAACAGTATAGATAAAAGTAAAGAGTATTGGAAATATCTTTTTAATAATAATAACAATACACAAAATTAGGTAGAATATTATTTATAAGTGCTCGTGCGGAAATGCGTTAATAAACGTTAACAAACATTTTGTCACAGGCTTTATTTAGAACCATAAATTCATCCTCCCAAATTAGACCGAAATTAGAAACAAAATTTTTTTTTGACAGTTTATCGTGTCGAAATGTGTTAATGTATCACAACAAAATTTATTGAATGAGTTTGTGTGCCAAAGTGCAATACTTGTGCAAATTTTCAATTGGTCAAATCGTTTAAGCACAACAACAAAAAATGAGACAATTCATGGCCTGCAGCCTGATGGGTTAATGTATTGTAACCAAATCAACTCAGAAAGCTTTTGTTATAAAGATCTACACTTTTGTAAATTTTCAACTCAATTGGTAAAACGGTTTAAGTGCGACAGCAAAGAATTCCTTATTTATTAGAGTACCCGGCGTTGCCCGGAGTATGTTATTGGCTTTATGAAATTAAAATTATTAACTTTTGTTTCTGCGTTAATATAATTTAATTAATATAGTTAACTTATTACTATGCATTTACAGGTGCTGCTAGTTTATATTCTATTTTTTATTAGATTTAGTTAAATTGAATAAACAGAGCGAAGAATTAGAGACAATTTGTCTACAAAAAATCTTTAAAGGAATCAATTATCTATTAGTACACAATTACGGCGAAGTGAATTTTCACAATATATTCGTTAATATCGAAACATAAAATCGAATTTCAATTATAAAAGACTATAATGTAATACATTTTTTTTCGTAAGTAATGTCAGTTCATCTTTTTATGGATTATCCTTTTACACTTTGAAAAATTTGCTATTCAGTTGGCTCTGTCCCTCCGTCTGTTTACAAAACTTATATACTGTTTAATAAAGAGCAATGAAATATTAACTATGCATAGGTCTCTTAAAAGAGTAATGTTGTAGAACAACTTTTTTATGTACCCTCACCATTGAAGATCCTACAGCACCGACAGCTCTTCAAATTTTGAAAAAACTTCTTTTTAAATGCGTACATTTCAGGTTCTGTTTAACATATTTTCAATATAAAAAATACATGATAGTTTTTTACTTTTATAAATCAACCACAATTTTTTTACGTTTAGTTTTTCTAATTATGTTTTATGTTTAAATATGTATGTACTCATTTTTGATTAAATGCTGTACAGAAATGTGAATATGTTTTCTAATTTAATTGATTAAGTTTATAGTATTTTTAAATATACAGATTTATACATACTATATGTACATATTTCAATGATATTTTGTTTTATTTGTTATACACATGCATATTATTTAGGTAGACCACATGTAAAGAGCACATGTAAGTAATGCATTTCTGAATGATGACATGATGATTGTCTAATGTAGGAGATTGTTTCTGTTTTTTAACAACGGCCCAAAATGTTATGTTGTTAAGACTTAAACACAGTATTCTTAAGATACTTAATAAGGTTACTTTAATTACTGTTCTATATTAGAAATTTGCATTGAAAGGTTTTTATGGAATATTAGAAACAGTATAGATAAAAGTAAAGAGTGTTGGAAATATCTTTTTAATAATAATAACAATACACAAAATTAGGCAAAATATTATTAATAAGTGCTCGTGCGGAAATGGAGCACTATTTAGAACCATAAATTCATCCTGCCAAATTAGACAGAAATTAGAAACGAAATTTTTTTTTTGACAATCTATCGTGTCGAAATGTGTTAATATATCACAAGAAAATTTATTGAATGAGTTTGTGTGTCAAAGTGCAATACTTGTGCAAATTTTCAATGGGTCAAATCGTTTAAGCAGAACAAGAAAAAATGAGAATTTCATGGCCTGAAGCCTGATGGGTTAATGTATCGTAACCAAATCAACTCAGAAAGCTTTTGTTATAAAGACCTACACTTTTGTAAATTTTCAACTCAATTGGTAAAAGCGTTTAAGTGCGACAGCAAAGAAATTAAAAAATGTTATTGAGCCCTGGTGCCGTAACGGGTTAATGGATCGTAACCAAATCACCTCAGTGACCTCCTGTGGTAAAGAGCTACACTTTTGTAAATTTTCAATTCAATTGGCAAAACCGTTTAAGCGCGACAACAAAGAAATTGAAAAATTTCATTGAGTCCTGGTGCCGAAACGGGTTAATGGATCGTAACCAAATCAACTCAGTAAGCTCCTGTTGTAAAGAGCTACACTTTGATAAATTTTTAACTCAATTGGTCGAACAGTTTAAGTGCGACAACTAAGTAAATTAAAAAACTTCATTGAGACCTGGTGCCGAAACGGGTTAATGGAACATAACCAAATTAACTTAGTGTACTTTTAGGCTACAGAGCAACAGTTTTGCAAGTTTGCAAGTCAGTTGATTGAACCGTTTAAGCAGGACAACAAAAACATTTAATGAACTTCGATCGGCTCTCGTGCCCAAACGGATTACCGGATCTTCATAAAAATTTGTCACAGGCTTTTTTTCGAACCATTAAACCACCATACAAAATTGGACATAAATCGGAAACAAAAAATTTTTTGGAAGCCCGCCAGGCCGAATCCGGGTAACATATTGAATCCAAATTTCTTCGGTACCCGTCCAATGATAAGAAGAATATTTGTCCAAATTTTCAACTCAATCGATCAAACCGTTTAGGCAGGACAATGAAAAAACGAAACGGCTTTAAATGGCTCTCGGGCCGCAATGGGTTAATGAACCGAAACGCGATGTAGCCTATAACACTTTCCGGGGTCGTAGAAACGTTCCTGCAAAATTCGGTTGCAATCGGACTGGTGGTTTTTACGTGAAAAGGGCACAAACAAACAAACAAACAAACAAATAAACAAACAAACAGAATTTCTTCCTTATTTATTAGATTATAATTAATTAAAATGAATGTTAAAAAAATAATCAATTATATAAAATACATAATAAAAAATAAATTATTTATTACAGATCGTTCGTGATTATCTTTTCACTATATATTATGATCAATTGAGTATAACTAAAACCACATTATCAGTATAGTAGTAGTTTTGAATAAAAGGTTTGTAGCTGAAAATAATAATTTTACAAAAATGACAGAACCTGTTTTCATTATAAATATGTCTTCTCGATATTAACTGATTTTAGTAAATATCCTATTTTTGAAGAAATTATGGGTTCAATTCTGACGACGAAACTGGACGTCCACTCGTTCAAAAATTTGTTTCTTGAAATCAGAATACAGAAAAATATATAAGAAAAATGAGTGCAATTTTAAAATGACGACGTAATGATAAATTGTCGTATGTGAAAATAATTCTCAGATATTTTCGCTTCGAAAATGTGCGGTTTTAAATTTCTTAGTTTTACATTTGCCTTGTTTTGCTTGTTTTTTTTTCACAAAAAATATTTTTTGGTAGTAGACAAACCTGATATGCTTAATTTTGTGGAAAAGTGTCTGTTAAAACAATTTTATAATAATATTTAAGATATGAATATTTAAAAAAAAAAGGTAAATTAACCTTTTAACAGAATTTTTAAAGGAAATTTAATATTGGAAATTTAAAATGAAAGGAAAATTACTAAGAACGTGAAGAAATCTATCAGACAAATAAATTCATATTAAATTTATTTCATAATTTTTTTTTTTGTTTTATAAACGTTTGCTTTTTTATACCTAATTTATATTAGTATTTAGATATAATAAGGGAATACATTTAATATTGCTTTTTTTTTTTAAGTTTTACTCTTGACACTGACATGAAAAATTTTATTTTAAAAAATTTTTTTTTTTGTTTGTATTATTAAAGCTATTAAAGCACTAAAGGTGAAGGCCCAGTGAACGTTTTTTTTGCTTTGCTTGCTTTAAACGCTTTGACAGTTGGAATAAATTACATTGTATCTTATGTAGCAACGCCCAATGATAAAGTAATCAAACCGAAACAAAGTAAGAAGAGTTCAAAATTGACCAATTTTCAATTAGACGCTGCTTATTAGCTTTATTTACTTTGACGTTTAAAATAATATTTAAAACGTAAAATTTGAATTATTGAATTGAATTTAAAAACAAATAATTTTATTGAATTATTGAATAAAAAATGTTGAAAATTATTGATTATCAGAAATATCTTGTAAATCTTCCATTTTAAACAACGAAATATACAATAACAAAAAAAATAAAATGTCAAATGTCAAGCAATGTAAAAGCGTACATTGGGATTTAAAATTACTTTGATTATTTTGCTTCGTTTATTCGCTTTTCAAAGCAAAGTAAGCGAAGCAAAAAAGTGTACATTGGGCCTTCACCTTAAGAATTAAAATTTTGTAAAAGATTTTAGTTTTAAATGACAATGACAATTAAAAATTAAAAAAAAATTTTAAAATAATAATTCAATATTATCATATTTATACAACATTATAGAAAAATTTAATATGATCAGAAAAATATTTTTAAAAATGTATATATATGTATATAAATGTATATGATATTATGGCATTTATTGGTAATTATTTAACTCTTTGGTGTTATTGAAATGTTAAAGATTTGAAAAAATTTAATAAATTATTTAATTTTTGGTTTTATTCTAATTTAAAAAAAAAATAAATATTGATAATATTTAACGGCGGACCAGTTTTTGAATCCTAAACTAAAAACAAAACTTAATAATTAGTTCAAATGGAGAAAGGATATTTATAAGAAAAGAACTGGGGTTCAAAAATATTAGACAATTTATCAATTAAAATATATAAATTCATTCAAATGTAGTTCATTGGGAATATCCATCAGCTGTAGAATTTTATGTAATGTACCGTGACGTGAAAATGCATCAAGTCCAATGGTAATGTAGGAGTTGCCTATAAAATGTTTTATAAATTGTCATAAAAATAATTTATTCGTTCATTTAAATTTTTTAATTTATATATTTGAAGTACAATAAAAAATATACAAGACACCACATATGAACCCAACGTCCTTCTTCCTATTTCCTAAGAAAACCTATTTCCCAATTACGAAACAAAAATTTTAAAATTTAAGTTTTTTAATGAAAGAAAAAAATTAAAATAGTTTTTATACATTTAACAACAAAAAAAAATTTGTTGGGAATCTAAAGAGTCAGAACTTTTGATTTGATGGGATTATTTGGGTTAAATAAACTAATAAATATGGGATCCCCTATATAATTTTTTTTATAAAAATATGAAACTATTAGGAATTTTTTGACATATTTTTAACAAATATAACTTTACATTATTATAACCTATAAATTTTTATAATAATTAAAATTGTAAGTTGTTTTTTTTTTTTTTTTATAAAATTAAATATTAAAATTTACTTACTTTAAAGCGTCATGATTAATCATTCCTAATGCATTAACAGCAGCATCACGTACATCATTTACTTCACATCTTAATAAATTAACAATTAATTTATATAATGCAACTGGTGATGCTGAACCCATTGCTGATTTATCACTACGATCAGCATTTAAAGAATCCGGTGATGAACTGAATATTTCCGATTTCAGAAGGAAGAAAAAAAAAATTTTGTAATTTAAAAGTAAAAAAAAAAAAATAGTTTTTCAAAAAATATTATAGTTATTTATTATCTATTTAAAAAATATATCGTATATATTTATATATATATATATGTATATGAAAAACCAAAAACCAAAAAAAAAATTAAAAACAATAAAAATGTGTGTATATAAAATAATATGAGAATAGGAGTATAGAAATGAATTGGTAAAGGATTCGGAAAAAAAAAATGAAATATGTTTTTAATTTTTGTTTTCACATAGTTAATATTTAAAAAGTAGATTTCATACATATTACATATACATACATAATATTATATTATATAAAAATTAAATTTTATACATATAATATAAGTATATAATATATAAGGATAAATAGAATTATACAGTCATGCCATCTTTAATATATACTTTGTTATATTAATATTTTATATTATAATAAAATATATATAAGTGTTATTGTTAAATTTAATTTATTAGTTTTAATTGTACTTTTTATTTTATATAATTAAATAGTGTAAAATTTCTCAACTATTTGTTTAAAGAACAAAAAACAAAAAAAAAAGATTATTATTTTATTTTCATTAAATAACATTTAAACTATTATATAATTATAGAATTGTACATAAATTATTAAAAAAAAAAAAATTAGAAAAAATAACGATGGGGAGAAAACACGTTTTAAAAATACTTATCCAAAAAAAAACATTACATTATTACATACAAATAATTTATAAAATTTACAATAAAAATAAAAGTTTTAATTTTTATAAATAACATTAACTAACTCGCAAATATTTAACATCATATACCACCTTTTATTTTATTACATTACTTTTTTTAAAATTGTAGTATTAACTAAGAGTTTCCTAGACATACAGATTAATATTAATTTTAAAAAAACTTATTCGAGACAAATATGGATCTATTAGTAAACAAATCTATAGTTATCAAAATCAAAAAGTATTTTTTTTTTTTTTGTTTCTAGTCATTAAAACAAATTTGGGATCAGATTCCGCAACGCTGTAAATTTTTTTTTTTGTGCAAATGCAAATTTTTTTCATTCAGGGTAAGTTCAAATGGGATGCATGCATCCCAAAATTATTTCGGTTACATTTCGTGTACTCTTCGGTAATATTAACGAATATTTTGTATCCATTTTTATTTTGATAGTAAAGAGGAGAGCTAGTAGGTGTATATTGCTTTGATATTTGATGAAAAAATTTTTTATTTACAAAATACAAAATGGTTAAACCAAAGAAAATTTTTATTTTATGTAAGAAAAAATTTTAATTAATATAAAATTTATTATTACACATATAAAATTGCAATTTTTTTTTCATTTTATTATATCCATTTTCCAACATATTTCAAAATATTTAACGTTTAAAATTTGTGACGTTTCATTTTACGTCTGTATTTGACGTTAAAACAAATAAAGGGAGAGCATGGCATGAATACGATATATTTTTTCAACCAATCAAATGTTTGCATCCGAATACATGCATCACATGTGAACTTACCCTTAATTGCTCACCACGATTTTGCATTTGCACCATAATTTCAATTCCGCAAGCACGAATGAAAACTGAAATGTTGAATGAGTTTGAACAGCGCTAAATGTCATAAAACTTTTAACAGCGCTGGCTATCGTTTTAAGTAAAATCCATATTGTTTTCCATATAATTTATTAAATATTTCCTTTGCTCACCTACTTGTTTTTTTTTCCATTTTTTACAATTTTTATTTTAAACAACATGGGGACCTCGATAGCCTAGTGGGTAAACACTGAGCTAAACACCGAGACCCTTTGTGACATACGCTCTAAACACCGAGGAAGTGTCGAATCCCACACACGTCGTAAGAATAATTCCCCCCTTACGACATGTATATATAGCCACGCCTGAAAATTTATTTTCATTTGCACAGGCAAATGTTTGGTGAATTTTTTTTCATTTATACACTGTTGCCGCTTGTGGAATTAAAAACTGGCGCAAGCTGAAAATTTACATGCGTCAACTGTAAAATTTTTTCATTTTCTCAGTTGCGGAATCCGGCCCTTGAAATGAGTATAATACCATACTTGGCGAATAATCACTAAATATTAAAAAAAAAAAAAAAATTAACTCAAATTTCTTTACAATTTCCTATCAAAAGTTTATTGAGAAATTTTTTTAGTGTTAACACTTAACTGTTGTTTAATTGATTTTTTTTTTATAATTTTTATAATTAAAAATGTTAAGTGTTCAAAAAAACCTATACAAAAAACACAAAATACAAACAAACATTCATATATCGTTTAAAATTTAATTTATCAGCAAAAATTAGAAGGAAGGATCAATCCATTATAAAATTCCATCTATATATAGTGTCTCTATTATGTATGCCATTTTATTTTACTGATATTATGTATTATTTAAAAATATAAATATATATTTTTTTAATTTATCATTTCTTTTTTTTTTTTTTCTTTCATGAAAAACGACACCTTAATGGCAGAAATTGAAATAATGAATATGTGATTAAAATATAAATGTTCGAAATTCGATGATCAAGATGTATAATTTCGAAATAAATTTATGAATATATATCTATATAAAAAAAAAAAAATGATTTCAAATGAAAAAAAAACAATTACTATGAAAATATTATATAATATTTATATATATATATTTTTTTTTATTTTGTTTTTTTTTTTTTTTGTTTTTTACCCAAGTCTTTTTTGACGTGCTTCTTTTCTACCATATGATAACGGCAACGTAAATCTTGTTACAATTCCTTCCGGACCAAATACATTGGATGGAATGTTGTCCAATGAATCAGACAAGGAACGTGTATCTGATTGATCTTGTAAACTATTTATTTTGATGTTATATATATTTATTTTTTGTTTTGTTTTGTTTTTTATTTTTGATTTATTTAATTTTTTTTTTGTTTTAGATATCATGTGTGGTTAAAATATTAATACAGTTTTAATTACCAAAATTATATAAAAAAAAGAAAAAATAAAAATTAAAAAGGAAAAAGAAAGAAAAAAAAAGTTATCAACTAGATTAATTTTATTAAAAAAAAAAAAATAAAAATTGTTAAAAAGTTTTTAAAAAGATTTTTCTTAAGTCTAAAAAAAAAACATATTCAGAGTATCAAGTAGAAATAATTTAGCAAACTTCCACATTCGTTCAACAATAAAACCACATTTATGTAAGTATAATTGAATCTTGATTTGCATTGTTTCTTATAGATTTTTGTATACAGGTTGTATTTATTTTTTTAATAATGTTCTACAATATAAATTATTTTTTTTTTATTATACAATTTTGGGGTATTGTCGTATTGATACCACATACATATTTTTTTTAAAGCATTATTTATCAATATACTAAAAAGTAAAAATATTCTTTAATTAAATATACTTTTTAAAACTTTTTCGACTTTAAAAATTTATATTTATTTATTTAAATTTGATCCAATTGCATGTGATAGGCATTGTGATAAGGTATCGAAGTTTGCAATTCCTTTATAGGTGTGGTTGGAATTTTAAAAATTATTAAACCAAAATATAACCACAGCTATAAATAAAATTAAAATTTATTTGTTTTATTTGAAATAACTTTAAAAATATGTAATATTTTATTGAACTTGAATATCTCTGAATATATTATTATGTGAATATTAAGACAAAAAGTTAATTACAGATTTAATTTTTTTTTTTTTGTTTGTAAAAAACTAAAAAATAAAAAAAATACAAATATTTAAAATAACAATTTTGTATTTTTTTCGTTCTAAACTAAAATAAAATAAAAAAAAATGGTAATATGATACTGATTTTTTAGTGATTTTGTGTGTATATTAAGTGCTCTGGAAATTGTTGTCTGATTAATATTTTCATCATTTTCAATATGATTTTCAATGAAAGACGAATGAAAACAAACAACTTTTATTTTTTGTCTTTGCAAATTTGTATTTTAAACATTTTTAAAACAAAAAAACATAAAAATGAATCTTTTTCTTTTTTTTTTTTAATTTGAAACACAAACAAAATAGAACGAATAAAAAGCCCAAAAAAAAAGGAAAATTAAAACAATACAAATGATCAAATTTTGTTTTAGCATACATTATATTTTTTTTAAGTTCGTGCAATAAATCAAATTTTAGTCATCAATTTAAAAAGAAACAAAAACGATAATACCTATATGTATAATTTTTTTAATGTTACTTAAAATATAGGGGATTTTATTTAAAAATTCATTAAAGGATTAGGTAAATTGGAACAATTTATTAGATTACATATTACACATTAACAATTTTTACTATACAATATTTAAAATTTTCAAATACTCACTGTTAATTAAAATTATGATTTTGTAAAAATTTAATAGAATATTTTTCAAAAATTATGCTTTAAATTATATTTATTATTTTATCAAACCTAACAATTTTATAATAATTATATTTATTTTTTTTATTTCTTGGTATAAAATAAAAAATGAATTTACAATATAAAAACTTAATTTTTAATTTTTTATTTATAAACATAATATGAAGTAATTTTCTGAGTAAAAAACAAATTTATTGTTTTTTGAAAAACTACAGTATCTGCCAACAAAATGCTCAAAAATCAACAATAAAATGTCTTCTATTTTTTGACAGATCAAATTATAATCAAGTGTAAGTAAGGTATTTTATTTTGTTGTAAAAATAAAACAGAAAAAAAAAAAAAAAAAATTATTTTCCAAGAAATTTAATTTATCATGAAAATTGAATGTTTCAATATCTTTTCAACATGTCGAGGATAAAAAAAAAAAAAAACATCCCTTACAGAAAAATTTGACATGAAAATCATAAATAATCACTTATTTTTTTTTTTTTTTTACGCTTGACAAAATAATTTTTTATTAGATAATCAAATGTTTAAATGAAAATTTCTAGAACAAAAACATTAAAAAAGAATAATGACATATAAAAAAAAAAATTTTCTTTTTGAAAATCTTTTAAAAAGGACTTACTTATATAAGGACTGCATATACTTAAATAAAGCTGATATTTAAAATAATAAAAATAATAACATTCTATGTATAGTCAATTCAAATGAAAACAAGTATTTAAAAACTAATTAAGAAGATATTTTCACGATGAATCAGCTAATTTTAAATTAAGGAAATCATTGTTAAGATTTTAAATGACTTTAATATAAAAAATAAGACCTTATAAAGCTTAAAAAAGTACTTTTTTTTTTGAACAGTAGATATATAGTATAGTTACCATAATAATGTTAATCACATTACATATTTTTTTTTTCTTTTTATTATGTTAACCTTGAACTTTAATATTTTCATTGTTTATTATGGCGGATGGAATATTCCATGATATAAAAAACGATTATATATTTTTATTTACATATATATAGATATATATATATTATTGTTTAATTTTTTTTTAAATTTTAAATATAATGGAGGGAACACTATAAATTATTTGATTAAGATTCATAACTTCTTTTTATGACACCTTGTATGAAGGATTTTATCAAAACAAAAAAAAAAAAAAAATCATGAATTTCAAGACAGATTGAATTAAAGGCAATTATTTCAAAAATTTACCCTCAAATCTTAAATTAAAGAAACTTGAAAGCTTTCCAAAAAAAAAAACAAAACCTAGTGTTATTGCTCTAAATAAATTATTGAGATTATATATATCAACATATTTGTTCAATATCATTTTAGTGGATATATTAATTAGTTAGTAATTCATTTGTGTACGATATAACAAAATTTAAGAAGAACATTAACATCCTTCTTCAAAATAACCTTCCAAAATTTTTCCTCCGTCCTCTATAATCCTAATTAACCCAAATTCAAGTAATCTTTTCCTCAACCTTTTCCCCAAAACCAAACCGTTCATTATATCACTAAGTATTGAAGGACCCATCCTAAAGTTTGGTTTCAAAGAGGATGGTTTTGGTTGGTTAAAATCCAACACTACCCAAAGGAACCTCGTGCAATTCCTTTGAGTGACTTTCGATATTTTGCATCGTCCCTTGTAAAAAAAACAAACAATTATTTCTCTTTTAATTATTGCGATGTACTTTGTTGGAGGGGAATAGAAACTACACAAAGTCTATATTTTTAATTTTTGCTAAAACTTGAATTCTGAATTCCTATATAATATGTTGATCAGTTCCTGGGTAAAAGAATTTGTCGTTAGGTATTTAGAAACTTTTCTGAAGTTAGAATAAATGACATTTCTAATGTGATATATTTAAAAAAAAATCATAAAAACTTTTATAACATTATTGCTTTTTATTTGTGTATATACGCTATAATAAACAAAAGGACAATTTATATACTTAAATTTTACAGATTTTTATTGATACTTTAAAATAAATGTTAAATTTTTTCTAAGAAAAACTTTCTGTTTTTTTTTACACTTTATTATCATTTTAAAAAAGAAAATGGAAAATTAACTGTTCTCTTTAAAATAAATCGTTACTTTATATTAAAAATTTTAAAGAAATTCTTTAAAATAAAATCACTGTTCATTTTTAGTGGTCTATATTTTTGATGATTAATTTAATGAATACAGTTCTTTTATTTTTCGTCTATATATCCATATTAATGTTATAATACATACAAATGTACAATAATGGTTCTATATACCTACATACCTTTTTTTTTTGATAATTAAGTTTTTTCTTAAAAATTGTTTTTTTAACTGATTTTATAATACCATCACCACTACCACTGGAACACATTTTTTTTTATAAATTTCTTTAAATTGATAGGACTATCTTGATTGTCTTTTCATTTAAACATATCCATATTAAATTTAATTTTTGTTATTAAAGCGTAAAATCATTTATAGAATAAAAATTTAAAAAAAAAAATAAAAATTTTGCCTAGAAGTATGCAATTCTTTTTTAGATCTATCAAAATTAAAATATTATTGTCGTAGGGGCTTCGGTAGCCTAGTGGGTAGGCGTGTGGCGTAGCCTACCGAAGGAGTGTGGGTTCGATACCTGCACAGGTCGTAAGTGTTTTTTTCTTTACATACTCCGCTTACAACCAAATATAATGTAAATATATAGTATATAATATAAACAAAATAAATAATATTAGTATATAATTTAATAATAGTATAAAAACCTATAATGGCCTTGGTAGCCGATGGTTCAATAATATTGCATTACATTTATGTATGTAATATTAACATAAATAAATAAATAAATATTATTGTCGTATTAATTTCCCTCCAACATTTTTTTGTTATTTATAATATTAATATAAATAAATAAATTAATAATTTCCAAACATATTTTAACATATTTTAAGAAACTTCTGCATAATTTACCAAACAATAAACAAAAATTTTCTTTGCAATGTAAGTCTATACAAAAAAATAAGTATATGTAGATCTGTACATTAAAATAAAGTTAAAACAGTTTTCTATTGTTAAAATTCTACATAATTATCACAATATATATATATATATATATTTATATATTGTTATGTAAACATTTATATAAGTTCAAGGACATTTGATTAGAGAAATTATATACAAAAAGAAAATTGATTTTAATGAGTAAGAGTATTAAGAGTAAAAAAAAAATTTAAATTAAATGTTACCATTTAATACATGTTGTTGAGTATAAAAAAAGGTGTGTTAAATTGTTTTAAAAAGAAATTTTGAAAAAATATTAAAAGACTCCTTAACAATAATCTGTGATGTCTGGTATTATAGCATACATATGATACAAATATACATTTGAGTTAATTTCTTGTTTTTTTTTATATATAGATATTATTAGAGTTTTGTTGTCTGTCTAATGAGTTGAACTACTAACAGATTCATACTGGTGTGAGAGCACGTAATTTGTTTTAAATATTTTGTATTAATTTTTTTTTCTTTTATTCGGTATCACATAATTTTATTAAAGTTTTTTGGCTTGATGTTTTTTTGGTAGTTTTTAAAAATTATTAACATTTGATTACAAAGGATTTCAATTTTGTTTAGATTTCAATTTTATTAAAAAAAAAAAAAGGATTTTTTAAGAAAGTTGAAAGTTTTCCCGATGCAAATCAAAGAAATAATATAACTAAAAGAAGATAATTTAAGAAAGTAGATAATGTATTTCAATACTAAAAAAATTAGTATTTAAGGAAAAAAATTAAAAGAATAAAAGAAAATATAAATATAAAAACAAACCATTAGCTGTTTCTTAATCCATTAATATAACATTTTATTAAGACTTAAGATAATATCCTTTTTTAAAATTCAATTGTGATAAAATCATTTGAAATTGTATACTTTTTAAATAAAAAAAAAAACAATTATTATTTAAGTCTGTATATTGAATGATTTTTAATTAAATACCCTAATCAAATTATTTAACTTAAAATGCTTTGAAAGATACAATTTTGTGAAAAATAAAAATATTACGAAATTTGATAAGTCTTATTTGTGATAACATAATTTATATATTGTTTTTCTTCTACTTTTGGGAAATTTGTAAGTTTTGGGAATAATAATATATACATTTATATATTATATGTACAGTGAAACACACAATTACATATTTAGATAACGTATGTTATAAAGACGATTTGTAATTATTTATATAAGTATAAATAAGTAAATATACATCAATAAATTTCAATCAGTTCAATCTGATAAAATTTGCGAGAGATTTGAATTCATATAATATTTATATCTTCTTAATTATGTAACGTACTTGTAGTACATATTTCTAAGAAATACATTTAAAATTATTTTTTTGATAATTATTTGTAATTTTGATTACATTTTCTTTAATTTTTTATTAATCTTGGAATTTAGTGAATTAAAAAAATTTGATTAGAGATTTGAAAATTGAAGATTTTTCTTAATAACAAACAAAAATCATTACATATAATCGCACAATCATTATACATAAATTTCAATAATATCCCACACAAGGTAATATCATCTCATTTTTATTTCTGCAAAATATATCTTCTAATCTATGTTATATAATACGTACTCTATTTAAATTAAGCGAGTTTTAGAAAAGGATATTAATTAAATGTTAGTCATTTTTTGATTATTTTATTATTTTGTATAATCTTTACATTTCGATTTGGGGCTACATAAAAAAGTTGTTTTACAACATTAATTTTTTGATGAGATCTATTGAGGATTAACTTTCATTGCTCTATCTTTAAAGGTGTAAAAGTTGTGTAAACAGACAGACAACGGACGGACAGAGTGAAACTAATAGGCACATTTTTTAAAAAATTTTTTCGAAATGTGTAAAAAACAGGAAATTTATACTCATGTTTGATATATAAAATAAAAAAAACTTTGGGACCTTGTATTAATTACAATTGTAACATAAAACAATGACAAAAAAATTACAGATTTATTTTAAATGTATTCACAACTTAATCATATACTAATTACAAAACTCCCTTTGATATCCTACATATGGTTTAAATCACCATTTATTTGATAATATGTAATTGTAAGTTCTTTTCTTTACTATAAACAACTCATACTAACTTTTATACGACAAAAAAAACAAGAAAAATTACATAAGTAAAATAGGGTTACCATTCCTCTAATATTGATATTTAAATTGAAAAAAAAAAAAATGACTTAAAGACAAATATAGAAAGAAAACTATATGATAAAGGTTTTTTAACTACATATTACAAACATTTTTTTGTTACTATTACTCATATGCTTACTGTAACGTAAAAAAAATGTTTTTGTAAAATATTTTAAATGATTTTTTAAGCTTTTTAATGCATTTTATAGAATTTTGTACATCGCACAAACAGAGCTAGATTCCAATTTATTAAAACTAAAAAAATATAAAAATTTCATTAAGTTTCCATATCTTAGAAACTACAAAATCCGCACTATCAACTATGGAAGTCTACTGGGGTAATCATTACTATTATGGCAATTCAATGTTCGCTAAATTTTTTTTTTTTAGAAAAACCTCTAAAGTTTGTTATTAGGCATGTTTTTTGGTTGAATTATTTCCATGTTTTCGACTTTTAAAGTCAAAAGTATTTTTTATGTTTGACTTGATAAGTTTATGAGAGAATGACAAATGTTTCAGCAATAAAAGGCAGGTTTTTACTAATACCGAATAATATGACAAAATAATTTTGTATTTTTGACATCAAAAAATTTTCATTCTCGTAACATTCTGAAAGTAGAAATAATTCTAAATCCATTAGATTCCCTTAAGTGACAGCTAATCTTAGCACCCCATACAAAAAAAATACCTACTTATAAGGATCTGTGCACAGAGTATTGTAGTTAATTAGGAAACATTATGGACAAACATTAAGACGTAATAATACATAAGATCTATGAAAACACCTTAATACTGAAGATATTAATTTAAAAAATTTATATTTAATAAAAATCAAATTTTAAATAGTTTTTCTATATTTTTTTGTATTATTTCTAGTGAAGTAAATAATCATTAAAGTTAAAGTAAATCTGGTAAACCTAACCACAACACGATTTATTCCTAAAAAATTTAAAGTAAAATACTTTCAATGTAAGCCAGATAAAAATATAGGCTTTTCTTTTAATGAATAATTTTATATATACAATTGATTGAATTTGATTTTTTTTTTGTTTTCAACTTAATAAAGAAATTCATGATGTTTTTTTTTGTTTTATAGAAATTTTTATACACCCAAAAAAAAATAGGTAATTTTTCAATGAAGATGACGTATTATGTAAATCTTAAAAAAAAAAAAATACAAAAAAATAATGAAATGTGACAAGATAATTAACATAACCAATAAATAACTAACTAACAAGGGTACAAACTATCTAACTACATATATATGAATATATATAAAAACCACTAAACTAACTATATTAAAATTAACAAACATATAACATAACATAAACAACAGTAACATTAAAGTGCATAACATGTATTTATATTTATATTAACTTTGACATTAGATGTAACCTACAAATTTATATTCATATTTTTGAATATATAATTGATATGTTTATGCATGAATGAATATTATGTACAATTAAATGTAACCAGTTTATTTTCGCCTCTCTTGTATAAGAAAAATATGTAAGTTAAAATAATATGAAATTATTTCTAAGAAAATTATAAAAAATTTAATTTGAATCCAAATTTCAATTGTATTCAATTCTGAATTGTGTTAAATAATTTAAATTTTTGAAGTACATATATATGCATTATATGCGGCATTAAGGTGCAATCGTCTTTTACTGATGGTTTAAATTAAAATATCCAAATTTTAACTTAACATATCTTAGACTAAATTAAGACTAAAAATTTTTTTTGTGATAAATACAAGTTTTTTTCAAGTAATTTAAAATAAGAAAAAAAAAAAAAAATAGATTATCGCAGAATTGAAGCGATTTAGATATTGATAATTGATTGATTCCTTTTAGGAAAAACTAACAGGTTATTTAAAACTTTAAGGTTATTTATTTGTTGTATAATTGAAAATTTTAAACACACAAATGTAATTTAAATATTTGCATGTTTAACATAACACTATTTTAAAATAACAGTTTAAAAAAACTTGAACTTGAAAATTAATTCAAAATTCTCACATCCTTATAAAACAAAGTTTGATTTGGTAATATGTATCTGCAAACATTTAATTGATTGACTCTTTGATATTTATTTTATTTCTTAGAAAAAAATTTCATACAATCTCAAATGACATGGAAATGATTTTCTATGAAAGGATGAAAAATAAAAACAAAGTGTGTACATATACATAGTTTACAAACTACTTTATCTTTAACAAAAATCAAATATGTGTTCTGTAAATGGAAAATGGATATGAAATGATATTTATCTAAAAATGATGATGAGAAAGTACCAAAATAAAACAAAGTCATATATATAAATTTAATTTTAATCTTACCTTAAACTTAAATCTGGTGATGCACATCGTATAGCAACACTTGGTATTTGTGGTACAACTCTCATTGCTAATGCAACTTGATTTCGCCACAATTTTAAATATAAATCTTTTTGACTTTCTGTTGGTAATTTTTTTGTTGGTGCTGAACTACGTAATAGAGATGCACGATTATCACTTACTGGCCTGTAAAATAAAACGAAAATTGTATAATGGATATTTAACATTTTTATAATAAAAGAGAATTGTGAAATAAAATAAGGATTTTAATATTCAAAACTTTACTGAAAATTTTGTTGATACACAAAAGAAAAGTTAAATTTATAGGAAGTTTTTATAAATTCTAATGAAAACGCGGTTTGTAAAAAAAAAGTGTAGATTTGTGAGTTTTTTTTGTATATGTATATTTTTACATGTATAATAAAAATGCTTTTAAATAAAATTCAAAATATTTTTTAACAAAACGAATTCGAAGAATTATTAAATAAATTAATAATTCGATAACATAATTTGGTAAGCTTATGTTTAGTTAATTTTTCATTATAATAAAAAAACTTACGTTGGATCAATCACATTGAAGAGAGTTGTTAATCTGGCATAACAAATGGGCCATGCTTGGGCTACTGCAGATGGACAATGTTGTAAAATATGTTGACGTTCCATAAAACCAAATAATAATACTGACCAAGGATCAACTTGTTGTTGTTGTGGACTACTTGACTGTGACAAATTTAAAGTTGAAGTAGATGATTTTGAAGAATCTAAACGAAATCAATTAAAAATTAATATAAAAATGAATACACATACTAAGTATTTATCAAAATAGTTTTCTTTCTTATTTAATAATAATACGAATTTTACCATCAGTATATCCAGAAACCCACACACCACTAGAACGTTCAGTAATCCATTGTAAATCAACCGTAGTTGCATTCATTATTGCCAATTTTTCGGTCTGAGGTAGATGTGGTATACATTTATCTAAAACCTTTCATTTTGACAAAAGATGGAAAAAACATTTAAATTGTAACTAAAATATTAAACAAGATTATGAAGAACTTAATTACTTGTGGCAAACATTTATCAATTGCATCTAATAAAGGTGGTTCAGTTTCAGGAATTCCTAAAGCTTTTGTTAACATTTTAACTTCTTTCATTATCATTACAGCTAACTTCTTTAAAAATGGTTTAGAATTACAAAGAAGAACTAAAGCAAAACCTTCCACATAATGTAAAGTTGTAATTAAAGGAATTTCATTCTTTTTATTTCCACTTGTTGTATCTGATGCATTTACAACTGTTGTTTGAGTCATACTAGATACACCACTCGAATTTACACTAGAACTACCACTAGATGTGGTATTTGAAATGGACGGTTTTTGTATTATTTGAGATGTTTGATTAGTTGGTGTTTGCTGTTGAATAACAACATTATCTTTACTAACAGGTCCAATATTATTTGTTGTATTATTAGAATTGGTAACTACATTATTTCCGTTTATATTTTGAGTAAAAATTGTTACAGTTTTAGTTGGACCACTAGTATTTCCAATATTAGTATTTAAATTCGTTACTGTTGATCTCCAAGTATTTAGAAATACTAATAGAACCCTGGTACAATTTTCCAATAACTGAGGAAAAGTATCAGTTACATCTCTCACCAAGAATTGTACATATCCATGGATAATATCTTGGCGCCAGTCTGGAAAATCGATGACCAAAGTCTGTAATGATTGATGCGTTAACATACGTAATTCTTCATCCATATGTACAGTTAGACGAGATAACATATCAACAAGTTCTTGGGATGTCATTGTGTCAGGTATTAAACGAGGAACAGCAGCTACACATGTTCTAAATAAATCAATACGTGGTTTACGTTCACCAGTTAGCATTTCGTCAGGTTCTTTATTTTGATTTTGAGTGTTCGTCATCATTAAAGGACGACCATAATGAACATCAAGAGCTCTTAAAATATCAACAAAAACTCTTCGAACGTGTGGAAAATAAGTAGACATGCCAATACTACGAGCAGTGTCATCTGTTAACATTTTATTTAGATATGTTTTTTTAACACGAAGTGTATTTCCTGATGGAAGTACACCAACAGTTCTTGGCATTGGTGGTTCCCCATCTTTTTGTTGTAAAGAATCTGCAACTACAAGAAATGCTCTCAATCCAATGCTCATTCTTTCAGGGGTCATTATAATCTAAAATAAAAAAAATATTGCTTCATTAATTTAAGATTTTAAAATTTTGAGACCAAAATTACTTTAATAGAACGTCCAACACACAACAAATCGTAAACTATTTCTCGCATTGCAAAATCTAATCTTTCTTGCGCAATAAATTGTATAATTTTTACAAAAATATTTAATGGGGTGTCACGTGGTATAACTCCTTTAGAACCTTTTGGGAATAATGAATTAACAATACTTTGTAATCTAGAATGAGTTGCTGAATTTGATTCACATTTGATTCGAATCATGTAAACCCATAACAAACGATAGAGTGATTCTAGTGCAACACGACTCATTTTTGGATCACGATTTTTTAAATTACTTAAACACATTGCCAAAAAGCAATGCCAATTATTTAAAAAGAAATTCTTTTGTGAAACACACAGTAAACATGTTACGAGTGGAAATAATGCTAATCTATGTTTTGATTTTGTCGAAGCGTCCAAAGTCTGTACATACAGTAAATCTACAAAATTTTTTACGCATGGTACATTTACTTCATTTTTGACAGCTGCAGCAACTGGAACTAAGATTTCAACAAATAAGCCAGCAAGAGCATGCTTAATATCCTTGTCCTTAACTTCTAAGAAATACTGAGCACATTCATGCATAAATTGAAATGAAGCTTCAAATTCTTCGATTGGAACCATTTTAACACGAAAAAATTTCATTCCCATTAACAAACTAATAATACTTTGAGTTGTATTTGGACTTGGTTCTTTTGCTCTTAATTCCTTTAGTTCACTCATAAACCTTTTACGTACAGAAGAAAAACGACTTTGCGCTAAGACACCAATAACTTCGGCATATAAATCAGCTATCATATGAATATTATGAGCATTTGGATTATTCTGTAAACCTTCTTTATATTTAAAATGTTTGAAAGCTAAATTTTCAATATTTTTAATTAAATCTTCGTGACCTGGATGAAATGGTAGCTGTTTAAGAATTTCTATTAAAGCTAAACAAAATATAAATTCAACAGCAGCTTCACGTCGTTGTAATTGAAAATCTAAATCAATATTATTAGGTTTTGGTGTAATTTTTTCTACTCTTTTTAAATCATTTTTTATTTCAACATCAGATAGTTGACGTCTATGCCATGCAAGCAAAGTATGAAGTAATGATGGTAAACAATGTTCTGACATTGATCCAAACGCACATATTAATTGATCAAACTGTGGGTCTTCACCACGTTGTAAAAGTTTTGCTAGATTCTTGTCAGCACTTTCAATCATAACTGATTCGATTTTCTTTTCAGCTTGTTGAGTAAAATCACTGAAAAGATTTCGCATAACAATTTCGCCAGGTCGAAGTCCCATATCGCCTCCAGCTTGTAAATCTATTATGGATGTACGAGATGGTATACCCCAAGGTAATAGGGCTTGTCTACTGGATGTTTGAACAACTACTCTAGATGCATCAATACCGACTATTTAAAAAGAAATTGTATAGTTTAATCAAATTTGTTTTATGTTTTTTTTCAATCAAATTTTTTATAAAATTTTTTTTTACCAATATTATTAGAATTAATTTGGAAATCATTATAAATTGTTTCAGCATTGGTATTTGTTGATGATTTTGATGATGTTATAGTTCCAACATTAGAATTTTTTGTAAATAATTTTGGTGTACTGGCTAATTGTTGTTCGCCAAGTACTGAATTACGATTATTTAAAGGTGGAAATATTTGTTGATTATCATTTATTGGAACTTGTTGATTTTCATCTAGTTGGGCTAGTGTTGCAGGTAAATTTGATCCAGATGCATTTAATTCATTTGGTTGGCTTGAATCTATAAAAAGAAAATATATAACATATAATGATTAATTAAATAATTAAGAATATTTTTTATACTCTTTGTAAAATTTAAAGTTTTTAAATTTAAGTACGTGATTTTACCTTTGTTTTTTTAAATTAAGAAAAAAAAATTAGATTTACCCTTTAACCTTTTATTTTTTTTTATATATGTATGTATATATTCAAGTAAGCGCCATATAATTTTAACGGCATACAATAAATTTCTTTCCTAAGACTAAATATAGATAAAAATCGAATTATTCTAATACACACCTTTATTTAAAAAAAAAAAAAATAACATGAAATGTAAAAGGGAAAATGAAAAAGAAAACAAAAAGATACTACGCGCCAAAGTTTGTTTTACACCACGTTTTTTTTTAGTTTTATTCGTTTTAAATGACAACCGTTGTTTGATGTTTTTTTTTTATTAAGTTATATGCAAACCAGATAAAATGTAATGCAATTATAAGGAAACAGTGAAAAAAAAAAACAGTTATTCTTGTCGATTATTAGATTCCCAAACGACTTATATGCAATCTTGCATTAGAATAAATTACAGGTTTTTTGATATGTTAAAAACGTAATAGTAATAGACACATTCTAATCATTTTACAAATTCTACTCCAATAAATCAGGATCAGGATATGTAATCAGCATCAACTATAAATTAATATTAACTGTAAAATAGCTGTTAAAAAATATTTTTAAAAAAATGACTCAAAATAATACGGTTAACTAGTTTTCAACCAAATATTTTCAGACTAACAATAAAATAAAAATTTATTATTAAAAATTGGTAATAAAAAATTGTAGTAATTGACAAAAAAAGGACTAACATTAAGTAAATAAATAAAAACATTGAAACTTAATTAAAATTAAGAAAATTAATTAATTCAAAAAAATAGAAAAACAAAAAAAAAAAAAATAGAATAAATAAAATAATAATTACTTATATTTGAAAGGAAATCTAAAACAACACATTGTTAATAATGAAACAGGAAACAATAAATAATAAAAACATTTTTGTATAGATTTATTTTATTTTTGAAGGACATTATAAAATAATATTTTTATATAACCATGATATGACAAAAATTTATGATTAGTTGGGTATGTTGCAAAAAAAAAAAATTGTGAACTGAAACAAAAAGAAAAATAATCAACAAATACAATAATTACCTTTCCATTTTCTAAATCCTTGAAAATTCCATAACATTAAAAACTTTTTATTTAGAAAATTTCAATTTTTTTTGTTTTTTGTATGTTTTTTTATTTAATTTAATTTAATATAATTTTTTTTTTTTTTTGCTAGTGTTTATTTAAATTTTCTTTTGTATTTAATTAAAAATTTTTCTAACCTAATTTTTTTTTAAAGCAAAAAAAATTTTTTTTTTAAATACACTAAAAATAATAAAAAGAAAAAAATTTTTTTTTTTTTTAAATTAATTTTCATTAAAAATACATATGATATTATCAGTATATGAAGTGGGGGATCACTGAACTATATAATGAAAATCTCAAAAAAAAAAAAAAATAATAATAATCTAATAATAAAGTAAAAATATTTCGGAAGCCGGTCTTTTTTTTTGTTTTCAACTGTACACATACATAATTCTTTCTATAAATATTTTAAAATTTTATTTGCATAACAATAAAATCAATTTCAATATTTTTTTTTTTTCCTTATTTATTTATTTTTTAAATTTAATAAAATAATATTAATTTTAAAATCACTTTTTTTATATAAATAAAATAACAAAATAAAAAAACAAATTGATAAAGAACTTGAATTTTTCAATAAGATAAAAACAAAAAAAAAAAAAAACTATTATAACCTTGAATCATTTCACTTCTAACCAATTAGCATTAATTATTATATGAAATAATTTTTTTTTTTTTTTCTTTTTTATATTCGCGGTTTTCTTCGCGTAAATTTTTTGTTTTTTTTTTTTTGTTTTTATATTGTACCTTTTCTTGTATGTTTTGATATTTTTAAATAAAAGGTAATTTATCAAAAAAATAAAATAAAATAAAATAAAAAATTGAAACTTTTTTTTCTTTTTTTTGCTTGTATATACTTTTTTCAATATACATAATATGTTTTAGTACAATTTTTTGAAAGTTATAGTCAAATTCCGAATATTTTATCAATTTTTGAAAAATTAATTAGAATTATTAGAAAAAATTAATTTAGATCATTTTGTTAAATAAACAGAATTATGAGTTAGGATAACTAATCCACCTAATTTTTACAATATTAAATATGATTATGACTTATGCTTGTAGTCCGTCGAGATGAAAAATTAATGAAATTTCTTTCGACAGAATTATTCATTCGAAAGCAAGCACTAAGCAGTTAAAGAAGGAAGTGTTATTTATTGCAAAATAAATTTTTTAAAAGAAAAATAGTAAAAATAATTTTTGTTTTAATAAGTTTTTTTTTTAAGTTATTATTTTTTTTAAAAATTGATGTATCGTCACCTATATTTCATAGAAGATGACTTTTGGTGTAAAGGTCATTTTAAGGTCAAATTGATTATTTTGAAATTTTCTAAACATTTTCTAGTATTTTACTTAATGTTCAACGTAAAAAATAATATGCTGAGTAATTCTTCATTTTCCAATTATTTATTAAAGATCATCAATTTATAAAAATTATTTTAAACGTAGATATTTTACTTTTGAATGTTTTCTTCTTTATACTGAACAAACACAAAAAAAAATTTCTACCGCAAAATACTAGATACAAAAAATATTTTACAAAATATATGAAAAAGTATTGCAGCCGAATGTACTTCAGCATACCAATTTTTCGCATTAAATGCGAAACGGAAATTTTTATTCGAACGATTTTTTCACCGGACCAAAAAATCCAAATTATACCCAAAAAAAAAAAACAAAATTTACTATTCTCAATCACAATCAGTTTAAAATAATTAAAAATAATTATGTGTAAATATAAAATCGTATATTAAATATTTTTATAGGATTGTGATGACAATTACAATGTATATTTAAGTCACGCAATTAAATTTTCGGTTGTTGTTTTTTTTGTAAATTTTTAAATATTGTACTTAAAAAATTAATATAAGTAATATATAAATATATATATTTTTTCTTTTATCGATGACTTTTAACTTTATATCAGGACTTAAAATAGATATTTGATTTTTTTTTTAATCAAAAATCATCTTGTATAATTATGTGACAGTTATTGATATCTTTTGAAAGGTATAAAATGGGAAATTCACTTAAAAAATAAAACAAGCACGACTTTTTTTTATCGTAACTTGTAATTTAGATTAAAATTTAAAAACAATAAATAAGTTTAAGAAAATTTTTGTTTTGGAATTTTTTGGCCGTTATTTTATTCTGTGTAAAATTATCATCTTTTTTAGCGTAACTCGATTGATTACAGATTCCCCTTATTTAATAATTTTTGTAATTCGTACTATTTGAGCATATAACTTCGATTACTGAACTTAACATTTTATGCAACAAAAAAAAAATTACCCAAAAAGAAAAAAAATTTAATTCATAAAACACACTAACACAAAATAATGTGTGCGAAAAACAAAAAAAAAAACAAAAAAAACAAAAATTTTGAAAAACCAAAAATAAAAACAAGAAAAAAATTTTTTTTTTAAATGGCTTTTTGATTTTTCTTTTTTTTTTTTCAAAAATAAACTTTTCTTTGACATTTGTAAATTGCCCATTCTCCTTTTCATTTGATTTGATAAAATATGAATAATTATAATATTTAAAAATAACAAAAACAACAAGAAAAATTATGAATTGTATTTTTAAAAATTTTAATTATTTATAGTTATTTTATTACTTATTAGTATATTAAATAACTATATAATAACAATAAATATTATTTTTTTTATTTAATAATATATTTTTTCTAGAAAACAAAACATTATATTTATAATATATCGATATATAAAGAAAAATTTTTTGTTTTTTTTTTTTTATTTATTTAGCGAAACTTTTTTTTCAACAAAATTTAGAATTACAATAAATGTTTTTTTTTAGAAGAGAAAATGATTAATTTTTGTTTTTTTTTTTTTTTTCGTTTTCCGCTCGAAAAGCGTTTTACCAAAATAATAATTAGAAAAAGAAAGGAAACAATTGTATGAAAATGTTTAAAGGAAAATGAAAAAAAAAAAAAAAATTTAAAATAACTAAATATAAAGCTTTCCATATATTTTATATAGTATTGTTTTTTTTTTTTTTTTTTTAATAATAATATTCTCCTAAGATTGTTGAAACAATATTTTTTTTTTTATACACCACCCTGTTTTTTGTTTTATTATGTTGAAAATTAAATTAAAAAAAAAAAAAATTACAAAAAAAAAGAAAAATAAATAAAAATATAAAAATAATTCTTATTATAAGAATTATTTAATTCATTTATTTTTTGTTTATGTTCAATATTAAATTGTTTTTAGTTCATTCATCATTAATCAAATATAGGGTATAATAATATTATTTTAATTTCATTTAATACTGTGCACAAAATATATCAAAAATATTATTATAGTTATAATTAGTTATAATTATATATACATATTTATATAATACATAACTATTATTTTTCCTATCAAGCCTATTGTAATTTTCTAAATTATATTGGATCACTTTTAAAAAATGTTCATCAATATTATTGCTGGCGCCTTTATTTATGCAAAATATTAAAAACATTTTTACAATTAATTACATAAGAATGCTTTTTATGAGCCTTGATGGCTGAGTGGGGAAGTGTTAAAAATATAGTTAATTAAATGAAGCTAGGCGATAGTTTAAGAATATTATGTATTATTCTATGTGATATGTAATATTTATATAAATAAATAAATAAAAAAATTTAATATATTATAAATAAATAAATAAATAAAACGATATTCGATTAATCGATCCATACATTTGAGATTCTTGTTTAGCAACTAATTTTTGTAATATTAGTATTTTAAATAAATAAATAAATAATTTTTTTTATTTTTTATAAACAACTTAATAAGTTATAATTTGAGAAAAATTCAAATCGAATGTTTCTCAACGAATAAGGAAGTAAATATTTTGCTATTAAAGCCTACATATTTTATTATATTATTTTTTTTTAAACTTTTTTTATTTAAAAAAGAGAAAAAAAACTAAAAACAAAACTATTATAAACTTTAATTTAATATTATAACACATAGTTTTTTTCTTTTCATTTTATATCACATTATGTCTTAACCTTTAAAAATAATTTCCACAATTCAGTTCCTATATTTTAATTGTACGGTACTAACTTAATAATACTAAGCGCGATTTTAAGAAAATTCTATATATTATGTATATTTTAAAAAATATTAGGCAAATTTGCACTTTTAAATGTCAACATTTTAAAAAACAATAACAATTTATATGTATCACTATTTGATTTGTACTAATATTATTTGTATACTTATATCTTCAAATATAACAAATAAAATTTTAAACTTGCTAATTTAAGGAAAAATAAATAAATAAAACAAAATTGAGTAATTCAAAAATATATGTATATAAACGATGAGAAAGCGAAAACTTAACACAAAAGAAAAATAAAAAATATATAAATGTATGTAATATATAATTCAAAAATAAAAATAAAAAATTGAAAATAGAAAAATGGGAAAAGCTTTACTTTTTAGTCACCCTTTTCTGCAATTAAACAATCAAACGATCAACCAACATATTAAGTTTTCCTTATCATGTGTTGTATTTTTTTTTTTTTTGTTGTGAGAGTGGTAACCACTGAATTTATAATTGAAGTTGTTACAACTAAGTGTTATTTTTTTTTGTTGTTGTGTAAAATTAACATTAATATTAGTCAGTGATAATGGGATAACACGTGTGAAAAAAAAAATTATGCTGTACTTTATGAACACTATCTAATATAAGCAAATAAGATGCAGTGAAAAAAGATGTGAATGAAATAGAATATTTAGAGATTGGATTAATGATCATATACACACGCGTCAAAGAAACGGTTTTGGTCAAAGAATGGAAAATTAAAAAATCGGGAAGAATTTTTAGAGATTTTGGGAAATATGATATACTTATCTTATACAATCAAGTACTAGAAAATGCAGATTATGGAAAGACCTAAAACTATGGAAAAAACTTTGTAGTATGAATTTCAAAAAAAAAAAAATCTGTAAAATAGGTAAAGATAAAGATAATGATTATAATGATAATGATTTTTGCATAATACGTCTATAATATACGTCTATAATTTATCGTAAAAAATTTTAATTTCTTCACGAAAAAATTTCTAAACAAACAAATTTTAGCATAAAATATTTTTGAAACTGAGAGCTGAAATCTTAAGATAAAATTCTAACAAAATATTCCAAGAAATAAAATATCTGATCTTAAAGTTTATATACTCTCCTTTCCAATTTAAAAACGAGCTTTTTTCTATAATTAAAAATTATATGCAAATTTTGATTTACACATACGATATCACAGATTATTACGATTTTTTTATTTATTATAGATTGATAGAATTATATAGATAATATTAGAAAGTTTAACCTTTCTTTTAATAATTCTACCTAAGTATATTATAATGTACAGCCAACAGCTCTACTGTTGAAAGTCCTAAAAAAATATTAAAAAAAAAAAAAAACGCGATAAAAAGAATTATAATTTTATCAATCTTTTTCCACGAAATTTTATTTTCGTTATCATATCTTTCAATCAATTTGTTGTATGTATTTCAAGATAACAAGAACAAAAATCAATATTAGATTTTGCAATTAGAATTACATTCCGTTTTAGATACGAATTTAAAGCAAATTGATATGGTTTATTAAAATGTACAATTTAAAATTAACATAAATTATAATTATTTTTCTCACTTGTTTATATTATAATTTTATTTAAATTAAAATTAAAGAATATTTAATGAATTTTAATTATAAATTAATATATTATATGCAATTAGAATTAAAAGGTGTCGAATTTCTTGATGTCGCAATTTTAAAATTTACCCCTATCCCATTAATTAAATTCTTAGTTCTTTATTAATTTAAAAGAATAATAATTTAATATTTGTTTTAAGTACCTTCTATCTAGTAAACTTTCAACAATTCTTGCTTTCTATTATTAAATTATAGTTAATTGTATTTCTTAATTATTACTTTGCTTGTTAAAATCAAAACTAAAACTAAAAATATTTAAATGTATATACTAAAAAAAATTTTTTAAATTTATTTTTATCTCTATCTCTAGTTATCTTATTTTTATTTTCAAACTTTACTTTCTATACGAAACGTAAAATACAATCAGGTAGAACTATGTACATATTTTGAAAAGGTTTTTTTATTTGTTTTTTATTATTCTTCATAGAATGGACCTCGAATCTTTTATTTTTTTATAAATACATACATACTTTTAATTTAACTTACTTAATTCTTATTATCAGATAAACTTTTGATTATTAATATCGATTTATTTAGTTATTACATAATATATTCATTAAAAGAAATCAAAGTTTAAAAGTATATACATAATGTATGACGTTATTTTTATTTGATAATGGAAAATTCGGATTATCAGGATAATACCTGATAATACAAATATTTGACAAAACATTTTTAGAATAGGCTTAGGATAGACTTACGCTTAGAATATACTTACGACTTAGAATAGGATAAGTTTACGACTTAAGCTTAGAATAGGATAGGTTTAGAATATACTTAGAATAAAGTTAAAATATAAAAAAAAAAAATGTATTGAAAAAGTTTGAGTTTGAAAAAAAAAACAATGCAAATCGTTTGTAATTTTCAATAAGCTTGTCAGAGTTGTTAATCGTTAATAATTTTTTTTTTGAGATTTCTGATACGTAATATTTACTTAAATCTTAAACATTAATGATATATGCGTTTGCCTCGTCAAATATATTTTATGCTGTTTTGTACAAATTAAAATGATTTACCAAAAAAATATGCCTATACCGCTCTATAACATATGAAGGTGCATATATAAATTTCATTACGTTTTAATTTAAACGAATTTTATGAAGTATTTTGGGTAAAATAATTAATAATAATAAAAATATATTTTATAATAACACCTTAAAAATACATTTTATAAGAACACCAAATTTTTTAAGTGCAGGTTAACTGTTAACTATATTTCAATATATTTTGAAAAACTTACAAATTTTTTAGCTGTTTCATAAGAAACGAAAAAAAAAAAATCAATTTAAAGTATTATTTACCATTTATTAACTACATAGTTTAAAAATATTCAATGAATTTTTTTTTTTTTTAAATTAGATATCTATAATATTGAACAAAATTTTTAATCAATGTTTTACAATATATATAATAATATTTTTATTTTATATTAAAAAAAATTTAATAATTAGAACACTAAGGAAAATAGACTAAAAAAAAAATTTGAGTAAAAAAACAAATTAATTAGCTCACCAAAATTATTCGAAACTTTACAAGATAAATAATAGAATAGCTTTAATTATAAATGAATACATTTATGACGAACTTTAAGGAGTTATATTTAAAAAATCGATTGATTTAAACAACAAAAAAAGTAGAATATTACATCACAATCTGCCAGGTGTTTCAAATACATGTCTATAAATAGTTTAAAAACAAAACAAACTTTGTATATAAAACATGAAAATTTTTATTTTTACCCGGTGAAAGTATTCAATTTATATAAGTTTTTTTTTCATTTCTTTTCAAAATATTTAAATAGGCGAGTAAAAAATTGAAGGCGTAATATAATCAGAATTATGTATATTAAACGATAGTCTCTATACCATATGAAAGAAATTCGTACAACAGCATATTGATTATATCTAAAAAACAAAAATTGAACAAATTTTTTTATAATTCTTATACATAATATTAAACAATTCCTTTCAATTTTATTTTAACTAAGAATTAATTAAAACAAAATTTTATTTTAAAATTCATTGTTTATTTGTTTGGATAAAAGTATAAATTTATTTTGAATTTTTTAGAAATATTCTTAAGGTTGATTGAACTTACCCGTTTGAGTTTCATCGTCAGTTACTTCTTCAACATTTTCTTGAACATTTTCCATAATGGAAATTTTTGTAAATTTAATTAATTTCCAATCACTTAATCATTTAAATTTTATTTATTTTGTTTTTAGATTAGAAAAACATCATTACAAAAATACGAAATTTTTTATTTTATTTTCTTTTCAGTTATCATTAAAAAATTTTACAATATTTTTTTTCTTTCAATTGTCAAAATCAATCAGCTGTTAAATTTCCCCTTAAAATTTTGTTCTAAAATGAATTGATTTTTTATTACATTTACATGAGTTTCACAGTTTTCATTTAGTTAGAATTGAATAGAACTAAATACACAATTTGTGGAAAATCAAAAATATTTATAAATTAATAATAAATTTAATAAAAAAAAGTAAAACTTGATTAAACTACGGTTTCTTTTTTTTTTTTTTTCCTTGCCATCCAATGCGGAGTATAGGACAATAGGGTATTCCACTAAGTAATTTATTATTCATATTTAACTAAGCTTCAGTTTCATGAATAATTAATTTCACTAAGCCGTTGATTATCCGGCTGTAGCTATTGTACTAGACTTAGACGTTTCTATTATTTCTATTATCTATTATCTTTTACAAGAATTCATTTCACAGCCATCTATTATCTTTTACAAGAATTATGGTTTATTATTATTTTATTATATATAGCTATTACAATATGATATTTTATTATAATTTATATGACATATATACTTATTTTTAATTTAATTATATTCTACTAATTATATATTATAAGAAAAATCTATATTATTTTTTATTAATCTATATGATCCAGCCGGGGTTTGAACCCAAGACCTATTGTATGAAAGGCCGGTGTCTTAACAACTACACCATTGGCTGGATTTCTTTTTTTAACAATTTCTATAAAATATTTCATAAAAAATAACTTAACGAAATAAAAAATTCAATACATACTTAATAAAAAGTTATAAAAATATAATTTCACGAAATTTTCATTTAGCGCTTTAATTTTCTTAAAGAAATTTAAACAAAAAGAAAAAGTAGAATATTAAAATTATTTTGACTTTTCTAATTTTTTATGAGCAATTTCGTGAATCATCGCAACTTTAGAAGAAGATATCAAATTTTTTATTAACGAAGCTCTTAAAAATAATATTCTTTATTAATAACAGTCTTATACCTATAACATAGTTTCTCTATATTTTTATACAATATAGTTTCTCACTCATAAACAAAAAAATTCTTTGTTTAATTTAAAAATTTTGGTTATTTTTTTGACACTTCAAAATTTATGTCATATATCCAGTGTGAAATATTTGTATGATACATATATTTTTTGCAGATAATGTATTAAAAATATCCACGGTATTTTTATAGCAAAATATATTCAGAGAACATCTTTATATTGTTGTTATTTATTTTTACGTTATTTTCTTGGATTTTTTCGAAGGTTTCATGAATATTTATAAATATTTTTTTTAGTTTTATCTCTTTCACACATATATAATTTTTGTATTTTTTCCCTATGCTCTGACATTTTTGTGGATATATCGGTCTAATGAAAATCAGCCTTTACATTAATTCTTTATTTTTTTTAGCTTTAAGCAGCTGATTAACAAATTTTCATTTTATAAACTTTTTAAGCAAGAATTTAATTAAAAATTAATTTTTATAAGAATACCTATCCCCAATTAAATAATAAACCAATTAATTTTTCTTTTGCCTTTAAAAACAATAATCAAATATTTTTCCAGTTTTCAAAATGCAAAAATAAATTTGAGCTTAATTAAATTTTAACTTTTTTGTACTAAAATCTAAGATATACATGTAAACACAGCTTGTATAGATTAAAAATGTGAATCATATGATCCAAATTGAAATCCATATGATAACCGGTTGTTGTCAAGACAACAAAATGATTTTTGAAGTTTAATCTTTTGGCATTTGATATTTATAATAGTCTGTAATAGCAATAGTTTAAGTTATTTACAATTTTTTCGTAATCAATATTACTAAAATATTTAAAATTTCTTGTTTATTAATTATTATTAAAATTTTAAAATGGAAATTCAGGTGCATCCTTTAACAAATGATCCGACATCAGCTTGGAAAGAAATTTCACGTTCTCAAAGAGTAATTAAAGGTAATATTTCGAATTAGTAATATTTGTTACTAAAAGTGCGTATGTAGTTAGCTAGCCACTTCTTTGATTTTATCTATTAATAATTTTAAACTAATTAAGTAATTACATTAAAAAAATAAAAGATTTATTTAAAAAACAATCTAGCTTTTTGGTTGAATTTTTAGTTTTAATTTAACTTAAAATATTTTTATTGTTATAAAGAAAGATTAATCATTGGGTTTATTTTAATTAATCATTCTATCAAAACAGCATGTGGTTTTTTTTCCGCAAAATAATCATTAAACTGGTTAACCTTGTAATACATAGTTATATTATGATTAAAATATTACAAATAATATATTATGAACGGATTTATCATATAAGAATTGATACAATATGTTTTTTTATTTCTAGTTACAATGAAACCGCCTTCAACAACCTGTCCATATAATAAACTAAGAATTGTATGTATGTCAGATACACATTCTCTTACAACACATCTTAAAGTAATTTTGTATTAAAATATTATGTATGTAATATGTATAGTAGTAATTTGTATTTTCCTAAAAATATTTCAGTTTGATATACCAGATGGTGATATATTTATACATGCCGGTGATTTTACAAAATGTGGTAAATTGGAAGAAGTTATTGAATTTAATGAATGGATAGGTCGTTTACCCCATAAGTAAGTTTTATATTATAATATTAAAGAAATGAATTTTTATAAATAAAATAAATATTCTATTTTTAAACAGGCATAAATTAGTAATTGCTGGTAATCATGAGCTTAGCTTTGATAAAACATTTACACATCCATTTCAAAATAAACATTCATCAGAACGGTAAGTTTTATTTCTTAATTTGATTAATGATTTTAAAATGGAAATGTATTTATTTATAGAACTAAAGGTGCTGGTCTATCAATACTTGATGAAATACCGACATTGGGTAACGAAAAAAGAAATTTAGAAGAAGCGGTACAAACCCAAAATATCAGAGAACAATTAACAAATTGTCGTTATATTGAAGATGAAATGATTGAATTATATGGTATTAAAATTTATGGTTCACCGTGGCAACCAGAATTCTGTAAATGGGCATTTAATGTACCACGAGGCAGAGCATGTCTTGATATATGGAATAAAATTCCAGCTGGTATTGATTTATTAATAACACATACGCCACCGGTTGGGCATGGTGATTTATGCTGTTCTGGTGTAAGAGCTGGTTGTGTCGAATTACTTTCAACAGTTCAACAAAGAGTATATAATTTTTAATAAAAAAATATTTTTTTTTTAATTATGTATAATAATTTTAGGTAAAACCAAAATATCATGTTTTTGGACATATTCATGAAGGTTATGGTATAACATCTGATGGCAGAATTATATTTGTAAATGCATCAACATGCGATATTAATTATTTACCAAATAATCCACCAATTGTATTTGATTTAGCTTTGCCCAAAGGATTTGAGAAAAAATAATTTTTAAACAACGAAAATATAATTTAATATAAAACCAAATTAAAAAATTTATTTTAAGTACAATTTCGGAACAATTTGAAGGGTTGCTTAGATTATTGTTTATACCAAAAAACTTTTACGCGCTTATTAGTTTATTAGGTAATTTTAAATATATTACGGTCACAATTGTGTTTAATTATATTATTTAAAATACATTTAATATATTTTTTAATTGGTTTTAAGTTATTAAGTTTTATAATAATATTATAAAAATTAATTTAATTGATTTTAACGTTTAATGGAAACATAAAAGTAAGTTTTTCATGGGTTTTAAAATTTAAAAGTATAAATTTTTTTTTTTATTGCTCTCGTACGGATATTAATAAACCAAAAAAAAAAAACGCTTTTAAGAATTTAAGTATTATAAATTATGACAATAGTTAATTTCAATTAGTTTTTAAATATTTTTAAACTAAGATGAAAATAGATTGCAATTAATAGCATAATTTCTTTACATAGAGCACAAAAACATTTCAATAGTTAAATATTTAAAATTAAAAGAAATTAAAAATCATATTAAAACAAAAATTTACATTTTAAAAATAATCTGAATTAATATAATATAAAAAATAAATGTATTTAAAAATTAAAAGTAAATACATATTAAATTGTAATTCTAGTCTAGATATTCAATTGATTCTTGAACAATTGAATTTATTAATTTGTAAAATTTAAATTACAAGAAAATTGTATATTATTGATTGAAATATAAATAAAACACTTTTTTATAGAACATAATTTATTTATTTTTTTTTTTGAAGAATAATTCATCATGATTTATTACATTTAGTTACTAAAACAATTTTTTTGGTTACGTATACAAAAGCATGATCTTAGTACAAAATAAAGAAAAAGTCTTTAAAAAGACCACAGAACTTCAAAATTGAATAAAATACTTACCAATAGAGTTTTTGATAGAAATATCACGAGTAAAAAGTCGATATAGATGAGATAAAAACTCATAGTAATGATAATTCTGAAGACTTATCAGATATGTGAAAGGGAACCTTGTACTCTTAATCATTTAAAGAGTATAAAAGAAAAACAAAAAAGAAAATTTGACATATCAGTTTTTAATATTAAAGTAATTAATGCATTTATTTCATTATTTCTTTCTATTTATTATTTCTTTTTTAATTACATTTAATTATAATTTAATTTACATAGTTAATATTTGTAACAATATTTTAATAAAAAACATGAAAACTTAAGACTATAATTTTTCAGATTCCTACTTTTTTTTTTCATAATTTTTTAAATTTTCGTATTTTAATATTTTTTAATATAATATAAGAAAATTTTATTAAATTGAGCATTTTAAGATTTTTTTTTTGTTATTATTATTTAATAGCCAGTATATTTTGTTATTAGCCAGTAATTATTAACCAGTATTATTTTTATATTTTGTTATTAGTCAGTAATTTTACAATTAAAACATTTTTTTTAATAACATTAGTTTATTTTAGTTATACATCAATCAAGTTCCTAAACTAAAAATATTTTAAAAAATCTTTTTTATATACATACATAATTTATTTTATTACAATAATACAATCATTATTTTTATAAATCACATTGAAGTTTACTGGGAAATAAACCTACCATACAAACCTGGCCTACATTAGATCTCAAACAGTCGACTAAACTCTTACTCCTAAATAACCGCAATATCGGTAATGTAATCGAGGGTTTTAACTAGTCATTGTCCGATCGGCAGACATGCCAGAAGACTGGGACTTCCCTCAAATGATTATTGCAGAAGCTGCAAAGATAAAGAGGAAGAGGAATGAATCTTTCACCTGCTGTATGAATGCCCGGCTCTTGCTCTAAAAAGAAGAAAGTTTCTGGAAACATTTTCCTTAAACAATCTTTTCGATCTGTCGGAGGTGGACTTAACAAATTTACATCGCTTTGTAAGAAGCTCCCAATGGTTTAATTAGGAGAAACATTGAACCGGGGCATCACAACAAGCCTAAACTGACCTAAGTGTGCATCTGCAGCCCCTACCTACCACCTACCTACCTTACTGGAAAATAAGAAACAACAACAACATTACAACTTCAGTTCATTTGCATTTAAATATATTTTTACCAAAATTGGTAAAAAATTAATATTAATACCTTTTAAATTTAATATTTAAAACTTTACAACTTTCTTAAAGTTTCTAAATGTATTTTTCTAAAACTGTTTTAAAATTAAAAACCTGACATTAAGTTAATACATTTTTCAATATTCACACGAAACATTTTCCTTAGAACTATTTATTTAAAATTACTATTTCAAAATACAGCTTCTCTTTTAACGTAAAAAATTTCAAATACTGAGCCATAGATATGAAGATATGAAATAAATTAAAAAAAAAAAAGAATTGCTAATCTTAATTGATACAATATTTGTTTTGAATTATTTTTTTTGTTTTGTTTTAATTAATTCATTTTATTAGTTATCTAATTTTAATTTCAAAAATTAATTAATTAAATTAATTAAAATTTTAATACAAATTACATAAATTAAAATTCTTATTAAATTTATATTTTAATATTAAACTTTTAAAGAAGTTTTAAAATATTAAATTTAATATAATAATATAATACCAAAATAATTTTATTAATTAACTAACTAAAAAAATATTTACATACAATATACATATATGTATATATATATTATTTATCAATCATTTTTTAATGATTTTTTTATTCTATTCCAAAAAATTTCTTTTAGTTCGGCATCTTTTTTTGTAATTCCAGTTAATTTTGGCCATTTAATATACGTTCGTAAATCCATTAAATGCTGTAATGTTCTTGGTCTTATATAATACGGTATCTCTTCTAAAAATATTAATACTAGTTGATTTCTTTTATTATCAAATAATCTAAAAATAAAATAAAAGAATATTTATTAAATTAAAATTGAATAATATAAAGACCATTTATATACATTTCTAGTTTTTATGACGTAAAATATTTCGCACAGTTTTTTAATTGCAAAAAAAAAAAAAAGAAACAGGCACAACTGATTGAAAAAAGTTTACTGATTAACATATTTGAATTTATAAAAAATTTCCCAGCTAAGATTAAAGTTGTATTTTAAATATTATTTGTTTAAGTTGGGTACTTTCTACTAAACATGCTTAGTGAATTTTGCGTCTATAGAGAAAATTTGAAATTAAAGTTTAGATCTTTCGAAGTTTAATTATTTCTTAATGAGAAAAGTGAATTACCACGTGCGTATTTTAATCATGAAGATGAATAGAATTCTCATATTTCTGGTGATCCACAAATTTCACTGAGTTACCTCGACAAAATCCAAAACGTGTCTTACGCCTAATAGGCGACCCTGTCGTGCAAGTAACTCTTACTCTTCTTTGTATTCGTAGAAATATTGGTACTTTAGCTCTCTTTTATAGATATCTTGTAGGTAATGACACTTGTTCTATTGAAATAAAATTATTAATGCCACCTCTCAAACAATTCCAACGTAGTACAAGGAAGGTTGCAACATGCTTCCATCTAATGTGTTCCCCTCTGTCGATAATCTTTCATCCTATAATTTGCAATTTTTCAAAAGGAACCTTTTCAGGTTCGCCTCCTATTTACCTTCCAACTCTCTCTTGTTATCCTATTTCCCTCTTCTTCCTGTCCCACTTAGCAAATCCTACACCAGCAATGTATAAAAGAAATTTTCCTAGAGTTTCGCTAGCGCGTAAAAAAAAAAATAATCCAAAAAAAAATTATCTTTTTTCCAGCGACTTTTATTATAGTATAAATCAAGGCAATATTAAAAATTGAAGCAGCGACCCTGCGATCGTAATACAATTAAAATGAGCATTTTAAAAAAAATAAATTTGTATTATTATTTATTTTTGCAGTACTTTAGTAATTATTAAAAAGTTTTTCCAAAATTTATTTCAATAAAATTTTGATATATTACACCGTGTCACACATTCAATATTAATTGGCAATTTTCACTGAATGCAATTGATCATACTTTAAGTAAAAAGTTTTATCCATCATTTAAAGAGTGTACACTGATCATTGATATTATACTTTTCAATTTGCTAATTTGTTTGTCAGAATTTGTCCCGAAAAGTAAAAAAATCGATTTTTAGTTTTTTAGTTCGTTTTAATGGTAAGAATTAATTTTTGTTTTCAATTTTCGTACATAGTAAGAATAAATTGTATAAATATTAAAAAATAATTTGTTTTGTTAGATGTCAGATTTGAGATAATATACAAGGGAATTTTTAACTTTTTTCAGTTGCTCAGTAACTTGGGTTACAAAGGGTTACCAATAGTTGTTCGTGAGGGGTAATTCATAATCACATTATCGTATCTTGTTGTTCAATTAAAGGTTTACAAGTTGCCGATAAGCATAATATAACTTTTCATCTTTTCTTAAGAAATTTCTATAGGAATCAGAAACGTTTGACAACAATATGCCGTGTTGCTAAATAAAAATTAGCAACACGGCACATAACTCCCATCTATCTATTAGGAACACACATAAATCCTATCTATCTATACAATATATATATTAAATAATCAAATCAAAATATTGAAAGAATCAAAATATTGAAAAAAAAATATTGTCAATAATTTATTGAATATATTAAATTGTCATCGTTTTTTATATCTGACAATTGTTTAATCCAAGCATCAGTTAAGTTGTTCATTTAGTGAACTATATTACTACAAAAAACTAAAACGTCATCAATCATCATTTACAAGAGTTAGTAAGTTAGTAAATAATGTTAGTTATTAGAATTTTAATAATTATTATTACTACTACTTCTGGTGCTACTACTATGAACTACAATACTACATCATCTACGTTTTTTTTATTTTTTTTTTTGTTAGAGATTATATACGTAAAGCAAACGTAATTCGCAATTTTGATCTGTGTTCCAATTCCAACATATCAAGAGTAAATCAAAATGAGTTATATAGTTCAAATTATTTAGTTCTCGGATTAGACCAAGACCAATAAATAAATAAAAACACCAAGATTATTGATTGAGCCGAATTAATATATAATGGGTTAGTTTTGTAAAAATTAATGTAGGAATGTTAATTGATTGAGTAACTAATCTAATTTTAAAAATTTTCTACATCAAAATACTATACGAGGATCATGCCTTCCGCTCGTAATCTAATGCTAAACAGACTACGATACACGCTATTCATGCTTTGACCACCACTGATGTTTAAGTGAGTGTAAAGTCTGGCTTTTAGTTTATTAACATTTGTATCAAAAAGCTCAGATAGTGAATAAGTCTTTCTTATAGCATTCTTGATATAGGTTCAGAACTTCCGAAATCTGTTGAATAGTGTGAAAAGTGTTGAATAGTCGATCTCAAATTGTTCACATTTTCTCTAAATGAGGAGATATATACGCCACGAATAATTTACTAAAGAAAAAGGATATCCGTCACCAATCGACGTGATTGCAGGGAATTGAGATCTATTAGAGAAAGTCTAGCTTTATAATGAGGAAGACTTTAAGATAATGAGGAATTGGTTCGCAGTCCATGATTAATGTCGTAGTCAATCCATAGTAATAACTTTTTTCTTGACAATAATAATTCTGATGAAAACATTAAACATGTCAAAAAACCTGTATTTATTTTTTTATTTTGTATAAATTTTTCTCACCTCTTTTGTGCAAATTGCATTTCAAATTGACACCAATTACTTTGTAAAAAATTATTAGATACAACCAATAATAAACTGCGTGATTTATCCATATGTTGTATAATATTTTCCCATATCGTTAATCCAACCTATGTATATAAAAACATAAAAATTAAATAAAATAAAATTAAATAAAATTTATTAGAATTATATTATAAGAAGAAATAAATTATACAAAAAAAAAAAAGAATAAAATTTACTTTAAATTCACGTTCATGTAAACATATATTTAATTCTTTATCAGTATCCATATTTGGTATTAATTCTTCTAATATCCATTCTCTATCATGATCTGAATAACTAACAAATACATCATATTTATAATTTTCATTAATTATTTCAGATGAATTCGATTCAATAAATTCTTTTCCAGTTATATAACCAAAATATTTTTTTATTTTATATAAAATTTTTTTTATTTTATTTTTTTTAAAATATATTGTTGTAAATATTAATGATACAACAACAAATACAACAAAACCACATATTATAATTTTTATTGTTTCATTTAATTCTTCTTCAATAATATTTTTTTTTTTACAATATTTAACTTCATTCCATTTATAATAAGAACTACCCAAATAACACCAATAATCTTCTTCATTATAATCTAATAATTGAAGATTATATAAATGTGGATGTTCATGTTCATCTTCATTAAAATATTCAATATTTGTTGAATTTTTTATATCTTCTTGACTTTGTAAATAACCTTCATAATATTTTTCAATTATTACTTCTTTCATCATTTCTTCAAAATATTCAGAATGTTCTTGATTATTTAAATATGTTATGAAATTATTATTATTTTCATTTTCTTGAGTATTTTCACCATTTTCTTGTGCATGTTCAATTAATGTTCTTAAATAACATTTACATACAAAATTATTTTTACCTTAAAAAAATAATAATGATAAACATATAAATAAAGTTTAATAAATTATTAAATTTAAGAATAGATATTATGTACATACATACATACATATATTAATATAAATTATAAATAAGATGCATTATTAGAGAACTGTCTACGGGTTTATATTTATATAATATAAAAATAATAAGTAAGCAAAAAACTTTAATCTAAAAAAATAACCCTATATCTAAATATTTAGCACCTAATTTGCATATAAATGTTACATGTAATATCTCTGGTAATATTTAAGAAATTTATTTTATTGAAAGGAAGCGGTCCTACTCTGTAACCCCTTATAGTTAAAAGTCTACTATATATAAAAATTTCTATAAATATTCTGTCCTATATACTATAGTTATATTCTAAAATATAAACTGAAATCTGTAACATTTCCAGATTAAAGCAATTTAATGCGATGGTTTCATATTCGATAAGGAAAAGATTTTATAGGTGGTTACAAAATCAGGGTATTCGTCTTTTCCAGAATATTTATATAAATCTGTATGCGCGAGATTGTAAATTAGAAGAAATTTTTCAAAGTTAAATTCAAAATCAGAGATATATGCTTTTTATACAAAATTTTTTAAATATATGCGGATATGTGAGATTCTAAATTAGGTGAGATTTTATAGGTATTGTTATACAAAATCAGAGTTTTAATAATATATTAAGCAGGGGTTTTGGGGACGGCAGCATCAAAGGATGGGCCAAATGTAGGAAAATTGCCAAAATGGTCAAAAGGGATGGTCCAAATGTAGGTAATGTAGGAAAATAGGTATTCACGAATACAAATAGTAAAATTTTCAAATATTTGCGTATACGAATTGTTTAGTAGAACTAAAAAATTTCTCGATTCTAACTTTTTTCGTTCTAAACTAATATTCTTTTTACTATGCCTTCTATATATTCTATAATAACTTAATTTAAATACTACACGTCTAAAAATCAGTTATAAATCAATAACTTTTGACAACGAAATATAGCAAAAACATCACTAAAGATCAATTTCTCATAAAAATAAGAGGAATTAAATATTATTTTCATCTGAAGCAATGATAAAGTTTCAGATGAAAATAATATGAATCAAAGCCAGCATGAAAAATATTTAAAACTTATATAAAATAATTATATAAAAATGAAAAGAGGATTGATCTAAAATGTAATCCATATGTTTGGTGGAACAATAATACAAAATATAAAATTTTAATACCGTTATCTAAAAAATAGTATTTGTCTTCTCCACGCCACCAACTTCGGTTCCAATTGAACAATTTTTTAGTAGAGCTAGTTTTAATATACGAAGAAAAATTCTATATTATATTAAAATAATTTTTTTTTTAATTAAAAAAAAAATAAAATTGATTTTAAATTTAAATAATTTAAGAATAAAACTTTACTAGTGGGTAAGAGCGTATAAAAATACACTGTAAACACCGAGGGGGATGTGGGTTCAAATGCTACACACGCCGTAAGAATAACTCCTCCCTTACGAAATTTACAGTCACGCCTGAAAAGAAAAGGCTGTGTAATTTCCAATGGGAGGGAGGAGGGGAATAAAAATAAAAAGAAAAAAAAAATTTTTTTATTGAAACATAATTCTCCTGTTTTAATTATAAAAGTAAATAATATTTTTTTCTTTGATAAATCAAAATTTCTTTTAAAAATCAAATACGAATTACGAATATGTACGATATGTAATACTCGAATATTCGCGAATACGAATGAAAATATTCGATTCGGAACATCCCTATAGGACGACTAACTATTTAAAGTGCTTACTATTAACTTTTGAATTTTGCAATTTTTTTTGTAAAATTTTTTTTCTAGAAATGGAAATTTTTATCGAATTTCGTATACCCAACACCCCAATTTAACTATAATGTATACACGTAAGAATGTTCATTTTTTCTATATTTTTATTTATTTAAATTTATTTTCTACTTTTTAATTTCTTTTAATTACAAAACAGAGTTTAATCATATTTTATGTAAAATATATTGAAACACTCTTGATAAAGAAATTGAAAATATTTTAAAATATACCTTATCGTAATCTTTATTAGTTTTCAATTAATACAAAATATTTAAAAACAACATAAAACAAAAAAAAAAAAAGAATTTATCAATCCATGTATGTACATAAGTCTATGTATATGGTAAAAATTGCGTCACAGATTACTGAAAATTTTGATAAGAATTATTTCAAGTATTTAACCAATTTAAATGGAATATTTAAAGATACTTGAAAACTTTTATTTTTATCATTATACCAGTCCAGAGACAACTAAACTATATATGTACATATATATGTACATACATTTTATTATGATGTTTAATTGTTCTTCACCTACAAAAATCTTATTCTTTACTTTGACTTGAGCTTCGACTTGAACTTGACCATTTTTTTTTTTTTTATTTATTTATTAAATTCTAATGTTATATACGTAAAAACCTTTCAATGATTTAAAAATATATTGTATTTATGAATTGATACAGAGGGCTTGTAAAAATAGATAATAGGTATGTTCTACAGATATGTTCAACATGTTCTACTGACCTTAAAAATAATAAATATAAATATTATTAAATATTTTTGTTGTTTTAGTTAATTTCAATTGCCACTTGAATTTTTCAATTATTTTGAATTATGTTAAATTAATATAAGTATATATGTATGTATATATATATACATAATACATATATATGTAATTAAAATATGTATAAGGAAATAAAAATTTAAAAATATTTTTACATATTATATATATCGGAAATATTTTGATTAAATAGAAATTTAAGTGTCAACAATATTTTAAGATATTTAAATAGATATGAGTTGTTGAGATATTTCATTTAGGGCGCTATCAACTAAACCTCCAAAATAAAAATGAACTACCCCTCTCCCATTATATTTTCTAAAATTTAACTTGGAGATTAATTTATTTATTTTTTTTGTGAGGATTAGTTAAACTCAAAACTCAAAAAATTCAAGTGTTTTCTAATCTAAAAAAAATAATAATTAGGAGGGTTTTCATAGTTTTCAAAGAAAATCAGGATTTATACCTTTTCTCCAAAATATTTATAAATATACTTATGTATATGCGATATTTTGAATTAAGAGGAATTTTAGAGTTGGATTTTGAATGAAAGCCTATAACGCTCCTTTAGTAACCAACACAACAATCTTTACCAATTATTTTTATATCTATATATACATATTTAAATATCAAAGAATTTGAAATGTTATATATGTATCTTGTTACATAAAATAACAAAGCACTTTTAAAACATTTTGTAATTAACAAATTTTGTAATGTATTTCTTTCGGGCATAAATCGTAGCATAGCGGAATTTTTGAAGGTTAGTTCAATTTTTTTGGGGGTTATTTCATTTGATTTTGGGGGTTAGTTCATTTGTTTTGTGGATTAGTTCATTTTTAGAGTTTGCAAATTAATTATAGATTGTACATAAGAAATAAACCCCAAAAATTAGTTCATTATTTTTGGCCGATAGTTCACAATTAATATTGGGGATTAGTTTATAATGAAATTAATTAAAAATAATCTAACAATAAATTGCGCAGTTTCCTGAAACTAATCACCCTATATGTTGTTGTTTCTCAGGGTAGGGGGAGTCTGGCCACCCTTACACCTAGGGGTTGCGACCCGTTTTGCTTACCTGCTCAACGATCCGCTCGCTAACTACAGCGTCTCGTCGAGCCACTCTATTCCCTTCATGAATCTCATTATGTCCCCCTGATTGAGCATTCTCACCTCGGAAAAATTTTCCCTATATACTCATCTAAATAGAAGTAGCAGTTTTATTATTTTGTTGGCGAAATATATGAGCCTTTGTTTTCCTCCTTTTTAGCACATTTCCTAAAAAAATTTTGAAAAAATGTGCTTATTAGTTTCACTCTGTCCGTCCGTTCGTACGTCCATCTGTTTACAAAACTTCTACACCGTTAAAGATAGAAAAAAAATATTTTAACCATGGGTAGGTCTCATAAAAAAAATAATTTTGTGGAACAACTTTTTCATGTAGCCCCATCCATTACGGAGCTACAGGCCCTCAAACTTTGAAAAAGTCCTATTTTTAAATGCATATATCTTATGTTCTGCTTAAGATTTTTTCAATCTGAAAACGTTATTCGACGGGTATTTTTTAACTTTGTAAATTAATATCAAAATTATACAATTTTTTTAAATTTAATAACTCCGGCACGCTTTTAGATAGAGGCTTGAAATTTTGAGGCAAGAAAGAACTTTTAGAATTAGTATAAGTTTGCTCAGAAAATTTTTTTGGACCACCCCATGTTTATGAGCTATTAGGGCTCAACAATTGAAAATTTGCTATTTTTAAACACCTGTAACTTAGACACCTGTAAACATTTTTCTTCGGCAAGACATGAAAATTAAAGGTTCAATAATATATTTTTACGTGTGTTAACAGCTTTTCTCAATTATATAGCATTCCGGACTTACGGCCCCTCAAAATTTCAAAAATGTCCTATTTTCACGTTTTTGCTTATTACATGAAATTTTCAAATTTTTGTGCAAGTCACAATGCTAAACAGTTTGTATTGAGTTTTGAAAATGTGCGCTTGGTTTGAAATAAACTGTTGGTTTACATTCTACCTTGTTTCTTTTTTGTTTTTCCGAAGTTTATGTTTCTATACAATATATGCTATTGTTATACATATAGTTATGAATATGAATGATATACATTATACAAATGTATTTATAGAGCTACGTAGTGTTAGGTATCTATAGCTATACGTATTTTTTGTTTTATTTTCTTTTTTATGTTTCTATACGGTATATTATACGGTTGCTATACATATAGTTTGAAATTTGAATGTGAATGATATAAATATGTATATATGAATGCATATAGCTACATAGTGTTAGGCATCTATAATAGTCTATGATGGCTATACGTATTTTTTGTTTTTTATGCTTCTATACAATATACCCTATTGCTGTACATATAGTTTAAATATGAATGGTATAGATATGTATTTATATATGTATATAGCTATGTAATGTAAAGTATTTATCTACATATTTTTTGTTTTGTTATGTTTCTTTTTTGTTTTTTTCTGTTGTGTAAAGAATGAATGTGAATATAATATGTAAGTGTTAGGTATATGATGTACACACATTGAAAATTGTATGAGGTTTTATAAGTTACAGACAAATTGTGTATGAAAGTACATTTTGTAAAAATAAAAGCTAAAAATTGTGTGCATTGTACCTACATATATAAAAATTTGCTATTATTAGAATGAGTATTCGTTATTATTCTAATATAAATTCGTCGCTTTCATTGAAGTAATATTATAAGTGCATTTTGTAAAAATAAATTAAGCTAAAAGTTGTGTACATTGTATATAAAAATTTGCTATTACTAGAATGAGTACCTATTCGTTATTATTTTTTGAAAATTTTTTTAAAAATTAAATTTAAGTGTAGATTTTTAAAATTTGTAAATTTTATTTAAAATATTTAAATTTGTTAAAAATTAGAAATATGATTGCTGATAACCGTAAAAATTAGAAGTGTTTGCAAATAACCGTTCAATAAGAGTACAATGATTAATCTCAATTGTACATTGTATAAATATATAAAAAGTTGTAGAAATAGGTACCATTAAAATTGTACGATTGGGAGCCCTCAACAATGACCATATTTTATTTTATGATTTATGAATTACATATGTATGTATATTATAACGATAAGCGACTTATAAAGATCTAATGTGAGTTATGTGAAGACTAAGTAGATACAAATGTATGCAGTTAAACATACATACATATATTTTTAAGAAAAAAAAAATTGTAGAAAAAAAAATCTTCGTTTTCTTAATCAAAGATTGCTTTGATTTTTTAAAAATATTATTTTAAAGAAAAGAAGCGCGCATATTTTTAGAATAAATTTAAAATTGGTGATACATAAATCATATTAATATTAATTTTGGCGGATTGTTTAACAATCTTTTTGGAAATTGCAACTAAGTTTTTATAATTTTTAATATAAATTTATAATTTTTTAATTTTAAAAAGAAGTTAAAATATTTTGTATATATTTGTATATTTTATGACGTTTTGTTTATTTTGTATATTTTAAATAATATAATATTAAATTATATCAAATTTTTAAACAATATAATTATAATTTATATCAAATATAGATATTTAGGTAGCTATATTAGAAATTTTATATACCTACAAATATTATAATAAGAAAGTTGGTAAGCAAATACAGGTAAGCTAAAGAAATTTTTTTTTGTTTTAAAATGGGTAGACATAGACTTAAATCAGAAGAAATTCGTAAAATATCACTTCTTCAGTAAAAACGGGAATCTGACTTAAAAAGAAAGGATAAAAAACGTTCTTATTATGAAGCAAATAAAGAAAAATTACAATTAAAATATCAAGAAAATAAAGAAAAAATCAAGAAAATAAAGAAAAATCCAGTTTAAAATATCAAGGAAATAAAGAAATGTTACATTTAAAATATGAAGAAAATAAAGAAAAAAATGAAATATATGGCAAAATTCAAAGTATACTAGAAAATATTTCGCCAGTTCTTAAATTTTATTTTTAATAAAATTTCAAACTTACTTGTTTGAAATAATTACTCTAAAGTAACTTGAACCAACTAAATTGTACTTTAGAGAGTTGAAGATCAAATTTTATTAAACTTACAGGGTCAATAAATATAACAATTTTAATATGAACGAATTAAAAACCGCCAAACTGTTTTATACTCTTGAAAAAAATTTTAAATTATTTATATATATAAAGTTTCACTCGAATATAAAATATGTGTATGTATATATAAGTATGTATTCGTTTGTATGTATATTAAAAATGAAAAAAAAATCAACTTACTTAATGCTATAAAATCCACTTGTCCAAAATCTTTATACATTTCTGGTGTTATTATATTAATATTTGTCTCTTGAAAATTTAATATTTTTAAATTTGGATTATTTTTAAATACTTGATAATACCAATTACCAATATTATTTAAATTTAAATCTAAATAACGTAAATTTTTCATTGTTGCAAATGTTTTATTTGATAATGTATTAATATTATTTACAGATAAATTTAAATATTCTAAATTTTTTAATTTTTCTAACCAAAAAATTTTTTTAATTGTTGATTCAGCTAACCATAAAACTTTTAAACTATTTTCTAATCCTTGAAATGAATTATTATTTAAATTTATTGCCATATATGGATTACCAGATAAATCTAAAACTTTTAATGTACCTTTTGAAAACATATTATTATCTAAAATTTGAAGTTGAGTTGAACATAAACCTAAATATTTAAGATTTGGACCAAAATTTTGAAATGCTTTAGTTTTAGCTGAAATTCTCGAATGTGATAAATTTATATATTCTAAATTTAATAAATTTTTAAATGTTAATTCATCAATTGTTAAACCACCACATTCCATTAATTCCATATATGATTCTAATGATAATGCATCATCATTATTTTTATTATATAAATTTAAATTCATTTTTGATAAATCTATATTAATTAAATTTGGTATATGTGTAAATGAATTTTCTGGTATTTTAATTATATTATTATTAGATAAACTGAGACTACGTATATTTGTTATATTTATAAACATATTAGGTAATATAAATTGTAAATTACAATTAGCTAAATTTAAAATTTCTAAATTTGGCATATTGGGAAATCGAGCCCATGCTATTGCTGCATCACCTGTAAAAAAGAAAAAGATAAAAAAAAAAAGAAAATTAATTAAAATTAAATTGAAATTTATTATTAATTAAAATATTTAAAAATAAAAATTGAATTAAGGATTCATTCCTCTGTATGTAAAAATACATATTATGTACTTAAAAAAATGTTTTGTACTAAGTTTTAAATAAAAGTAAAAGCACTTAAAAGGGTGATCCTTTTTCGGTCTTGAATATTTATATGTTGTATTTGGGAGGCCAAAACGAATAATATATTGTTCTGTAAAGGGAGTTCGAATTCCTTCGGTTCTTGAGATAATGGGATCTAAAGTTTGTTTTTAAGTTTTCAGTTAATTTTTGTTAAATCTCATAAAATATAATACAAAGTAAGTTTTGAAAGAACGTCAGCAAGCTTTGCATTTCAGTTTCCTATATTTTAGATACTTTTCCTTCAAAGGTTATGGAAAAAGATTCAATGTTCATGATTAGCTTCTTTTCGATTTTTTGAAAAAATCTCTTTAATTTTATTTCAGAAGGTTTTATTCAATCTCTTGTGGTATTGGAAATAATTAACGAAAAAATAAGGGACAAAATTTGAAACCAATAAAAAAAATCTTAAAAATTTGTGAGTTTATTAATTTTTTTTCTTGCTTATAACTTTTCAATGATCGGTAACTAAAGTATGGAAGGGCAAAGTGTGAAGCTTTCTATAATTGTGTTATAAAAAGTACTGAAGAACTGGCGAAAATATTTCGAAATAATTAATGAGTCATTAATTGAAAGGGAATTTAAATTCATAAATGTATTATTCATGCTCATTTCACGTTTACAGTTTATAACTTTTCTAACTTTCTTTGAATCTGATTTTAGATTTATTGTCATTTGGCTAATGTAGCTATTGTAAATCATATCAGATGGCATTTTGAAGTTCTCGAATAATATGATAAAATTGTTATATCATTAATATCTTTTGTTTTGAGATATAGGTAGGAATAAATTGTGTAAAACCTTCGAACATTATTTCATAAAACCTAATTGTCATATTTCATAAAACCTAATTGTCATTTCATAAAACCTAATTGTCATATTAAATATAGACGTGAAGTTATAGGTGTTTAAGAAATTTATTAGTTCAGAAAAAAAAAATTGGTTTTATTGAGTCATGATCTAAGGAATTAGGTAAAAAATAGGTAAAACTTAGGGTAGAGTCGCTTTTAGGTGGGTCAACTTCTAATGTCTGTAAAATGCTCTGTAATGGTGTGATTGTTGAAATTTAATAATTCTTTGACCTTTTCTTGTTCGATGTGTGTAATTTTTTTTAAATTTTTTTATTTTATATTTGCCATTTTTTAAGTTTAAAATTTTCGACTTTTCATGCAATAGTTTAATATTAATACTATTAAATGGAGGGGCCAAGTAACCCGGACCCCCCAAATAGACTGCAAACCGATAGTCTTTTACCATTAGAATATAAATTTGCCGAAAAATTAACTTTTTTGCATTATTTATCCCGGAAAATTTTTTTTTTCTTACATCGACATGACAAAAATCGCGCGATTTTTTTCATAACAAAAATGTCGATGTATGAAAAAAAAAATTTTCGCCAAAGAATTATTTAAAAAAAAAATTTTAACAATCACACCATTACAAAGCATTTTACAGGCATTAGAAGTTGATCCACCTAAAAGCGACTCTACCCAAAACTTATTGCAGAGTGATAAGGGTTTAACTAAACAAGCAATGAAACCAAATCACAGAAAAAAAGATTATTCGTCATGTCATGATTGATTCATGTAATAATTAGGGAGATTAAAATCTCCACGTAAAATTAACTCATCATTAGGACCTGAATTATACAAATCAAATCTATTACGTTTAAAAAAAGTAGTGTATATATTTATATTTGAGGAAAGTGGAATGTATAAGTATTAACAAAATTTACACTTTTATTTAAAAATTTAAAATTTACACATATTATTTCAAGACAGTTCGCATTAGAAATCAGAATTTCATTTGCATAATCAGAATTTAATTTGCATTAAAAGAGTTTCAGACGGCAATCAAAACCTCAGCCTTTAGAAATATAACTATTAGATACACTAAGTTTGGAATATCTATCTTTTCTAAAAACAGAATATGAGCTATCAAAAAGCTCAAGATTGCTAATAGAAGAATTTAGTCAAGTTTCAGTTAATACAACTACGTCAAAATTCAAATTTATTGAATTAAGTTGAACATATGTCTTGTTTTAGTTAAAAGACCTCTAACATTTTGATAATATTAATAAATCTATCAAAAACGACGGTTCTAACAAAGATTTAGAGATCTTATTTAAATTATTTTTTGGTACGAAAATTTTTATTATAATTGTGGGTTGAAATTTGTGTGATTTTAATAATTACTATTATACAGTATGCTTTTAAGTCATCTGATACTTCTTTTGGTGATATACCTTTAGTTTCATGAAGTGGAATATATAATTTATATAAATTTTTGTATTCGTTTGGTAAACCTTCAATATCAAGTAAAACTTGCATACTTGTTCTGGTTTTACCTTTCAATACAGTATTATAATTTATATTTGTCATCAAACAAATAAGATAAGTATAGATATAACCTTACCATGTTATAGACTTAAATATAGAGAGTATAGAGATAATTTTCAACATAAATTAGTTTCAAGGTTCAAGGGGATCGAAGATCTGTTCCACATAAGTTTTCTCTTCACATAAGAATATTTTCCACATAAGAAATTTCTAATATAAAGTTATAGGGAGATCAGGTGGTTCGACTTTAGTAAGTTTATTTGATTTTTACTTAAATTATATTCATATTTTATTATTTATTTATCAACCAATTGAACCATTAACCTACAAATAGACTATTTTAAAAATATCTATAGATACTTTAAAAATGTTAGGGCTAAAATAAAAATAGAAAGTAAAGATTCTGTTCTTAATATAAATGATAGATTAGTTAAAAAGTGATATAATTGTTTTCCTTACAAAAGAAACAAAACCACAAAAAAAACGGCGTTTAAACATAACGAAAAGTTCGCGGAAGTTTTGATTAAAAATGGAAAATTTATTCTGGAGTTTCGGTTTCTTTAACTTTAACTATACAATATTTCCACGTTTCAGTTTTTCTATTTTAAAATGTTGTAATAATAATTTTACAAAATTAATTTACGTTTTATTTATTTTTAAATTTTTTTTTTTCCAAATAAATATTAAAATTTTTTATTAATTTCAATTTCATAATTCACCAATCAGAGTATATCGGATTTAAGTCCTAAAGATGGGTTAATATGTAATATTTCTTAATACAATAATAAAAAACAAAAAAAAAAAACGAATAGATAAGTAAATTAATAGATAAATAAAAAAAATTTTTGAAGCAGTTTTTTTTATAAGCTAAAATCAACTGAAAAATGCATTTAATACTAAAAAAAAATAATTTTCTTTAATTTTTATAAAGCGCAAATAAATTTTTTTAATGGTTGTTTTTTATAGACTAATTTATTGTTTTTTATTGTTCTTCAGGGGAGATAAATAAAAATTCTTGTGTAAATAATTTTTAGATATACCTACTAGTTAAACATAAATTCTTACAAAAAGCTTTAATTCAAAACTTGAACATTAACCTTATCAATATTTAATATAAAATCAATTTTTTAATTTTACGGATTTTATATGTTTGGGAACGTAAAATGAATTAAAGTCGAAAACATCTGAATGAATTGAAGTCGAAAAAAAATCTACTTTAGTTCACATTGGGTTTTATAGCGTTTTTCTTTTTCTCATCAGATCAATGCTTAGAGCAGATGTCGAGCGCTTAGAGCAAACTTTTATCTGAACTCTCTGACTGTTCTGAGTTAAAAAAAAAAAAACGCTCAGAGCACAATTTGCCAATTTTTATCCAAATTATACCCTAACGTTATTATTTTTTATTTTATTTCATTATTTTAAAAGTAATAATAATAATATAGATATAAAAGGAATTTATTTAAGAAATAAAATAAAACAAAGTTAATTTATAAGAAATTTCATTTAATAAAATTTAAAAAAATAACTTAAAAGAAAATGTTTATATATGCTCGAGATTTTTTTTAATGACGGTATTGTTATTTTATTCTTAATTTGACGTTATATTTTTTGACAACTCTATGAAATCTAAGAAATTTTTACGAGATTAAAGATCGCGCTCTAGGTACACTTCGAGTTAAAAAGAAACACAAAATGGATAATCTGAGCATAAAAAGAAACACAATTTTTTTGCTTGACAGCTCTGAGTTCTGACTCTGCTCTGATCAGAAAAAGAAAAACACGCATAAATTAATATTGAAAAATGTAAATTTTACTAAAAATATTTAAAATGAACAAAAATTAAGTATAAAATTTCTAAAAAAGCGATTGTTTCCCTTTTTCCAGAAAGTTTTATGAAAGTTTTTAAAGTAGTTTTAATTTTATTATGAACTAAAATAGAAAAAATATGAAATGAATTAAATTAGTCCAAAATTAAATCGATAATTTTATCGATATTTTATTAAAAGTGTAGTTAATTAAAAACTTACTTTACTTTTACTTAAAACTTAGAAGTTTTAAAAACTTAGTACTTTTCCGTCTATACTTTTCCAATAAATATATATGCATTATAAAACGATTTGTTTGTTAAATATTAGTTTGTTGCGAAATGTCCCTATTGTTAAAAGTCTCTTTGGAAATTCTTGCTTTTGTTTAAAGGTTGTTTTGTTATAAGTCTTTTTTGTCAAATGTTAATAAGCCAAATATCATTTTGCGAATTCCTTTTTTAAGCTCCCGTTTAAGTTGTAATTTTTTCAAATCGAAATGTCTTGGTGTCAAACTATGTTCACCTATCATAGCTCATATGACACAATTGTTTAATGTTTATATTTGGTTTATATGGTAACATTGCCCTGTATGTTAAAACAGGTCGATACTCGATATACTCAAATTTTTCCCCGAACAATACATTTCGTATTATATTCGGCTCAAATTACAATAACAAAAAAATATAACTTTTTTTTAAATTATATTTTTACTTCATAATATATATCTATTTTCTCATTTTTCTCAAGTTGTTTTTTTTTTTTGATTATTTACTATAGTAGGTAAGTTCGTCAATTAATGGCAAGTGCTTAAATTGTTTATTTTTGTTTTCGTTTTACTCTAAAAAAAAGAGTTTTTTTTTAGGATAAATAAGTTAATGAAAAATAAATTTTAATCTTAAATGCCATTTTAATGTGCTGTAGACGAGGGTTTGAATTTGTTCCTGTGTTGAACCTGGAAATAATTTTTAACGCTAAATTTTTTCTGCTTTTTTCAAATATTTTATTAAAAATCATAAAATTTCACTTAACAATAGAATAATAGAAACATCCCAAAATTAACTTAGATACTTTAAATGATTCTTTTAATTATGGTTTTTTTTTTTATATTTATTTTTATTATTTTATATAAAAGCATAATATTATTATTTTTTTCAGTGAGGCAATTATTTTTCTAACCTGTCTACATACATATTTACATAGCAATGATAGTAATATAAAAAAATTAATACTTCATACCACAACAATAAGTTGTTAGTCTAAAAGAGTTTAAAACATTTTAAACTGTTTTAAAAAGTTTTAGGTTTTGCTGTTTGTTAGAAAAAAGTTTAAAAAGTTTTACGATTTTGTTTGTCAAAAACTGTTTTCGAAATTTTTTTATGTTAAAATTTTCAAAACCTTTTTTGAAAGAGATTTTAAAAGTTTAAGTTTTTCAATTTTTTTTTGTTTTTTTTTTTTGTTTTCTTGATAAATACATTGTCAAAAATAAATAAACAAATTATTTATTATTCATAAAAATGAAAGTTGTGAATTAAAATTTTTGTATTAAAATAAAAGTTTTTTAAATTAAAGTAATATTAAAGAATACAGAAAAGGGTTTCCTATGTTTGACGTTTTAAACGTCACTAAACTCAACAACTCTCTCCAAAACCAAACTAAAAAACGGGTCGGTATCGAAATCCCAATTTTCAAAATCCCGTATATCAAAATCCCGCCATATCAAAATACCGTCAGGCAAAATCCCGCCATTCAAAATTCCGTTTTTTTTTAAATAACAATTCGACTTTTTCTAGAATTTTTTCATTAATTTTTTTATGCGTAGATACAAAAAGGAGAATGTTTGCTTTTTCCAGAATTTTTGGTGAAAACAAGATATTTGTTTTCAAAATTTATTTAAAAATTCTGGAAAAGGCAGATATTCTCCTTTTTGTATCTAACAGTGGCTAGGGCTACGTATAAAAAAATTGGCTAAACATTACATTTGAGTTAATTGTGCCATCGATTTTTATAATTTTTATTGAATATATATATTTTCTTGCATTGTTATTTTTGTTGAACATATATACATACCAATTTTGTTTTTTTTGTTTTATATTTTTTCTAAAATGCTGTTAGAATAAAACTATTTATTTTTATTATTAAACAATTAAGATTACATATTATTTTATTAGGTAACTTACAATTTTCAGTAATTAAAAAAAACATATCTGGGAAATAGTGAAATGTTTAAGACATAAAATGTGGTAAAAAATGGAATTTTAGAATTTCAATTAAAGATGAATTTGAATTGTAGGGATTTTTCAGTGGCGGGATTTTAATTGTCGGAATCTGATATGGCGGGATTTCGATTGGCGGGATTTTGATATGGCAGAATTTTGAAATACGGGAATTTGATATGGCGGCGTTTTGATATACGGGATTTTCAAAATCCGAATTTCGATACGGACGCCTAAAAAACTAAAACTTTTTCTAACAAACAAAATCTATAAATTAATATTCAATATAAACAAAAAATAAATAAATAAAATAATAATTCTAATGGTATAAGATAGCTGGTCGTAGATTTTTCTGTTTCATAATCTTTTGCAGTAACAGTTGAATGGCCGAATATAGATTGTACAATATCTAAAATGTGGTTTTATTGAAAATAATGATTCAAAAAATAGAAATTTAATTTTCATTTGGTAATGATCAGCAATTTGGATATGATTGTAAAAACTATCATAAATCAGAACGTACAATGTTCAAATATTTTTCACCTCAACTATTTTTAATCATTTATTTTTTAACATTTTCAGTTCATAATTCAATTTTTTTTTTAATCTGATCAATCTGAACAATTTTTTTATAAAATTATTATTATATTATTTTTATTAATTATTTAAGTTTTTGTTTTTAATTGATAATAAATTTGTATTTTTGTTAAAATTATGAAAACAAAAATAGCATTAATAATAATAATAAATTTTATTAGAAATCTTATATACTTAATTTTAATAATCCTTACATTTAGGACATTAATTTTTATTGTCTGGACTTGTTATTGTTTAAAAAAAAGTATTCAATTTGAAAAAAATATTAGAATTAAAGTATTTCATATAAAATATGGTATATATATACATACATATATATTTGGCGCTATGAAATAAGCTCGATTAATTAAAAATCAATTTTTTTTTCGACATTTTTAATTTAACGACTTTATTTCATATAACTAAGTTCGAAAAATTGAAAATCAAATATGGAAATGATTTGTTGAAATAGGATCGATAAATTAAAAATAAAATAAATTCGACAAAATAACAAAAAATAATTAAGAAGGATTTTAAAAATGGATACAAAATCAGGATTTCAATAATATGTTCAACAGGGGTTTCGGTAAGCCCCCACAATTTAAAGGACTTTGTTATTGAAATGTATATGTAACACAAATAATTAGGAGAGAGATTTTAAAGTTGAATACAAAATCAGGGTTATTTTCTTTTTCCAGAATATGCATATAATATATATATATATATATATATTTCAGATTCTAACCTAGAGGGATTTTGAATTTATGAATTTTTGTTTGGGAATTTTTTTTTTGCGATTAGTTTTTTGTAGATTTTGGCTTTTGAATTTTTATTTATTTCTGTTTGTAGATTTTATCACTTGCGATTAATTTTAAAATTTTGAAATCAGTTTTATCTTTCACTTTATTTCAATTTTAATTTTCTCGAATTTATTTGATTTGATTTTGAATTTATAATTTTCTCGAAAGTGAAATAAGTTCGAAAAAATAAAAAAGGACACAAGTTCAAACATTGATCGAATTTATTTCATAATGAAAAAAAGTTCGACAAAATTGATAAAATTAAAAATGAAATAAATTCGAAAAAATCGCAATTATTTAATTTCTGATTTCGAACTTACTTCGTTCGAGCTTATTTCATAGCGCCTGTATATTTATATATTTTTTTAATACCTTAAAAAATATCTCCTTAGTATTAGAAAAGAATTTCTTTAAAAAATAATTTACATATATTTATATATATATATATACATATATTATCGGTCAGATTGTATCAGCATTTTTCACTACAAATATGGTTATCGTGCTGCTTATCGTTAATTTTAATTTAATTAGTTTGAAGAATAAAACAAAAAAAAATAAATTTTGTTTAATTTTTGCAAATATAATTTAAATGGTGGTAGTAAATAAATATTGAATACCAAAAGCCAAATAGATTAGGAAATAATTTTGTTTCTATATATCATAAACAATATATTAATACAATAAAATTATTTTGGTTATTTTTTATTATGGTAAAAAAGAAGTTATTATAATAACAAAAAAAAAAAAAAAATAATTAGGAAGGACAAATATTATACGGTTTTATTTTTTTTGCATTTCATCCATATTATAAAAATTCATATTATAAAAATTTGTGTATTTTCAATTTTCATTATATAAAAAATGTTTTAAGTATATAAAATAAGTGTGACTCTTAGGTATTAATTTCTTATCTTCAAAGTATTATCTTTGACTTTAAAAACAATTAACGTCGTTTAATAAATAAATGGACAGGGAGAAAAGTTTACATAAATTTTAAATTCATGTTTTCTATTTATTTTTTTTCCTTTTTTTTGCGAGTAGGTGGGAAATGTCGAAAGACGCTATAGAGGAGAGAAAGAAGCACGAGATTTCTATGAATGTATAGGATTCCAATTTCCAACTCATTATAACCATCAACTTTCTTTTTTGGATAAACAATAGATTATATGATCTATCGTGCTTGTACTGGGATGGACAATGAGTCATCAAGGATATTTCATTTTAACCTGACAAAATATGGTTCTGCAAGAAATGTATAACTATAAAACACAAGAGAAAATCAACAAATACAATGATACAGGTGCACCCAAGCATCTCTAATGAATAATTAAATATAACGTCTATTGGTAATATTGAAGCAGGGACCATTTCTGAGAAACTAGAATTTATAATCGTCAATAAAATAACACAAAGCAAAGAAGATTTCAATACTTAGAAAATTTCATTAAAGATGATGAAATGTTAAGAAGCGAAAATAAGCAACAAAATACGAACTTCAGAAAAAGAAAAACAGTTTATTAAGCAAATTGAAATAAGTGAAGTTCCTAATAAAATTAGTCAGAATACCACAGTAGCTGTAATAAAAATAGCTCAAAAGATAGACTCAAATATCAAGAGAATGGCATCAAAGATATGTATATTTAATAAAAAAAACACTTCAAGTAATTTAGGAGAACCTGAAAAGATAAGCGATGGGCAGCAGAAATTCTTCTTGTTTACCTTTGGAAGATTTTGAATGGAGGCATCATACTTTAAATATCATCAGAACAAATACTCACTCCTATATATTTATAAGGTATCTATGAAACAGAGTAAGTGTTACTGGTTAGGTGACTGAGGTTAATTGTAGAAAGAGTTAAGGTGACATTAGGATCATTTATATTAAACGAATTTAGTTTTGATGGCTCCTGCCCAAATATGTACATTTTACTTTAATCTTGGTTTTATATGTATATATATATATGTTTTATATATATATATGTTAGAAGATGTTTAGAAGATCAGAAAACAAAAAAAAAAGATTTAGCATCGATACAAGAAATCCATACACCAAGCTTTTTCCAACTTTTTCAATAAATTTTTATAAACTTAGCAACAAGTTTGTGATAAGGTTTTTCAATTTTCGAAGATATTTTAAATTAATTATCAAGAAATGTGATAAAAAAGGACGTATTGTTTATATGTGGGTATGTGATATTTTAGGTAAATTGTATACATAAAATCAAAGTATAAAGAAGTTTTAAAATAATTACTACGAGTATGTATTTTTTAAATTATTTTAAGTTGGCAACAAAATAACCGTTTCTTGGTTAATTGGTCAGAATTATATTTAAGGACATAAAGCTTAGAAAGTCTAAATCAAGTCTAAAAATTTCTAAAACTATTTTATTAAATAATTGTATATTTCTAGGCGTATTAACATTATGATTATGAAAAAAATTAATTATAAATATATAATATAAATAATAATTATAATTTTTTGCTTTAACTTACCTTGATTTTGAACTAAATTATAATTTACAAAAAAATTATTTCCATGTAAATCTAAATATTGTAATGAATTTTGTACTAAAGTTAATGCATCATATGGCACTGATGTTAAATTATTTTCGGCAAGTGTTAATCCTTTAATAGTTTCTAAATAAGAAACATTTCTAATTTTCATTAAAATTTCTTTTTCTTCATAAATTTTCAAATGTGAAAAATCTAATTTTGGTACTGAAAACAAAAAAAAAAAATTAAATTAAATATAAATGAAATAATTAAAATTTTTAAAATAAAACAATATATGAACTACACAATTTACATTTATTTTATATAAATCTGAACTATTTAATGATTTTTTTTTATATAAGAGAGAATTCCCATGAGAATTTACTTTTAGTGCTAAGGACTTTTATGTTTTAGTGCTATGTTGCTTCTGATCCTTTTTATTTTTTAATGCGATTTTTGACTCATTAAATAAGTCAGTCAAAATTTCAATTGAAATAAAAATTCGAAATTTTTTTTGGATCCCATGTTATGCTTATTTATTTTTTTTACATGGGACCATATCCACTAATATTTTAAATACTCCACTTTTATATTATATAATATGTAAAAAAAAATTAAATAGAAAGGGTTTTACAGAGAAGTTTGTTTATCGGGGATTTGGGATTACCAAATACTTTACTTTTCTATTAATATGAAAAAAAAATTAATCAAAGGAGGTTTTAGAGTTGGTTAATAAAATTTGAGTTTCAATAATTGTGTTAGTTAGAGTTTGGAGACGATTTCCACTAATATTTTGAATACTACACTGTTATATATTTAAAAAAATTAACTATTGTTCTCAAATCTTAGTTAACCAAATTATTGAAAACTGATTTTATGGCCTAACTTTTATACCGACAGTTAAGTTTCTTTGTTGTTTGTTTACCGCATTTTCCAGAAATTACACAAAACATTTTTATTTTAATAAAAACGAAAATAATTTGGCGAGTGTATTAGCGTCCGACGAAAGGGAGTGTAAAACATTATAATGAAACTTTGGAATAACTGATTTAAATTGAACATAATCCAATGATTGGCTTATGACAGAAAATAATAGATTGTATTTTGATATTTTGTAAATATACTATAATGTTACCTTCTGACTAAGATCAATGAATCCGAATTGGCATGTGATTTTCGAATTTTTTGAGACTTTTGTCTCATGGAGTTAAGTCAGAAGACCCGTGAGATTTTTGTCTGACACAGTTAAGTCAGAAGGTTCATGAGACGTAATTGTCTCACAGAGTTAAGTCAAAAGACTCACGGCACTTTTGATATACTAAAGGATGCCAAATGTTTTAATGAAACTTTTGACTCTGAACCATAACTATTTAATTTTTTTAATTGCGTGACTATTAATTACATTAATATATTTAGAATTTTTTAATTATTTCACATAACTCAGATTTTTAATGTGTCACTGTTAAAGTACTTCATATTTTTAAGAACTATACCTTGTATAATATAATATGATGTTCTCAATTGGAATAATCCGATACAAAAAATTAAAATAAATGGTATTGCAATAAAAAAAATAGAATTAAAAAAAAATGATTTTGGAATTAAAGTAAGTTTCAAGGTTTTTAGAATAATTCATAGTCATTTTTTATATTAAATTCAATGACCCTAATAATTCATATAGTTCAAAGTTATTAATATTTATCCACTCTAACAACAAATTAAAAAAAAAAAAAAAGCGATAAAATGCATATAGTTTTGCATTGTATTATTAGAAAATTAAGTGTAATTTAATTCATACGTCTATATGAAATTGATAACTTTGTACTTTAAAGCTTTAATCAAGAATTAAAGGGGGATTTAAAATAATATTTTATTGAAAAACTTAGTAATCTTAAGTTTTTTTTGTTGGTCAAAGATATATTTAAAAATTAAAATGATATTAAGCCTATACATACTTAGTTTTAGTATTGTGTTTTTAGATATTTCTGTTAAATCTTAAGTTTTTTCCTGTTCGAATTAAAAAATCTGTTAAATCAAGAGACTAAAAGATACAAAACAATTGGACGTGAAATATAATATTTAAGTGGCAACAAACAATGTAGAAATGGCGCATGTAAGAATGAAAAGTGTTTCAAGAAAAATTGTTATTTCATTAGATGTAAAGAACGAGTTCAATTCAGTAAGATGGGTTGATATAATAGAAACTTTGCAGAAATGAATGAACTCACGAGTAAACGTAGTCTGATAAAACAAACACAGAAGATGACAAAAGGAGGGAAATTATAACAACAGATATATGCAGTATAGGAAAGGTTTGTACCCCTTTAGGATTCTATATAGCTTTGATAATAAAAAGCAATGCATTTATTAAAAATCTCTAATTATTCTCTTAAAAATCTCTTATTATTCACTACTCTAATAGACTTTTTAAGGTTAAAATTAAAAAACTTTGTATGTTTTTGATTTAAAATTTTAAATGTCCATAGCATATTTATAGGCGTTAAGTAAAATGGGTTTAATGTTTTTTTGTTATAAAATTTTACCATAAAATAGTTTTTTTTTTTATTAATTTGTATTTATCACTATTATCTATATTAAATAAAAATTAATTATGACAAGTACATTTAATGAACAAAACTATTTAAAAAAAAAAAAATAATAATAATTAGACATTGATAAGTTGGAGTTCTTTACTAGTTTATACAGGAGTTAAAAATTCTTTGCGTTCTAAATAAATAAATAGTATCATAAATATTGATTAAAGGTCAAAAATATCGATTTTTTTTTTATCTTTTAAATAATAAAAATTTATTATATTTGATATACTTATATTTACTTTTATTTTTGTTATATTTACTTTTATTATAAGAGAGATAGACATAAAAACCAAAAAAAAAAAAAAAAAAAAAATGGGCGCAAATGAAGTCAATTATTGTGTAAATTATTTAAAGAATATTAATCAAAGATTGTCTATTTTATTTGTGATCCTGATCTAGTGAATGAATCATTTCGAAAAAAAAAAAGTTTTTTTTTTGTTGTTTTGAATTTTTTTAGACGCTTCCAATACTTTTCACTTGTGAATTTATCATGTCATCATTTTTTTTAATTTATTTTATAAATAAAAGTAATTTCTTTTTAAAATTACTACGCGCCATTTTTTAACATTTAAGAATAGTGTTTTTTTTATTTGTTATTTAAAAAAATTGTGAACATAAATAAAGTTCAATAATTATCAAATATACATAAATAAAAATAAAATTTGTTATCAATTTTTATTTTTATTTTTTTTTTTTAAATAAAAACAAAAATTATTCATAATAATATTACGCAATTGAAACGCGTTTACGCGTTTATTGTGTTACGCGTTTATTGTTTTGATTCTTGCACATCTTTATTTCAGTTTTTTGGTGTTTTCCTCTTTGATTTCGAAAATTTTCTTTTAAGAAAAAAAGGTTTAAATAAAATTTTTTTATAATGTGTATTTATAGAAAAATAAATTAAAATTGATAATATGACGTTAATATGATTCATTAATATATTTTTACTATCTTTTGTGTATATGTATTGAAAATGAATTTTTATCAAATTTTGAAGAGAATACAATCTACAAAATTTTAATTTTTATTTTAAAGCTTTAAAAAAAAAAAACAAAAAGAAAACTTTTAAGTATAATATTTACGTCAATACCGTGGGAATATAGAAATATTTGTAAATAAATATTAAAATGATTATTTTTATTTATTTAATTTAGTGCTGCCTATTAGCAAACCTATTAGCAAACTAAGCACTTGTTTAGGGTATCATGGTAATTGGGTCACCACAGAAATTTGACAATAACGAACAGTGTCACTTTTTTTTTCTAGAGTAAAAAAAATTTCATAAAAATTTCATATAGATTATTCAATTGTACACTTGTTTTCCGATTTCAGATTCCCAAGATGCACGGAAAATTTTTAGACTATGATATTGAGAAACGCGTTTGCTATTAGAAAAATAATCATAGGTTGTATGAAAATGGCTATATTCGTATAAATATAAATACACGGAAATTTTCGCAAAATGTGTTATGTTTTTTTATTTAGACGACATTTTGACGAATATAGTTTCAATAATTTTACATCGCGAAACTTCAAGAATGCGTTCACAATGGCTAATGTAAAATTTTGTTATTTTGTCTTTTAAAGTGCTTAGGGCATCTAAGAATCTTAATCCGGCTCTGATTTACTTATTGTAAAAAGTTTAAAATTTTTGACAAACTGTAACAAAATTTAAACATTTTATTTCTTTACTTAAAAAAAAGACATGTTTCTATATTCGCTCTGTTGTGAAATTTTTACAAAATTTTCATTTGAAAATCAGGATTAGGAAAATTTTGTCTATTCTTAAATGAATTTTATTTTATTGTATTTCTTAATTATTTTTCGTTATACCTTTTTGGTAAATTTTCCAAAAAACATTTGAAAATTTTACTTACCATCTGTTTGTCATAATATAACAATAAAATAGATATGTTTCATAATAAAAATATTAAAGTTGTGGAATACCTTTTTTATGAAGTACCAATTATTACAGTGAGATAAAGATTTCCTTGAAATTGATAAAAATATTTCTTAATTTTTCACAATTTATTTTTTTGCATAAAAAATTCTATTAAAAATTAAGGATCCAAAAAAAAGGGTAGGTACACCGTACAATCCTTAAATATGTTTTTTTGTTTTTTTTTTTTTGAAAAAGTGAGCCTTTAAAAATCATTTGTTTTACATACTGCCTTGTTTATATTTTTGTTTTCAATCCAATCATTCTAAATATCCTTAAATTGTATTATTACTGTCCTGTTTCTTTTATAAGTGATTTTTTTATATTAAGAAACTATTTAAAATTAATAGTTAGAGAGAAAAAATAAAAAGTAGGTTTTAGCAAAATGGGTACGTTTAGTAAACGTCCTCTTATAAAAATATTTAATAAATTTTTCCTTTTATTAACTATGTATGTATATGGATGTATTATAAAACTATACTTGTATGTTATTTAATTGTTTTGGTTTTATTCTATTCAAAAACACTGAATATTATAAATAAAATTAGAACATTTTTATTATATGGGGAATTAAAGACTGATTAAGAACAGTTTATAGATTAACAATTTAATATTGATTGCTTATTACGTTTTATTTAAATATAAGTGTTGCTGACTTGAAATTTAAGGAATTTTATATTTTGCCAATATACATATTTTAATTTATATATGTACATACATAATTAGTTTAATTGTATCTGGATTATAGTTAGATATTGTACATAATATTATTGTAAAAATTCCTAAAATTTTCTTAGTTTAATAATTAAAATCTAAAAAGAAAAGTACATATTTTTAAATAAGTAATCATTGTTTGCTTATTTTCTTTTTTTAATTTAAGTGAAAAGAAATCAAATACAGTTTATACAAATAAGAAAGAAAAAATATCGAAATGTACCTATGCGCACAGTCCTATATATACAAATCTTATACCATTCACTAATATTCAATATAACGGTATTCTATAACCAATTTTTTTGAATAAAAAACTAACTGTAAAATTGATGAATTGATTGAAGTAAAAGAATCAAACCTTTTTTATTTCGAATAATTTGACCTAATTACGTATTTATATATAATACAGAGTGTTCCACAGAAAGTGGAAGTTATGCAATAATTTTTTAAAAATTTCACAAAAAGAAAAGAAAAAAATTTCATAAAAAAGTGTTATAAGTTATAAGACGTAGTTTTGGTTACAATATATTAAAAGGTTAGAATAATATAATCAAAATATAAGTGTCTAATCAAAAAATATACCATAGAAAAATACTATATACCATACTATCATAAAGATTTCATTTTTATTTCATTCTAAAAATATTCTAAATTTTGGCTTTAATTTATGTTATCAGTTATCATATTTTTTTTATCATATCTCTTATCATCAACAATTAAAATTAATATTGTTGTATCCTCATTAAGTGTTCAAGAAAATTTTAAAATTAAATTATTGCAAGATTCTATTGATTCTATTAGATTCTATTCTATATAACAAAGTACTTATTGAGCTAATATATGGAATCTTATAGTATATTATGTGTTATTTTGAAGAGTTTTGGAAAGCAATCTGCCAAAAGTCAACCGAAATAGAAATTAAGAAACGAAAATATAAATGGATTGGTAATTTTCTTAGAAGATCATCTAGTTACATAGTTAGACAGGTTCTGGAATGAAACCCCCAATATAGAAAGTAATGTTGGTAGACCAAAGAATGCTTGTCGTATAGAACAGTAGATTGAGAAATAATACAAATCAACAAGGCATGGTCAGAAATAAAAGTATTAGTAAAAAATAGAAGCAGATGGAAAAGCTTTGTGGAAGCCCTATAAAAAAGAGAAAAAAATATGTATACATTTAGTTTATATATTTTTCTGTTTTGTATCAACAACCAAACAAACGATAAAACAATAAAAACATATGTATATAAAAACAAATGACATTAATTTTCAAATTTTTGCTTGTTGCGTATAAATATTTACGTATTACGTAGATTTTATGTTTACATAAGTATAAATGTGTGTATATTAGACTTCGATAAATAGATGTCTATTAGTATATAATATAATCCCTGATAACCTAGAAGTATACTATTAAAGTAAAAACCACTGAATGGAAGTAGTTCTTTTCTACAGAAATTAATACTTTTTCTACTGAAAAAATTCTACACTTTTGCACTAATACATTGAAAATTTTTCTCCTTCCTTTCCGAGCTGTTTCATTACTTTTTCAGTACTGAATGAAAGTACTTCTTATTAAGATTGTTTCAGTTCCTTTTCAATACTAAATGGAAGTATGTATTTCTTTTCAGGGCTGATTCAGAAATTTTTTTATTGTTATCCGTACCAAATAAAAAGACAAATTGAATAAATTATTAATTTTATATTTATTTTATAATAAAATTAATTCATATCATTTCAATCATAAAATAACATGATTAAAATAAAATAAATTTTAAATTGAAGTTATAACAGAACAGAGAAGAGAAGTTATAACATGAAGAGATTCGAATAAAAATAATGTAAAAACTTTAATAATAATATTTAATTATATTGTTTAATTCAGGCTATCAACTCTAATCCTCCAAATAGCGGGAGTAAAGTAACTTGTCTTTTCTGTACTTCTGAATATTCGGTTAGAAAAAGTGAGCGCTGCATATAGACAGCAAAGTAACTAATATACTATTATTTTTGTTTCACAATAGTTCTGAGAAACTTCAGAATTGATTTAGTACTTTTTTAGTGCAGTGAATACCTACACAAAGACAATTTTTTTACTATATAATAATGTAAAAATTCTTTTGTATATGCAGTACTTTTGTATTTTGCAATATCAAGTTATCAGGGATACTATAATAATTAAGTACATGCTTTATTATTAAGTACATAATTTTATATTGCTGAAAATTTTAAATGGAAATTTATGATAGAAAATTGAAAAATTTCAGAAAAATATTTATAATGGCGTTGATTCGTTTCAAATATCTATCATTTAAAAAAAAAAAAAAATAGTAGATATCTTAAGCTACTCAAATTGTTATGCGACAATTAAAGAACTTCGGAAATCATTTGAGTTGATTTTAACCTGGTCTAAATAATTCTGTTATAGATTATTCTAGAGTTTTTTTTCAATTTGGAAAAAAATATTTGGAAAAAAATCTAATGAAAGAACGCATTATTTATGACAGATTATTGGCCTAATAATGATAATAATATTTCGTTTCTCGTTAAATTATATATTTTTTATAAAAAATTTCAATTCATTTTATTATTTTTTTTTTTTTTTTGTTTTGGAAATGTTTTCTCCTTAAATATTATAATAATATGTAAATTTCAAAAAAACAAAAAAAAAAAAACTGACCTTGAAATTTAGTCCAATTTAAACCTTTTGGTTTAAAATTATCCATTAAACAGTGTATATCACTATCACTATTACTATCACTAATAGTATCAGTATTACTAATAGAATTAAACGTTGATGATTTTTGTATTAAATTATTTAAAGATTTATTATTTTTTTTCTGTTTTTTATTTTTATTTAATATATGTTTTGGTATCCAATTACCACGACTATTATCACTAATATTATTTTTATTTATAATACTTTCATTAATATTTTTATTTTTAATTTTTTCTTTACTTTTATATACAATTAATTTTTTATTATGTTGTTTATTACTATTTTTATTTTCATTTTTATTTTCCTTTTCAATATTTTTATTATTTTTATTTTCATTTATTGTATCCGATGGCAACAATAATCCTTTTTGATTAAAATTTATATATGAATTTATTTTATAATTATTATAATAATTTAAATTATTTTCTATATTTTTATTTAATTCAATATTATTAACATTTTTACCTTCATTACAAAATATTTGTGTTGTTATTGTAATAATTGTTAATTGTAATAAAATTTTAATAATTATATGATACATTTTTAAAATTTTATTCATTAAAATTTTTTTTTATTTATAAACTAAAACAAAAAAAAAAAAAAAAAAAACAAAAAAAAAAAAAAAAAAAAATTATTTAATTTCTAAATTTAAATTTTTATTTTTTCTTTCTATATTTTCTTTGTTACTATTTGTGATAAGAATAACGACAGGTGATTTACGATCATTAAAATAAAAAAAAAATAAATAAATATATTTAAAAACCAAAATGAACTTGTGACTTTTCGACGATTTTTGATTAACTAAATTTAAAAAAAAATATATCCAATAAATAAGTTTTAATAATCGAATTTATTATTTAATTTTTATTTTTTTGTTTTTTAGCACATTTCCAAAAAAAAAAAAAAATTTTTTGAAAAAATGTATCTTTTAATTCCACTCAGTCCCTTTGTCCGTCCGTTCATCTATTTACAAAACTTTTACACGGTTAAAGGTAGAGCAATAAAATTTTAACAATGGGTAGGTTTCATAAAAAAAAATTAATATTGTAGAACAACTTTTTCATGTAGCCCCATTGATTAGGGAATTAAACAGCCTCTCAACCTTTAAAAAAGCCCTATATTTTTAAATATGTATATATCTTAAATTCCGCTTAACATATTTTCAATTTAACCTCAATTCGACCGGACGTTTTTTTTTTAACTTTATAAATAAAATATAAAAATTATGTAATATTTAAATTTACCGTTATGTGAAGACAAAATTTTACTAACTTCAGAATTTTTTTAAATGGGGACTAGAAATTTAAAAAGAAAAAAAAGATATCTTTTACAATTATAGTGTAAGTTGTCTCAGACTGTTTTTTTTTTGTACCACCCTGAAATTTAAGGGCTAAAAAATTGAAATTTAGCTATTTTTAAACACTTATTAACTTAGGCTTAGGAAGCTTAGTATAATTTTTTACAAAAGACAAAAAGACAAAAATTAAAGCTTCAACTTTAAGATTTTACATGTTTTAATGGTTTTTCTTAATTATGTAGAGTTCCCTACATCCTAAAGAAAGTGCGTCTCTTTATTTTTCAAATTTTGATACAAATCACAATTTCTAAAACATTTTAGTATTGTGTTTTGTAAAATGTGCGTCATTAAAATCCATTGGTTTATATTCTACTTAGATTTTTTTTTCCAATTTACGAAAGAATCTGAATTATATCGGGAAAAAAAAAAAAAAAAAATTGTTATCGGGCAGGTTGTTTTGATAAGACTTTAAATAATAATAATAATGAAAACAAAAAAAAAAAAATAGAGAAAATATAATAAATCGTTTTTTTTTTTTTTTTGTTATAATCAGAGTACAATTCTGATATCAGGTATGTATTATTACAATATTGATAACTACGAATATAGTCTTTATACTCATTTAATTATTAGTTATTTTTTCTTTTTTTTTAAATTATTTACAAATTAGACCAAAAAATTGATGTTTAAATTTCAAAATTCTAAAGAAGAAATAAAATAAAATTTTTTTGTTAAATTTTCTTTTTTAAAAGTTTCAAAAAACATATTTAAAAAATTTATTAAAAAATTGAAATTTTTGTTTTTGTTTTTGTTTTTTTTTTTAATGCATTTCTCTGCCACATAAATGTGGACAGGAATTTACACAGCCTTTCCTGTTCAGGCGTGGCTGTAAATGTCGTAAGGAGGGATAACTCTTACGACATGTGTGGGTTTCGAACCCACACTCTCTCGTTGTTTAAAGCGTATTTTATACGCTCTTATCCACTAGTAGACCACCGAGGGCTCGATTTAAATCATATTAAAAAAAGAAATGAATGAATATTATTTTTAATTATTAGTGTATAGCCGAACTGTCAATAAACAAATTATTATTTTCAAATGATTTTTATTTTGTTAAATTGGTACAGGTAGGGTTTCTGAAAACTCGGGTTTTTAAGACTCGGCGAGTCCAAGTTGAAAATTTAAAAAACTCGTCGAGTCCGAGTCCATTGTCTTTAACAAAAAATATTACAAGAATCTGATAAAATAATATTATATGATTTTCAATTCAACTGAAATTTGTGATTTAGTGGTCGTGCCAAGAAATTAAAAAGAAAATGTACTTAAATTTATTAATTAATTCATTTATTTTCAAATCTTAATAAGTTTATATAATATAACTATTACATACATATATAACTATTTGAACATTAACGTAATTTAGGTAATCATTTAATTAAATTTTTTTTAATTATTTTTTTTATTTTTTGGTTCAAGGTAAAAATATTTCAAAAAAACCAATGAATTGAGAGATTTGTCAGCAAGCCTTGATCTGATTTTAGAGCAGAAGTTGCCACTAATTGAAAACGTTCTTTCATTAGAAGTTGGTTTTATAGACGAAAGTGCGCTGCACAGATCATCAAGATTACTAGTTCGTTTTCCAGTATTTCTGAAAAGCAGAAATTCTTGTTTTAGTTTGCTATAAATCGCGAACTCTTTTGGAGGTTGAGGCTCAGCTGCGTTTTCAAAATTATTTCAAGCTCTTCCTTCATTACCAAAGTGCGTTTTGATTTTCAAATATTATTAGGTCTTGGTTAATTACCTTTTTTTCATACATAAAACAGATTCGTCAATTATAATAATTGGCACCACACAAAAACAAAATAATATTGAATTATTTTTTGAAATTAATTTTATTTTTACTGATCTACACTAACTACACTCTTACCACGTATGAAATAGATTTGATATTTATTTTCATTCAAAATTCAATTTTAAAGTCTTCTGATAGTTTTTTGTTTGAAAAAATAAAAGTGTTGAAAAATAAAAGTGCCGTTGTTCTGCGAATTCGTACAAAGAAATTTGTCGCCAAACCAACTTTGTAGAATGAATATTAATATAGGCGCAAGCGACAATGAAATTTAATAAATCGATTGACGTTTTTTTTTGTTTAGTTTTAAAAATTTGGACTCGGGACTCGTCGAGTATTAGAGTCGAGTCCCGAATCCGAGTAACTACTCAAATACTCGACGAGTTCGAGTCGAGTCGAGTCGAGTCCAGAAACTCTAGGTACAGGGTATTCTATATAATGTTACATGAATAATCGCTTTACATTAATTTTGTATTAGACATACCTATTACTTATTTATATAGTATAATTAGCATCATAGTTAATTCATCATTTTACGAATTATCATATACTAACTGGTTTAATTGGCTTATAGTTATAATTTATTTGTTTTAGGTTAAGCCCAAAATAGACGTGACGAGACGATAACGGAAGAAATTTCGTACGGTTTCTTTTGCGAAGTATAGATGAGTAAATAAACCAAAATGAAAATGTATTGACGATAAAAACATACGTTTTTCTTTACAAATTCTGTGTCAAATTTCTAAGTTATAGTTAGTAAATAAAGACTAAACTGTACTTAATTACTGTTAGTGAAGTTGAATGATAGCTGCAGAAATTAAAAATCTAATAGAGAAAAAGCAATCTCCTATCTATCATTGTAAAACATTTCGAAGAAATACAAGTTATATTGTAATGCGAAATTCGGGTGTTAATATGCTAGCGTAAAATCTGAATTTTAGTGTTATTATAGTGCAAGTAGAAAGAAGAAGTAAATTGGATATCAAAAGATTGAAAAAAAAATAAAACTTAAAATAATAATAGATTTTTTTATTTTTTTTAAATATTCTATGCTAATCAGCATATTGCAGTAATGGTGTCTGTGCCATATGCTTCTTATAGAAGTGGAAAGGAGAAAAAAAATATATCAGCATTACTAAAATATCAGATAGAAATTGAAAAATGGAAATTAAAGTACAATAAATATATGTACTATTAATAACCAAAATACTGTTTGATTATATTAAACGATATAAAAAGTTTATGAAACAAATTTTTGTTAATATTAACTTCCCAGGATAAAAAATTAAACAATAAAAAAAAAAAAAAAACAAAACCAAATTAAAAACAATAATTAAATTTTATTAAATGAATTAAAAAAAATTAATTTTACACATGTCAATTTTCATTTAATATAAATTAAAATCAAAAATTAACATCTAATTCCAGTTCTAAAAAGGATTAAAAACAATTTTTTATTCTTATGAAGTTCTAACGAAATATGATAATTTAAAATAAAAATGGTTTATTTTTGTTTTTTATTTATTTATCTTAATCTATATAATAATAAAATTTTTAATGTGAATTAAAATTTAATTGAAGATAACTACAAGAGCAAAAATTTATAAATGATAAATTAATTGAAAAGTGACTCGCGCTTACCTGTTAACTATATATAATGATAGTATCAATTATTATTAATTGAATGTTTTACATATTTTCTTTTTTTTTTTTGTTTTGTTAAAAAAATAATAGTAATGTTTATATACAAAAGACATTATTAATATAGATTTAATTTAATTACTCTAATAAGTAATGTATAAATAAAAAGTATGTATGTATAGATAAAAATAAAAACTTAATAAAAGTATAATTCTATCAGCCATTTTTTTTTTTTTTTTTTTAAGTTGAAGAGTTCCTATCCCTAATTTATATTATTTAACAATAATTTATTTCATGACAAATTTACTTGATTATCTTAAATGCAAATTTAATATAAACATTTATATAAATATTGAGCTTTCAAATACTTTGAATAGAAATTTGATTGTGATGTGCTAGTAAATGAGTAAAATAAGTAAAAACATATTATACGCTTTTTCCACAATATTTATATATGTATATGTATACTTAAGTATATGCGAGATTCTGAATTAGTTGGGATTTTAAAGCTGGATTAAAAATGCAGGGTTATATGCTTCTTCCTGAATATTCATATTTATTTGTATGTGAGATTGTGATAAATTAGGAGGAATTTTAGAGTTGGATTCAAAATCAGGATTGTATGCCTTTTCCAAAATATTTATATATGTATATGTATTGTGCATTAGGAGGGATAAATAAATTAAAAAAAAACTATTTTAAAGCTACATACGAGTATATTTTTCAACATTTTGGTTTTTAACATTTTTAATTTGACAATTTGTTTTTCAATAAATCGACCCACATCCTAATAATACCTGATAATACTTACTTAATATTAATATTGGTCTAAAATTTTGGCCAGCAAGTAAAAAAAAATAATAAACAAATATATATTTCTTTTTACTCTTTATGTATATAAATGTAACATTGATATCATACTTTATCTTGTCTCTGTTTAAAATCAAAAATCACTTTCAAACAGCTGAAGGCTGGAATAAGGAAATAAAAATTCTATTTGTTTGCTAGTTTCTTTAGAACAATGTGAATTGAATTACATATGTCAAAAATTAAATTTTAAGTAAAATTGAAGAAAGTTTTTAAATATTAATTATTAAATATACATCTTAGGTGTTAACTATTAAATAGCAAATCTTAAATATTAAATAACAAACAAAAAAAGAAATTCTTAAATAGTTTGTACTTGTTGGACAATTTGACCAACAAGTTATGTTGTATAGAATGATTGATTTAATATGTGCATATAATATGATTGTTGTAAATATTATATGCCGCTTCTCTTGATAATTTTACTCTTATTCTTTTTAATGCTCCTACTAGTGCCGCTATTTTATTGAGGAATCCTTCCACATGTTGATCCCATTTCAATTTTTCTTCCATTAGAACCCCCAAGTATTTCAATTTTGTGACCTTCTCGATGTCCGATCCCCGGTTATGCTTATATTTGGTGTAAAACTTAACGCCCCTTTTGGAGCGAATATCATCAATTTTGTTTTTGTGCTGTTTAGAGTGAGCTTCTTACCGAGTCTCCAATTATTAAATTTGGTGAGGTCTTCGTTTACTAGGTCTTTCATTTGTTGCAATAATTAAAAAAAAAAAAAAAAAAACTTCTCCAGTAGTGTTTCATGGTGTACCGTGTCGAAGGCTTTCTGCAAGTCGATAAAAACTGCTGCCGTGAAGTATCCTTCTTCCATTTGGTCATTGATGTATCTTATCACTTCTGTTTGTCACCATATTTGTGCTACATGCTTTTTGAAAGCCGAATTGATTATCGCGTCGAACCCAATTGTTTTTATGATAAACTCCTCTATCCTTGCGAGTTGATGATTTTTTCATAAATTTTTACTATGTTGTTTATCAGTGTTACATATACTTGATTTGAATAAATTTGATAAAAAAATATATATGTATATATTTGATAAAGTGCAGAAAAGTTGCACCTACATATATATGTACAAGTAGTTATAATGCACATTATTATATTATTTAAGTAAGATTTGCTTTTAAGTAATAACTTTTAAAGCATAAGCATAAATATTACTAATCATAATTTTGAGCAATGTAGAGTTTTCAAAAATTGCTATACTTCTATAAAGGTACACAAGAAATAAAAATGTAAGTTAAACCACATACTAAATAAACTATACAGACGATCAGTATCATATAATTATTCTTTGTTTTTTTTTTGGAGCCAGACTAAGCAGTTTATGGAGCTAGAATATTTTAGTAGTAGCTAGAGTATTTTAGAATATTTAAATTACAAAAATAGAAAATACAAAAGAATATTCTATAAATTTTTGTTTTTGCTATTTAAATGTCTAAAATACTTAGTCTGGCTCCAAAAAAATGTTCATGCTGGCTCCTAAAAAAGACTTAAAATGTTTATATGAATCTGTTCGTCTGTATAATATATTTAGTCTGTGGTTAAACAAATTCAACACAAATTAATGTTCTGTAAAATTAAAAATACTTAGTCAACTATTTATTATCAATAAAAATACTAATTATTGTAATAATTTGTTATTAAATTTATTATTTGAAAAATATATTGGCCGCTAACTGTAACTCTAATTAACGGTTATTTTACTTGGTTGATTTATCCGTTATTAACTTACCAATTATCATTTGAACTACATTATCAACAATAATCAGTTTTATCTTGAATATTTGAAAAGAGAGGACTCTGAAAGTTTTTTTTTTTTTTAAACACGATTGCCATAATCATATTCTTAATACAGTAGACAGACGACAGCAAACCTATTTTAAAAATTTGACATTTGTTGTATTTGCAATTGTCAACAAAAACAAAACAAAATAAACATTTTGTAAACAAGGATGAAAATTTTTGCCGACTATTAAATAAGTAATTGGAAATTATTAGTGCGAAATACCGTGTATTAGATAAATATTTAAAAAAGTGAAAACAATGTCACAAGAAAATAAAGCACAACCAATAGAGTATGTAACATTAATCAGTGATGAATCAGATAATGATGTTGAAGTAACTAATGTTACCAAAATTGATAATGGTAGCAACGATAGATTTATTAAAGAGGAAACTAGTGAAGAAGCTGATGGAAGACGTGTTAGTCGTAGAAAAAAACCAAGAGTTGATTATTCGAATGCAAAACCAGCTGAAGCCGATTCTAAACCATCAACATCGGGTACATCAACACCTGCCGGCACTGCAATTAATCCAGATCGTAAAAATGATGTTTTAAAAAATCGTAAAAGAGAACATTCAAGATCACCATCCGAACGTAAAGATCCTGAAATTAAAGAAGTACCGTCAACTAATACAAATGAATATAAGGAAATTTTAACTGGGTTAGAAGGTGCAGCTTTTCAATCAAGATTACCATTCGACAAAATGACATCAGCTGAAGCTGCATGTTTCACTGAAATTACTAAAAATGGTTTAATAGCACAACGTGTATTCTTAAATATACGTAATAGATTATTACAGATGTGGATCGAAAATCCAAAATTACAGTTGACAGTCGAAAATGCATTAAAAGATATTGAAGTTCCATTTGATAGTGATCCATCCTTATTAAAGAAAATTCATGCTTTCCTTGAGAGACATGGTTTTATTAATTTTGGGATTTTCAAACGTTTAAAACAGTTACCAGTAAAAAAATTGGGTAAAGTTATTGTTATTGGTGCTGGTATATCTGGATTATCAGCAGCACAACAATTACAGCAATTTGGTATGGATGTTATTGTTTTAGAGGCGAGAGACCGTGTTGGTGGTCGTATTGCAACGTTTAGGAAAAATAATTATATTGCAGACTTGGGCGCCATGGTTGTTACTGGTCAGTTTTAGAAATTCTTAACAAAAAGATTTTAATATATCAATTTTTTTTTTTTTAGGTATTTGGGGTAATCCAATGACAATTTTAAGCCGTCAAACTGGAATGGAAATGGTACCAATAAGACCATCGTGTCCATTGTACGGCGCTGGAGGAAAACCAGTTCCAAAACACAAAGATGATATGGTATTTATAAATTAATTTTTCTACTTTAGTCGTTCGTTATCTTGTAATTCTGATTATTTTATAATTTGCTATTGTATTTTGTTTTTTTAATAATTTTAGGTTGAAAGAGAATTTAATCGTCTTTTAGAATCCGCAAGTTACTTATCGCATCAACTGGATTTTAACTATGCTGGTAATAATCCAGTTTCACTGGGTCAAGCACTTGAATGGATTATAAAATTGCAAGAGAAAAATGTTAAAGAAAAACAAGTACAACATTTAACTAATGTTACATCAATACAAAAAAGTATTATACAACATAAAGAAAGTTATATGAATCTCTCCAATAAAATGAAATATTTAAAGACAACATATCAAGAATTATTAAAAACACGTCCAGTCAAAACACCAGATAATGAAGAGGCTGTTGCTGCACACGAATTTCAAATAAAATATGTTATATATGATTATAATAAATCATATAATGAATTACAAAATCTTAAAAAAGAAGAAGAAATTTTAACTGCCAAATTAAAAGAGATTGAAACAAATCCACCAAGGTAATAAATTTCATATAGATTTATTTCTATTAAATTACTTTTTGTTTTAGTGATGTTTATTTATCATCAAAAGATCGTCAAATTTTAGATTGGCATTTTGCTAATTTAGAATTTGCTAATGCAACACCCTTAAGTAATTTATCATTGAAACATTGGGATCAAGATGATGATTTTGAATTTATTGGAAATCATACAACAGGTAAGTTTTTATTTCAAATTTTTAATCCTTTAAATAAGATATTTTTTAAATCAAACAAAAAAATTTTCAAATTAATATTATTTTCAATATAATATATTAATAAGTTTTGAAACACAAAATTTGTAACAGCCTCATTTATTTCTTTCGTTTTTTTTTTTATTTTTTTTTTTAAATAAATTCCACCCTAATATATATAATACAATTTTGAAAAATAAAAGTTTTAATAGTTATTATTTAACACTTTGTAAAATTTTAATGTCTAATTATGTGCGAATGTGCAAAAAAAGAAGTCTAGTAGTATCAAAGACAAACTGACGTTTGTGTGTGGTATTACCATTCTTATCATATAAAATTTATACCGATTCTCTAAAGCTATTTTTTTAATATATTTAAGATATTTTCAATTGTATAAATTACATTTAAATTATTTAAATCTATATCCCTTGTTTTTATTAAATTAATTTTAACATGCTTTAAATCAAAAACATAAAAATAATATAAAACATGTTGTTAAATATTACATTTTTAAAAAATCATTTATATAACCACTTATACGTTCCGGATTAACTAAATGTATATGATGTGTACCTTCTACTTTATGATAAACAACTAATTCAGCACTTTTTTTTATATAATCGATTATTTCATCATATGCTTCAAAAGTCATACCAGGTATTGCACGTATATTTAATACTTTACAAGTTATACGTTCAGCGTAACTTATTACTTGTTCTTTTGAAAACATACCTAAACCACTAACTTTTAATCTCAAATCTCTTGCAAATGCATAACCTTCTTTTTGTTCTTTATCTAAATGCTGTGGTACTGGATTCATACCACGTTTCATTAATATTTCAACACCTTGACGATCAATTGAACCATCATATGCATTTAATACTAAATCTATTACTTCCTCATATGTATAAGATGGTATTTTTGATTCTGGTAATTCCTCATAATCTAAAAATTTGTCAATTGAACTACCTGTTATAGCTGCTTGTTTTTTTAAACAACGTATTGATGGACTTGGTATATCAATACTTATATATCTTTCAACTTCTTTTGGAAAACATGCTGCATACATAAATGATAATGCACCACCTAAAAAGTAATAAAAAAAAAAAGATTATTAAAATTAATTAAAAAGAATTAAATAGAATAAATTATGTACATGGTTGAATTTACAACAATAATAATATTTTTGTGGTTTCTTTTTGGTTAAATTTAGAACGTGAGCAAAAATATTATTTTTAAATAGTAAGTTTTTCTTAATAAAGTTTTCTATAGTTTATTGTTTATAATTCAAAGTTTATAAACACGGATTTTAAAAGACAAAGTTTAATTACTATTAACGTTTTATATGGTTGGTTAGTCATTCTTTATTTAGAACAATACGAAAATGTTAATAAGCATGACAATTTTTTTTTTTTTATCACTTCATGTAATCTCTAATTCCGTATTATACATATGCATAACCAGATAATAATATATACCGAAGGAAAAACTTTTTATCAATAAATTTAAATAGATAAAGTTGCATAGAATTTACAGTTAATTTATTCTTATCTAATTATTACTTTTTATCTTTGTTTTTTTATTGAATTTATTGATATCCTGACTATTTTTTTTTTTATTAGTTGTCACCATTATAATTTTACCTAATGAATGCCCTAGTAATATAATTTTTTTCCATTGATGTTGTCGGACAATACGTCTTATTAATGATATACCATCCCAAAATAAAAAATAATGCATTCCTTTTGGATATTTTGATGATTTACCATGACCAGGTAAATCAATTGCAAGAATTGGATATTTGTTTGTTAATAATGGTATCAAACGATCAAATGAACCAGCATTATCTTGCCAACCATGTATTGCAATTATTGGTTGTTTATTACGTGGACCCCACCATTTACCACAAACTAAACCCCATGGAACACTAATTGAAATTTCTTCCCATGACCACATGTCAGAATCAGGATGATTATAATTTCTTTCTTGCGAATGTGTTTCTAGTCCAGTTACTCCTATTGTTGGTAAATTATTTGTTTCATCAGATGATGTTGTTCCGTTTTCTAGCATTACATTACCATTTAATTGTTGTTGCAATCTATTACCACCATTAGTAATTGAATTATTCGAAGTTGAAATTGGTTCCATTGTTATTGTTTGATATTTTAATATTAAAAGTAGTTTCTCTTTATTTTCTGTCCTTGGTGATGTAGAATATAATTTTTCTTCTATTTTCTTTTTATTGCTATCAAATTTAAGGTATTGTACTTTCTTTTGTTATTGATGTTTTCAAGTTAATTATGTAATCATAAATTTTGATATTTTTTTATTATTAAAAATTAAAACTTTTCAACAATTTAAGTAATACAAAAAATTTTGTATATTTTTTTTTTTACAATGTGGACTGTGTGTAGTTTGTTTTAAAAGTAATGTAAACGCTAAAAACCGAATTAACACGACTTTTTTTTTTTTGTAATTGTATTATTTAATTAAACATTATTACCGTCCGTTTTTATTGACTTTACAAAGTAGAATGAAAGAATATTGAATGAAAAATTAAATTTTATATTAATATGTATATTCTTTTTGTAAAGCTTATATTATATTACAAATAAATTATGCTTTTTATTATAGTAATAAATGAAAAAGAAACATATAAATAAGCTATATACGATATATGTATGTACATAATGTACATATATAATAGTCCATTCACCATTTTTTCGTCAAAGATTAAATAAATAACTTTCGAAATCAACAGAAATTGAAAATGAGCTTTTATTTTATTTTAAAAATTTATGACAGATTTATATTTTGCATTGGAAATTCCATATGTCTTTTTGGTTTTATGTCAGCTGATATATAATTTTCATTAGGATTTCTATTTTCTTTGTATAAAATTTGAAATGTTAATTTGAATCTAAAAATCTCCTAAATATATGCAATTTGTTTGATTCTAAATAAAAAACAATGTTTAATCCTACGGGATTTGTGTTAATATAAATAAATAAATAAATAAAATAAATAAAATGTTTAAATAAGGATAAAAGATGATTTCCCATTTTGTAAATCCGTAAAATTTAAATTAAATTAAATTATAAAAGCTGTCGTATTATTTAATATTAATTTAATTTATTAAAAACTGTATTATATTGTATAAAATCAAATTAAAAGAATGAAATTTGACTATATATATTATGTAGACGTTTATATTTATTGCGTTTTAAAAAAGTATAATAAATAAATTTTTAAAATAAAATTAATGTAAATAAATAACAATTTTGAAAGCACTTAATTGAATTTATAAATAAGAATTATATATAGGTATTTCTAAATGCATTTAAGTGCTTTAAAAAGTCTAATCGCTCATCTGTAAGACTCTACCATTTTTGGTATCAGTTCACGAGACTGCCAGTCAAACTCAATTTCCTTGAATATCAAATTAAGGCTTTTGAACAGTTAAGTATATTAAATATAAATTTATAAGTACACATATATCAATCTGTGACTTCTCGGAATAATGAAGATATTCGATGGCTGAAAACAATTACAAATCAACTATGGGGTAGAACAAAGGAAAATATGGTTAACGTTGAGATTTTACAAAGAAAATGAAGGTGGATTAGGTAATACAATCCAGCAACTGACGAAAATATACCTAAACATGTCGACTTTGTGAACGTTTTATGCTCCAATATGGGTTAAACGAAGCATAAAGAAGAAGACATACATATGTATGTATATAGGAAATTTTTACATTTTTGCTATTATTATGAATTATAACAAATTCATAATAATGTAACAATTAAAAAATACCTAGGTTATAATTCATTTAAATTTAATTTTTTTTGAATAACTAATTCCATATTTTCTGTATTGTAATTTGATGTAACAAGTAACATATTTTCTCCTTCTTTTGTTTTATTTTGTAGTGGTTTAGGTTTCATAAATTACTTTAATAGATTTTATTCCTTATTTTTTTAACTGTTTTGAGGTTCATAGTATAAGGCTAATCGATTTTGTACTTGTCAATTAAATTTTTTAGAGCGCTGGAAAATTATTTCAAAAATAATTCCCAACTTAAAAGCTAAATCTAGTCCTCTTCTTTCTTTTACTGGTTAATCAGAATTTTCTAAAATTTTATCATGGTATTTAGTTTTTGCAGCATTTGGATCATAATTAATCAATCATTTAGCTTTTGCTGGATTTGAATCAGATTTGGTAATGTCTCTTTGATTCCTATCACAGAATCCTTTTCCATTTAAAGACTGACAACATAAATGTAGGAAATTTAAGAAATCGAAATTTCTTGAATCACAAAGAAAAAATTCAACACATTTCAAAATTGAAAAACCTTTTCACAATAATTTTATGTGACTATCAAATTAGAAACAGACTCAATCAGACTATCTTGAATAATTTTAAATGTTTGCCGAATAAGGCTTAAATGTTGATTAATACCTGGGCAAAACTGTGTTCAGTACCTGCAGAAAAGAAGTGTTATTAGATAGAAAAAATATAACATGCATTTCGGTATAGATTAAATCTTTTAGGAGTTTAAACCTCACATTTTATCCTTAGTTTTAAAAGTATGTAGGGAAAACCGTTTTTGTTGCTTGAAGTTATGTAGAAAATCGTTTTTGTTTTATCTTTTAAAATTATTCTTTACTTGAATCTTATTCATGATTCGATAAGTCTTGATCTTGTCTTAATGAATTTCTTTCAAATAACCGTAATTTTTTAAAGAATTTGTATTTAATCGTATTTCATCTTAGAGATGAAATATGTTTTTTTTTGCCAAAATTTTCGATCAAAATCATTAGAGATTTTTCCAATTTTTTCAATAAAAGATATCGGAAGACGACAAACTCATTTTGAACTTAAAACTGCTCCAACGCAAACAATTGCTTTAATTTGTTTTCATTATCTTTTATGGTTCGAATGAATCATCGATTCCTTTTAAATTTAATGAATGTTCAATCAATTCAGGTTTTTTTTGGTGGCCTAAGACAACCATTTTGCCTACCAAAAAAATACATTTCTTTTTTAATGACGATTTCTTTCCTTTGTTTAGGGTAAGGGGCATGTGTATTTTGAAATGAATAGATAGCATATTACACTATAGATATAATATGTACCAATTGATAGAAATTTGATCACCTTGCATGACATATTTTTATTTTTTAAATTTCTTTAAAATGATATTAAATCTCAAAATTTTGAATTTGGTCATTAAAATTTAAGAAATTTGATGTAAAAAAAAAAAATAGAAAAACATCTTGTTGCAACTAATTTTATTATAGTACATGCTTGTATAGGATATTAACTACTTTTTTTTGTAACTATTAAACATTACCTTTAATTCGTAACCCTTATATTTCTAAATTATATACACTCATTTATCATTAAAAATAAAGAAAAAAAAAAACTCTTAATGTTTTTGGTTCTATTTAAAGGTCTTAAAACACATGTTCTATTCCTTGGAAAAAAAAAAAAAAAATGCACTTCTTGTCTTAAAATGAGATCAAAAAGTTCAAAAATTTTTACATATGATGAAGTAATTTTTAATAAAAAAAGAAACTTTCTAGAACCATAATATTTAATTTAAAATACTCCTTTCTTTTCCATTAATTTCAGTTTTTATTTATTTTATTTTTTTTTGGTTTAATTCTTAACGCCACCTTAACTATTAATAAGCAATTAAATATAAAAAAAAAAAAAAATACTTTGCAGATGTAGTTATTAAATACATATACTCCTTATTCTTTTGAAACCCTATACATTTTTTTTTAATAGTTTTTCTACTTTTTTTTTTCTTCTTTTAATCCTTTTAAAATCCTTTCGTTTCATTTGATATTTTGGGATGAAGATGAATTTCAAAAAAAATTTTTTTGTTGTTATTTGGTATTTTGCTTAATTTTTATTTCTATTCAGATCAAAATAGTTTACGATTTCTAAAAAAAAATATTAAATAGTTTTGGTACAACATAACATTTTGTAAAAATCACCGTTCTTAATTCTTAAAGACGTTTTAACGAAAAACAAAAAAGAATAAAAAATAGCAATTTGAAAAATTTTTATTTTCTTTGAATGATCCTTGAAATATATCTATTTTTTTTTTTGTTTGAAAGGATCTATTAAAAAGTCAAATTATTCTATACAAATAGGACTTATACGATTTTTGTAACGTTTATAATATTAAAATTGTAATTGGATTTAAAAAGAAAAGAAAAAGTAGTAGAAGATAAGTTTTAAGTTTATAAGTATACATTACGTAGTGTTTGATTTCTAAATTTCTAGATGAATGCTCAAACATTTTCAAAATAGTACTTCTTATGGATTAAGTAATAACTAGATTTCTTTAATATTGTTTTATTTTTGTGACTTTGATAACATTTCTTTTGAAATAAAATCAATTAATAATACTAATGATAGAAGGATTAATAAGTGGTGTACAAATTTAAAATCAAAGGTACTGGTCTAATTGATAATACACAAAAAAACTTACAGGAAATACTCCAGTTTTTTTTTTTTTAAAGCTTCGAAGGACACCAAGAAAATCTAAGCTCCCTTGGTAGTATGGGATTTTTACCCAGTAAACCGATCGGCCCTCCCATAGCCAGCATAATGGGATAATCACCCTAATGATGAAAGGATGATGAAAGAAAAGAAAAGGGAATAAGGAGGAGAAATTTTAAGCTTAAATTGTATAGGAGCATGATTAAATGGCAATTTTTGTAGATGCAAGTTGAACTTCAGTATATTATACCACAAATTAACTCTATATATAGATTTTTTATTTCGTTAAATTTAAATTTTTTTTCTTAAAAATTATAGATATAACAAAATTATTTTGTTCATTTTTCATCAAGTGGGGTTTTTATTTTAAGCAAAATAAAACGATCATAAAATTTGTACTGGATGATTTATCTGTATATAGTTAATTTGTGATTATACGAACCGGGGAACATCTTTGATGGTAATATTTGGATGTATGAACTAAAATAAGTTCCTATATTTTGTTGTTATAGTTATAATAGGCTCCAATACGTAATTATGAGAGAAAGAGAAACAGAGAGCTATACTCTACGTGCATAATTTTTTTTTTAAATTCTTAAAAGAGCATTTCGATGCTCGTATTAGGTAATGTTACGTCAGTATTGGTTGGAATTTAGGTATGATACTTTTAATTTCGCAATTTCGCAAAAAAAAAAGGCGATATATTATATTGCATATACCTATCAGTATAATGTCCATATTGAATATAAAATTGCTTTCTAATGACCAAATTAGAATCCAATCTGAATTGAAAAAATTTGGCAGCAGTAATGTTTCAAATGCATAAAACTGAGCTGGAACTCAAATCTTATTTTTTCAAACAAAAATACAAGTTAAAGTGTAGTTTTTGTTTGAAAAGTGAAATTTGAGTTTAAAGCTCAGTTTTATGCATTCGACCCAATGTTTAATCTTTATTTTTTAGTACGTTTTACTTTTTTTTTTTTTTTTAGATAGATAGGTAACACATAAAAAGTTTTTACGTTACTTTATATCTTTTTTACTTTAACTGAATGACAATAATAAGATATACCTGTTTTACTTTAACTGAATACTTTTTTAATTTAATTAAGTGGACATTTTTTACTTAAAGTGAAGAAATTTTTACTTTAACTGAAAATTTTTTACTTTAAACTGAAACATTTGTAATAAAAGTTAAAGTAAAAATATACATATAATATACATATATATATAGGTATATATGCATATATATAAATGTCAAATCCAAATATATATATGTATTACATAAACTAAATATAATGTAAATTGCTGAAGTAAAGATTCTTTATTTAAAATAAAAATGTCTTCACTTAAAGTAAAAAATATTCCCTTAAAGTAAAAATGGTAAAGTAAAAAAGGTATATCTTATTATTGTCATTTTCAACATTATATATATATTCCAACGTTTTATTTATACATATACATTTTCGTTTAAAATCATTTAATACAAAATTAATTCGATCCTTATTTTCTCCTTTTTGTATATCAATATAAACATTTTTTTTGTTATAAAAGGTAATAAAAGGAATTCTTTTTTTCGTCGGTTTTTTTTTGCTCAGTTAAGTCGTTCGTTTGTTGTCTTGAAATTGATCTGTATAACTTTGTCAAAAACCGTGAAGTACTGATGTTGATTTCTTTTTTTCTTAGAAATTAAAACGAGAGCAAGGCAAAAAAAAAAGGATGGCAATGAAAAGAAATAATTTTTGATATAGAGTTGAATTTAATTCAAATTGTACAGTTGTCTTAAAGCGGAATCCTTCTTTTGTTTTTTGTTTTCGTTTTTATTCATTATGATGAGAATTTTGTAATTTTTTAAATTTTGTTTCGTTTTATTAATTTCATTTTTTCATTTTTTTTTTGGATATGAGTTTTTATGGTTGTTAATGAATAGAAAATAGAGGATAAGACAAGCCTTTTTTTTATAACTATTATTTTTTTTTAAAGTACCTATGGTTTTATTCTTGTTCTCCTTTAAATTAAATTAACAAATTTTATTGTATTATTTCATGGTAGTATATTTTATAGATTTGTATAGATTGTTACCTTATGATAACATATGGTTTTTATTTTTTTCTGTTCTTTAAATTTGAAGTTTAAAGCGGTTAAAATGTCTTTTACTAATCAAATATAGTACATATTTCTGTTTTTCATTTTGTGTTTTATAAAAAACTTTATTTGGATGGCAGTTGATAAAATTATAAAAATACTTATAAATTATATGCTAACCATTTTTATCTAAGTTTTTTTAAGATATCTACCTCAAGCTTCGGTTTAAACTGAGGGAAGATAAAAATAAAAAAAGACCATGACGAGAAGGAAAATGATATTGAATACAAAAGATGAAGAATCAACGATTTTTTGTCTTTTAACTTTGATATAAGCTCAGAAAATATTTTGTAGCATCTTTTAATTATAAATTTGAACATGAATAATAAATATGAATTACAAACTCGGAATTCGGAATTAAAATTAAAAACTACTTTAGGTATCATTTAAAAAAATTATATCTAAATTGAATTGAAAATACGATCAAACGTAATTTTGGTTAACCATGACCGCACTGCTATCAACAAAAGTTAAAATGTAATGGAATTGTATGAAAGTTGCTACAATTAACGTAGTGATGACGTCATGACATTTACTTACGTAACTCAGGAAAAAAGTTAATCAACTTTTAATTTTAAATTTTAAATACGCTTTTAAATGTCAAATGTGTTGTGATACCATATTTTTCATTAATATTGATATTTATAATATTCATATTTCCAGATTTCTTTATTTGAATTTCTTTCTTAAATTATTTTTTCTTTACAGAAAAAAAAAGTCATTTTTATAATTCTAAACGTTTTCATTGTGACAGCTATATTTGTTCACGGCGTAAAAGGTCGTAATTGGGCCTAAAAAAATTTTGAATGTTGCTACCATAGTAATATAAAAAAAAAGAAAATCAAACAAGAAAATTTCAATTATAATGAATACACATTCTGAAAAAAATCATTTGGAATATTTGAGATGAAAATAAATAATAATTCTTTATCTTTTTAGAAAGCATTTTTTCAAATATTCAATTAAATAGATCATTTGGTTACTTTACTTTGTAAATTTACTTTTTGGTTTAATCGTAAACGGTAAGATAGTAAAAATCCTGTTATTTATTAATGCTGGATTCATCGGCCACCGCTTCGGATATTTTAGCCGAACTCATGTGAGCGCCATGTTTTTGTTATATGAAAATTTGAATTTTCTCATTTTTCAGAAAATTCAGAGAGTTCGGAGATTTTTCTTTTCTTTCCGGGCTTTAACTTTTTGTGCGGAACTTTTTTTTATCTGTCATTTTTTTCAAACATTTTTTATTGGATTTATCAAATAAACAAAAATTTAAAATTATTTAAATGTCATTTTGAAATTTCAACTGTCTAAATTTTTTTCTTCTGGGTTAAATCGTTGTTTTTCTTAAATCTTTTTTTTTAAATAGTTCAGAAGAAATATGACGAAACGGTTAACAAACTCAAATTGTAAGATTCATAATGTTTTTATGTTAGATCACATACTACCATTTAAAGGTAGTTTACGTTCTAAAATTTAAAAAAATTAACTTGTTTTTTTTTTTTGTTTTTAATGTAACTAACTACATATGTATAAAAATTTCATTAAAGTGTATCAAAATAGATCATTTATTAGAAATTTAAAATAAAATATTTATAAAATATCCTGCATTTTAAACCTTTTAAACAAAATTAATGGTTTCCTTTTTCTTTTTATTTCTTTTTCACTTAATAATATAATTTTTTTTTTTTTTTTTTTATTAAAATACACAGCATATGGTCCTTGACAAGACCATTCGATAGCCTGTACCTTACCTATATATTTATATGTATATATGTACATATAAATATATTATATTAATTATAATAAATATGTACATATTATATGATATATGTAACTTGGTATTTTTTTTTTTTTTTTATAATCTGATATCGTAAATTTTTTCTTTTAGATTTCAATCTCAATCTTCAGATTTTGATCAAGCAAAAACAAAAAAGGAAAAACATATATTAAAATGCGGGGGGTAAATAACATTTATGATATATTCGTTCATTTAAAAATAAAAAAAAAAAATACATTTTTTTAAGTAATTACTGGAAGGTGTTAATATGTAATATTTTATTATCCTACTGAGAATATAACAAGTCATCCATTATATTTTTTTACCTTTTTTTGCTTTTATCATCGATAATAATTTTTTTTTTTGTTTTTCCGATATGATACTCGGAAAAAGTATGAAAGAACAAAAAAAAAAAAAAAATTAAAAACAAAAGTTTAAAAGTGACATGTTGTGATTCTTAATGTATTTAATATGTCATTTAAAGCATATTTTGGAATCGGATTCTCTTGATTATGCAGTTAAAAAAAAGGCAATATCATATCGATTTTTTTTTTTTCTTTTTGAATCACGCTTTTTCCCGTTTTTATCAACCGATACTGATAATATCATATAACATATATATGTATGTAAACCTGTATGTGCATTCGAAAGGTTTAATACTGATCGATTATCATCTTCCATTTATTAAAATCAACCACTTATTGATAAATTAATAGTGTGATATTATACATTATATATTATTATATGTGGTTATTTGGTATATTTATAATTTTTTTGAAATTAACAAAAAAAGAGTTTTTGCGCTTGAATTTTTAGATTTTTATAGTGATGATGAGTAATGAAATCAATTTGTAGTACAGAATTAAAAAAAAAAAATGAATTGATTTCATCATTCTAAAAGAATGTCTGTAAAATCTCGAAATCTTATATATTGCTTTTTTTTTGGTTCTTTTAAAGTAAAATATACATAAATATACGAAAAAAAAAAAAATTACACAAAATATTAATTTTATTTGTTGACATAATTGGAAATCGTCGATTTAAATTGAGAAATAAATTGTTTTTAAAGCTGATTGAATGAATTTATAAGTTCCACTCCTAAATATTTTGTTTTATTTTTCTTTTTTGTTCCTTGTTTTTTTTTTGTTTGTGATACCTGGTTTTATTGAAAGAAATTCGATATGTACTTATATGTACGTATACATACGTTATATACGTGATGTATGAATTGGGACATGATAAATAATAATGAATACAGGATTAAAGAAAATATAATATTGTTTTGTTTTGGTATTTTGATTTTTTTTTTCATTGTTGCTATTAAAAAATTTATTTAAATATATATTCATAATTGTTTCTAGGACATAGAACATAGGAGGTCTTTGTATATTCGGTCACGGTTTATATCCACACTATAAATGCCAATTTCAATGTCATTGACATCGTTTATTACAATAAACAATATTAAATGTTCTCACACGTTTATGGTTGGGAAAAGATTTGAATGAATTGTAAATATTTTAAATTTTACATGTATAATATTTTCTTTTTCATACGAATTGATGATATTCCAATTAATTAAAAAATCTAAAAAAATTAAAACAAATTTTATATTAAATTTTCCTCTTTATAATATACAATTATAAGGTTAGATCTTCGAATGGTAATCGGTTTACAATAGAAGTATGTGGGCTTAAAAATAAAAGTACATTATATTTACTTAAAATGTACAATGTATATATAATAAACATATTTTGTATATTAATTTTAGAGATTTTGTGAAAACGTGTGCTTATAACATGTTGAGAACATCTGAAAAGTTTCTCTTTTAATTTTAGAGACAAATAATTTTTTTGGCCGTTAAATATTTTTCGAAATTATTTTATTTATTGTGATTTTTTAAAGTGACCTTCCCTTAATAAGCTTTTATATCTACCGATTAAAAATTGCATTTTCTTCCCATTAAAATAGAGAAATACAGATACAAAGATAGTAGAGATAATACAGTAGAGTAGAGATAGTACAGATAATAAATTCTAAAATAGAGAAATACAGATACAAAGTATTTCTCTCTCTTATTGGAATTTATATAATATATGTAAGGTAAATAACTAATTGATTTTGTATATTGATAAATTCCAGCAATAGTCCAGCAATAGTCCAGCAATTTTTTTTATATTAATATTGGTACATATTTGTAAAATATAAAGTCCCGATAGATTTGTTTTCTAAATGAACATTTAAAATCATTCCTCTGTCAAAATTTTCTTTCTTTTCTTTACCTTTCCTCTTGCAGTTTTCTTGTCACAAGATAGTATTTAATGGAGTTTACCATGAAATATCATATTAAGAAATCCACTTTTTTTTTTTTTTATTTATTTATTTATTAATTAGCTTTAATTTACTTTTTTAACAATTTTGATACAAAAATTTCAATATTTTTTTTTAGTGCATTTCTCTGCCACATAAATGTGAACAGGAAATTACACAGCCTTTCCTTTTCAGACCTGGCTGTAAAAGTCGTAAGGGGGAATAACTCTTACGACGTGTTTGTGATTCGAACCCACACTCCCTCGGTTTTTACAGCGTATTTTATACACTCTTTCCCACTAGGCCACCGACGTCCCATTTCAATATTAAAAATTGAATAACAATAAAAATTTAAATTCAAAATGTTCACTAATGATGAGAAAAAAGAAAACTTTTAAAAACGTTTAATTTTATAAAAAACAATTAAATTACTTTGTTCAACATTAAACTATATACAAAGATTATATCTTTACTTCAATATAAGTTTGAAAATCAAAACAAAAAAACGGAATTTAGTTCATGATATAAAAGTTTTTTTGAATCTATTGATGTTCCTCTCTTGCTTAATGTTCTCTAGTAGTTGATTAAAGAACTGCATTCCCTTTAGATAAGCTATTTTGTGATCTCGTTCGTCTATAGAGTGGTAACCTAAAGTCATGTGTATTTCTTAAATTATAAATCCTCGAACATTTTCTAAATTTCTTTGGAGGTACGCAGGCAATATAAATCATTCTTAACTTTAAAAATAAATAATAATTCATTGAATTTAAGTCTTTGATTTATAGACATTATGTTCGGCTTCTTTTTGTCACATTTTTCAGAAATTTTATTTCTTATTCTAGCCATAAAATTTATCTTTTTGGTTCTCATAAAATTTATCTTTTTGGTAATTCTAAAAAAACATGAGTTATACCCATTTAAAAATAGGGCTTTTTCAAAGTTTGAGGGTCTGTAGCTTCGTAATTGATAGGGCTACATAAAAAAGTTGTTCTACAACATTAATTTCTTTATGAGACCTACTCATGCTTTCATTTCATTTATCTATCTTTAACGGTGTAAAAATTTTGCAAACAGACGAACGGACAGAACTAATAGGCACACTTTTGCAAAATGGAAACTGTTGGTTTATATTCTGCCTTGTTTTTCTATCTTATTTGGTTTCATTTTAAATCTTATTAAAGCAGCTTTCTAATCATTTTCAAATATTACTCTATAGAATTTTTCAGTCTGAGGTTATAAGAGCTTAATTTCAAAAATTTTTAAAAAAGTATCAAATAAACGCCTTTTATCAAGAAATTTATATCATTTTTTATGATTTCTGAAATTAATTAAGAAGTTAACTGAATTTTAATTTTTTTTTTTTAGATTAAATCTTGTATGATAAAAATTACTACTAATTATTCTTAATAATTTTTTTATTTAAAAAAAAACTGGTTTTGCATTTACATAAAAAGCTTGAAATTTAAAATTATGATAATAACGTATGATAACAAAATAATAAAACTGCACCTTTGATATGAAGATAACATAATAATAAAAATTTGAATCGATTAAAAGTAATATTTAAAATCGATTTCTCGTCATTACAGTAGTTGGTACACTCTGGCAGTAGATATCTTTTACTTGGCAATAATTTACAACCGAGTTCAGTTTTACAAGACCCATCCACAACATTAAACCGAAAAGTTGTTCAATTTCATTGGTATTGGTGGAAATTCATTTAGTAAACCTAATGGCATAGTTTGTTTGAGTATTATAGCTTGGTCAGCATATCTATTGGTTATTCAGTTATAAAAAGATTTATAGCATCGTTTCCTATCATCAATTGGAATATATACTAAAATTTGTTGAAAATTATAAGGAAGCAACTAATTTGGAACTAACTTAAAAAAAAAAAAGAAAACCAATAAGTATATGAAATTTTAGGCCTTGGCCTCCATGGAAAATTTTGCAAAAATAGTTTAGCATGCAATGTGTTAATGATAATTTGCTGCAAATAATTTTATTAATTAAATTATTCATTATAAGTCTGGCTGTTATTAGTAAAACTTCAATTAAAAAAAAAAAATAAATAAAATTGTGTTTTTTTTTGGAATTAGAATATTCGGACATGATTTACATTTATGGTGAATGTAATGGAATTCGGTATGAAGCTCAAGAATTGTATAGGCAAAACTTCAAAATGCTATACTTATTATTTTTCTGTTTTAATTTGGTTTCAATTTTAAACCAAAACTAAGTTAGGGCCTCATAACTAATTTTGTAACCAACTCTAAGACTCTCCAAATTATTTTTTTGCTACGAAAAAGGGTAGATGTTTTCTTAAAAATGGCGTTTTTGTATAGCAAAAAGTAAATTTTCAAAAAAAAGATTTTCTAAAAGAAAATTTAAAAAGAAAAATTTTGGAGAAAGGAGATTTTGCAAATGGAAATTAGGCACGAAAAGTTGAAACATGAAATTTTTGTTCCTTTCTTATTATGTTTTCTATTTTAATTTCAACTTTTTTCAATAAATAAGTTTAATTTTTTTTAGAGTTGACGCACGCCGAATTTATTAAAGCAGCTGCTATGTATTACACATCATTTTAATTTTACAAAATTTGGGGTTCTGTGTAAATTAATTTTGTTTTCCATTGACACAAAATATTTTTCCGTAGATTTAAAATGCGTCCCTTAAGCCCCTTTGGTAATGCGAGATTTTTACCGACTAAAATCACTTTCCCCCGAAGTCAGTATAATGGACTAATCAACCCAAATGGGTGATATAGGAACGAGTAATTATTTTGAAATTTTATTCTGTAATAAAGTAATGATTGGTAATGACCAAATAAAAATTTTTTATTTTTGATTTCATAAAACTGATTTGATAACGAAAGTGATATCTCTGTATACATGAAACCATACACTTTCATCTTAATTAGGTACATAAAAAAACCCCAAAAAAAAAAAAAAAAAAACAATAATATATAACTTTCACTATTTAATCGAAAACATTAAATAAATTATTCTCAGCATCAGTTCTTATTAAATAAATTTTTCTAAACTTTTAATTTTTCTATAATCAAAAAGTTTAAATTAAATAAAAATCAAAATTACGATGAAACCTAAAAAAATTTATAAAAAAAATTTCATGGATATCATTTTTTATTTTTTAAATTACATTGTATGAAATCTATTTTAAAGTATATGAGAACCATTAAAGTTATAGAAAATTTCTTTTATTTTATTTTTTTTTTTTAATTTTTCTGATCATTTTCTCATATATGTATATATATATATATATATATACTAAATCAGTACAATAATAATAATAATAATTTTTTGGACAAGTTAATCGATTTAAGAAATTATATTAGAGTTATTTTAAACACAACAACTTTCTATTTTTGTACTGCTTAAAAATTAACCAACTGACCAAATATGCCATTATTTAATTTTGATTGGTAGATCTTAGATCTCACTTGGCGGTGGTAATTGCATTAAAACACAAACAAAACAAAAAAAAATAAGAAAAAAAAAAATAAAAGAAATATTTATCAAAATTTTTCGTGGTGGTTAAAAAATGAAAAAAAAAAAAAAAATTAGTGGAAAGTAATTTTTTGGGAAAAAATATTTTTATTTTTTTTTTCAATAAATTTACTAAATTTCAACAAATTTTGGCTTTTTTTAACCTATGGAAAAGAAATTATGAGAATATATTTGAATTTTGTTATTAAGTTTGTAATATCATGTTTAAAATTTTTGCAAAGGTTTAGATTAATTTTGCATCTAAAACTATTAAACGACATTTTCTAACTTTAAAGATCAACTGACGTTTTATTTTTGACTTAAATTTCAAAATACCTTTGAAAAGACAAGGGTTTAATAATAATCAAAAATGAAAATTAAATTTAATGGTTCTTAAATTAAATTTAATATTTCTTAAATTTTTCTTTCTTGTGTGGTTAGATGAGAATCATCAAAAATCACTATATCACCAACTAACGTGTTGGACTTTAACCTACTTAAACAGCGTTTTCCTTTTATGATCAAACAATAAATTAAATATTTTTTAGTAATATAGTATCGCTTGGTCAAGGATTTTAGAATTTTTATTAAGTACATATTGTATTTTCATTAGCTTTGAATTTCGTCCACCAAATCTTTCATCCAAAATTAAATTAAGATAATTTAAGATTATTAATAAAAAAAATATGAATTAAATTCAAAAATTTTTCTGATTACTTACAGTGAATTTGTCATCGGTTTAGTGTTATTTTCGAACTAAATTGATAGGTTGGCGAATGGTAATTTTAATAAAAAAGATAAAGTTTTGAGATTATTTAAATAACTGTATAAACGAAAGTAAGAAGAAAATAATATTATTAAAACAGTTACAAATATTTGTTTTCCAAAATGTCAAAATAATAAAGCTTTCATTTAAATTCTGACACATTTTGATATTTGTAACCAGACAATAAATAATAAGCTATAAATACAATTCCGATCATTGACCACAGGCCGAATTCGCTTCACTCAACTATTTTTTATCAAATGAAACATAATTATAGCGAAACTAAAAATAAAAAAATAAACACAAATGAAAATATATTAATTTTTAAATTAAAAATATTTAATAATGAATTTATTTTATAGTAATTTTAAAAATTATAAATTTTTGTCATTAAAAAAAAAAAACAAAATTGTTTAATTTAATAAAAATAAATTTGAACTGAAGCATTTAGCATAGTGAAACTGACAATTCAAAATAAATGACGTTTTTAATTTTTGTTGCTTAGCCATAAATGTCAAAAGTCGACCATTCGCGAAAAAATAGAAAATATTTAAATCTGGACGACGACGAATTTTATGTTGGACAGCGGCGATAGTCTCAATTGTGAGTACATTTTTCTTCCTAAGGGAGGTGGGAATCTTCCAAAGACACCAAGAATTCCCCCTTGGTAATTCTACCTAAATAACCGGTATATTGGTTAGGGAGTAGGGATATGAAAGGATAAGACAATAGGACGTGCAATCTTTGAATTGGGAGTGGGATGGTAAGAAAACAATGAATCCGCTTATAATTATCACTATTTTGCTAACAGTGACCATCAACAGTTACAACATACAATAGTATATAACACCTTCCTGCTTAAGGTAATAATTGAAGGCAATCCCACTGTCAAGTGACACTGTATCATTGATATTTTTTATTGGTATTTGTATTACATAGTTATTATAATATTATTATTATTTACTACAGAATCAGGACTATCACTGGATTACAACGTTCAGTAGTATATAATATGTTCCTACATGATGTAACCAAAGATAGCTCCACTGTAGCAGCTATTATTATTAGTTATTATTATTGTTATTATTATTGTTATTATTATTATTATTATACATTATTACGGTATTAAATTACTACATATTTTGTAGTAAGAACCCAAGTTTAAACCCAAGATCCTCCGATTTAAAGGCTGGCGACTTAATCACTACGCTATGAGCTAAATCAATACATAATACCGCGTTTAGACTTCAATGGTTTCAATCAATCAATCCATATACATATTTCCATATTTTCTCACAATTTTTTTTACTATTTTATTATACATATTTTGAAAAACAGGCATTAACGGTTAGACGTCACTATTACATATTTAAAAAAACAGAAAAGAAATAAGTTCGAAATGTCACTTTTTTGTAGGTTATAATGAAATAGTGAAGAAGTGATGAAAAATGAAAAAAAAAAAATAGAAAAATTTCTATTTCAGTTTTTTAAAAGTAGCGAAAAAATAGTAAAGAAATAGTGAAGGAATAGCTAAAAAATAGTCAAGTCTAACAGCTAAGTAAGAATACATACGTATGTTTTAATTTTCTATAGTCGCAAATTTTTTATCGATCGTCGGAATTTTTGTTTATTATTTAAAGTTTTAACTCTTTTTAAGAAAAAAACGAAAAAAAGCCGAACTTGACTTAAATTGAACAGATTTATATTTAAATTGTGATCATTTAATAACTTCTCAAAAATTTTCTTTTCCGTTTATTGTACTCAAATTTAATTTAATACCTTTTCAATATTTTGGAAGTGAAAGATAAAATGAAAAGATGAAGATTGGTTATCACCCCCTTTTCTTTTTTTTTTAAATATCTTTTAGTGGTAAGTTAACTATAAAAATATTTTCTCCTGTAATTTTATTGAAAAATTAACTTTAACAATTCTTTAACAATAACAATTTAACTTTTAGTCTTTAAAATTTAAAAATAAAATTGAAGAAAAATAACAAACAAGAAACAACACAGTCAACACAAATCAGCTACAAACAACTGTATATACATAACATATAAATATACATATTATATAAAATAATGATAATATTTGGAAGCACACTTTGTTCCTAAAAATTTTGTGAAATTATTTACTTTGTTGTGAATTTTTTTATTTTAGTTTTTTTTTTTGAAGAATTTCTTTTGAAATTTATTTAACTAAATAATTTTTTTTTACAATCACACCATTAAAATTTAACTTTTTTTTTTTTTTTTTTTGTTAGTTTTATTTTAACAAATAAACAAATTTTTATAAGAATTTTTATGATTACGATAGTGAGTGACTAACTAGATATGCTTGTTATAAATAAATGCTGGTTACAATCAAATTATTTCAATTTTTTTAATGGAATTGGAATTAAAAAAAAAATTTTTTTTAAATCTTTTGTTTACAAGAAAAAATTAACAAAAAAACAAAAAAAAAAAAAAAAAAACTAAGAACTGAAAATCCATTAAAAAATTAAAAAAGGCTCATTATGGTTCTTTCTATCTATAACCTTTTTTGGGAATTATTTCAATTTCTTATTATTTTTTTTTTTTTTTAAATTATAAAAAGAAAAATTATTGATGTTGTAGAAAATTTAATAATTACTATAATTAAATTTAATCGCTATGTATAGTTTGGTTAAACAAAAAGACTTCTTAATGTATACCTACATACATATATATTTGAAGAATACTATTCAATTCGAATATATATATTTTTTTATCTTTTATTATCTTTTTATCATTATGTGTATCTTTACATTAGGCTCTAATTTTTATGGAATTGGAATATAATTTTTTTTTTTTTTTTCAATAAAAAAAATAATTTAGAATTGAGTGCACTTTGGATGATAATTCAATATTTGGATTAAAAAAAAAAAAAAAAATGAAATCAATAAAATATACTATACATAGTAATCAATAGAGTGAAAAAGAGATAAAACATGATGGGGAGGAAAGACAACAAAACAATCAAACAAGAACAAAAAAAAAAAAAAAAACAACAAAGATCCAATGAATAATTGATTAGTTTTCATCAGGGCGGTGAAATATGGATATTTAATTATGAGAATGACGATGAATTACGGCACTACGGCAGTACTAATATATCAATGATAATCATATGATTCATGATAATCAATGATTCATATGTTGATTATCATATATGATGATATGATGTATTCTCATATGATCATATGATGATCATGATTATGTTTTTCTTTATAATCATTAAAATAAAGACAGTAGTGATTATAAATGATAATATTGAATGGTGGATGCGGTATTACCTTTTTATACATATGTATGTACATATGTATATTTTATATAATATTTTTGATGGTGGTACAATTAAAAAAAAAAATAAGAATATCCTAATCTATAATTTATAAATCAAAATCTTATATATATATATATACATATATATATGTACATATACATATGATATAAAATAAATAAATGTTTTTAAAATTTTCTTTTCTATTTACCTATAATATAAATTGAATTTGAAAACATTATATTTTTTTTTTTATTATAATGGAATTTATGTAGTCATTAATAATAAAAATTTTTAAAAAAAAATTTTATATTGTAATATTTTTGAAGAGTTAAGTATAAAAAAAAAAAGATTGAATATGGAGCGGTAAAATTTATTTTTGTTTTCTGTTTTATATTTAACAATATGATAATATCTTAAAAATACAAATTATAATTATGAGAAAATAAAACAAATTTCTTTTTTTTTTTTTTTTCAATCTTCAATTGATTAACAAAAATAAAAAGTAATAATATATGAAGTAGAAATTAGTAATTTCCCTGTAAAATGTTTTTTAATGGGAATAAAACAAAAAAAAAAAGATCATCTAAAAAAAAAAAAAAATATAATATATTTTTTTGCAGTGTCGGAAGTTTATTGTATATACATATATAAGTATATGTACATAGTTTAATATGGTTTAATATGTATCTTCCGTAAAGATTATTATTACATTAACATTCAATTTTCATCTGGGATTGGGATTTATCCACATGTAATGCATGCAATTAAGTGGTATAAATGATGCCGCCACACCACTAAAAATTCATCTGTATTTAAAAGAGTTTTAAATACAAAGAAAAGGATTAGAAGATTTTTAAATTTTAAACAAAAAAGGATTAAACTTGTTTAAAAAAAAAAAAAAAATATGGGTGAAATAAATAAAAAAATTGAAGGAAATAAATTCAATATTACAGTATATTATGTATAAGTAATAAATTATATAAAAGGAAAAAGTAGCCATCTATATAATATCATGATTAATCTATTATATTATATTTTAATTTATCGTGATAGATGGTTTTTTTTTTATCATGCCTAACATGTTAATTCTTTTTAATAATTCTTTGAAATTTTCATATTTTTAAAATTTTGAATAATTAACTTTTATGAGATTGGATTAAGAATTTTGTTTTCTTCTCTTAATTACAAAATCTAATATAAAATATTTACAATTATTGTCGGATTAATTCTTAAAGTACCGAAGAGTTAGAAGAAATCCATTAAATTGGGATATCATTTAAAATTTAGCTCTGTCTAGGTTATCGATTTGTAATCAAAGTGTCATGAGAACATAATTCAACGGAAACTGCGAATTCTAAAAGTTTTTTCATAAACGTTTATTGACTTTTATTGACATAAAATTAAAGAAAACAAGTAAAAGTAACAGTAAGTCGATGCAACCAACTTATTTATACCCTACACCTAAAAAATTCAAATTAAATTAAAAATCCATAAGTTATTTTAGTTAGGTATTTCGTATTTAATATAACCAAGCTAAAAAAATAAATGCTTTTACAACCTTTGTACAAAATTTCAGATTTCTATCTTTATTAAATTCGAAAATATGCTTGTTATATCTTGGGAAGTGTGTGAAGGCACGCGGACCACCACCCCAATTCATCTCCAATTTTAGAGACATCAACAGGGTAGAACATTCTTATATCAAATTTCAAGTTTATATATTTATTAATTTCGAAGATATGCTTGTTTGGTCTTAGGAGTTGTGTGGCAGATACCCGAACAACCATTCTAATTCATCTTAAATTTTGGACAAATCAGGAATTCAGGAAACAACACCCTAGTAGCAAATTTGAAGTTTCTATCTTTATTAATTTCGAAGATAGTTCGGTTTTGGGAGTTGTATGGGAGGTTCCCGAACGACCACTCCAATTCATCTCAAATTTTAGGCAAATCAGGGATTTAGAAAACAGTACCCTCTTATCAAATTTGAAGTTCCTATCTTTATTAATTTCGAAGATATGCATGTTCGGTTTTGGGAGTTGTATGGGAGGTACTCGAACAGCTCCCCCAATTCATTTCAAACTTTGGACAAATCAGGGATTCAGAAAACAACACCCTAGTACCAAATTTGAAGTTTCTATCTTTATTAATTTCGAATATATGCTTGTTCGGTTTTGGGATTTGTATGGGAGGTACCCGAACAACCACTCCAATTCATCTCAAATTTTGGGGATATCAGGGATTCAGAAAAACACACCCTCGTACAAAATTTTAAGTTTCTATCTTTATTAATTTCGAAAATATGCCTATTAGGTTTTGGGAGTTGTATGGGAGGTACTCGAACGCATGGTCCGATTTCGCCCATTTACAATCCCCGCCTTACCTTAGTCATTGTTAACCTACAGTATAAATTTCATCAAGATAGCATAATTATTTTTTGAGTTATCGTGCGTACGGACGGACGGACGGACATCGCTAAATCGACTCAGGCGGTGATCCTGATTCAGAATATATATACATGTCTATACCTAACTCGCTTCCTTTTGGTGGTTACAAACACCATACCAAAGTTAATATACCCTATACTTAATGTGTAGGCCGTAGGGTATAATAACTTAGATAATTTCAAAGAATTCAATTTTGCTCACCATTTAATAATACCTTCATCCTCAACCATTTTAAACAAAACCACATAAAAACGAGAAAGAATACAGTTGCCTTTGTCAACTCTTTGATACCCGTACGAACCGTTAGTATGTTCACAGCCTGTCACTCTGCTTACAATATTATTTTTTTAATATTTTAGTATTTTAAAATAATTTGGGTGAATTTTATAATTTCTAGAACTATGGGTTGCACATATATTCAAACTATATGTTTATATGTACATTCTTCGAAAGCAGATTCTAACCTTTAACATAACGATTATCAATCCAAAACTTTTTCAAATATTCTATAGTACCATTTAATACTAAGTGGTAAATGTATATTAAATTTACTTAGTACAAAATAGTAAATATAATTTTAAATATTATATTATATTAATACATACATAGTATACTTATATTGTTATAAGTATATCGCCATACATTGCAATATTTCTTTAAAAATATTTCCATTCATAGAATAATTTCTTATATGTACAATAAAATACATATATGTATGTATATAAATACGGCGCTATATAATATACATCTATACTCTTATCATTCATTCACTAGTGACATATACGATATGTAAATAAACATGATATTATATAAGTATGTATGTATATCAATATCATATACAAGGTGTTACAGGTGTTTAAAAATACGAAATTTTCAGTTTTTGACCCCTTACAGCTCCTAAACGGGGAGTGATACAAAAAAAATTTTTGAAATGACTCATACTTATTTTCAAAGATCTAACTTCTGTCAAAATTTCAAGTTTCCAACTTAAACCGTTTAGAAGATAGAAGGGTTAAAGGATTTCGCAAAATTTGAGTTTCGCATAACGGTAAATTAAGACACCGTATGCCACAAATATATATTTATTGTATATATACTTTTAAAGCTAATAAAAGTAGTAATCGTTTGGCGTTTTCAAAATGAAGATTTACTTTATACAACTTGTGCTATAACAATTTAAATCTAGAGCTTTTTTGAACCTTTGGGGAGCTGTAGCTCCGTAACGGCTGAGGCTACAAAAAAAAGTTATTAAAAATAAAATTAATATTTTTGTAAGATCTATCAGCGGTTAAAATTTCATAGCTCTATTTCAAAAAAAATGTGGAGATCTAAAAGTTAGGTGTTCGAGAGCTACCCTAAGTTTTGGTCCAAACTCAACCAAAAAAAAATAGGGAACCTACAAATTACTCCTAGAATGTTTTGTGTAAATTTCAAGATTCTAGCTTTCTTAGTTTTTGAGTTAGCGTGCTGACGGACGGACGAACGACGGACGGACATGGCTCAAAAGTCTTAGAATTTTTTTCTGATCCGATCCATACCTTTGAAGGTATATTTAGCTCGCTTATTTCGAGGTGTTACAAACGGAGGAGTAATTTTATTATACCCGATCCTATCGTACGGGTATAAAAAACTGTATGATTTACATTATTTTATTCAACTTTTTAAGAGGTACATTTGTATATAGAGGAGATATTTTTTCTCTACAAAATTTCTCTATTTTTACAGGAATAGATTGTAAATAATTTGTACGACATCTTTTATCTTCGACAAGAATTATATTGTTAAATTTACATATTTTTATTCAACGACGGAAAGTTATCCATAGGTGCATTCAACTGAATTTATCCTCAGTTAGATTTCTCAGTGGAAAAAAAAAGTCTTATTTAAGACTTTTTCACAAACGCACAATGCAATATATTAATCACGTCATTGTATCTATAAACAGTTCATATACATTTGCTTAAAGTTTTTAAACTATACATTGCAATAAACGTATGACACAAATACATTAGAAAAAAAAGTCACCTACGGATTATGAAATTTTATAATGCAGATGTGCCATTTTTAATTTACATTTATTGTTATACCCGTACGATAGGATCGGGTATAATAAAATTACTCCTCCGTTTGTAACACCTCGAAATAAGCGAGCTAGATATACCTTCAAAGGTATGGATCGGGTCAGAAAAAAATTCTAAGACTTTTGAGCCATGTCCGTCCGTCCGTTCGTCCGTCCGTCAGCACGCTAACTCAAAAACTAAGAAAGCTAGAATCTTGAAATTTACACAAAATATTCTGGGAGTAATTTGTAGATTCCCTATTTTTTTTGGTTGAGTTTGGACCAAACCTTAGGGTAGCTCTCGAACACCTAACTTTTAGATCCCCACTTTTTTTTTGAAATAGAGCTATGAAATTTTAACTGCTGATAGATCTTACAAAAATATTAATTTTATTTTTAATAACTTTTTTTTGTAGCCTCAGCCGTTACGGAGCTACAGCTCCCCAAAGGTTCAAAAAAGCTCTAGATTTAAATTGTTATAGCACAAGTTGTATAAAGTAAATCTTCATTTTGAAAACGCCAAACGATTACTACTTTTATTAGCTTTAAAAGTATATATACAATAAATATATATTTGTGGCATACGGTGTCTTAATTTACCGTTATGCGAAACTCAAATTTTGCGAAATCCTTTAACCCTTCTATCTTCTAAACGGTTTAAGTTGGAAACTTGAAATTTTGACAGAAGTTAGATCTTTGAAAATAAGTATGAGTCATTTCAAAATTTTTTTTTGTATCACTCCCCGTTTAGGAGCTGTAAGGGGTCAAAAACTGAAAATTTCGTATTTTTAAACACCTGTAACACCTTGTATATGATATTGATATACATACATACTTATATAATATCATGTTTATTTACATATCGTATATGTCACTACTGAATGAATGATAAGAGTATAGATGTATATTATATAGCGCCGTATTTATATACATACATATATGTATTTTATTGTACATATAAGAAATTATTCTATGAATGGAAATATTTTTAAAGAAATATTGCAATGTATGGCGATATACTTATAACAATATAAGTATACTATGTATGTATTAATATAATATAATATTTAAAATTATATTTACTATTTTGTACCTAGTAAATTTAATATACATTTACCGCTTAGTATTAAATGGTACTATAGAATATTTGAAAAAGTTTTGGATTGATAATCGTTATGTGGAAGGTTAAAATCTGCTTTTGGAGAATGTATAAATATATTGTTTCTAGAAATCATAAAATTCACCCAAATTATTTTAAAATACTAAAATATTAAAAAAATAATATTGTAAGCAGTGTGACAGGCTGTGAACATACTAACGGTTCGTACGGGTATCTAAGAGTTGACAAAGGCAACTGTATTCTTCGTCGTTTTTAATTTGTATTCTACTAGACTTCGATTACTAATATAAAATATTGATTGAAAATTCAAATAGTGATTTAATTTCTATATTATATTATTTTAGAATTACTTTTTGTAAATTTTTTTTTCAAACATTGGTAAAAGTATAGCAAGAATCATATGATAAATTTAAAATAAATACTGTGAGTAAGGATACTAATTTTTCTTTCATTTTTTTATATGGTATTTACTATACATATAGTTTTATATATACAGTTTATTGAGAAGTATGTAATATAAGTCAATTGAACACTCAATATCTCATATTGCTCCATACCAAACGAGAAAATAACAAAGCTACCTTAATAGCAATAATTCTAACTATATAAGCAACTTTAAATGACAATAAAAAGAAAGGCAGCTGAAACTGCCCTAGTTTTAACTCTACAGCACAATATGGGTCTCATCGGAAATGTCAAAAGGATATACATATTTGATTTGGTCAAAAATCGAAGGAATTAAATTGTCGATTCAATGCAACCTTGTGAACACAACGTTTGTTTTGTATCTGAAAAGTTTTTAAAACTTTTTAAAAATTCAAAAAGTCTAGCAAGTTTCCTGGTTGCCATCGAAAAACGTTTTATTTTTTGACAGTTAATGAGAGAAAAATGTGACCGCACGGTGACGTATGCACTTCCCCTTATTTTAAAAAGTAAAATTTTCTATTTTTAAAAAGAATGAAAAGTGTTAAAAATTGTTGTTGAACAACAATTAAACAATTTTTAATTCTTTGTTTTTGCAAGTACGACATTATTTATTTTAATGTTAATTTTAATTTAATGTTAATTAATTAAAAAAAATATGTTATGTTATGATTAATGTAAAAATTATATCCTTGTTTTTTTTTTTTTGTTTATCCTTTTAAATTTCAATTATTAACATAAATTGTCAAAAACAAAATACTAAAAAGTATTTGCAAGAAAAGTGTTTGGTATATTTTACTTGTAATTGAGAGGAAATAACTGTTTTATATATCCTTTTTTCGCGGCACGTCATGTTTCTTTCTTTTTAAAGTTTTCACAAGTTTTATACCAAACAAACTTCCAATGTCTTATTTGACGTTTTCGATCATAAATTATGCGATGCACTCCATTTATGTAATTGAAATTAAAGTTGAATTTTATAACAAATTAAAAATATAAAAAATAATTTTTTTTTTATTTTCATCAAAACTTACCTAGATTCTTCTCTTTTTAATTTATTAACCTTAATATTTTAAAAAAAATACAATAAAAAAAAAACAATATTTAATCACCTACGATAATTTATTAAAACTAAGTTTGAACATCACTATACATACATATATACATACATAAACAATATTCGTTCATTAACAAAAAATTGTTATATTATAAACATTAGAAATTGATGGTAACTCATATCATTTATTTGACATAAACAATTAAATTACTTTTTTTTAATGTTTATTTCCTCTTTCTATACATCATCAATTGTTATTTGTTTTTTTTTTATCTTTTATATACTCTTAATATCAAAAATTATCACATAAATTGTCTAATCCACAACACCCAATATCAACAAATATAACAACTGCAACAAATTAACGACAACGAAAGCAAAAAAAAAACAAACTTCAAATCAACAAATCGGAAATGGTGAATTCATTTAAATTCATTTTGGATTTTTTTTGTCATTCTGTTTAGTTTTTTTTGTTTTTTGTTTTTTTTTCCAACTTAAGTACTTATGATTTGTGCTGTTATCAAGCTCATTTAATTCAGTTAACGTTAAAGGAAAAAACAAAACAAAAAATAATCACTTATCTTTCATCTCATTTTTTTCTTTTGTCATCAAACCGAAATTTTTCAATCCTAAAAATACAAAAAAAAAAACAAAAATGAAAAGAAAAAAAATTAAATAAAATTTAATTTTATAAAAAAAAAAAAAAACAGAAAAAGAAAAAGAAAAAGAAAAGAAAAATCATTTTTATAAATGTAATCACCGTGAATAGGCAGTCATTGGCTTAAAATCTTTTCTTCTCTTTTTCTTTTTGTTTTTTTTTCATCTTCTATTCTATTCAATTTTCAGCTGCTTCTGGTCTTCACTAATTTTGTTTCTCATTTTAAGACAAACTTGAAAAGAAATTAAAAGTAAAAGAAATGACAAAAATATAAAGAAATAATACTATAAAATCTTAAGATTTAATTTTCTCTTAATATTTTTGGTTTTTTTTTTTTTTAGATCGAATATTGTTTTTGTCTAAATAGAGATCATCATATAAAAAACAGATCACTTTTTTAAGTCTAGACTTTTTTTTCTCTTTTTGATTATTCACTAATTTCAATTTTCATCTTCACATCAAATCAAATCATGTTCAACATAATCAAATCATACATGTATATAATCGATAAATAAAATTCAACAAAAAAAAAAAAAAAAAATTTTTTTTTTATTGTGACAAATTTTATGTATAAACACACGTTATTGTTATCTATTGAGAACCTTTCAAATAAGATTAACCGAATCCTTAAGTCTTTTTGTCATTTTTTTTTTGTATTTTATTAATGTTGTTTGTCTCTTTCTTTGCTTAATTTTACTTTTATTTTTATTGTTATTTTTGATGACATTTTGAACACCAATACAATTACATGTAGGTTGCAATAAATAAAAAGAATTGAAATGACAAAAGTTCACCTTTGTGTTATTATTTTTTATTTTTTTTTTTGTGGAAGTGGAGGGGTAATCTTCATTTAGATAATAATAAGATTTGAGAATTATTGTGAAGTTAAAAATGAAGATTTAAATTGATAGTACATATAGTGTAATAAAACTACTAACAAATTTAATTTCCTTTTTATTGTCGAATGTCCTTTTGCTCATTGAAAATGAAAGATAATTAATAACTTTCCAAAATAATTAATACTTATCGCGCATGTACTTTATTATACATACATATGTCCATATGTATTTTATTTTTTGTATATATGTATATGGATTTTAGTAGTCAGAATAAAATTTTAAAAGAGGTCTCTTAAAAGCTCAAAAAGAACGAAATTTATAATAGGAATTAAATGAATTATTAAAGGGATATTTTTTTTGTTTCACTTAACCAGAAGAAACTTTTTAAATTCAAATACTTTAATGATCTGTAACAATTAAAATAAGATTTTGAATTATCAGACAGTACAGTTAACGATATTGACAGGCCTCAATTAAAAAAAAAAATTGTATGACAAATTGTTTTAAGTTTTGACATACATACATAAATTGAATCCCCTAGACTGGAGTGCGTTTTGTTTCAAAACTTTGAGAAGAGTTTTTGCATTTATAAGATTTTATTTACCACATGTCAAACTGTCAAACTCAAATGGGCACATTTATTTATTTCAAACAAATAATGGAGCTTTCAATAAACAATTTGGATTTTAAAGAATATTATAAGGTCAATTGAATTCCTTTAAAATTGTTTTAATATAAGTTTATAACAATAAAATTTGAAATAAAAAAAACAATAATGACACTTCATATGAATTTTACACCTTTAACACTTGTTAACTCTGCTCCCGAGTAAGATTCAAAAAGTTATCTCAAATGTGCATTTCGAAACACTAATTGTGACGTCATGGGATTAATTTAACTGTACTCCGATAATTTCCAAACGACCCTATTTATCATAATATAGTAACTGTAATACCCTGAGAGTAAAAAACGAAATGCACTCCTGTGTAAAATGACTATTTAAACTTTTTTTTTTGATACTGTAATAATTTTTCAAGTCAAAAAGTCGAAAAAAAGAAATCACCAAAAATTTGTCAAAAAAATATTGGTATTATGATGAAAACTGAATCATACATAAATGTTGTATTCAAAGGACAAAATTTGATTTAAATTTATCGTAAAAGTTCATCTTTAGTTAATTCGACTTTTTTCAATTCTTGCTTAGAACAAAATTTTAGTTAAACGGATTACCATTTAAAAAGAATAAAAAAAAAAATTAAAACTTGATTTAAATGAAATTTGACAATAATGATAAAGATGGTGCTATGTGAATCATATAATATGTAATGATAATCATGATAATGATAATAATAATAGTTATGATAATTGATAATCAATAATCAATAATATCCATAACCAACCAATAATACTTTTATATGATTGATTTTCATCCTAAGTTCATATCTTTTCTTTCTTGTTTTTTGTTTGTCTTTTATAATAAATTTTTTTTTCTTCTTATATGAATAAAATTTGCAGTAGTGGTTTTATGCAATATTATAACTGTTGAATTCAATTCCTCGTACATCATCGATTCTTTAAGTCTTATTTTTTCTTTATTTTTACTACTGTGTTGCAAAAACAAAAATGAAAAAAAAAAGGAGAAAAGGTTAGGGAATTCTGCAAAACCAAACGAAAATAAAAGGGACATAACATAAAAAAAAAAAAAAGAAAAAAAATCATGAACCAGGAAAATAAAAAAATTCTCAGACATTATTGTCGGTTTCTATTGTTATAATTCCACATATGTTTTAGGTTATGTTTTGTTGTATACTGATTTGTAGTTATTGCTTTTTTATTATTTTTGATTTTTAGTTAATTTTTTTTTTTTTTTGTGTAAAAAAAGGGAGTAATTCTTGCAATTTAAAAGAAAAGAAAACAAATTATTGATAAAATTCTATATTTGTTTGTCCATCAGTTCATATTTTATTTGTTTTCCAAAATAATTTAATTGTTTTAAGGAAATATTTTAGAAAATTTTAGAGGGGGATGGGAGGGGGGAAAATGTGTGACGTATTTTTTGATATGATTATATACAATGTTAAGAAATATATCTTTGAAAGACACATTGGCAAAATTAGTAGTTGAGTAGAATGAGGACAAAAAAATATCATGTGTAGTCCTTAAAAGAAGATTTAAAGTAAGTATGAACATTTTTTAAACCAAGTTTTAACCATTTTTTAAACCAAATTGGTATAACGTTAATTATTTTTTCTAGATATAATTTTATATTATTTAATTTTTTTCATTTGTATCAAATATTTACTAAAAATATTAATAAAAAAAAAAAAGTTTGGAAAATGTGTATTATTGCGTTTGCGTATAATGTGCCTTTTTTTTGTTTTTGCAAAATTTGTTAATTAGTTTCATTCTGTCTCTCCGTCTGTTTGTTTATAAAATATCTACACCGTTGCAAATGGAACAATAATATTTAAACCGCGCATAAGTGTCATATGAAATTTTGTAAAACATTAATTATATTGTAAAATGTAATTACGAGTATGTAAAAACTTTCGTTACAGAGCTACAGCCTTTCAATTTTGTACAATGTTCTCGTATTTTTAAATGCTTATATCTCAAGTTCTGACGTTTTAATCAAAAACGTTAATCGAAAATTATTTTAAATTTTATATGAGTAAATTTACCGTTTTTAAATTAAGTTTTTTTTTCATAAAAATTTGGTTTCGTCCAATTCTCCTAAACACTGTTTATAAGATTACATAAAGTAAAAGCTTAAGGTCCCTTAAAAATTTTTTTATTTTTATTATAACAGCTATTAGGGATAAATCTAGTTACTATAGGATTTCCTTAAATAATCCTTACAGAAAGTATCTCTTGATTATTCATATTTTATTTTTCTTACATAAAAAATACTAAAACAAATTCAAAAAAAACTTGGTACTAAAAATGGTAGGTTGTCCAATACTAAACTGTTCTTATTATCTTTTTAAAATTGTGCGCCTTTCAAAACCTTTAGTTCTATTAACTGTTTAGTTTTTTTTTTTAAATTATTCGAATTGTTTTTTTTTTTTTTTGTTAAATCGACCATCTTTCATCTTCGAAAGTAGCAAAAAAATCCAAATGAAAAAAAAATAAAAGGTAGAAAAAGAGACCAGTCAAATATGATTAACTGTGTAACATTTAATATTGAGAAGTTCTTTATGGTTAATTGCCGACATTTGAACATTCTTGTATGTGTCTTATTTATGTACGATTGCGTGTATGTATGTTTATATCTGAAAAAGGATGATAATATATATTTCAGGTATATAAAAAATATGATTGTGGATTATTGAGATTTCCTCCAACAAAAAACAAAAAGCAAAAAAAATATATATATATATTTTATTTTTTATTTAGTTTCCCATGAAAATGAAATTTTAACCTTGAAATTTTATATTTTTCTTTTTTTTTTTTTTCGTAATGTTAAGATTAAATCGTGCCAATAAAAAATCACATAAATGTATATATCAATATTAAACATATTAAAAATATAATAGAAAAAAAGGGCAGGTTAATTATTATCATTGTAATTTTCATTATAAAATTTAATTTTTAAAATATTTTATTTTTATTTTTTGGTTTTTTTTTTTATTGTAATAAAACAAAAGAAAAAAAAGAACAAAACAATTTTCATAAAAGTTAAAAGGAAATTTTCTTTTGCAAAAATTAAAAAAATATAATAAAATTGCATTCTATATACATATGTAGGTAAGTTAGGTATATAAAAACTTAAAGGGTTGTGAAAATTATTTAATAAAATCCAAAAGATTATTGAAATTGTCACGTTTGTATCAAGGGATTATTTAAAAAAAAAAAATTAATAAAATTGAATGAACTTGAATGTAGTTGTAAATGTTTGCTATATATAAAGGTGACTACACACTGCCAAATAAATAATACGAAACTAATGACAAATGTGTTACAACAAAGAAATTTGTTCGCGTCAAGAAAATAAATTTTTCGCGAAAGATAATAGAAAAATAAAAATTTAATTTATACGTTTAATTTTTAAGTGGGTTTTTTTTTTTTTTTTTTTAACTTTTGAAGATCTTTTTAAAATTTTATTTAATTGTAGTTATTTGATCTAAATATTTAAATGGAGGAGTTTAAAATAAAAAAGAAAGGAAACGAAAAGTAGCAATATGAAGAATTTTAGCTAAACTTTGAATAACTTCTCATACTCCAAGATACTCCAATGCTAATAACTTCTTCTTTTCTGTTTCAAAAAATCACAGATTTATTTCAAATAAAAGCCGCCGTGCAATGTTCAAATTATTTATTTATTTGATATCTCAACAACTAACTGTCAAGAAAATAATATAAAATTATTATAGAAATCTGACGTTTCTTTCGTATTATTTATTTGGCCGTGTCCATTAATCGTTAATGCTTAAGAAATGCTATATTCCCCTATTGGAAATTTGTTATGATAACTTTGAAAGGAAAAGGAAATAATTTTATAAAAATTAATTTTATTATTGGATTAAACGAATACGCTCAAATAAAAGGTTTAAATGTGTATATCTATAAAGAAAAACAAGAAGATTTATTGACTTTACAAAAAAAAAAAAAAAAATTTGGTTTAAGAAAAATAAAAAAGCCAAGTTTTGTAAAATTTTCTTAAATAATTTTTGTTTACATGATCCATTTTTGTAAATCTTCGAACCTAAAAGATACAGAATTAAAAAAAAATTTTTTCGTCTCCTAGGTATATATGTGAAAATATTTTAGAATTAACTGATAGTTTTAATATTAATCAATTAATTTTTAATCTTTTTATTAATTTACAATTAAAATATTTTTTTTATTAAATTCGAAGACCGCACCAAAATCACATAATACCGAAAACCAAATAAAAAAAATACCAAATACCAAATTATTTAAACTAAATACATGTTTATATAATATCTGTTTCTTTATTTGTTAACATTAAGGATTTGTTAACATTAATTAAGATTTAAAACAAATCTTAAAAATGTCTCACTATTTGTGCCCATGTTAGGAGTCATGTTATTAAAAGCCCTTTTCGGTTTTTTTTATTTTTTTTTTTTGTTTCGATTTTAAATCACCAAAGTTCATATTAATCATGACCTCATTATTAATGTAATGATTTATTAAAAATTCTGTTTTATGTATATTCGAATGTTTTGTATGTTCGAATGTTTTGTACGTTTGAATGTATATATAGAAAACATGTTTTAAATATTATCTAAAGATATTCTTGTTTTAAAATTAAATTTAAAATAAAAAAATTAACACATGTCAGAAGGCGTTTTTTTTTAAAAAATTGTTAATACGGTCCAATGAGATACGATTTTTTTTTTGTTTTTTTGTAAATTAATTAATTCTAGACGATATTTAAGAGGAAAAATCATAATACCGTATATAAAAATGATATTTAATATTTGTTTAAAATTCTTTTAATTTCATTAGGATAGTTTTGATTTTAATTTTTGTGTATTTTTTTGTATATCAGAATGTCAACTGCGTTGTTACAACGTAATGTATCTTTAGTTTATTTGGTGGTTTAACCTTTTAATATGTATAGCCTTTAAAGTTTTAATAAATCAAAACTAATAATTATTTAAAATTTAATAATTAATGCGTAATTTATATCTATATGTTATACTGAACATAGTATTTTTTATATTACTGTGCAGAATTGGTAAAATAAATGTATTTTTTTTTATAGTATTTGGCTTAGTGTCAAACTGTTAACATTCGTATATTTAAGAAAAAGCTAAAGAATTTGAAAATTAGTTTATGGATTATTTTAATTTTTTTTTTAATCTTAATCATTTGAACAGAATGATAAAATGTTACACTTAAACTAACAATATTGTTTTGTGAGTACAGAAATCACTCTTTTAAAAAAAACTTAGCTTAATAGAAGAAGAATAAATTAAAAAAAATATGATGAACCAAGTTATAAATTATAATTTGAATATAGGTTCTATGATATAAAAGTAATTTGTTGTCCGTGAAGAGTATTTCATTGCGAGAGGAATTAGATATTTCTGATAGATATGAGTAACGACTAAAATAATCATTGGTTATTAAAGAACTAACCTTAAAATTATTATTATTTGACTACTTTTGAAAAAATTTAATATTATTTTCTACAATAATAATATTGATTCTTGGATCATTAGCAGTTTTATTAAGTACCTAAAGAATTATTTTTATATTTGAAAGAACGAAATTTTAATTTGATGAGAGGAAAAGAGGAAAGATTTAGAATTTTACAACAATAAATGCTGGAAGCGTATATTAAAAAACTATAAGAAAAAGTCAACTATAAAAGGCCAAATATATAATCTGATTAGGGGCCTTGGTGGCCTTGTGAGTAAGAGCGTATAAAATACGCTGTAAACACCGAGGAAGTGTGGGTTCGAATCCCAATAAGAATTATTTCCCTTTATGACATTTACAGCCACGTCTGAACAGGAAAGGCTGTGTAATTTCCTTCCCACATTTATGTGGCAGAGAAATGCATTAAAGAAAAAAAAAAATTATAATTTGATGAATTTACATGCTTGCATTAAATTTGTGGTTTAACAAATGTGTTTCAATTTTACAACAATTTGTGGAATTATAATGTGTGGTTGAACTAATTGAGATCTTAGTAAGCAGTTCAGAAAATTGTCTGTTTTGATCTTTGAAACAATTGTTTTTACATGTTGAGTGAGTTTATTATTTATACGCAGCCTTTCATTTTCAGGTGTCACTGTAAATGTCAGAAGGAGGAATTATTCTTGCAACCTATGTGGGATTTCAACCCTCACTCTGTCGGTTTTTACACCGCATTGTATACGTTCTCAACCACCACAAGGGCCCCTAAAAATATTTAAATTTCTTCTTTTTATTAAATATAATTAATAAAATCAATTTGATCAATTTTTATTATATTATTTATAAATTACTTATGATATACAATAATATATAATTTAAATTACTTTATATTTAAAACTGTTTTAATTTTATAAATTATATCCGGATGCAGTTTTTGTTTGTGTTAGTTGTGATACCATAATAGTAAATTGTTTTATATTTGAAATTGTTTTGACTTTTTTAATATTATATTATACGCATGCAGTTTTTGTTTATACATAATATTTTCCCCAATTTGTCTGTTAGATTTTACAAATAAACCTTCTATTTGATTTTTAATTAAATTATTGTATTATTTCTGAAATTTGATTTTTAAATGAAATTTCAGGTAAAAAGGATTAATAAAGTACTAAACATTAACATAAAGAAAAGAAAATAGACACCGCATGTTATTAATTCTATTATTTGTCAAAATTCTTGACAGCTGTCAATAAAATACAAAATGATCAATTGGAAACAATAAACTTTAACATTATAATTTATATCTTTAGGTATGAAAGAGAAAGGGGTGTGATATTTTTTGTAATTAATTTTATATTACAAAATGCAATTTTAAATTCCAAAAGATAAATCCGGATTTATCCCGATTTTTTGTGCCTCTTTTTGTGCCAAAAACTAGAATTAAATTTATTCATTATTTAGTTACTGTCAACTCAAACTGCAATCATTTTCATGTACATACATTATGTACATAGAACAACAAAATTTTAGCTTAATATTTCCCTTTGAATTATATGAAATCTGATTTCTTTCTAGGGATTTGGAATTTTTATTCCTTTCATTCTTTATTTTTTTTTTTTTTGGAAAATTTTATAAATATTATTGCATAAAAATAATTTGTTTTATTTCGGGGGAATAAGATTCGACAGTTAAATATTATATTAAAACTGAAGGAAAACATAAGGAAGGTTCTTTTTTTTTATACCTGTGATCTTCTAATTTATCATAATTTTATATAATTTTTTGTATAGAAATGTCGAAGGTATTAATTGCGTACGAAAATAACATATGACGGTTAAAACAGGAGATTAAAGAAATTTATTATGTTTTAGTTTTTTTTTGTTTTCATGTCTTTTTGTTAGAGTGTCCACAATTATATTTTAATAATGCGGTATATATAAAATTAATATTACCCCATATAAGCAATATTGAAATATAAATTGTGCAGAGATTTTATTAATGATGTTTCTGGGTAACTAAGACAAAATTTTATCCCGGTTCATTTTGCTTAACTTTTCTCTCCAGTTTGCTTTACTTTTTACCCAATACATTCTCGGGTTTGTTTTATTTTTCAATTTTTTTTATAAATATTTACCTAAAAATTTTACAATTAAAAATTGTACTATCCTGAAAAAATTTTGTATAGTAATGGTCGATCTATTACTATGTATGTATTTATGTGTTCATTTTATATGTTTTCATTTTCAAAATTCTCCTTATTGAGTACCGTATAAATTAGTTGTTTGATTTTTTTTCTTATTGTTATATAAGTTACTGTTGTCTTCTTTTATTTTTTCTTTGACATCTGTTGTCTTATTGTAAATTGTGATTTTTTGATGAGATTTTCACTGTGTGTTAAATGGATTTGTAGAGTCTATTCTAGCATTGGAAATTTTTCAGGATCGTTTTTATTTTTTTTTTTTTGTTTTAGTTCTTTTTAAGATTAATTTTTCTTTCGAAAAAAAAAACAAGGATATGTTTTATTCGAAGGATAAGAGCGATAGTTAAGATGTTCTTAACGATTTTATTTTTAAGGTGATTTTACAATTTTTATAAAAAAGATAAAAAAAAAAATACTGACTCCTACCCTTGTGATTCGACTTAGGATCAAAAAATTAGAAAAAAAAAAAAACAGAGTTTCATTTATTTTGTTATTTAATTTTTTATAAGAAAAATGAAAAAAAAGGGAAGAAGTAAAAAAAGGAAAAAGCAGAAAAAAGAATAGAACCGTCATTTGTTCTTTTATTTATGAACCCAGTAGGTGGATTTATTACTATAAGTTTTTACCTTTTTTTTTTTTTTGTTATATTACGTATGTTTTTATAATTTTCAGTTAAAGGTTGAATGTTGATAATAATGTGACGTGTGTAAGTTAATTTTAGGATGGTTTAAAAACTTTTGATGTGTTGATGGTTAAAGAATTTTTGCTTTTCATTTTAGATCTATAAAATTTATTAGTTTATTTAAAATACTAACGATATTTTCATAACTTTTAAAATAAAACTAAATAATTTTTATAATATTAAGTGATCGTTTTTTATTTAAAAGATTTATTTAATCATTTTTATTCAATTTGAAATGTAAACTAAGATTTTATTTTTAAACCCAAAGTTAACTGCATATCACATAGGTAATCGTCGTGTGATATGTTAGGTTTTTGGAAAATCAAAGACGAAGTCAAATTTTTCCAATTTTCCCTTTAAATTTCGTAATTTTTTTACAATTCTTATTTAAATTAATTAAAGTTTAAATTCAATGTCATATTTTGTTTTTTTACTGTTCGCTATAATTTAAAATTTTTAAAATATTAAAGAAGTTCATATCCTAACCTATATACATATTTGACTTAAACTGCCTTAAACTAATTTACGAACCTTAATTTTATTTACAACATTCTAAGTATTAAAAAAAAAACAAAAAAATATTTTACCTAGTTAAAGAGAAAAGAAAAATGATTTCAAAAATAAAATATGAGTTAAAATAAAAAAATAATAAAAATAAAAAAAAAACATTCTGTAATAAAAATATAGAAAGTCACTGTTATTTAATTATTTGTAGATTTGAAAAGAATTTACCCAAAAAAAGAAAAAAAAAACAAAAGATTTTTTTTTTTGTTATTATTATTTTAAGAGTGGCCCCTTGCATCAAAATATAACAATCATCATCTAAAATACTAGAGTAAAGGAGGGGTTGGGTACGAATGCTCGTTTCTCAGAATCTCGTTTTATCAAAATCTCGTTATTTTGGCACATTCTTCAAAAAGAAAGATATGGATATGAGGAGTCGAATATTCAAAATCTAGAATCCCTCCTAATTATTATTTTTTTTTTATACATATTGCAACTTCAAAGCCTTTAAAATAGTGATGCTACCGCCTCCAAGTCCCCAAACTCCCATTAAACAAATTATTGTAACCCTGATTTTGAGCCCAACTCTAAATTCCCTCCAAATTTATAATCTTACATATCTATATATAAATATTCTGGAAAAAGTGTAAAATCCAGATTTTTGAAACCATCTTTAAATCAACTCAAAATCCCTCTTAATAAATAGGTTTATTCGATAAAAATGAAAAATTACAATTCTTTATTTTTTCTGTATTTGCGGAAGAAAAAAGAGATTTATCCAAATTTTTAAAAAATACAAGATTTAAAAAATTTGAGATTTTGGTAAAACAAGATTTTGAGATACGTGCATTCGTAGCGCTCCCATAAAGGAGAGCCTATGAAAAATAAAATGAAAAAATAAAAAAATTAAATGAAATAAAGTAAAGTGGAATTGAATTAGAAATAGATGGACAACAATTCTAAATCCAAACAAGACAAATAAAAATATATGATTTCTATTCTTTGTTAAAATAAATGGTTAACAAAATTGAAAACAAGATAATGTCCGCCAATTTTAATGAAGAAAAATCTTTTTAAATGAATTGAAATATATAAGTAAAAAAGAGATACAAAATATTAACCGGCTGACGTTTTATTGTATCTTTTCAAAACCAAAAAAAAAAAAAAACACAAACAAAAGAACTTATTTGTACCTGATAAAATTAGTTTTTTTTTTTTTCTATTTCAAATTCAGGGCCCTTGAAAAATGAAATCAGAACAAAAAAAAAATAGATACCGTATGGTATTTATCATCATCATGATCTTTAGAGTTTCTATAGTCGGTTTAATTATACAAAAATAAAATATAGTAGAACATTTTTATATTATTCCATATGGGCTCTTAAACATATGGACCCTTTATTATACATATATATTTTCCTTTTTTTTAAATTTTTTTAAGATTTATTTCTACAAATCCACCTCATTTTAATTGTCAATGAATAACTGCCTACAATCCCATAAGTTTTATCATTACATCATTACAATTTTTGAAAGATAGGTACATATACACCTTCATGATAATAAAGTAGTTTTTAATTTAAAATTAGGTCTATTGCGTGAATATCAAATATTAAATACATATATATAAGACACTATCATTATGAGATCGTTTTTTTTCTGTTTTTTTTCTTCTTTGTTTTAAATTTTGATGATCTTTTGAAAGTACATGTACGAGAAAGTCCATAGAAACCCCTATATATATTGAAAAGAAAAATCTAATTTTCATTTTTGATGAATTTATTCTTTTTTTGTGTATATATATATATACAACAAACAAATCAAAATGTTTGTTGAACACAACGATGATAGACGAACGATCAGTGCGCAAATCATTGATCATCTAAAAGTAAATTTATCATATTTTTTTTTTTTTATTAAAGATGAATGGATTACTATATATATATATATATATTATATAGTTAATTGTTTGATAAGTTTCTTTGTTTTTGAAAACGACGATTATGAGATTATGATAATGATGATGATGATGAAGATGATGATTATGATTATGATTATGACATACAGATTACTATAACTTTTTTTATTAGATTGGTATAAAGTGGTTATAAAAATTATAGTACTTGAATAACTGAAAATGGTTTAGAATTGCAATTTCAAAAAAAAAAAAAATAAGAAGAAATGTAAGATATATGATATGATGATGCGGGAGGGAACTTTTCTTATTATATTTATTTCTTTTGAAAATTGTAACAAAATCAAAGCGTCATTATCGTGAGATTAATTTTTAATTTTTTTTTTATGATTTGTTTTTCAGATTATATTTGATAATTTATTATAAAGGATTAATAATTTCTTTTAAAGTTATATGATATATATATATATATAGGGTTGGCTACAAATATAAATTCCCAAATTGTCAAAATCCCAAAATTCAAAATCCCAAAATCCAAAATCCTAAATACCAAACACCCAAAATTCCAAAATCCTAAAAAAATCTTGAAAAACCAAAAACCTGAAAAAAAACATATTGAACAAAAAAAATCTTGAATTAAAATTATTTATTTTTGAAATGATGATTTGAAAAGAAAAAAATTCGTGGCTGCCGCCCCTAAACTCCCGCTGAACACATTATTGGAACTCTGATTTTGTATCCAACTATAAAATCCCTTCTAATTCAGAATGTGGCATATACATATACATATATACATATTTTGGTAAAAGCGGCAATCCTGGTTTTGAATCCAACCCTAAATTCAAAACTAACTATAATATAAAAACTACTTTGGGATTTTGGAATTTGGTATTTTGGTATTTTGGAATTTGGGATTTTGGAATTTTGGGATTTTGGATTTTGGAATTGGGGATTTTTTTTTTTTGGAAATTTGGTATTTTTGATTTTGTATTTGGGATTTATTGACCATTCCCTTCCATATATATATGGAGGATCGTCAAAAAAATATAAAAAATAATTTCGAAAATTTTGTATAGTTAAGTTATTTTTAATATTAAAAATTTTCTTTTTCTTTAAGAATGTAAAAAGTAGCAGCCTCAAGCAAAGATATAGGTACTTTAATATCTTTTTTTCTTAAGTTATTAATATTATTAGAAAATCGAACTTCTGCATTATGTTCTACATGAATTTATGATAGTATTGTCAGATGTTATAATACGTATAATATATAAATTATTTTTAGATTTGTCTTTTGTCTTCAAAATTCCTATTACAATTTGTATATACACTCACAAGTCGAAGGTAGTTTTATATTAATACTTGCCTTGTGTACCATGCTCCAAACAAACCTGGTCTATATCAGATCTCAATTAAAACATTCAACTAGATATTTTCTCCTGATCTATATTAGATCTTAAACATTCAACCGAATTTTACGCCTCAATGTCAGAAATATAGTAGGCGTTTTAATAATGGGCACGGGAATTCTAGGAGGTTAGGACTTTTCTCATATGATTTTTTCATCTGATCTTTCACGTTTACGTAAGACGCTTACGTTTATATATGAAAGCCCAACTCTTTCTCTTAAGAGAAAAAATTGTCTGGGGATGTCTTCTTAAGTAACATTTTCGATATATCAGAGGTAGACTTAATCGATTTATAGAGCTTTATCATAAGCTCCCAACGATTTAATTACTAACTTATAAAATATTACAAATGCCCTAAAGTGGTCTATCTGCATCCCCTTTCAATCTACTTACTTACCTAGGTACCTATACCTATACATTCTCTTTAAAAGAACATAAGAAAAAAACGGGAATATGAAATGCATCAATATTGTCTTTTTGCTTTTCATAATTTCCTTTTATAAATTCAATTGGTATGGAAAATTGGTGCAACTTGAAATAAAAAACAAGATCAAGGTTATAGAATTTTTATAAGTTTTGAACTTTTCAGTATTTTATTTAATTTCTTAAGTTGTGCTTTTAAACATAAGGATTATGAAGAGGAGGGATGAAAGATTTATACATAGCTTATAAAATAAATTTTCCTTTTTAACTGATGGATTTATTAATACATACTTTGTCGAACTACACATAATCAAAATCTCGTTTAATCTTTAAACGTTTTATATACACATATAATCTTATATTATTCAATTTTTTTAGAAAAACTGTTTCGTTTGTTTTTAGTATCTGGTAAGACTTGTAAATATTTAACTAGAGCAAAATGATTTTAAATTATAAATAGTACTTTTCAAGAAAAAAAAAATTATATTATTTTATGTCCATCATGCACGACACGTATAATTTTAATATTTTTTGTTTTTTTTTTTTGGTAATCCACTAAACTATAAAGAAAACTAAAAATAAAAATTGGTGGTTTTTCTTTTAGTCTGATGTTTTTTTTTTTGTTTTCAAACTCATAGCTTTTGATTAACCTTTTTTTCTGATTTTTTTTTTTTTTTTCCTGTTTTTTTTTTGATAATTTTGATCAGTTGTTTGGATTTGATCTCAGAATTGATTGCAGATCAAAGGTCATAATACCAGTATAATAACGCGGTACTATACCATACCAATTTGATCTGTCCATATTTCAATGGTATATGAGTAAAATTAACTCTATACGTACTATAAAAAAAAACAAAATAAATTTATCAAGTTATGAAAAATGCATGTGAATCATATGAATTGACTTAGCCAATATTTTTAAATATAAGTATAATATAAAAATTATTTAATGATGAGTAATGTTATATAGTATGATGGGTAAAGTATAATTTTATATGTAATATAACTTTGTTTGAATGGGAACGTGATGGAGGGAGGGAATAAAAATGAAAAGAATTCAGTTCAGAAATTTATAACTTCGATGAATTGATTAATGATTGTATCAATAAATGAATGATGTGTTGGCTGTTGTTGTGATTTATGAAGAAATTAGGAAAAAATTACATATATATACATATATACTATATATATATATTTTTTTTTGTTTTGATATATATGGATATAGTTGTAGAAGTATAATCAAATATTGGAAAACCCTTAACGCTTGCTTGTACATATCATTGTTTATACATGAATAATAATAATTGTTATTAATTTTTACAAGTTAAAATATGTTAAGATTTTTGGAAAAAAAAAATACAGAAAAAAAAAAACTAGGGTAATTTTCAGAAAATTGAACTAAAACTGTGAAAAAAAAAAAGTAGTGAATAAAATGTTGTAAATATTCGTGAAAGGGGTTTGTAATGTTTGTTAATATGTAATTGTTATAATGGGGCGTGATGAGAAATATTTTTTTTTTTATTTATTTGTTATAATGTTGCAGTGGTTTTAAGATAGTCAACATAAGGGTAAAAGATCATACTTATATATATAGGGGAAATAAAAAGGGTCAAATAGACACTTTGTATAGAAATATAGTATAAGAAAAACTAAATTTAAAAATTGATCGATTAGAGAAAATTTGTAGGATTGATTTTCTAAAAGGGTTTTATGATGGATGTTTTAATTGTCTTTCTAAAGTCTAAAATATAGATATAAAATAAACTAAATATTAAACTATCATATGATGTGAAATAGTAAATTAGATAATAAAAATAGTTTTAAAGTGAATTTCTCGAACAAAAAATTAACTCAGAATAAACGTTTATATATTATAGAAAATGATTTTGTCATTAAATAAAAAAAAAAAACCTTTAAAAAAAAATACTTGTATTAATTAAAATGCAAGTTTAAGTACATATAGGTCTTTGTTTTGGTGGTGCACAAATTAATATAATTATGTATGTAATAAATAAATGTTATGTCTAAAATCAAACAACATATTCAAATAAACTTAAGATTAAATTTCTGTTATTAATCTGAAGGCGAATATAACTATGATTAAGAAAATTTAAATAAAACATACCAGAAAAAATGAATAATCTGCTTTGACATTTAAAAACGCAATCGAAAAGTAGGAACAAAATACTTTTTGTTACTGTTTTTTTTTTATTCCTAAGAGGGGTGGAAATCTTCCAAAAACTCTAAAAATTCCCGCTTGATAGTATCAGATTCTTATTGACTAAACCTATCTTCCCCTTTAGCCAGTATAATGAGATGAAACCCCCCAACAGCTAACTTTAACAGTATATTGGCTAGAGAGTAGGTACAGGAGAGGATAGGACAAGGATGCAGAAATATTGAATTAGGAATGGGGACAATTAATTCAGTACAATGTAAGGGAACAATGAATCCACCTATTATTATTATTTTACTATCAGTGACTATAAGAATCATCAACAAGTGGCAACGTGCAGTAGTATATAACACCTTCCCGTATGATGTGTTATATAAAGGTAGTTTCGCTGTAGCAATTATTGTTATTATTATTATTATTAATTAAAGGTATGTACATTATTACGATATAAAATTATTACCTATTTTTTATATGACTTGACGATATGGTTGGAACTAAGATTCTCCGATTGAAAAGCTGGCGACTTTATCACTATGCTATGAGTCAGTTTACTCAATTCTATAAAAAATAATTAACTTATTAACTTCGTTGTTGTTGTTTCGTAGGCGTAAACAATATTCTGAAAATTAGACCCTGCAACCCGCTGTGCACCTCAACTCCATAATACCCTCTATTATCGCAGCGGATTATGTTTTATACATGCTTCCCTCCATTATTCCTACAATGAATGCAGCCTGTAAAAATGTTAATTAGTTTCCTCTGGATTTATCTACCATAAAGTTTTTTCGCTGCGTGTTCTACTGCCATCGGTTCACTTTACTTTGGCGCACAGCTGCAAATTCAGCGATTATGGTCGTAATTCTAATAAAAGGAACTTAATAACTTTATTTATCCCAATTATTACAATTATATAGTTTTTAATTTTTTTTTATTTTTGATAGAAAAATGTTAGGATCAAAATTGAAAAATTTTTTGTTCATGAACAAGAATTCCTTGATTTCATAACAATATTTTATTTTCAGTTTTCTCAGGATTCATCAATTTTGAATTGTCTTTTGTAAGTACTTTCCATTTCATTTTAGGCGTTTGCACATTTTGTAGGTTGTACCAAATGACAATTTAATAAAAAAAAAAAAAAAATGTGTGCATGCAAAAAATAAAAATAAAAAAGTGGGAGAGAACCAAGCACGAAGGATTTATTTAAAAAAAAAAAATAAAATACATTGACTGTAATGGTCTATTATAGAATTTAAGGTCAATAAGGGTGTAACATATTGGTTGCATGATTTATTTTTGTAAAACCTAATTTTGGTATAAAATAAGTAGTAGATTATCCTGTCTGTTACAATATCTTCACGTTTGACTTCTGAAAAAATACATTTTGTTTTAAAAACCATTATATTATATCTATTATGATGTTTAGAATGAAAGTTTTTCTTGATCATTGATTTGTTGAATTTTTTTTCAACGATTGATGCACTTTAACTTTAGAAAATTTTAAAATTATCCTTGTTATAAAAATAAAAAATCAAATTGTTTTCATACACAATAAAATAAGTTTCTAACTAAAGATTGACTTTTGATCTAAATTTAATAGGTACCATTTGTTTAATTTTTATATAAATAACTTTCTTAAAATCAGATAAATTACACAAAAAAAGTTCAGAGTATCGATTTTATAAAGTCAAAATTTTTAGTTGGAATTACTTAAGTCTAATAAATTTCTTGAAACTCTATTTCAAAGGGGATCTTGTATAAAATGACATTAAAACAGAAGTGGGTAAACAAAACAGAATAAACAGATTTATACTTTAAAAATAATCTTTTCTTAAAAAGGAAAAGGATATTTTAAATATTAATTTCATATTAATATCAAAATGGTTAAAAAAAAAATTATACCAGATAATTTTGTTATACTAATTGTGCTAATTATTCAAATTTTAAGGCTGATAATTCTGTTAGCTTCATTGGTGCTTGTTAGATCAGAAAAAGTGCTCGAAAGTAAGGTGGGAAAATGAGGATATTAAGGATTTAAAAAATAAACGAAGGGGTAATGTGTTTGTAAAATCTTATTAATAGAATTTATCTTAATTAAATCGTATTCAATTATTGTAAATGAAACAGTATACATAATAGGCCTTATCATATGTATAGAATTGCTTAAACTGCAATCGATACAATTCCATTTATTTGTATTTTATTATTGATATATAAAGCGTTTATTTGTCATTAATTTCAACGCAATAGGGAATGGTAACTGAATCATTTCGAAAACCTGCAGCTAAGAAACATTTTCACTTTAATTGCCATTCGAATATCGGTCACTTCAATGAAAATTCGACACTCCAACCACTATGTCATTTAGCCTTACATTTTACATCATTAAAAGGAAACGATGATGCAAAAAAAAATAAAAAAATATCAAATAAAAATAAAATATAGGTATATAATAAAATATTGCTTTCAGTTTCATCTAATTATCCCTTTATTTTCATCATTAAAATATTATTTAAAAATTAAAATACGTATATGCATACAAAAATTGGTAAAAACGCAAAAAAAAAAAAAACTAAATAATTAACAAGGTCGTTTAAAAATTTGACCACCATCGTCAAATGAAATAGAAATCACTTTATTATCTAATTAAATATTCTTCTGTTTTCTATTTTACAAAAAATTATACCGTGAGAAGTGTTAATTATTTACAGATGAAAACACAAACAAAAATCAAAAACAAAAAGTAAAGGTAAATTAATTTCATCTGGAATTGAATTTTTGTTTCTGTCTTTTCAAAAATGATAAAAAAAAAAAAACAATAAAAATCATCGATTGGTTCAGATAAAAACACCCAAAGTTTGACAAAAACAAAAAAAAAAGCCCAAAAAAATTGGCTTCTTCCCAAAATAAAACAAATTTTTTTCTTTATTTTGGTTTTCTTTTTTTGTTTTATAGTGGGGTTTCTCTTAATTCGCGGTCGGCACAGTTTTATTTTTTTTGTTCCTCGAATTTTCCATAGTAAAAAAGAAAAAACAATAACAATTATAAGAAAAAAGATATTCATTCAAAAATCAATCCGTAACAAATTTCAATAATCGAACTTGTAGAAAATTTTAAAAAAAATTAATATAATATAAAAATACCTATAATATGTACACCTTTTCGCGTCATCAACTTTTATATTACATACTTATTATTACTATTATTATAAATTTTTATTGTTTGTTTGTTATAAGTGTGTTATATGTTTTTTTTTTGTCGTTTTTCGTGGAACATCCATGAAATAAAAATTCATCAAAGAAGTAAAAATTTCCCAAAACAAACCATACTCAATTAGCATGAAATTATAATTTCATATACAAACCCAAAAATTTTTTTTAATCTCAATTCCTAATATATATTGTATAGATGATATTTAGATAGATAGAAGTGATGGTATACATAGAAATTAAATTAAATTAAATCAAATCAAAAAAAAAAAAAAATTAATGAACAGATACAATAACTAACATAACAATTCATCAACTAAATATAATATGAACGTAACAAATTTATGAAGATCATCATTAAAAACAGAAATAGAAGAAAAATCCAAAAATATAAAAACGGCAACATTGTCAGTCAGATACATGCATATATGTTTTATTTTCATATGTATTATAACAAGAAACTAACGAATTTAGGCGCCATTGGCGGCAAATAATTTCCACTTTTTTTTTTTTTTTTTTTTGACCAAATATTTTGATTTAATATTATCAATTTAAGAAAGAACGAGGAAGAGTGCAGTAGAGTAGACTGTGTCAACTCTGGGATACCCGTATGAACGTAATATATCCTGTTTTTATAAAACTTGATCATCTTTTAAAAACATTCAGAGTTTTAGTACCCAACTACAGAGATATATTTATGTAAATTGTGGAGTTGTATGATAGCTACCCGAATCTATTGCGCCTAGCTTCATTAAGTTCCAAAAAATGCAAAAAGCCTGAACCGGCTGCTTTAGACCATTCAAATTTTACAAAAGTTTTTGGCATGCAACTCGACACTTTTTCACTAAATTTCAGATAGCTAGCTTCAATAGAGACTGAGTTATTTTCATTTAAAAAGAGAAGTTGTATGGCAACTATCCGAACCTGTCATATCATCACAACAAAATTTTACAGAAGTTGTTGCCATAAAACTCGATCATCATTTGCAAAATTTCAGATACCTAGATTGAATAGACACTGGGTTATTTCCATTTAAAAAAAGAAGTTGTATGGCAGCTACTCGAACCCGGCGGCCGAAAATGCTGGAGTTAAATAGCAAAACTAAAAATTTTGTAAAAGTGACGTAAAAAAAATTTCAGCCTCCTAACTCCTTTATTTTTTGAGTTATCGTGCGGACGGACACTGAGTTATTTTCATTTAAAAAGAGAAGTTGTATGGCAGCTACCCGAACCCGTCGCACCACCACAACCAAATTTTGCAGAAGTTGTTGCCATAAAACTTGATCATCATTCGCAAAATTGCAGATACCTAGATTGAACAGACACTGGGTTATTTCCATTTAAAGAAAGACGTTGTATGGCAGCTACTCGAACCCGGCGGCGGAAAATGCTGGAGTTAAATAGCAAAACTAACAATTTTACAAAAGTAACGTAAAAAAATTTTCAGCCTCCTACCTCCTCTATTTTTTGAGTTATAGTGCGGACGGACACTGAGTTCTTTCATTTAAAAAGAGATTTTGTATGGCAGCTACCCGAACCCGTCACACCACCACAACCAAATTTTGCAGAAGTTCTTGCCATAAAACTTGATCATCATTCGCAAAATTTCAGATACCTAGATTGAACAGACACTGGGTTATTTCTATTTAAAGAAAGACGTTGTATGGCAGCTACCCGAACCCGGGGACAGAAAATGCTGGAGTTAAATAGCAAAACTAACAATTTTGTAAAAGTGACGTAAAAAAAATTTCAGCCTCCTAACTCCTTTATTTTTTGAGTTATCGTGCGGACGGGCACTGAGTTATTTTCATTTAAAAAGAGAAGTAGTATGGCAGCTACCCGAACCCGTCGCACCACCACAACCAAATTTTGCAGAAGTTGTTGCCATAAAACTTGATCATCATTCGCAAAATTTCAGATACCTAGAATGAACAGACACTGGGTTATTTCTATTTAAAGAAAGACGTTGTATGGCAGCTACCCGAACCCGGGGACAGAAAATGCTGGAGTTAAATAGCAAAACTAACAATTTTACAAAAGTGACGTAAAAAAATTTTCAGCCTCCTAGCTCATCTATTTTTTGAGTTATCGTGCGGACGGACACTGAGTTCTTTTCATTTAAAAAGAGATTTTGTATGGCAGCTACCCGAACCCGTCGCACCAGCACAACCAAATTTTGTAGAAGTTGTTGCCATAAAACTTGATCATCATCTGCAAGATTTCAGACGCCTAGCTTTATTAACTTCCAAGAGGTGCAAGAAGCCTGAACCGGCTGTTCTAGGGCAAACAAATTTTACAAAAGTTGTTGGCATATAACTCGACACTTCTTTACTTAATTTCAGATTCCTAGCTTCAATAAACACTGAGTTATTCTCATTTAACCGGATAAGTTGTATGGCAGCTACCCGAACCCGCCGCACCACCACAACCAAATTTTACAAAAGTTGTTGCCATAAAACTTGATCATCATTTGCAAAATTTCAGACGCCTAGCTTCATTAGGTTCCAAGAGGTGCAAGAAGTCTGAACCGGCTGCTCTAGACCAACCAAATTTTATAAAAGTTGTTGGCATGTAACTCGACACCTCTTTACTAAATTTCAGATTCCTAGCTTCAATAAACACTGAGTTATTCTCATTTAAACGGAGAAGTTGTATGGCAGCTACCCGAACCCGCTGCCCCAGCACAACCAAATTTTACAGAAGTTGTTGCCATAAAACTTGATCATCATTTGCAAAATTTCAGAAATCTAGCTTGAATAGATACTGAGTTATTTCTATATAAAGATAGAAGTTGTATGGCAGCTACTCGAACCCGCTGACCGAAAATGTTGGATTTAAATAGCAAAACTAACAATTTTGCAAAAGTGACGTAAAAAAAATTTCAGCCCCCTAGCTCCTTTATTTTTTGAGTTATCGTGCGGACGGACGGACGGACGTACATGGCTTAATCGACTCAGAATTCGATTCTGAGCCGATCCATACCTTTGACACTATATCTAGCTCGACTCCTTTAAGGTGTCACAAACGTAATGGCAAATTTATTATACCCTTGAACATAGTTCATACGGGTATAAAAAGATGTCTGTATCTATATAATAAAGGTTTATCTACAGTACAGAAAAAAAAAATTTTTTTTTTATACGCACGGTTTTTTTTACTCTCTAGTTAACTTTTTTCAAATCAAATCATTCAAAATCATGCGTAAAATTAACGGAACAGAAATTGAATCGAATGTTTATCGATATGGATATGGATATTGATGAATTATTTTGTTTTTTTTTTTTATTTTGTTTATTTTCTTTTGATTTTATTTTGTTTGTTTTCTGTATATTTGTGTAATAATTTTAAAATAAACACAAATACAAGTTAAAAATGAAAGTTGTCTAATGTTTGGTTGTAAATTGTAATGCTGCCCATACACGGCGGATTAGGTTGTAAACTTGATAGTTGGGCAGGTTTAAGAACCATACCACACACTTATCCAAACTATCATCCAACCGTTGTAATTATGTACTTTATATTTTCTCATCAAAAAATCTCAATGTAAAAATGACACTTAAGTTGTACAAATTGTCCATACACGATACAACTCAACTACAAACCAAAGACTCCTCCCACAAAAATCAAAATTTTTTGATATTCTTCCAACCAACTTTTCAACCATCAAAATGGTTTTACAACTTGCCCATACACGATACAACTTATCAAGTCCGCGTACCAAGTTTTCAAACTAGTCCGCCGTGTATGGGCAGCATAATACACTAATATATGAATATTTATATTTAAGTATATGTATGTTTTGACAAATTCTATGCAAAAATTCCCTTTATTATTTTAGAAATATAATAAGTATTTATTCATAAATACATATTAATTATTATTATACTAAAGAGTTTCGAGTTGCGTGATTAATGCATATATTTGCAATCTGAGTATATGTTATATAATCCTCGTCCAAATAGTACAATAGTACTACAATAGTAGTTGTTTAGTCAAAAAGGGAAGTTGTGTTTAATAAATTAAAGTCCCACACGTTGATAAAGAAACAATGCTTGTACCGCTCCTCTCCAGTGTCTTTCGATGATTCCCACCTACACCCGTAAAAAAAATGCAAAAAGATGAAAAACGAAAATAAAAACGCATCTCCAACTTAATATCGCACACGTAAATTCTATAGTGTACTATAAATATCATATTGGAAAAACACACTTGATAAAAATCTCGTTTCGCAAAAACGCATTTGTCAAAAAGAGTAAATGTCAAATTTTTACTTCGCAAAACTTCCGCTTGACAAATGTTTAAATAACATCAAACATAAGTATATTTATATGAGGGACATTAAGTATACGTATTCTGTAAAAGGCGTAAAATTCTGATTTTGTAACCAATTCTAAAATCTCTTCTAATTCAGAATCTCGTATGTAAGTACATATAATAAATATTCTGTAAAAGGCGTATAACCTTGATTTTGTAACAACTCTAAAATCCCTCATAATTCCAATTCTTTAATTCTAAACTTCAAATTGATAAGCGAGAAATTTGCTACTTGACTTTTTGCATTGTAAGTTTTTTTTTATAAGTGGACTTAGGAGAAATAGATGTTTGTCATCCTCACATCTAAGTTTTGCCAAATGTGACACCCCCGTTTTAGGCATACATATTTTAAATTCAATTTAAATTGTGCGTAGTTTTCAAAGTTTGAATGTAAAAAATTTGAAAATTTTAAATTATTAAAATCCTTATAACTTTCAAAAGGATGCACCTGCTTATAACTTAGTAGGTAAGCAATACAATTTCTCCAAAATAAATAAAATAAAAACTTCACATACATACATACATACGTACATATTACCAAAAATGTATTACGTAATAATGTAATGTTTTGCTAAAATTTGAAACAATTTTAGGTTATGTTCCTGGAATTATAAAAAATTAATAGAAAATATTAAAAGCTAACAGGTGAGTTGAAAATGTTAGAAGATAGGATAAATGTTTTAAAATGAAAAATATTAAATAAAAAAAAATTGGAAGTAAATTTAAAATACTAAACTAAATATGGTTACTATGTATGTATACAAATACATAAATTAATGTCATTATTCGATTTGTCTAATGAACACTTTGTGTACATTTTATTTTTAAAATCGCCATGATGAAATTTTTAGCTATATTATTAATTTTAAGGTGGTTAAACTGTTGAAGACAACTAAGAAAAAAGTCATCAATATGCCAATAATGTAAATAAAAATTAAAATTGCCCTAAGCTACTACTGGTATATTTATTGTCAATTCAATTTATTTGTATTGCAACTTCACTTTATTTCATTTAGTATTTTTTTTTTTTTTATTCCTTCTCTTCTCTTATTTTGTGTTTTGTTTTTCTTGGTTTCTGTACATTTATCTTAAGATCTTTTTCGATGAAAGAGTTTAGATTAATTTAATTTTTAGTTTTTTCATGTTTATTTTTCGTTTTTTTTTTGTTTTTTAAATATGAAATTAATTTGTTTTGATAAAAATCGAAAGCGGGTACAAGATTAATTGGCGAAGAAAGTTCTCTGACATTTTGTAATTTATTAAAAAAAACCTAAAAACAAAAATTTCCGTAATAGGTATATATTGCATACATATTGACAGTTATTTTAATGAACACGTACATTATATCTATGTATTTACATATTATTATGTTTGTTTATTTTTTTTTGGGGGAAAATATTGATTTATTGTATTTTAAAAATAAATGAAAAAAGAAAGAAAAAAAAAATCCTGAATTAATAGAAATTTGTTATTATAATTATAAACAAATTTTATAAAAAAAAAAAAATAAAAATACCTACAAACAATAAATTCAAATGAAAATATTTGAATTTTATATGAATGGACGACAGGTAGGTAAAGACAGGTATTTTGATGAAGTGTTTCTTCTACATTTTTGTTTTCATTGATCTTCAAAAAAAAAAAAAATTTTGGAATATAGGTACATACACATATTTATATTCAAAAAGAGTATGTGTTAGTAGATCATGTGTCCAATGAATATATTCTTGTATGTTCCAAATGGAAATTCATATTATATATGCATATATGTATATGTATTATCAAAATATTGTTCTATACATACGAGGGTGCAGAAGTAGAATTTTTGGAAAAAAAAAAACAAAAAGTATCTCTATTATAGGCAGGCCTTTAACTTAACTATCGCATATATAAGATTGAAAAATAGTTAGTTGAGATAATTAAAAGTCCCAATAAAGGTTTCAGACCACTGGATAAAAAAATACGACTTTCATTTAGAATAAATATAGTTTCGTTGGAAAATTTGTGAAAAAAACATTTTAAAGAATCTATAATGGTTCTATAAAGGTTCTTTAAAGAATCTATATAATTAGTTAAAATCGGGAGTGTGTCATATGTCTTTATTTAATTTGTCTGTAGTGTATTAGACTGCATTTTTGCAAGTTACTTAGATTATCATTTGACTGCATCTCTTTTATTTTATTTGATTGGATTTCATTTGAATTTGAATAAGTTGTTTGTGTTGAAATGTATATGTGTAATTGTGGAAGATTTATAGGTGAGATTTTATAGAAAATCAGGGTTATACCAGGATCAGGGTCAGGGTCAGGGTTAAATCAGGGTTTCCAGAATATGTGATATACATATATAGAAGCGAGATACCGAAATAGGAGGGATTTTAAATGGGTCACCAAATAAAGGTGTATTCCTTTTTCAGAATATTTATATATGTATACACTGGCCATAAAATGATCTAAAAGTTTATTTAGGACACTTTTATACAAAATGAAAACCAGTTAAATGAAATCCAATTAAATGATAAACAAGTGAAAATACAGGCAAGTGACATCCTATCAAAAAAAATACAAGCTTGTGTGTGACACTAACTTCTTAAAATCAAAGCAATTTTATAATTAAATGAAATTTAGTCCTTATAACAGTACTAGAAAGTTGCAGTTGAAAGTTGAAAATTTAATTTTTCAATTATATTTATTTTATATTTTAAGTATATTTTTACCACTTCTAAATTACTTTTGGCTTATTGTAGTTCACTGGTGGGACATTTTGTTTATTTATGTATATTTGTATATTATATGTATATACTTAGATAATGATATACTGAAATCGAATTTATCATAAACATCCGATCAAATCAATTGGTATAAAAATTTATGATCAGTAATAAATACTGTTTTGTTTAATAGATGCAGTGTAAAATTAAAAAAAATGTTTTAATATTACGTTTTTAAGTTGTTATATCATTGTATTAATTTAAATGCCATTTATATGATGTATTGTTTGTTGTTGTAATCAGCGGAAGTTATTTTTTCTTTTTTTTTTCAATTTTTTGGGGGAATTTTTGAAAAAATATAAAATCAATTTTGAGTAAAAGTTATATGTTGGTTTGTCATAAGCAACTTTAGGATAAATTGAAGCGAATTGAATTAAAAAGTAATTTAAAAGATACTAAATAATTGTTGCACCTTAATTTTAATTTTAAGGCAAATAATAACAGTAATATTAAGATGGGTTTAATAAAATTTTAGAATTATTATAATTTTTCTTATTGATTGTGATGGATGATGTAACATAATTATGAATTGATAAGAAGAAGATGATAAATTTTTATGATTATCGACGTCACTGATGTTCAAGGACAGTGTTTAAGCCCATATATGAAAACTACAGCAAAAAAGTATTTGGTTCCAGATTTATTGTTGTTTTCATACGCTAAAACATTGACCTAGACTTTCAACGTAATCAAAAGAACACAGCTAATATGATAGTTACAAAATATTTTTAGAGAATATTCATTCTGTAAAAAATCGTTAAGACTTGGCTTTCTTATATATACCATTAAAAGTTAAATTTTAGCCCCATTTAATTAATATAAAGAAATTTTCATCATTTTAATCATAGATTCGATAGCATAAAAAATACAAGTTTTTAATAAAAATATTTAAAAACTTAGTTGAATTTTTGAAATTGTTTTCATCGTCCCTTTATAATATTCTAAACAAATTATTACTTAAATTATACCTTTCAAAAATGTTTTCTTATATTAGAACCTTATATTGCAGATGAAAACAGTATCTAAATAATGCATATAATATACAATTTTGGTTTAAAGTCTATTTTTAAAATATTTTTTTTTTTTTTTGATTTTGGTTTTTTGAAAAGTAATTTATTTTAATGTTATTGACGGAAATGATGATGAATATTTTTGTCTGTTATATAGAATTATTACAAGATACAGATCTGTCTATTAAAATGTCAAAAAATTTCAATTCAATTGTTGGAGCTGAAACAGAAAAACAAAGAAATGTTTTTTGAAAAAAAAAATGAAAAAAAAATTTGTTGTGTTGATATTTTTAGAAGCAGATAGATGGTATAAAATTAATTTTTAGGTTATAGATTTAAATTACACAAAATTTTTCAAAAAAATTAGAAATTATTGTAATTTGACTAATAGTTGAAATTTGAGAATACGGAAAATACTTAATAAAAAACGAATTAATATATAATTGTGTCATAAAGTATGTATTAAGATTGATTAATAAATATTAACACATTTTTTTTTTGATTTAATTTAACAATATGTTGAAAAAATAAACAAAGATGTTGTTTCGTCCTAGTTCCGTTTTACTCTGAACTTTATACATATAAAATAAAAACCCCAAAAAAAAGAAAAATTGAATTTAATAAATTAAATCAGCTACATTAATAACCTAATCAATTAAGATACTGTAGGTTATCTTAAAAATAAATTTTTGAATGAATCAAAATTTAATAATTTTTTCTGAGCTTTTTTTTGTGAAAAGAATAAAAAAGAAGTTCTTTCGTTTTATGTCCTAGTTCAGTTAATTTTTGTTTCCTTCCCACTTCTAAGGAGCATAAGAAGCATAAGAAGCATAGGGTATCCACTAAGGCATTCATTATTGATATTTGACAAACAATTTTTAGTATAATATAAACGTCAAGTAGGTATAAAGTAGGTAAAGAAAAATAATTTTTTTATAAAATTTAAAATTTTAGAAACTTTTAGAAAGTTGTAATAAAACATTTGTATTTTGTTGATTTTAAGGTAAAAAATGTATAATAAACAAGTTTTTCCATTTGCAATTGATTTTAAAACGTGAATAATTTTTTCCAAAAAGAAGTTTCATTTAAAGGGTTAGAAGTAAAATTTCCTATTAAATTATTTTCTTTAACCTTTCGTAGCAATTCAGCGTATTTGTCCTGTTTTGTTATTTTTCTCCTAACTCAAAAAGGTTAAATATTAGAAAAGTTAAATTAAAAAACTTAAAGTTTTAAAGTTAAATTAAAAAACTTAAAGTTTTCATTTTGTTTACTTAAAAGATTTAAAATAAATGAAAAATTTACATAAATTTTTTTTTTTAAAACGTGAACATATCCTCGCGTTTTACTTATATACAAAAAACTAACGCCGTACGTTTTCAAACATACAAATAAATTAATTTCGATAAAAATGTTTTCTGTGCGTTTTCAATCATACGATAATAGTTAATTTGACATTTCGGTAGTATTAACGTTTTCCGTACGTTTTCTATCATAAGGCCCTTATTTACCTTCATTTGATAACTAATTTTTCAAAAATCATTGCTTGAAGTGTTCAAGATTTTGTTTTTTTTTGGTTTTTTTAATTGAATTTAATTTTACTTCCATGATTAAATAAATACATTACATTTTAGCCTAGGTTATACGAGTATAAATAAAAAGTCCTGACATAATTGAACTTTCTTTTGCTATTATAGAAAATGATTATTTGTATAATATCAAAAATTCATAATATGAACCATAAAATTTCAGTTTGTTTACCTTCTATATCTGTTTTAGTTTTTTTAATAAGTTCTTTTAATAAATTTTATCATGACCCTTGTAACAATTTGAAAAAAAAGTATAATACTTAACTTTATTTTAAATTTTTTTTTATTAAATTATACTTCAAAATTTTGTATTGCATATTGAAATAACTTTAAAATATTTTTTGAAGTTATTAAGTTAGGTTGTATTATGCATTTGCATTTATTATGTTGTCATTTCATGTTTTTGTTTTCCTGTTAAGTGTTCTGTCTAGTGAATGAATTTAAATTTTCGTGCAACCACTTCACCCCTTTCAAATGGGCTTGTAACATTTTATGAATAAATGATTCAGGTTGAATGCAATACAAAATTTCTCTTTTAAATGTTTTTTTTTTTTTACTTTTTTCAAAAATACTTAAATTTAAATTTCTATGTGTGCCTATATTGTCCTTATTCTAAATTTAACATTAAAACAATAAATTCGGAAGGTATAAAATATGGAATTTAGGAAACTTGTTAGTCTGTAAATAGTTTTAATAAAAAAATTCAAAATATATACGTATAAGAATGTAAAAACATTGAAAGGAAACTTAATAAAAAAATCATGAAATCATCCGGAAATGAAAAGTCTTCACATTAACGTATTAAACAAATTATTGTGGCGCCTTTATATTAAAAAAAAAAAATCATAATCTTTAAATACGTCAAAAATGATTTTATTTTGAAAAAGAAAGTCAATTTTTTTTTTATTTCTGAACAAAAACATTTAAGATTAACTCATAATTCCTTATATTAAAATAATAAAATATTCTAAAAATATTAAAATTTATATTATTTTAATGTTCAGAATTGCACCCCATCAACAACAGCTTAAACAAAAAACAGTCGTCATCACCATTTAATTCAAAATTCTAAGTGATTCCCATAAATAATTCTTTTTTTTTTTTAGTTTATAATTAAAAATTCTGTCATCATTTTTATAAATACATATATTGAAATGTTAAAATAAAGACCAGAAACTTTAGTTGGTTCGTTTATATGCACCTATATAATTATTAAAACTGACATTTGGTAACATTTTAAAAACACAGAAATAAAAAAAAAAAGCCATAAAAATAAATATGAAATTTACACCAAAAAATATTCAAAAAAAAAAAAAATGTTATTAAATGGAATTTATAAGTCTTGGGGGCAATAGGTAATCAAAATTCTTTCAAATCAAAATTCTCATAATAGCCCAACAACACAAGAGGATTGTCGTCCAGCAAAGACAAAAAAAAAAAAACAAAACAAAGGTAACACCGAAGATAACTGAAATGATAAAGACGAACAATAACAATACAAAAAAAAAATCCAAAACTCAAACTGTGTCCAATCACAGTTGGGTGCAAAACAAAAAACAAAAAAAAAATTAAGCAGTTAGTAGCCCCTCACCGGTGGTTTAATTTAAACCTAATATGCAATATATTTGAATCGCGCCTCATTAGAACGTTTTTTTATTTTTTTAAATATTTCATATATGGGATAATATTTTTTTTTTCAGAATTTTTATTTTTAATTTTCTGTTTTTACAAAAAAAAAAAAAAAAAAAATTTCAAATATTTTTATGTGTTTATTAAAAAATATGAAATTGAAAGAAAGAGACAAAATGAAAAAGATCTGATTATAAATTTTAATCACGCGCATGCAATATAGTATGTAAAAAAGGGGCAACAAAACAGCTATAGCAAAAAGGAATTTAAATTATTGAGAGTAAAAGTTTTAAAAAGTTAATAAAAACAAAAAACGTAAAGGGGTTTCCCAAGGTTTCTGTTTTTTTTTTTTTTTTTTTTTTTTCTTTGAGTCATAATTGACAGATCTCTCTATGGAGATTGTATAGTGTTGATTGGTCTGGTTTTCTTTTTTTTTCATTCTTTTATTTTTTATTGTGGGATAAAAAAAATTCTTTAAAATCACATAATTTTATATTGCCACAGCTGCGTTATGTTTTAATTAAAAAAATATTTAATAATTCGATTTGTTACTATATTAATAGTAACATCAAATTATGCAAGGATGAAGATATATAATGATGGTAGTAAAATTTTAATTTTACTTTACAAGTTTTTTTGTTTTAGATGACTTTTAAATGAAAAATTAAAATTGTGAAGATTCAACTATCTGGACATAAAAGGGTTAAAAAGTTCTAAATAAATTACTTAAAATTTGAATTCTAGAGGTATTTTATCGTTGATATTTGTATAGTAAAGTTTTGCTACTGCATTTTATTACAATGTTTTGGTGTTTCTGAATTTTGTATCTCTAAATTATCTACACAAAATAAATTATAAATATTTAAAATCTGTATCAATTTATAGAATTTAATTATTATGGGGAAGGAGGGGGAAACTTCTTCAGAAAATCCTGATACATAGAAATAAGGAGGAAGTCGACATGTTCTCCATTTAAAATAAAAAGAAGCGTATGGTTTAACTTATCCCAGAAGTACAACATTATATATAGTATCAGTTAGTCTACAATAGTAGACAGAGGTGTGTAGATCAATTAAAAAGAAACAAAACATCTTGATTTGCTGAATTAAATCACCTCTTCTTATAGATTAAGATACCAGATCAGAATTGAAAGTTTTGCTTAGATTGAAAAATAGAAACATTGTAACTTTTCGTTTCTGTTCCACTTTTTTTCGCTAATTTTTTACTAAATTGAATTTAATTTTCTACGTTATGAGGTCAGTACTTGTTTACTACATGTCGTATTATATAAAAATTTCCGCTTGAATCGATTTGAAATCACTGGCAAAATTGAGTCGCGTCGATACATTACAAAAAAAGAAACATTTAATATTTGTAACATACGTTACAAATATTGAATAATAATTTAATAATAATATAAAAATTTGATAGTCATAAACATAAAAAATTCTTGTACTAGATAACAGATGGCACATAAAACACATTTTAATTGTATGTGTATTTTCATATTCTTTTGAAACTGAAACATTATAATTAAATTTGAATAAAAGGAAAATTTATTGATATTTCATGCTCCGTAAAGCATAGTAATGTGAAAAAAAAACTTAATGACTGATAATTAGTTCAAGATTTGTCAACCAGGTGGTCTTTCACTTCTTATTTATTTCCCTTTAAATTAAAATCTTAAAGAGTTAAACGGTTATTAACCGTTCTTTAGTCTTTTTAATTTGATAATTTCTTGATCTTCAATTTTTCTCATTAATTTAAAATAAAGTTGTTATATTAAAACAATTTGTTTTAAAGAATTTATCATTTTTATTTTTATTTTACCAATGCCTTAAATTAAAATAACAATTAAAAGATTTAATTGAACTGTTTGTATCTTTTTATCTATTGATAATCGCTTTTTTTATTTTGATAATTTCTATTTTTAAATGTTTAGAAGCTATACAGTTTCTAAATTAACAAAGAAGTTTTATTTATTTTAATTTTTTTTTTTTTTTTGCTATATATTTCTCATGTCAAAATTTAGATTTTTAATTTCAGATCTATTGAAATATCCGATAGTTCTTTTTTTTCTAATCGTGAACATTCATTCATTTAATCTAGATTAATTTAGATGAATTAGTTTTAAAACAGAAGGAATTTAAAGCGTTTGAGATTTCCTTTTTTCCTGTGTAATTTCTTGCTAACGTTAAAATAGAATTTCTGGTACAGGTGATCAATTAAAAAAAAAGGTCCTTTTAAAAAAACCAAAAAAAAAAAAAATGTAAAAAAAAAGAAAAAAAAAACAAAATATTTTAACAGATTTAGATCACGTTTTTCGCGTGCTTTAATTTTTGTGTTGAAGGGAGTTAAAAATGAAATAAAAAAGAAAAACGTGAACATTCTAAAAATATAATTTTATTTATTTTTAATGAAGAGGTCTCTCGCCCCTCTTTTTAATACCTTATTTTTAACGATATATAATTATTTTGTTGATTTTTTAGATTTTTGATTTAATCAGGTATTAATCGTACAAGTTCTTTCCTATTTTCTAAATTTTTTTTATTTTTAAATCTTTATATAAAACGAAAAAAAAAAATTGACGCCAATAATGATCATCGGATCTATAAAAGATGGGGTTTTTTATTTTTTGCTTTATTCTGTTGAAAAAAAAAAAAACACTCTTAAAAATAAGTTTTCGACCAGAAAAATGTTCACATAGTTGTCGTTGTCGTTATTAAAAGGAAAAAAAAAATCTTAAATGAAAATCAAAAAAAAAAAAACAAACAAAACAATAGTACTAAAGAATAGAAATTGAAAAAAAAAAAAAAAAGAACTAAACAACATGTCATCTCTACTGTTCATATAAACAGATATTTTTAAACGAATTATACTCCATTAATAAAAACCAATGTTTTATTTTAAGTTTTTTTTTTTGTTTTTAGTTTTATTTTAAAGAAATAATCTCAATTACCTCGCGACGTTCTTAATATTAAAGTACATATACCTGTCTAAGATTTCATTAAAATCTCATTTTACTTTTTTTTTTTTTTGTTACATTAGACACAAAAAAAATGCACTTTAAGAATAAAAAGCCGATGTTACATTTTTCAATCTTTGAAATTGATATAATCAGTAAAAATAGCAAGGAAACTAACAAGAATAAAAAAAAAGCACAGTAGTAAAGCGAAAAAATCAACCAAAAACGAGTTAAACCTTTCTTTTGTTTTGCTAGTATTAAATTACGAAAATTAAAATTTCGAAAATGCTAAAAAAAGTTTACTTATGAAAAATCTCTTAGTAAAGAGGTTTTCAATTCACTGTAAAGAAAGCAAAATATAAATTTTGGTGTATCCTTTTTTATCTATATGATATATAATGTGATAGTTATCTATCATTTGGTTTTTGATTATAAGTATTTGTTTTCTCATTTTACATTTTTTTTCCTAAAGAAGGTGAAAATTTTCCAAGGACACCAAAAATATTGGTGTTTTCAGATTGGTACTGGCAAAACCGACATTCTCTTTCAACCAATATAATGGGATGAAACCTCCAACTATTAACCTTAGTGAGTAAAGATCACAAGGGACAGGACAAACTTTGATTGGGAAGTGGGATTGAAACAATGAATCCGCCTATATTATTACTATTTTGCTATCAGGGCAGACTAAGCCATCAGCAGTTATAATATGCACTAGTTAATATAACACCTTCTTAGATGAGATAATAATTGAAGACAGCTCCACTATGAGATAATAGTTGATGACAGCTCCACTGTATCAGCTATTATGATGATAATTATTATTACTATTTTCTACAGAGTAAAAGATTAGTCAGTCAATTGCAACATGCAGTAGTATAAAACATCTTGCATGATGTATAGTAGGTACCTCCACTGTATAGCAGTTATTATTATGATTATTATTATTAGATTTTACATTATTATTAAATTATTACCATATGAAGTCACTACTTATTTTTGTTATATATGGTCTCTGAGTTTTGAAGCTAAGATCCTACATTTTAAGCGCTGGTGAGTTCAAATCTACCCTTGATCAGATCTCTTACCTGTTTTATGTAATGTTTTGCGGCTTTACAATCTACATCTCCCTTAACTTTTTACAATAATACAGTTTCGAAGTTATATTTGGATTTAGATCACTCTATACTGAGTAGTGTAGTAAAAGGATTCAAATTATTATAATTTAAATAAGCAATTTTCATTAAAGTTTTAAATTTAAAACAATATTTTATCTTCGAAATTTAATTTGAACTTTTTGCCCAGAATTATTTCATTAACACAAACTTAATTAAATCCATTTTTATTCGAAATAATGAAATTCGAAGTTTTTAAACTAAAATTTTTAATTTTAGTTTTAATCAGTTTTTTTTGTTGAAGTTGTTGAAAGAAATGACAACAAAATTTTAACGAAAAAAAAAAAAAAAAATAGTTTGAAGTAAATAATAATAATAAAAAAAAAAAACCAAAAACTTATACCAAAGTTTAAAACAAGTCACAATAATAATGGAACCAACAACAAGAGCAATACATTTTCAATAAATATTTGTTCTATATTATACATAAACTCGTATACATAATACATAAAAATAAAATAACAAAAAAAAAAAAAATAAAAATTAAATCGTGCTTTACTGTTGACAAGTCATTACAGAGATCGCACAGATCATTCTGATATCGATCGATATTGAACACCAGCAGCGTTTATTGTTTTCGTCTTTATAATCGAAAAGATTTTGGTTGCTTATTATATTTTTTTTTTTATTTTTTTTGTTACTTCTATTCCTTTACTTTACTACTACTACTATTCCTTTTTTTTTACTTAAGTTGCAGTTATTGCTTCTTTTTATTTTGTTGTTATAATTTAATTTTACTTTTAATTTTTAATTTTGTTTTTTAATTTTTTTTTTTATTTAACTTTCAATGAATAAGTAAATAATTGTCTCTTCTTTTATTGGGTACCGTTTGCACACATGAAATGCAAGAGGTAGACAAGATGAGATCAAATTCTTTTTATATTTAAAAATAAAAAAAAAACTTTATTTTTTGTTTTTTTTTGGTATACCATATCATCATCAATCATTGGATCCTGTGGTGTTTACTTTTCTCTTCTAATTTCAGTAGATTTGGTAATGTTTTTTTTTCCATTTTTTTTTTTTTTTTTTATTTTAAATTGACTGAATATAACTTTTAAATTGCATTATCATCATCATCATCATCATCATGATCGTCTTCAACAAAACAACATCAAGATTGGATTCATTTTGTAATCATGGTCATCATTATATGATTATTTTGTTTTTGATCAAAATCATCATCAGAAATAAATTATCATTGGTATATTGAATTGCAATTCAATCTTAAATTGATTTCAATGGCATTTTGTATATTAAAGCTAAAGAACTGAATAAAAATTTATTAGTGTGGAAAAAAAAAAAAAAAAAACAAAAAGAGACAGAAAATAATAGAAATGAAAATGAGAAGGAGATAAAAAATAAATCATTTATTTTTTTTTTTTTTTGGTTTTTCTTTAAAAAGTCAATAATGAGAAAAAAAAAAATAACTTTTCAATATCCAATCAATGTAACAATTATTGTATACTTAAATGTAATGAACGTGAGTATTTATATATCCTTATATATATATATATATTTTAAATAAAAATCATTATGGATAATAAAAAAAAAAAAAAAAAAAATCTTCTGCCAATTTTTTTTTTTTGTTTCGATCTCTTCGGATACCGGAAATCAAATAATGCAATTCAGGAACAAAAAAAAAAAAATTAATTCTTCTCCAACAAAACGAGCCAAGCAAATATACAAAAACAAAGAAAAAAAAACGCAATACTATGATCCCTTTTTATTATTAGTATATATATTATTATTATTATATTGTTTTTTGTTTTTCCTTCTTTGGACTGATGAATTATTTCCTTTTTCAATTATATTGGCATTATTTTGAAGAAGAAGAAAAAACTAAATAATCATTAATCGTTCAATATCCTGAAATGTTAAACTTTCATTCTTTAATTTAAATTTTTTATTTTTTTTTTGTTTTTTTTTTTTTTGTTTGTTTGGTTGTTTGTTAAAGTTGAGGATCTTGGCCAGGAAATTCTTTTAGGTCTATTAAGTTGAGATTTTTTGTTATTATTGTTGCTTTTTCAAATCTTAACCGTAAATTATAAATAAAGGACAAAAAGTCTGTTCAATAAAAAAAATAAATATTGTTTTTCTTGTTTTTGGTATTTGTTTTTTTTTTTTTTTTTTTTTTTGATATTAAACATAAAATTGAAAAGGTAACAAAAAATCTGACACAGAGGTCAAAACAGTAAGAAATATTTACCCTCCAGGAAGATGTTTTGGAATTTTGAAATAAACTTCATTTTGTTGGTTTGGTATACATTTTTTTATTATTATTATTATTTTGATTTATTTCATATGAATTAAAATGGATTAATCCTTACTAATGTATTGATACTTAGTACATAAATTTTTTGATTTTTGAATAAATATTAATGAAAAGATTAAAATCGTAAATAGAATTGTATTGTAATAAATTGAAACCAGTAACAAATTAAATAATATACAATTTTGAAATAATTCTTTTTCTTTTTGCTTTTGTTACCCTATTATATAGGTGCTACTTATTATGGGGATTAAAAATTTCAAAATTATTGTAAAAAAATATATGTTTTATTTAAGATTTCTGTTTTGAGCCAAATATTTTGATTCTGTTGATCGATTCTGCTTCTGTAAATAATCTGTTCATCTGGTAGGTAAATGTCTTCTTAGTTTTTTTCTATATACACTCTACTTTTATTATTGATTTCTTTAAGTACTATAAATTATCAATGCTGGCTCCAAGAAATTCTAATCACTCTACACCTGTTAGTTAGTTAAAGTCTTAATTATTTTCTTGTCTACTAAAGAATAAAGTAAATAAAGTAGTTCTCTTTAAAGAGACTAAAGTTCTCCGTAATAAGTTCTTTAAAATTAAGAATTTATTCAAGTTAAATCTTAATTTTCTCCTTTTAAATTTTATATACTTATATCCATAGGGAAACATAACCAGAATTCAGCAGCTTTTCAAAATTTTAATAAAGTGAGCATAATTTTGAAATTCTTAATAAAAAAAAGTAATTAAATAGGATTTAATTTGAATGAATCTTTTTGTATAGATTCAAATTTCGATAAGAATTTTCCAATTTTCTAAATCTAGCGTTTCCGAATCAAATTATGGTTGGTAATTATTAAATTTATCAAATGAAAGTTATTAAATTTAATAAATTAGGTGGTATAAAAGTTGAAAAATATTAGAGGGATCGCGCAAAACTTTGAGTTCTCTTTCAGAAATTTAAGATTATATTTTTTAATCAAATCTTAATTGCTACCAAGAATTTTTGAGCTATAAATTAAATTGTTCTAAAAATTCGTGCCAACTTCATTCATTTCTATTGAAGATTTTAAATGGAATTTTCGTAGTTAGTCAAAGAGAAAAATTGGGCTCTGAAAATTTATTTAAATATTAGGAGAGCTAAAAATACGATGGTATTATGAAGATGGTATTATGTAGTTTACTTTAATTTTATTTTTGTACTATATTTTCTGTATAAAAGTATAATTTTTAAAATTGCAAAATTGTTATGCAAAATTTAGTGGGTTTTAGCAGTAATGAGTTCTGGTTCTATTACTTTTAAAAATTAATAACTATGGATGTATAGTAATTATCAGTTTTCGGAAAAATTTATTTTATAGTAAATTCCTCTCTATGTTTCTTGATTCATTTTTCCTACATCCTGCCTTCTTCACATTTGTAAATGAATTTTTATAAGTTAAATTATATATCATTTGAGATTTTTAAAATTAATATCAGTTTTTTACAATATTCTGTTTAATTAATGGTCTGACAGATAAATTTTAAGAGAAAATATATTTTTGTTTAAATTTGTCCCTCTAAAATATAAAAGAAAAAACGCACTTATTTAATATTTACAATATATATTATATGCATTTGTATAACAAATAAATATTGCATTAAAAATGGAAAGAAAAAAACAACAAATAAACAAATAAAAAATATATATAATAAAGTTTCAATAAAAATGCCACAGGGGATGCTGTGAGAAAGAAAAATTGAGGAAAAATTATTTTTCAAAAAACAACAAAAAATAAAACAAATTAAAGAAATTTGTAATTGGGAATGTTTTCAAATAAACATAAAAAACACATATAACAATAAGTAAATTGGCCGATCTGAAAGGAAATTTTGGTTCTAACACATTGCCAAGAACTTATTGGTTTATTTTTTAATAAAAAAGAAACATTTTGTTTTTTTTATAACTTAAAAAAATAAATTAATGACCGTTTTTTTTTTTTTATTAACTATGGGAAATCTGAAATGTCAGATTATGATTTGAATAGAAAAAATAATAAGAAATGTCGCGATTTTTTATTAACATTTTTGTTTGACAGTTTGCAATTAAGAACTTAAGTCTTCTATAAGAAAAAATCTAAAGTAATTTTGTTTGTTATATTTAAAAACAAAAAAAAAATCAGAAGGAACTAAAGGTGAGGTTTATATATTCATCATTATAATACAATTAATATTTTTGTTATAGGGGACAAAATATATTTTACTGTTTTCTCTGAATTTTAAGAATTTTATGGGAATTTTTGTTAAATATTTCCTCTTTTCCGGCATTAAGAGTCTATTGATGTTAAAATTTATAATTAATTTGGTTGGTGCCTGCCTATATGAATTTTAATAAAACAAAAAAAAAAATTTCGTAAAAAATTACTTTGATTGTTTACAGTTCCAAACTTCAAAAATGTTGTAATAATTCTCAACACTAATTTATGTGTAGTCATAAATTAAAAATTCTAAAATTAAGTACTAAGTTTTCATTTTAAATACAAGTAGGAGTTATATCGTAATACTTTGTAATAATGGAGGAAATGCTAATTAATTTGAACTTGAAATCAAATACAAAAATTTCGAATTCTAGCATAGCTTTTGTTTGAAAATTTAAAATTTGAGTTCAAGTTTAGTTTTATGCAATTGACACAATGTTGAAATCGAATGCATACGAATACAACTAGGCTAGGCTTGAATTCAAACTTTACTTATTCAAATGAAAATTTAGCAGCAATTTGTAATTTTCGTTTCAGTTCAGAAATTGAAATTTCAGTTCAAAATCAGTTTTATGCATTCCATCCAAATGTCTATGCAATATTAATCATGAATTTCCATCTTTAAAAATAGAGAATAAAATTTTAAGGGGCCTCGGTGGCCTAGTTGTTAAGAGTGTATAATATACGCTGTAAACATAAAGGTAAAATATACGCTGGTATAATATAGGTATAATATACGCTGTAATATAGGTATAATATACGCTGTAAACATAAAGGTAGTGTGAGTTGCACACGTCGTAAGAGTTATTCCCCCCTTACGACATTTACAGCCACGCCTGAACATGAAAGGCTGTGTAATTGCCTGTCAACAATTTATGTGGCAGAGAAATGCATTAAAAAAAAAATAAAATTTCAAGAAATTTTGAATAAAAATGTCCGCCATGTCATTTCTGACAAAATTGAAAATGATAAATCCAGATATTCACAAATTAGAGAATACCTTTTCCGTTATTTTAGAAAACAAGAAAACAAAAATTCATATTTTCACAAAATTTTAAAGATTAGAAAATATGTTTGCAGCTTATGGAACATATTGCTTTACTCAAGATGAACTGCCAGCAATAAATCCTTTACACATTTTCAATTTCTTAGAGGTAATAAATCTGACAGAAGTATTATAAGCGGGGTAAAATCATCAACACGTAATTAGGGAGCACATTTGATCTATACATCAAAAGGCTTGCAGTTTTACTGATACTCCTTAAATAATAATAATCTAATAATCTAAAGAGCAGAATTAAAGTAGGATGGAAATACACTTCCTACAAAAATGAATATGAATTTCTGTCTACAAAAGATTAAATATGTAATGAAAATTTATATCTTTACAAGATTAGAGAAAAACAAATTTATGTTTTCTTAAATGTATTTGAATTGAAGATATCAAAAAATGATTTCTAAAAAATGTAATTGTTGGCAAAGCTCGAGTTTTTCTTAAAATTTATTTTAAGTTCTTGTTAAAAAATTTAAATAATTCCAGTTTCAAAATACCAGTTGTAATTTTTTTTTTTCAGCAGTCCTTCAAATATAAATTAAAATTTTCTATGAATGATTTAATGATTGTTTTAAGTTATTTGCATATTCCTATTATCCTTTGCATACATTTTTGTTTTGTTCTTCTAATCCTTCCAATGCAAAAACTTGAAATTAAAAATTGAAATTATTAAAATGCTATCTATAAATAAATTTAATAGTCAACCATGGTTACTATACTAATAAAGAATAAAATAAATTAATGTTATAATATTATGCACCTGGTGGGATTGAATTTTTTAACTCTTCTAAAAATTAATTTCATTTGGAAAATTGACAGATGAAAAATTATTTGAAATTTATAATCGCAAAACAAAATAATTTCAGTTCTTAATAAAAATTTTTAAGTATTAAATGGTTCAAATCATTTTCATTTATGGGTAATTTTTTATTTTTTATGAAGAATTGAAAATATATAAAAAAAAAAAATAAAACCAAATTTATGAACCCTTTCATTTTTGTTTGGTGGGAATGTCTTTTACTGGTCTCAGTATTGTTTTAGTTTTTTTTTTTTTCTTTTTTTTCAGATTTTATGACCGAGTCTTCAAAAAAAAAAAAAAGAAAAAAAGGAAAACGAAAAAAAAACGTATAATACATAACTTTTATTGTTTTTAGATTAATATGCACCCCTTTTTGTTTTTATTTTTATTTTTATTTTGGAAGTACAACATATCATATACATATATTTTTTGGAAAAAATATATATAAGTCGATATCTATACAATCTATCATATGTAATTACTAAAATTATGACAAAACGTTTTTCAGGTATTTACATAATAAAACAGAAATTATTTGTATTAAAAAAATAAGTATAATTTTTTGTATAAGTGGAACATTAAATTTACAAAGTTAAATTTACAAATTCCTTTTATAATGTGTACTCATTTTTTCAATGTGAAATGTTTAAATCGAAATTAGGCTGCAGTTATTTTCAATTTTTTTTTTGGGACGTATAGACATATTAAATTAAATAAAAAGATTGATTTAATGGTTAAACATTTAAATAATAAAGTCAACTATAGTAATTTTAAAATTTTAATTTTAATATTTCTTTTAAATATCAATTTTATAATTTTCTGGTAATTGGTAATTATTTTCATGAACAGCTGATCAGTAATTTTTTCATATACATATGAAACAAAATTGTCCCAATGATACATTTCGTTTCATATTAATTTTACCTGTCATTGAAAAAAATTATGATGCAATCTAACTACAAAATTACTTTTATTTTGATTTAAGACTTTATTTTATTGAAACATTTTCTTGATTGTTATTACTGCTGTTACGTAAAAGCTATAATCGCAGTCTTAGGGTAAGTTCACATGGGATATATGCTTTCACTCATCCAGATGTAAAAATTTTTTGGGTTACATTTTTTGTATTCTTCGGTAATATTAACGAATATTTTGCATCCATTATGCATCCACTCGTTCGCGAGATGCAAAACGGCGACATTTTTATTTTGAAAGTTTTATTTGAAAGTACCTAGTAGGTTTACTATGTGTATATTGTTTTGACATTTGATGAAAACATTTTTTATTTATAAAATACCAGAGAAAATTGTTATTTTATGTAAGAAACATTTTTAAATAAATATAAACTGAATATAATTTATTAATTACACATATAAAATTAATTAATAAAATTATAATAAAATTAATTATTAAAATTATATCCATTTTTTAAATATTTCAAAATATTTAACGTTTAAAATGTTTGACGTTTGATTTTATATCTGTATTTGACATTAAAACAAATTTACATCTTGTATGTTTCTTATGGAGCATCAAAAATGGGTGAAAGGGAGTGCATGTCATAAATACGATATACATATATTTTCAACCAATAAAATGTTTGCATCCGGATGCATGCATCCAATGTGAACTTACCCTTAGGGTTACTCTAAAAAATTACAGTACAAAATTAGTAATAAATTAGTTTAAATCTAGTTTTGGATTTATATTAACGGTAACGTTTCATTCAGAACTTTATATATTATTCTAAATAGATAGTGTAGTGTTGTCTATTACTGAATGAAGGGCTGGTGTATATACTAAAATTGAAAATACTGTATGATGGTTCAACAATTCAAATACTCCCAGTAAACAAAACCTCTTCCGACTGACTTCAACACTAACATTAAAAAGTAACAACTGACTAAACTATATGTTTACCCCTATAGTTCCACGACGAGTAAAAGTTGCAGAAAAAAAGAAAAACGAGTAAACTATATGCAGTTAAGAAAATTTTTAGGGAAGATTTTATTTTAAATGCAATTGAAACCTTAGAATAATACAGATCAATTGCCATTCTTCATCTTACTATTTTTCTTCAGATCTCATATATGTATAGTAATTTTTTTTTTAGTTGTAGGTATTTGGAAATACATATTTTTTTTTCAAATTATATTTTTATCGGCCATAAATTTGCGGTTATTTTTCCACATCGAATATTTTTATAACTTAAACAAAAAATAATTATAATAAAAATAATTAAAAAAAAAAAATTTTTTTTTTTTAAAGACATTAAAAGTCAAAATTATATGCTCGTAATTATGTATGTGTATGTTTGTTTTTGTTTTACTTTTGTTATATTATAGGTTATGTTATATATATCAAAAAACCTACATAAAATATAATAAAAATTGGTATGAAAATTTATTTTTACTCTATATACTATAGGTATACATATATATTACGTAAATGAACTTAAAAAAAAAATAAATAAATTGGTGTGTATGATTGGTTTATAAGCGTTATTTTTTGACATTTTAATTGTCAAAAATAAATCATTAATGAAGACCATCACTATATAATACTAATAATAACAATAACAACAAGAACAATGAATAAGCGTCCGAGAATAAACGATAAAATTTTATGTTTAATGTTAAAAGTTTAATGTGGACAAATTTCGACTGAATCGATTTGTGAGAAAGAGAAAGATAGAAATATGTAGAGGGTTACAAAAAAAATAATAAAAGAATACCTGTCGCAATAAAATCATGAATGCATTAAATTATTTTTTTTTTTTTTGTTTTCGTATTTTGGGTTTTTACTGATGGTCTAAAATGGTGTTTTTGTTTTTTTCTTTTTTATTTCACATTTAATATAAGATGCATTAAAAATTTGAAAGATATAATATTTGTATATGACCAATATAAAATTGGTACTATAGAAATTAGTCAGATATAAAAAAAAAAAATTAAAAAAACAAAATAAAAAAAAAATTAAAAAAACAAAATAAAAAAAAAATTATAAAAAATATGTGAAAACCACTAAAAAAATCTAATAGTTTTAAATCAAAAATTTACGATATTCATGACAAAAAAAATTTTTTTTTGAATTGATCTTTTATTAGGGGTTTTTGGGGAAAAATGTGCTATTGATTCTGGTTTACCTAACTGTTATAATTTTTCTTTTAAAGGGTTTACTAATAAAACGTTAGAACAATTTACAAGAGGTTTGTTTTCTTGACTGTTTTTCATAAATTTTCGAATAAAAAGGCAAAAAAAAAAAAAATAATAAAGCAAGGCATAGTATTATGTATAACTTGATTTATTTATTTATTTGTTAATTTATAACTTTTATTATTAAAATATTTTATATATTATTGCTATGCATATTATACTATTAATAGTTATTCATATAATATGGAATATAACGGGAGCGCTACGAATGGTCGTATCTCAAAATCGTTTTTTTTTTAAATCTCGTTTTTCCAAAACCTTTTTGTCTTCAACTCTTTTCGATTTGAGAGCGCATTCGTAACTAACCCGAAATAAGAAATGCAAGTAGCCACCCTTCAAAAAATTGACATTCGTTTTTCTCCTGATTTAAAGTCGAAAAGTTTTTTCGTTAAATATGATATAATGTAACTGTACATTTTATATACATTTTATAAGTCATTCATTTTCTAAGTATGGCAAATATTGGTAATTTAGCTTAAAAAAGAATGTTTTTAAATTTGCATTCTTATGAATGGAAGTGCTACCACTTTCGTTTGCAAATAGAAAACTAAGTTGATAGAAAATTAAGTTTTTGATACAAAATGATAAAGTAGGTTAATTTTGAATATAACTTGAATTAAACCGTTAGAGCGACTATACTGAAAGCCAATGAAGTGATTACAGAAGTATAGTTTTAGATAATGTTATATATTGATTTTGTCCCTTTTTAAAAATTATGTCACATAAACTATAATGGCCAGTTGAATTAACAAATAAACCAAATATTTGACAATCTGTTTTACGGTGTTTCGTTTAACTTGTATATAATTCTATAAAATTAAAAAAAAAAAAATAGTATGGATAAAAACAAATTTAACTAAAATTTTTTTTATTGTATATAGACTTTATTTTCCATACAATGTAATAAAATTAAACGCAATCAAAATCACAAAAACTATGTAAAATTAAAATGGTTTTGTTTTTATATATTTTTATATTTCCATTATTCTAATTTTATTATTGATTTTGAATTCTTTTTTTGGGTTTTTTGTTCTGACAACAAAAAAATGGTTTTAAATATGAAACTATTTCATATTAAATAAAAAATTATAATATAGTACTGTTTAATGTCTTACCGCCATCTCTAGTATCAATAATTTACTTTTGTTTTTTTTTTATTAAGAGTCATTTTTAATTGTTATAATAAAAAATAAATAAACACCTTATTGTAGAGCATTTTATGAACTAAGAACCCCCATTATAATAAAATTTTATAGGTAATATAGAAAAAGAACAAAAGAAATTATAAAATTTTTTGGTCAAAAAATGAGAAGGTGTGAAAAGTATTAAAAAAATAAATTATTCAGTTTTGTTTGATAAGTCAAGAAGTCATAATAATTATTATAACAGATTAAATATATAAACAGATTAAAAGACTTGTATATTACAATTTTATATTTCATTTGATTTTATTTATATTATTGTAAAGTAAAAATTACAACAAATACTAAGCAAACACCCAACTAAAGTCTCATACATTTATTGAAAACGATATGCATTTTTTTGCATATATAGAGATGGTGAAGATTAGTAAAACATTTCTATAGTAAAAAATTTACAAAAATGTTTTTAAATTTTAGTAAAAACATAAGAATGTTGTAAAAAAAAGGTATTACATCGCAAATATATGCATTTGCCCGAGTAAAATTTTTAAGAGTTCAATAAATACGAAAACTTTATGTTGCTTTTCTTTTATATATCCAAAATACACGACAGATTTCAATCTTTCAAGATTCAAGTTCTTAATTTCAAAGCAATGTTCTTCTTCTTGTGGATCCTTTAACTTTTAATTGGGACATAAGTCGTCTACAAATTCCTTCTACCTTGTATGATCTGCAGCAAAAAAGATTAGTTGTGACCATGTTTTATTTTGCGCTTGTGCTTCAGTCAAAACAGTCCTTCTCCATGTTTTTCTTGGTTTATCAACTCGTCGGCTACCTTGTGGATTCCATTGAAAGCATTCGTTGTTTGACTTCGGCTTTTTCAAGCTGTGTCCGGTCCACCGCCACTTTCTCTTTCGGTTTTCGATTTCAATCATCTTTTGGTTCGTTTTTTGTCACAATTTGTCACAAAAAAGGGCAATGTTAAAAGGTATAATAAAATAAAGTCAAAAACATAATATAAGATAACAAAAAAATAAAAAATTAAGTTAACATTTTTTAAAATTATATAAAAATAAATTAAATTTTAATTAATGAAAAACAAATATGAAATATGTGACATTACAAATCATATATGTAATTATTTTACGCTAATTATTGATTTCAATATAAAAAAAAAAAAAAAAAACTCTTCCATAAGTTTTATATATACATTGTATACGTTATATTCAAGTACCTACCAAAAAACAAAAAAAAAAAAAAACAAACGAAAAGTAATTTTAAAGTAAACATATAACAGAGAGCTTCTGTTAAAATTTATATAATTTTGTCATTATTTTTTTTATTTTTATTTTATTTTTTTTATTTCCTTTTTAAAAATTTAAGGGCTGTTTCCAATGGACCACTAAATTACTTTAGTATAGATATTCTTTTGTTTTCTTATTAAATATTTTTACTTTACGATCGTAAAATTATTTGTATTTTTTTTTGTTTTTCATTTTTTTTTCAATCTAAAAATCTAAAGTACTTTTACATATTTCTTTTTTTTATTAATCATATGATGATGAAATGAAAAAAAAAATTAATTTTACAACCTTTAATTGGTAGTTTTTTAACCCAAAAAGAAGAAGAATTATAACTATAAAATAAAGAAGACAAAAAAAAGCTTTAAGACATCAAATTTTACAATTTAAACAATTTAACAACAATCGAAGTAAAAAAAAATTAAGTTGAGTTTCTTTTGTGATACAGACACAAAGATATCAACAATATTGCAATCCTTCTTCATTCATTTTCACCACTTTTTATCCCTTCATCTTTCTTCATCATTTTGAGAGATTTTATATATCAACTATAGGTATATGCAATCAATTATATTAAGTATAAGCTATTATCGAGTTCTAGTTGAAGAAAAGGAAAGAAAAGCGAGTATAGGTCTACCTGAAATTAATGTACTTTCTTTAATTAAAACTTCTTTTTAATGTAAACTGTATTTTTGAATCGGTTTCCTTCAATACTTATAAAAATTTATTAAGGAAGAAAGGAGAAAGGGATTATGAAGAGTATGATGAAGAACGAAACTATAAAAGTAAGATAGTTGTTGTATAGTGAGAAAGCTTTTGTAATTTACGAAGATTATGTATTTTACACACAGTATTTATCAATTTTTAATCGCTAGTATTCACAAAAAAAGGGATGAGAAATTAATATTCCCTTTTACATTGCGTTGGTATAATTTGATTGAAAGAAGATATAAAACAATTTTTAAGTGTATATGAAATCTTTACTATTTAAACCATGAGTCGTTTATTAGACTTATGATGTATATTCGGATTTTGTTGAGATAATTCATAAAAATCTATGAAGAATCCATGAATCCATGATTGTATATACATATATGAATTATATTTTAAGTCATATATAATGCTACTCTTTTTTGATTTCAGTTATATAAAAAGGGAGATTTTTGTTCCTAAAGGAGCTGGGAATCTTTCAAAGATACCAAGAATACCCCCTTGTTAGTGTCACATTTTAACTGACTAACCCCACTGCTTCCTTTAACCAATATAATGAGATGAAAATCCCTAACTGTTAATGCAGTATATTGGCTATGGTGTAGGGATAGGAGTAGGGAGAGGATGGGATATAAATAAGAGGAACACATAATTTCACGAATTTCCTGTCGAAAAAAAATATCCGGACTGAAAGTGATAAGATTTTGCAGGTATCGTGTAACATAGTCAACAATATTTCAGGTAAAAGAAGTTTTTTTTTTTTAAGTCGGTAAACTTAATTTATATGAACTGTATTAAAGATTGATAATTCTTTAAACCTAAAAATAAAGAATTCTTAACAAGAGAAAAAGAATCAGAACCAGAAGTTGTAAAATTGATGTAAAGGGTTTTTCTAAAATATAACAAAAATAACAATTCATAATATAATCAATCCATCCAATTCAACCTCTTAAGTCATCCATCCATCCAGTTAACACTCAAAATAGCAAATAAATATTTTTCTTTTAATTTTATTTTATATTTTTTTTTTTGATATTGTTTTTTTATTTTTATGAAACTCATCCTACATAATTAACAAGTATATTCTCACAAAATTCATTTTAAGAAACTGTTAATGGTAAAATTATAGCCAAAAGGTATGCCTTTTAGATTTTTTTTTTTATTTATAAGATACTATATATTTATAAGAATAAGTTACATATTATATTCTATATAAGATGCATTAAAAACAAGGTTCATGAAAATAAATGGCTTTAAGAATGATGGAAAAGAACTGGAAAACAAAAAAAAAAAAAATATGAAAAACTTAAAAATTTAAAAAAAAAACAGACTTTAGAATTTCATTTTTAAAATCAAAAGCAATCAGCTTTCTGCTGGCTATATAAATGATGATGATGATGATGAGGATCGTAATGATTGTAGTAATGATACTGGTGTTGATGAGCAAGTCATTTTTATTGAAGAATCCCTCAAAAAAAATATTTTTGTTTTTTGTTTTCTTATAAAAATGAAATGAAATTTAATAAGCCAAAGGTTTGTGACGTATTCTCAAATGAAATAAAATCAGAATTTAAATATTTGATCCTTTATTATTAATTCTAATACGCAACTTAAATGTATTTCAGTAATTTTATTTTTTTATTAAAAATTTCAATTTTACATTTTTTAATCTCGTTTTTAAGGCTATTTTTGGTTTCTGTATCAATATTTCTTTTTTATTATTAAAAATCGTAATATCTGGTAATATCTACACTACAGGTTTCTATAGTGTACTTTCAAATCCAGAAAAATCCTGTATAAGAGATAGATGTATGTCACTATTATTCCACACAATCTAATGAAAGAAGGTTTAAAAGCTTCTGGAAATCTATCAGGGAGTTTATCTAAATTTATATAAACTGCCGAAAAATGTTTGTCTTTTTGTAAATAGAGCAAGTCAGGTTCAAAGAAAATATTCCACACTCTCTATAGCTTAATTGTTGTAAAAAACCTTATCCATATATACTCAATCTTGTAGGATACCCAAAAATCAAATAATGGGCTTTAACAAACATGTATCCAAAGAGAAATCGTATATACTTAAATTTTTTAAACTCAAAACGGATCACATGGTTTTTGTTATTCTGTATTATTTTTAAGTCATACTTCCAATTCACTATTCTTCGTTTTATTCAAAGAAGTTTTTCTTAAAACAGAATGTGGTAACTTGAACAGCTTTAAAATAACTTTTTAAGGAAAACTTTAATATTATTGACCCTTTTTTTTATTGAAACTTTATTATTATTGAACTTTTATATTAGTCGAGGAAAAGACATATAATTTTTAAAAAATGTAATAATCATTGACAATCGTTCGGGCTTCTTCCGTTTATGTGATTTTTATAATAAATTGGGTTAGAATGTGTAACATTTGATTTAAACCTTCATTTATTTAAAAAGAGACAGTTCCTGTTACGGTTTATAAGATTTGACTGAAACGATTTGACACTTTAAAATATTTTTTATTTTTAGTGCAACTTATTGCATTGAAACTTTTATTTGACCTTAAGTCATGGAGTCTTTTTTCGCTGAATGTTTTTTTTTTTTTTGTTTTTGAAAAATTTGATTACTTAGAATAAACTTGATGAATGTTTTAGTTTCTTTTTGTTTTTTGCTTTTCATTTTTATTTATTTTTTTGGTTGATGGACTGATGATGAATACTTTTGAAAAATACTCGCATTTTTTTTTTTTATTTTTCTTTCAATTTTATGTGTGTGTAAAATTAAATGTTATTTAAGTATTTTTTTTTTTTTTTTTTGATTCAACATTTAAAATGGATAAATTGAAGATGGGTTAAAAGAAGATAGGATTTTTCATTTATAAAATGTATATAGGTATACGATATGTATGTATAGATATAGGAAATTTAGAGCCACGTACTTTTTAATGCTTAAGAAAATGAAGAAAAACCAAAAAAAAAAACAAGAACTAAAAATAAAACTAAAAAAATTTTTTTTTTTTGTTTTTGCAGTCAGAGCCCTGTTTTGTTATATAATGGTTTTTCTTTAATTTTTTTTTTTTGTTTGAATATTTTGTTTTTACTGGGGCTATATTTTAAGTTCTTCCTCTTCAATAACTCTTTATAAGTTTTTTTTATATTGTTGTTATATTTTTTTTTTTTTTAGAGTTCTTCAAATAGCAGATAATTTCTACCTTGTTATAATATATGAAATGGTTATATTTATTTTTTAAATTTTGTTTTTGTTGTTGTTGTTGTGATTTTTTTTTTTTTTAAAGATAGATAGATGGATGGATGGACGATCCAATGGATGGATGGATGGATGAATGGTTGCTTATTTAGTTTGTTGGTTAGTTACTATGGATAAATGCCTTGTTAATTTGACTCTAAAAGTTTATTTTTATTCTTTTGTTTTTTATTATTTTTTTGAAGTACGGCAAAAAATAAAAAAAAATAAAAAAATTATTCTTAGTTGTTTTTTGTTTTCTTTTTCTTTTTGTTTATTTGTTTAAAGTCTAAGATGATTATATACTCTTGGATATTTGTACTTTAGGTATACACCTATATAGATAAAAAAAAAAGACAAAAAAATTAAAAAAAAAAAAAAAGAGTTAAAGGCAAAGAAAAAAAAAAAAAATTTTTAAATTTACATATTTGATGATTTCTTTAAAGTCGAAAATTACACAGGTATTTATTATATCAGTTATTGTTTTTTATTTTTACTGTTTCTTTTTTTTTGTTTTTTTTTTGCCTTTTTGATTTTTATTTTCTTGAAAATTTTTTTCACACTAATATATTTATTCAGTTACAGTTTTTACCTTGAATTTTAAGATTATTGTTTAAATTTCGATGTGTTTTGAGTAGAATAAATATGATAAGAATTTCTTTCAAATACAAATCCAAAAAAAAAAAAAAAAATTAAAAACAAAAAAATTAAAATTGCTTTTGTTTATAAAAAATAGAAAAACGAAAATCAACTGATATTTTTTTTTGTGGATATAATTATGCGAAAGAATGCGCATTTTTAATATATTTTTATTTATTTCGAAAGTTTAGATTTTATAAAGTGTATATTATATAAGTTCATCATCTTTATCCATCAATTTTCAAAAAATGAACTTGTGTTCAACAATCTTATTAACTTTTGTGCTAAATAATTTTTTTCAAATTAATGGAACCCTTATTTTTGTTCGTAAACGAAATTAGTTCGCAATTAAAACAAATTCTTAAGTTTAAAATTTTTGTTGATACATGAGTTTTAAAAATTAACATATTAATAAATATTTATTTAAGCTTGAAATATTAAAGAACTTTGAACTATGCTATACTGTAATTTTAGATCCATACCTATAAAATATTGAGAAAAAAATGTGCGGTATCTGAAATATGGAAAGATATTTATTGCTTGAAAAGCTGAAGTGCAAAAGATAATCATCCTGTATATAACTGCTGTGATATTAATATATATATTTAATAAATATAGCTTTTAAAGTCTAAGGTTTTAAGGTTCTGAAAAAAAAAGAGTTAAAGTCGCACAAATTTAAATATAGCATGAAACATTTTTAAAATTTTCATCTTTAAAAATTAAAGAGATTGTCATTAAGCCTTAAGCCCTAAATATCCCCATCACTCCAATTTAATATGTTTATTGAACCTAAGCCTCACTATAATTTACCACCATAAATTATGTTCTTTTGCTTTTAATTTCTAATTTCTAAATGATCTGCGATGTCGTTATATATGTAGTTAACTTGATGTAGGCGCAATTATTCTTAGTTTTATTGCATCATGTAAAGGGAAGATCAACTAAGTCAAATTTTTACTGTTTAGATTTTTTTAAACTTCAGGTATCAGAAAGATTTTCTTAAACTTCACGTATCATGAAAATTTTGCAAAACTTGATCTTTGTTAAAAGTTAAAACTTTGTTAATTATATGTTGGACAGATATGATAAATTAAAATAGTAGATTTATTTTTTGTTCTGAATTATCTCGTCTTCGACTTTCTTATGTGAATTTGAATCTAGTCCTTCTCTTGCTCTACAATTTCATGATTTTCTAATTGCGTATGACATTTTCAGAGGAGCGGGTCACAATTCTGCACGCCAAAATCAACCTGCGACAAAATCTTCCTTCTTTTTTTTTTTTATCTTGCATTACAAAATCTATCTTTCTAAAATCTTGCATTACAAAATCTTTCACGGACAAAATCTTGCAAAATATTTTTAAAGGAATAGATTGTGGCTTTGTTTTTAAAGTACGTATAAACAAATAGTTAAAGTGGATTCAAAAGCATGCGGTTATAAGGGATTTTAGAGTTGAATTCAAAAAATTCAAAAGCAGGTTTGCGCTTTTTCCAGAATATTTATATATAACAATATGTAACATTCTGAATTGCATGCAAAATTTTGTCCTATAGTAGATTTTGGAAAAAAGATTTTGTTTTAAAAGATATTCGAAAGCAAGATGCAAGATTTTATTGCATTAGATTTTAACCTAAAAGATAATGTTGCAAACCCCATTTTCAGCTTCACTTTTATCTTTAAAATTCTTCCCGAATTGAATTTTCTTTGGCAAGCTACCTATAAGGTACTCCTTACGATATATGCAGTAGATCTGATAATATACAGTTTATTAGCAAAAGTTTTGGTGAAAAAAAAACGTTTCTTCTTTTTAAATAAAATGTTTTATTCCAACATAAAAACTTCGGTAAAAAAAAACACAACAACACACTTGTTTTTTTTTAAACCTTTTGTATAAAACCTGTGGGTGTAAAACCTTTTATTATAATTGTTATTTTTTCATCTGGACATACTTCAAAATTATTTAACCAAAAAAAAAAAAAAAGAAAACAAAATAAATTTGTTTGAATAAATATTCTAAATGTACCTCGTATATTATTTTTTTTTTTAAATATTCTTTTGCAAATCATTTTACTACAACAGTTGGTCGTACACTACACACTATAATTTTAATTTATTTGATGATATGAAATCTAATCATTCATTATTATATGGAATATCGAGCTCCAATTCCACTTCATTCAACTTCAAAATTATTTTAAGTGGCACTTAAGAAAAAGAAGTAAAATAAAAAAAACAAAAAACCTTGATAAATTTTCACAATATCAATTTACTCATTAGATATTTTATTTTCTTTTCTACGAATACAATCTTCATTTTATTCTATTCGTTATCTGTCTCTTTCTAAATTTTTTTTTATTTCTACACTTCAAAATTAGAAATTGAAATTTGACACACTAATATGTTATTTAACGGTAGGTTAAGTACTTAAATGATATGTCAAATAAAAGAAGAATGAAAGAGTTAAAATTAGAATGGGTTGGTGGTGGTTCACATGAGTTTTTTTATTTCATTTTTTTTTTTTTAATTTGTAGAACAGATGAATAAAATTCCCATTTTTATTGAAATGTATATATATATAGTACATATTCATATATTTATTTACGATAATTAGAAAAAATAAGAAGGCTTGTTTGAAAAGGCGCTTAAAATCAATGGAAATATTTTGAAAATATGTGGAATTTTTTTTTTTGCTTTTTTTTTTTATTTTTATTGAGATCAAGTATTATTTATTACAATAATTATTTATTGATATTATTTGATTCGGTTGATAAAATGTATTTTATATTTGTTTATTTATTTATTTATTTGTTTTTTTGTTAATTTTGAATTGAGTTCGAATGAAAGTTATGAATGAAAAAAAAAAAAAAAGAGGAAATTTTTTTTTTTTTGGGTATTATATTGGTTTTATTATTTTGTTGTACTGTGTTGTAAAAACATTTTCTTATTAAGAAAATGACAAAAATGCAGCTGTTTGTAGTTTTTTTTTTTTTTTGTTTGTTATTTGTGAGTTTCTCTATTTTTTTTTTTTTTCCATTTAGTTTGTTTTAATTACTTTCCGCATCTTTGATTATATTTTCCTTAAAAATAAAATTTAAAGGAAAAAAAAAACTTTCATACACTTGGGTGCAAAATAATAAGTTTTAGTTGTATAAATGCAGAAATAATTATTATAAATTAGAATCATTTTTGAATTTAAGATCTTAATTAGAATAATATTAGAGCCATCTCAGAAAACTAAACCTTCGTGTTTAAAAACCTTGTACCTTAATAAAGCTACAACTGTATAATAGCCGCATTTTTTTTTTTGTTATAATATTGATTTTATAAATTTCTTCTTTAGTTACATTAGTTACAGTTTTTTTTTTAATAAATGAATTGCCATTGTAATTTATCGTACAAATAATTTATTCTTTATTACTATTACTTAATATTGGGGGTTTCAATCTGGCTAAATATTATTTAAATGGGGATTTCGTTTTTTAATCGGATGTTCACATCCCAACATGTTAGCCAATGTGAGATTGTGTTCGACAATTAGAACAAAAAAAAAAATATTTTCTACTTACATACATATATAATAAAATCCTTTTAGGTAAAAAAAAAAATTCTTTTTTATTTTAAAATATTTCGACAACTTATTTATCTTATATAAATAAAGTTCAACCTCTAATTATTAAAAGTGCGTCTATTTTGAATTCCGGGAGTTGAAGAATTTTTTTTTGGGATTTTATAATACACATTGAGTATAATTAGACTAGAGTATTGTTATTTAAGGGGTGTAAGTGATATTGCGACCTTTTGATGTAAACCAATTGTGCTCCCCTGTTAAATTACCCCCTGTGTCGTAGAACGATGAGGAATTACTATTCATAATTTTCTACGTAATAACTTTTTATATCGTATGCACCCTATGTTAAAATTGCTGCTCTATATAGAATAAAAAATTGTAATATAATAAAGGCTCAAATAATTGTTTTAAAGTTTTGAACCAACTCATTATTTGTATTTTTTTTTTTGCTATACATTTCTTTCTAATTTTGCTATGATCCTTTTGCTTATGAGTGTTTATTTTTATTATATGTGTTGTGTAAATATTTTAAAGTTTTGGAAATTTATTACTTTCAAAGTTCGAAAAGTTCGAAAAAATTTCAAATTGAAAAAAAAAAAAGAAAAAATAAATACTTAAAAAAAATATTCACGGACAATTTGTTCGTCCGTTTCAAAAAATATTTTTTCCAGTGAACCGTGTTCTAAATTTATACCATTCGAATATTTTAATTTTAGATGTGTATATCAAAATACCGAACGAAAAAAAGTGAAAAATACAAAAAAAAAAAAAAAAAAAAAAAAAAAAATGGGAAAAATGGAAAATGTGAGGAAAAAAAAGGAACAAAAAAAAATAATCATTTATTTATTTTTTTTTTTGTTTTTTTTTTCGTTTTTATTTTAAACAGGCGGTTATGTGAAAATTCATCAAAAACAAACAGTGTAATTAATATGTTTTTTTTTTTTTTGTTGTATATGTTGTATGTTGTATTTATGATGATGAGCTGTACAACATAAATTTATCTTTATTTTTTCAACACTTTTTTTCTTTTATAATCTTTATTTATTTATTTTTTTTTTTGTTCTTTTTTTTTTTTGTGTTGTTCTTTTTTGTTGGATTAAGATTTAATATATTTGGAATCCAATAAGGAGAAGAGGGTTCTTTTTAAATTATTAACTAAAATGTGCTGGAATTTTTAAAATGTCGAAATTTTTATTTCAAAAATTTCATTTGCTCTATAATCATGTCAGTTACATGGTTTTTAATATGCATCTTAATCTCAATTATATTGTTATGAATTATTATTGAGGGATTAAGGATCTGGAAAGATTAAAATTAAAAAAAAACAAAGAAAAATTTTGCAAAAAAAAAAAAAAAAATTCAAAGAAAAATTTTAATGAGGGGAAATTATTTTAGTGGATTTTATAAATTATATAAATTGTATTATGTAGTTGTATATGTAAGTTTGTGTATTTTATAATTTGATAGTTTGGCTTGAGCTCAAGAAGAACTTTAGATTTAATTTGCATTGTTTTTTTTTTTTTTGAAAAAATGATTAAGGGGAGAAAAAAGTTTTGTGCAAAAATGTTTAAATTTGTATATTTTAAGTATTGTTAAAATATAGTAAAAAATTTTTTTAATTGGTCCTTCTATGAATTAAAAGTTAAGAATATACCATAAAATTAAGTTCTAGAACCATTTACTAAAAATATTTAATAGTTTCATAACCATTAGGAGTGTAAAATAAAATACTGAATTAATACAACGTCATTGACAAGATTGAAATGATTTTTATGAGTTTTGCAACCCCATACGTAATTTTCTTAAATCATTGTAAACATTTTGGTGAAATGTTTAAATGTTTTGAGAAATAATTTAATAAGGTAATGAAACATGATGAAAGTGATATTGTGAAGTTAAGTATGGATATCATGCATTGCGAAGATAAACAAATATAAACTAACTTTATTGATAAGAAAACAAAAACTTAAGAATTCTTGAGTTCGTTTCGTATTAACAATCGGAAAATTAACTTTTTTTTATTAGGATACGTCTGTATATAGTTAGAGCCATAAGATAAATATTATTTATTCTATTTATATTGTAGGCAGTAAAAAATAATTTTCTGTTCTTTTAAAAAATCATTTTGGTTATTTTAAAACTGTTATATGAAATTTATATTTAATCTAAACACTTAAATTAATCTTAAATTACATCAAGAAATTTTTTTAATTTATAATACATAACAAAATTTTTTTTCTTTAATTTTAAAAGTAAAGCTACTAAATTTCGAAATTCTATTTAAAAACAATCAATTATTTATTATTAAATTTAACTTTTGACATTTTTTTTTTTTGTTTTTTTTTTAGATAAAATTTTTTTCTTTCATCGAAAATAATTTCCTTATTAAATAATTTAAAGTTCAAAGTATAATGTCCAAACTAATTTATAATTTAATTTTTATCCATTCTATTAATCTGGGTTATTTTATTTCGAAAAATCAAATTTCGAATGAAAAATTGTTAAAACTTGTAATTGTGATTTGTAATAATTTTTCAGTTCTAATATTTTTTTTTATTTTTTATTTTTTTTTTTGTTATGTTTATGATTATTTTTTCTTGAAATTAAATTTTCACATGATGATGGGCACTATATATAAAAATATAATCACCTTCTGAATGATGTGACCAGTTAATCTGATTAAAAAAGACGGATGATAAAAAAAATTATTTTTACTTATTACATCCTTTATTTAAATAAAGTTTACATTTTTAGATAATTCAAATATCAAGTCTAGTTAACATTTTACTAATTATTAGCTGCTAGTTTTTGGGCAACATACATATGTATATGCAAGTAAAAAGTATAATGTAAACATTCAATTAGCTGATAATAAGGTAAACATACGCCAATAAAAAAAAGTTGGTACTTGTTCTACGATTCTATACTAATTAAAATGGCGGAAAATAAAAAAATCGAAGCAACATAGCATTTAAAAATCATTTTGTTTTTGTTATTTTATATTTTGTTAGGAATTTATATATTCCCTGTAGTACAGAAATTAAAATTTTCGAAACAGAATTTTTGGGCATTCTGTGAAAGTATTCTAAACTGCCACATAAGTCTTCACTTACTGCAAATCTTAACACAATTTTATTCTTAAACTTCAACTTCAACAAGAAGCTTCTCTAAAAATTCTCTTGTTTTGAAATAAATGGTTTTTTCAGTGCAAGAATTTAATTAAATTTAGAAGGCAGAGGTATTTTCGAAAAGGGTTCGGAGGTTCCATTCTTCTTTCAAAAATTTAGCTCTGAACCAACGATTTTTCGGATTTGCAATTCACGTTCGCATCCATAATCTTCGGGAAGTATGTTTTTTATTTCACAAACTCCTAATTTCTTTTTGCAACATGATCACAATTATGGTAATACCCGACAGTAAAACTTCATTTTGCGCTATCTAGATTAACAATAAGTAAAATTTATTAAAAGTATAATGTAACAACTATCACAACATGCACATACTTGTTGCTAGTAAACTAGCAGCTAATAATTATTAGTATAATGTCATCTAGCCATTACGACACTGCAGGGTACAATGCACATTTAACCAAAAAGAAATTTGGTTAAATGTGAATATAAAAAGACTTCTTTCTTTTCAGTCTCTGGTAAATTTCTAATAACATTGGTCCACCACATCAAGATTTTTGGATCTACTAAAAAATGGCATTAAAAAATCACTTTTTATGTAATTCTCATTCCCCCAAGATTTTTCTCATGTCCTGTTTTTTTTGTATAATGTACTGCAATATCCTTCTTAAATATTATAGTATTCTGGTAACATTTAATTAGAGTAATTATTTAAAACAATTTTTTTTATTTTTTTATATATTTTCTTTATTCAATGGGCGGGAAAAATATCATAAATTTATATATGACGAGATGGACGATAGATGAATGAATTGTATAGTGTATATGACTATAAATAACCACTATGAATATCGCGAAAATTGTTATGTTTAAAATTATATTTAATTTTTCAATAAGGAAAAAATATTAAATAAAGTGCAAACATTGTATCTGTTAAAAAAAAAAAAAAAAATATTGTTTGTTTTTTCTTTTTGTATGGTGTAAGAGCGAAAATTGGAAAATTGCAGTTTTTGTTTTTACTTTTTGTTTTTTTAGTCAAGAAAATGACTATACGAAGATGTTGAAAATTATCGCAGTTCATAATAAAATGAAAAAAAAAAATGTATATATAAAAATAATAATTGTTAGGTTCTTTTTATAAGTAACTTATGTTTATTTGATATTTTCTTGTTGAAAATTCTACTTAGATTAGTCAAAACAGATATAAATTTTATATTATTTGCATTCTTTTCAAATTTATTATTCTAACCTTAAAATTCCACTCAAAATATTCTATAGACTAAATCATTTATAGTTGAAATAATTTCATTTATTTGAAAGGTAAGATTCAATTGAATCACAAATTCCAGCGATCTATTTAGACTGAATTTTTGAATTCAATTTTGATTTAAAATTTAGAATTGAATGCATTGAAATTTTTTTAATATAAATAATTACATATTTTCTTTTTTTTTTTGCGAGGCTAAGTGGGACTCTCGAAAGGCACCAATGAGATAATGCGTGCAGCCTCATTAATAGTGTTGGACTTTAACCATCTAAACACTACCTCTCTTTTAAATAAAATTTTACGTTAAAACCCAATGTTCTGTTTGATTTAAGGTTTGGGAAAATATAGGAATAATTGAAATTGTTTAAGCCAATCACTAGATGAGATAAAGTAACGCTTATAAACCTATAAAAACAGTTTTAAATCCAATATAGGAGATTAAAATGTTTAAGCCTAAATTAAAAGAAGATTAAAAGTCATTGTGAAAAAAAATTTATCTAAATTAAATTTAAAAATTAATAAAAATAATACGGCCAACTTAGACTATTAAGTATAGTACACAACATGATATATAAAACCCTATAGTACTTTTCAACTGTGCATCATTTAACGTAATATAAAAAGAGCCTTTAAGCATTTCTATTCCAAATTATTCCATTATGTTTGTATGATTTTAAATCTCTTAGTTGGCAACAATAACTGTCAATTTTTTTTTTCCTTATTTTTACATATTATAACAACATTTATCTACTTACTTTCAGAATTTCGGATCCATCAATTTTAACAAGAAATAAAAAAAGACAGAAAAAAGACCCAATCATCAGAAATCTTTCCGTTCCGTTGGTTAAGTTTTTCATTTCAAATATTCACTCCTACATTATATATTTTCTTTACGATTGAGAAAAATAATAGTGAAGGTGGCAATGAAAATTTTTTGGTATATTTTTTTTTTTTTTCTGCTAACCTTGGCAGTTAATGGTGTTGATCGAATTTTAGATCTGAAGGTTTTTTTTTTAGTTTTTATATTTTTGTTATTTTATCCATCCAGAGAAGGATTGCTTTGATTTACTTAAAAAGATTTGTTAAAGGTACCTATATGTTTTTTTTTTTGTTTTTGGGAAGTATCAGATTTTTTTTAAGTTTTTCATCAAATTGATCGTCATTTCATTATTATATACACCTAACAACGGAATCGAGAGCAAGAATTTAAACCAACAAAAAAAAAAAAAAAAAAACATGAATTGAAGAAAAAAAAAAAATAGGTTGTTTGTTTGAAGCATGACTTGAATCCAAAATACAATTTATCGTTTTGTTGAATCTTATAAATGACGAGCTAGCTAGTATTATGGGTTTTTCTGAAAGTACAAAAAATAAAAAAGGAAAAAAAAAAAAATTCAACAACCGGCAGCAATAAAAAAAAGCACCAGAAAACTTGTACAAAAAACAAAAGCAATAAATCCTGTGCAACAATTTAACTCTTTCATTTTTTTTTTTTTTTGATGCTTGATGAAACAATTCGAATAATGTAAAATGAAATTATTGCACAATCTTATTATAAAGAATTGTATCTGATTTTGTGAAAAGATTTTTTTTTTTTGTATTAACTATCCGTTTATTTAGGTTTTGTTTTTCATTGGAAGTTACAAATATTGTTAATTATTTTGATTTAAAATTATTATTTAAGGATCAGTTTCATACTTGATTGCCAATTAATGTCAACATGTTTTTTTTTTTTCCTTTTTATTTCATCTTGTTTTTGAAATGTTTAGATTTATTTTAACACAACATAATTGAAGACTTAAATGGTCAAAATTGTAGAATTGCTTGACTTAATACACAAAGCAATTACTACATACATATACTCATATATATATATGTAAATATATATATAAAATAAAATTTAATTTAATTTAAGAAAAATTATTGAAAATTGATCTTTTATTAAACTGAACTGAAGAGTTAATTTTTAAAAATTTAACCTTAGAAATAATATTGTACATATTTTTATATACAAATTGATTACTATGTTAGGAAATATAATTTTCATATAGAATTTCTACGATCAAATGTGTATCTTGACACATCATCATTTCAATGAACAAATTTTAAAGTTTTTGATTGCCTATAAGTTTAATCTAGATCTTATAAAGGATAATAAAAACAACAAAGGTTAAAGAACTGTTTTAAAATAGAAAAGAAAAAAAAGTAGAGCTTTCGAATCATTTTTTTTCTTTGTTATCAGTTTGCCGTAACAATTTTTGGGATAAACTTAACATTTTTCTACAAGTTCTTTAGAAACAATTTTAAGTTTAAACCGAAAAACTTATTTATTAATTGGAAACAAATATTCAAAATTTCTATTTTAAAATTTTGACAGGATTAAAATAGTCTTGTAGTTTAAGAGATTGGATGCAGTGACAGAACACCTGAGTATCCCAATGGGAATCCTGATCATGGGACTTCTGATATCTGACCAAATAAAATTCAGTCAAATGAAATGCAGACTCATGATAGTAACCTTTGTGTTATACAGTTGGTTTTAATTCTTTTTTGAAAAGGATTTAAAGCCCGCGGGCGTCTTTTCACTGCACCCATTATTAGTAATTTTTTTTTTGCGATATTATTAAATATTTTGAAGTTTACATAAATAACTTTTTTTTTACATTAATTCTATAACAAATACGTTCGACCACTTTTTCTTGCAATTGCGTGGGTCATCTAAATACTTTTATTAATTTATATAGTACCGAATATTATTTATTTTGTTTATATTATTTATTATATATTTTACATAATATATGATCCCAAGGGGGATAATTTTCCTATTAAGAACTATTGCAATGTGTGCAGGATTTAAACGCGCACTTTATCGGTTGATAAGCAATCTTAACCACTGGTACACCGAGACTTCCCATTAAATATTTTATCTCAATCAAATTGAAGATAAACAATAACTTAATCTAAAAACAAAATAAAAGTTATTGAAATAAGTAATGAATACTAAAATAAATAAATTCAATTTAACACTTCCAATTGTATAAAAAGTATATTTGTAAAATAACTGGTACAATGTCCTTTATTCTAAAAATATGTACACTAACAACAGTACTTTCTCCTATTTTTAAAGTTTTCGACAAAAAATAAAAAAAAATTAATAAAAGTCTACTTCGTGTTTCGACTTTTCAACTTTTTCGTTTTATTTTTTATTTATTTTAATTTGTTTTTTTAAAAAAACTTAAAATATGTCTTAAGTTAAAAACTTATAAAATTTGATTGCAGAAACTTAAGTTTAGTCCAATATAAATAATGATTGGTTTAGTGAATGCCCTATGCTCACGCGAATTTAATTATTTGTAAGTTTTTTAGATCTGGTAATTTTCGTTAGTTCACAATGTTTAATAAGTTGAGGTTTTATTTATGAAAAGGCTTCAATGTGATTTGATGTCTTGAAGTCGTTAGAAATTTAATCCTCTAAATTTTATTATTTTCAAAAATATTTACTGCTGGAATTATATATTTTTATTTAAATTTAAGTTTTAATATGACGAAACTAATCAATTTTTATTTTAAATTAAAGAAAATCATTTTTTATAGTAAAGAAGTCATAAAAAACGTGGAAAACCGCAAAAGTATTATATATAATAAAATTAATGAATCAAATTCAATATAAATTGAAACGTCTATAAATCAAACAAAATTTGATTCTTGTTCTCATTTAAATTTCTCGAAATTAACTTAGAGAAATTCTATTGTAATAAACAAATTTGTTGAAAAAAGGAAACTTGAGGCAGTCAAATAACAAAGGCTTTTTTTTACAAGCTAACTAAAGAGAAAGAATTAGGACTCCTTTATACTAATATAGATTTAATTAAATGCGAGAGGGAAAACAGTAGAATATTGGAAAATTAAAGAAGAGTTGGAGAATAAATTATGAACGAGACTAAAAAGGTTCGTTTTTAAAAGATTGTAGAATAGAACATTACCATATTGGAAAATTAAAGAAGAATTGAAGAATAAATTATGAACGAGACTAAAAAGGTTCGTTTTTAAAAGATTGTAGAATAGAACATTACCGAGACAGAACAACCCATTTGAATGAAGCATACTCCACATTCTAGCACATTCTAGCAGTTCTCAACGAATAAGTTTCCGGAAAAACTAGTTTTGAATCATCTAGCAATTTCGACAGTGTAAAGAAATAATCACTGGCCCACTTTCTCCATTAATTGTTTTAGGGCAAATATAACTGATTTTAGTTCAAAGAAGCAACTGTTATACAAGATAATATACAAGATATTTATAAAAGAATTGAATTCCAATATTTTGACCAACAACAACTAAAATTTATAAATAATATTTTAAAAATAAAGTAATTATATTATATCTTAATCTCTTTTAGTTGGAATCATTCGAAATTATCTGATTTAATTTCAATTCTTTTAATTCTTTATCTTAATCCTATTAATTCAATTTACCATTTACTTTATTTTTTGTTTTGACATGATTTCGAATTCCGTGCGAAAATTGATAACATACAAATTTTTAACCCTTTTATATATTTTATGATTATGTACATATATATATATATATATATATATATACGAATGCAATATTCTTGAAATATGAAATCAATTACTTATGTCAATTAAAATTACCTAATTTTCAATTATATAAAAATCACAGTTTCTTGTTGGCAACTAAAAATTGAATTGAACATAATTTTAGTATTTTTGTTGTTCCTTTCAATATTTTAACTTTTTTGAGATTTTTTTTTGGTCCCTGTATATTGTGATACACTTTAAGAGCAAATAACAAACATTCTTTTGAAGAAAAAGAAGCGAAAAAAGTAAGTCGAATATACTTTTGTTATTTTTCTTCTTTCCATTTGTAATAAATAAAAAATCCCTTAAGATTCTGGTTGGTTTGGTTAAGTTGTGTTGAAGTTCACAATCTTGTTGAAAAAAAAACATTTTTGTTGGAAAAATATAATTTTTTTTTTGTTATTTGTTATTGGTCCGGATGAATCTTTGTGTTAAAATGCCCACAATTTGGAGCAACAACGGAACATAATAAAAAAAAGTAATATGAAAAGAAAAAAAAAAAAAAATTAATCGCGCACTCCATATAACTTATAGTTCCACCGATATAATGCAATTTTAATTTTCTTATTTGTTGAATGTTGAAATTCAGCATTACTAAGGTAGAATGTTCAACAAAAAAAAAAAAAAAAACAAACAAGAAAATAACAAAAATTATAACAAAAAAATTAAAAATTTGCTGATGACTTTGCCGTTTTCGTTGTTGGTTTTTTGATGATGATGGTAAGGTTTGGTTTTTTTTTTGAAAATATTTTTTTTTGTTTTTTTAATACAATGATGTTGATGATATTCGATTGTTAGTAAGGCTACTTTGTTTAACATTGCGTTTGCTTATTTAAGAAAATAAAATCTTAAGTTTTTTTTTTGTCTTGTTAATGTTAAATAAGTTTTGTGCGGTGTTATGGGTTTAATTTTCCATAGAAAAATTAATTTTATTGAAGGGGCCGCGGTGGCCTAGTGGGTAAGAGCGTATAAAATACGCTGTAAACACCGAGGGGGTGTAGGTTCGAATCCCGCACACGTCGTAAGAGTAATTTCCCCTTACGACATTTACAGCCACGTCTGAATAGGAAAGACTGTTTAATGCATTAAAAAAAAAAAAAATTATTTAACCCGGTGCGTTTGTTGCGCCACTTAGTAAATAAAACATATGAGTTTTTAATTGAAAATATGGATTAAACAATTTCAAGTCTGCTAATAGAGTCAACTCTACTGTTGAAGAGCAACACGTATACAAAATTTGAAGTCAATTGATCAAACCGTTTTTATTTTAGAGCGAAGAAGTTTAAATATTTGCACCATAGCCCAAACTTGGCGGGCCGTTAGAGCAAAATGATTAGGCCAGAAACACTCTCCGTATCCAAAAACCATTAATATATAAATTTTCATGATAATCGGTTTAGCAGTTTAGAAGTGCATAAATCAGAAACGAAGATATAAACAGACAAACATTCGCTTTCATATGTATAGATAGATAGATAGAAAGAGATAAATACATTTACACTACATTTGGTAGTAAGGCGGATTTGATTTCAATTAAAAGAGCATTTGAATTCTCACTCCCTTGGTCACTAGGTCAACGAGGCCCCTAACAAAAAATAATTTTTAGTAATAATTATGAAAATTGCATACTTTTAGGTGTGTATTGAAAAATTACCTTTCGCATTACGTGCATTCTAATTGGATTAAAAGAAACTTGTCAAATGCCGATAAATAAAATTTGTTTTTATTTAATTTAGTGCTATTAATATTACGATTCGATATTAAGTTTGATATCAATGTAGAAGTTTATAAAACTTCAATTTTTAATCTTTTTTATTTTTCCTCTTATTTTAATAAATGGGAAATTAATAAAAAGGAAAAAATTTTTGAACCTAAATTAATTTTTTTCTTAAATATGACTAGTTTTAATTTTATATGCAATAAAATTCATGTTTAAAAGTTTGATGGTGTTAATCTATTTGTTCTCTGTAAATGATTAGTATGTCCTTCATTATTTTTCTTTTGTCTTATGAAATATTCTTGCCTAAATAAGTCATATGCTTTTTCTAAATATATAACAACAGGATCTGAAAATTATCTGAAGATAAGAATTACAGTTGAAGAACGTGCAAATTGCAGGTTTTTGAAATCAATGCTTTTTTTAAATTTTAAAAATGTTTTTATTAAGAAATGGAGTCATCAGCTGTAGCAATTACTAATTTGCTGAACCCTTGTTAATTTACAAAATTTCCTATTTGAATCTATAATTAAATTTTTTTGATTGTTTAGTTCAGTTAAGCCCTAACGAAATTATTATTTTTTTACTTTATCAACATTATGCCCTACAATCATAAGAATTATCCAATCATCACTTTGATTATTTTTAACTGCTGTGGGCTTGTTGATTTTTAAAAAAATTTTTTTTTTTCTTTTTAAATACGAAAATTCAAATATCAATGTTAAATCCATCAAAACGAGGACGAGAACAGAAATAACAAAAACAGGCAAAAACAACAAAAACACAAACAAAAAAAAAAAAAATTTGTTTAAAAAACGTAAAATAAAAAAACAATAAAAAAAAATTAAAACAACAATGAACAAAAAGAATAACAATTTTTTATTTATGTTTTTATGTATATGACTATATGTTTATAAGGGAAAACAAATTATTTTTATATGTATATATGTATATATTTGTACTCCTCATAAGTTTTTTGAAGCCCTATTATTAACTTGTCGACTCGAAAACAAGATTGGGGACGATTAATGCTTGTGGCACATTTTTTCTTATTTTCTTTTATTTTTTTTTTTTCAACATTTTCATTCCAATCTACAAAAACTATAACTATCTAAGAATTTATTCTGTAAAAAACATATATACATATATTATATAGTATATGAAAACACGAATATGCAATAATAACAAAAAAATAACAAAAAATAACAATATCACCAGCAGCAGCACAATCAGCAGCAACAGTAACATCAACAACAGCAACAGTAGAATGCAAAATCAAAGTAAAATGAAACATAAAAAAAATTGTGAAAGAAATAAAAACACTATATACTCTACCTACTGCATCATGTCGAATTGGAATAGGAGCACAAGATCATCAATTTAATGTTAATATTGTTGCTGTTGTTGTTGCTGTTGGTGCTGATGTTGATGACGCAGTTATTCTTTTTGTTGTTGGTTTTTGTGGAAATATTTATTCGTACTTGCAATAAGCGAATGATGACTATAATGATTATGTAGACGATTTTACTGATTATGATGATGATGTTAATGATGAAATCAACATTGATAATGATGAACAATTGTTGTATGCAAAAAGAAAAAGAATAAAAAGTATAGAAAGCCTTTATGTTATTAGTTAGCTCTTGGTTTTAAAGAAACCAAAAAAAAAAAAAATTATTTAATATGCCTATGTGGAAAAGTTAGAACTAAATCAAAATTGAAGAGAAAGAGAGAGGAAAAATGCAAAATGAAAATCGAAAAAAGCGAGAAAAAAAAAAAAATAAATAAAAATTATTGAAGGAAACACTTTTCGTTATAAATTTAGTCGTCGGATAAAACGGACATTTTGATCGTATACAATGAAAAACGAACGTCGGGCTATTTTCGTTTTTTTATTCGCGATTTATATTCACAGCAAGCAAATCAACAAAAAACAAATTTTTTTTTACATTTCTTATTTTATTTTGGTGTTATTATTGTTTTTGTTATGGTGATTTTTTTTTGTTTTGCTTCAAAAGTTGATGGCAAAATAAATATTTTACGCGACAGGCAGTTTCTTTTTAAATTATTACTTTAACATTTAGATATTTTGTTAAAAAAAAAAAAAAAAAAAAGAAAAGAATAATACATTTGTAAAATCTAAGAGGATGGTATATAGTTGAAATGTATAATGAAAGGAGAAAGATGATGTGAAGGAGTTGTATAATTTTTTGTTAATAGAGATTTTTGTTAGTACTTTCATTGAATTTTGTCTTGAAAGTTTGTTTTGTTTATTTGTTTTTGTTATAGTTGTAAATAAAGTTCGATTATGATTAAGGGACCATTTACATTTTGTTTTTTTTTTTTCTTAAAAAGGGACAATAAGTACTTGCTTCATTATTGATTTAAGTTGCAATTACTTCTAAACACACATTTAAACGTTTTTTGCTAATTGTTTTTTAGGAAAAAACAAAAGTTTTTTCTAATCTTAAATTTTCATTTTTGGTTGTTCTGGCTTATTACAATTAGTTATATGCATATGAAATTTTTGTAATATGTATAATCATCATCTTATTAAACTTTGACTCGTCCTATGTTTGGGTCTTCTGTTTTAGTTTTATTCGAGTAAAATAACATTTTATCTATTAAACTCACAATAGTTACCTGATATATTAGACATTTTCATCCATTCCTCTTATAAAGTTATATTTCCACTTATAACTGCAATTATTTTTAATACCACAGTTAATTTTCAGAATTCATCTTTCTTGGTTGTAGTATAATAGTTATTATAAATAAGATCTGGTCACTTTAAATTATTGGTTCTTGTTAAATTTTTGTTTTTATTTCTTTTTATTTTAATTTTATTTTATGTTAAACGTTCAAATACAAAATAATTTTATATGATGACTTTTAGATTAACCAAATAGCAATCATCATCATGATGGTTTTTGGGCATTTAAAAAAAATAAAATAAAAACAAAAACGAAAATTAAAAATTATAAAACCAACAGAAAAATGTCAGAGGTGGAACAGTTAAGGTAATGTGCGTTTTTTTAAATATTTTCCAATATTTATATTTAGTTAGTTGGTATTCCCTTATAGATTCCCATATAAAGAGAATAAGAGTGAAAGAGAGTAAAGTAAAAACAAAAAAAAATAAACATTAACTGTCAAAATGTCAAGAATGTCAAGACTGTCAAATACATCCTGTACTATATTTACATTGTTTTTAGGGAGGTTTTATATTATTTTACTTTTTTATTTTTTTTATAATTATTTATTCTGTAATCAATATTTCACCTTTTGATTTCAATTTAAAAAAAAAAAAAAAATTTTTTTTGTATTTTTAGCACAACAAAAAACAAAATAATAATTAAGAGTTAAAATGTCAGTGATAATGAGTGCTTTTATATAGTTTAATTATTTTTCGAAGAGAATTTTTTTTTTTTTTTGGAGTATGTAATACTTTTTTTATGGGAAATCGACCAGAAAAATTAATTTCATTTAAATGATGCCTCCTTCATTTGGGTACGCCTTTAATTCTGTCAAAAAATATTTTTAAAAATGCCTTATGTTCAAGTTTAAGTAAATATGAATACTTGTAATAATGTGCATAAATGACTTTTAATCAAATTGAGGGTCATTTTTTTAATAAATTTTTTCTACAGGTTTTTTTTTTTTTTTTTTTAATGTTTTTAGTATTCAGGTGATCGTGTAATATCATAAAAATTAAATTGAGACACGCAAATGTTTTTTTTAAACCTAAATATATATAATTATTATTTATGAATTTGGTAAAGGAATTTTGTATATTTTTTATTTTGTCCTGAAAATCTTTTGTTTTTTTAAATAATGTTATGGTTTTTAAAAAGTCAGAGTGCAATATGCAATTTGAACAGGTTTGTATGAAAATTTAATTATTTTCATTGATTCTTTATCGTCAGTTGGTAAAAAGTTTTAATTGTCAATTTTTTTCGTATACAATAGGTTCAGTAATTTATCAAGGAGAATTGTTTTTGTTGTTGTTTTTTTTTTTTAATTATTAACTTGAGATTTATATGCACAGCTAAAGTGATTTGTTAAAATGATTCGTATTTTGTACTCATGTATGTATACTTTACTATAGGAAACGAAGTTTCTATATATTTCATTTGCTCAATTAATAATTATTACTGTTACAGATCGTTTTATATCAAATTTGATCGTTTGGAAAGAAATTCTAAATTTTTATATGAATTATCAAATTTACATCTGCACTTGATTTTAGATTTTGTCATTTTTTTAAAATTTATAAAGAATCCACCTTAAATTATTTTTCAATACGTATCTATTTTGTATAAACTTTAGTTATAATCTAGTTCTAGCACTAACAGCATCTTTAAAATTTTTGTCATAGTTTTTAATTAGAAACTTCAGAATGAATCGGAATAAATGTGGCTGCAGTATAAAAGCCATTACTAAAATTTGCAAAAATTGCATATTTATAGGACATTTTTATTTTCTTTAATATTATTAGGATCAATTTGTTACTTTAATATTAATTTATATCTACCAATAATCTAAAATGTCCTATGAGATCATTTTTTTTTTTTTCAGATTAAAAAGAAAAAATAAATTCTTCAATTAAACTGTTTATGTTGGGTTTTTTCTATTTTCATAGAAAATTTTGTTTTTTCTTTAAATTAAATTTTATCTTTTCTTAGATTTTGTTAGAATTTTTTAATAATAATAAAAATCTCGTGTTAAATGTTACTGAACTTTGATTGCACTCAAAATAGTTTATAAGTACTAACTATAAAGTGATATAGTTGCTAGTTAAAATAATAAAATCATAATAATATAACTTTAAAATTCCATAAAGTCTTTTTTTCAGTTTTTTTTTTTTTTTTTTTTGTGTTTAATCATAAAAGTCATTTATTTGTCTTATGGATCACAAAAATAATTTTTGTTTGTTTTTTTTTTTTCTATTTTAACTCTGTAATATGGGAATTTTTAATTAAAATTTGCACATTAGCAAATAACACGCAATATAATAATATAGCTTATAAATTAATTGCTAAAAACAGAAAAATAAAACCAAAAAAAAAAAAAAAAACAAAACAAAACGAAAAATTAAATAAAATAAACTGACATATTAAAATGAAATTTCTTAATTAATATTTGGAGATTCTCAAGTCTCGTTGTCTCGTTAATAATATTCTTTGTTTGTACTTTGTATGAATTAATTGTTAAATTTATAATTATATATGTAGTTACATTGTTTTATTGTAGACGCCATTTAATTTAAACGAAATAATTTCAATTAATTGAATTAAAAAAGCCTTATAATATGAAACATTAACGATTATGACGTCATCACATTGAAATCAAAAATATTTTCTTTTAATGTTTGTTACTTTATAAATTATCAATAGCAAAATTGTTCGACTCGAAAATGTTGAGATAAAGATAGAAATTATAAAATTAATGCCGAGTCAATGATTATGAAAAAGAAACTTATTACAATGATGAAAATGTTTAGTTAATAAATTTAAAATAAATAATTTTTATTGTTGATGTCAATTTTTATATAGATCTTACAAATATATGTTGTGTCAATTTGTTTTGAACTTTTGTCATTTATCGGGACTTATCGGTTGTATATATATATATATATATATATATATATATACATATTGTCATAATAAAATATTTTTCTTTTTGTTTTATACGATTATTCTTATGGACGACAACACTCATTATTCGTATTGGTATTTTTATATTCAAGTTATTTTTTCCTAATAGAAATTCTTAATTAAAAGTGTTACCATATAAAATGCATTTATTGATTAATTTCAAATGTTTCACCTGTCACTTCAGTAAACATTCAAAATAAAAAAAAAAAAAATAAAAAAAAAAAAAAAACTTGAAACCACGTTTTGACATTTAATTTGTAATTTGTAATTTATTAATAACTAAAAAATGCAATTGAAATATTATTTTTTTTAAATCAAGAGTCATATTTAATATTTTCAATGTAATTCTTCTTTTGATGGAATTTTAACATTTCCAATAAAATAAATATTTTTTAAATATATTTAAAAATAATAGCAATAACAAATTAAAAAAAAAAAAAATAAAAATAAAATAATATAAAAGTTCAAAAAATAAATACCGCTTCGATTCGCCATTCATTTATCAGTGATCAACACGTTTAAAATTGTTTTTACTTTTTTTTTTTTTTGTTTTTTTATTATATTATTTTAATTTTTTGTCTCTTTTTTGTACATATGAAATATACAAATAACTCGTTAACAGTATCATCATCAAAGGAAAATTTATATATTTAAAATTTTTTTTTTTTTTTTCATTCCAACAACATAATATCAAGATGATATAAAAAGACTGGAGGATAAAGAGATTGGATTTAATGAAAAAAATAAATTAAAACAACAACTAAAATGCGAAAATTTGAAATAAAAACGATTTAAATCAGCGAAAAAAGCGAATGTACGATTGAAAAATGAGCGAAAAACCGCGAAATACTCATAAACTATATAGTGAATTGTTTTATTGCTTTAAAATAATATATTACACGCACTTTTGATTCTTAGAAGCAATAATGAAACGTTTTGTGATTTTTGCGATATATAAATAAAAATTTTATTCATTACTTATATATATATACGCACAGAGTGTTCAAAAAATGTATGATCTGTTGGATTTTATAATGTTAAATATGTAAAAAATGGTCTTCTCTTCATATTATAAATAACGAGAATGTTGGTTTTCAACAAGTGCAACAAGGTTTTTCAACAGTGTAATTTCGACAAGAACAGTGTATAACCACTTAAACAGATATAGTTGATTTCCAACAAGATCCAGTCTAACTTTAGTTTTACATTTGGTTTTGCAGAAGAATTGAAGCGATAGAGAGTGTGGAGCACTTTCTTTGCACTTGTTCTAATCTGTCAAGGAAGAGGCGGAAATACCTCCTTGTATACCTCCTTTTCCAACATTTGTATGAACTCTCTGATATGGATCTGAGAAGTCTGTAAAGCTTATTTCCGTTAGATTGGCATCATCGTAGCATACACCTTGGTGAACTTAACACCAACTCTGGCCGAATAGGTTCTCTTACGTTTTGAATGTACGGTTTGAAGGTGCGGATGATCTAGAGTCTAGGGAATTCTGACGCGTTAGCTCAGTCTTTAACAATAATCATAAAAAAAAAAAAATAGCTTTATATTTTGTTGAGAATTTGTTACATTAAGAAGTGCTAAATATTTTCATTTTTTTTATAATAAATAAAAATAAGGAACAGCAAACTTTTCTGATCAAAATCATTACTTTTCTATTGCAGTTAGTTACTTTCTAAATTGTAGAGAATCCTTCAATTATTGAATCTATATATTTATTGTTTCTTTTAAATAGGAGAAGTTTCCTATAATATAATATCTATACTTCAAAAGTCCATTATTATCAAAATCCAATAAGTATATAGGGGCATATAACGAGTTATAAACTTCTAAGTCTTATATGTAGTTAAATTTTGTGCACCTTATATAAAAATATTAATTTTATATAATATGCAGTAAGTACATATACATAATTCACGCTTTTACACTCATCCTTTATTACTGATTACTTGAATTTGTTTTTTTTTTTGAACTTGATTCATATGAAATTGTTATACCATTTATATATAGGAAAAAAAATCATATCATCAGTTCAACTCAACGATGAGTTATATGGATATTGCTATGATTTCGATTTGGTCGGTTGGTTGGTTGGTTGTTTAATTTATTTTGAATTGGTTTGGTTGAATTTTTATAGTTGCTCGGGAAGATTATCGTTATCAATTTTTTTTTATTTATTTTTTTTTTTATTTTTATTTTTATGGTTGTTGATATGCGGTGATATTATATAGGGGATGCGCCAATGATATTATTATATTACACATATTAAAATGTATTATATGAGTGCATGCAAAGAATTGTATTTTTTTTTTTATTTTTGGAAGTTATGCATAGACTGTCTATAATAGTAAAAATTGTTTTGGTTTTTTATTTTGTTATATTTTTTTTTTTTTTGGAAAAATAATTCTAAGTTAAATCTTGTTAGTTGTCTACCACCGCCGTTTAAAAATTTTTATAGACTTTTTTGTATTGAAATTTATAATCTCGTTGAAAATAAATTTGATTTCTTTTATTGAAGTCTTGCTTTGCTATTTCTTGTTAATTTCTTTATGAGTACGTCTTATTTTTTTGTTGTTTTCTTTTTTTTTTTATTATCTTTTATGTTTATTTTTATTTGATTATAAAGTTAGGCACTATATATTATTTCTTCGATTTTTATTTAGTTTTTCTTTTTTTGTATCTTTTTTTTTTGCATATTGTATTCATCCATGAGTGGTGTATATGTTATGTCAGAAATTTATGATTCGCGAAAAATATTTTCTATTATTGTTGTTTTTCACGTTTCGTTTTTTTCGAAAATTTGCTTTACTTAAGATTGAAAGCTTTGATAAATGAGAGCTCGTCAATAGTTTATTGGTTTGACTGTTAATAAGAAAAACAAGAAAAAAAAAAGGAACAAAAAAAAAATATTAAGATGAAATGATTCACACATAGCAAATTTTCAATTAGAGTCGACTAGAGTACTAGACCACATTAAAAACAAGAAGAACATAAAAAAAAAAAATCCATAGCGTTCTAGAATCTAGAGAATGAAAAATTAATGAAATATATATATAGACAATTTAGAACAGAATTTATAGAATGAGAATTCCTTTTGATAATAGTCGATGATATTGATGATGATTATGATGATGATGTTGATGAGGAGGGCGGGCGTCATGTCAAAAATTAACTTGACTATAAAGATATAGAAAAAGATATTCTTTTTTTGTTTTGTTTCATTTTGACAATATGGTTAAGTATGAAAATGATGGAATGAAATAAATATGGGTACTTTAAAGAAATTATTGTGTTTATTTTGAAAAAGGGAAGTGATAGACCCTTAAGTGGATTTTGTAAAACAACATATACATATATGTATATAGGTATGTAACAAAAAAAAAAAAATCATATCAACTGATAAATGAGTTTAAACTCATTAGCTTTATATAGTGAAATATTTTTATATTTTCTTTTCTCTTGATATATTATTAAATTTGAAAGATTCTTATGATAGAATTAAGAGGAAAAACAGAAAAAAACAAAAAGAAAATAAAACATTGGCGGGGGGAATGTTTTTTACTAAATTTTAAGAATAACTACATATTTATATATATATAGTTAAAAACGAAAAGATGATGATGACAAGTGTTAATTTTTTTTTTCCTGTTCTATTTGCAAATTTAAAGTAAAGAAATAAAAGAAAAATGAAAAATTTTTTTGTAATGCTGAGAATCTGAATACAAATGAAAATTAGCGCAATATTATATTCAAAAAAAAAAAAAACAACAAATATGTTTTTTAAGTGTTTTTAGCTAATTATAATTTTCAAAAGAATTCATAGAGTTTTCTAATGTTCTGGAAGTGATTGAACACAATTCAATTTTTATTTTTTTTTTCTATCTTTAAATTACAAAAAATAAAAAAAAATTTGTAAAAAATGTTTTTATATGGTTTTTTCTTATTTAATTATAATTTATAGATGATTTTTATAGATTAGAATATAAAATGTATAAAAAAAAAAAAAAAAATTGTGTAAGGTGATTAGATTTATTATTCTTAAGAAAATATTCATCAATCGAACAGAACGAAATTTCACCGGGTGAATTTCATTACTTTTCTACTCATTCAGTACTTATAATGAATTTAATTGAGTGTATAGAAAATCGTTATTATTTTCATGGTTGTTATCGAACTGGTTGAGAAGAAGCTGATTCATTTTAGACGGTCAAATATTTTTAAGGGTTCTATTTAGTATAATATATTCAGCCGAGTAATCATCGGCTTAATGAAATGAATGATTCCAGAAACTGAAACTTAGTCAAATATGTGTAATAAATGACTTAGTGGATGTTCTATGCTTCTTATAGGAGTGACAAGGAAAAAAAAAATTTAGTATAGTATAGGTTATTTTTATATGCGTTTATATTAACTCGTCAATATCCGTTTTTCTATCTGTCACGCACTGTTGACATCTCTTAAAATACAAAAAAGTTGACATTCTATTATATTAACTTGTCGGTGTCTATTTGTTTATATATTCGTTTGGCCTTATATACAATTTCATATTGATATGACCTTTTAGTATTTTAATTAAGTATCATTGTGAAATGTAAATGAATTGTTAGAGAAAATGACATTTCTTAAAAAATAATATTTGTTTTTATTCTTGACTTTCTTAGGAAAATGCCAATATCATGCCCATTTTCATCTGCTATACTGAAAAAATTTTAGTTTTCAAATAAAAATTTTAAATATATTTTGCATAAAATATAAGAGAATAGTTTTTTTTTTAAGAATTTCAACATGACAGTAATTTAAACCAATGTTAACACTGTCAATGTTAACACTATCAAATGATTTGCGAGGCTCTTTTATTATATTACGAGTATATATCAATTATTTGAGTAATTAATTACAAATTTTATTTACCTTTTTCCAAAAAAGAGTAAGATTTGTAAGATTTGACTCTCTAAAGAGAGTAAGATTTGTTTCAATAAAAGCATGTTTTATTAAAGCAATAAAAGTATGTTACCTTTTTTTTTTTTTTGTATATATATATTTATATATATAGGATGCGATTATTTTGATAGATGAAAGAAGCATAAGTGCATAATTATTAATTATTATAAAAAAAAATTTTTCATTTTCTTTTTAGCCTATATCTATAATAAATTATTATTATTTTTGATTTTAATTTTAAAAAGAGTCTTATAAACTTTGTTTAATTTGGAAAAATTTTCGAATACTCCATTTCGAAAAAGTTGAGTTGTAGGTTTCATTACCACCAGAAATATTCAAATATTTTTAAAAATTTTCAAAATTAAAACCTTTTTTTTTTTTTAATTTGAATTGAGAATCGAGCCTAATGCAAATAACAAATAACAAAAAACAAAAATAAAAACTGAAAAAATTCAAATATATCCAACCCACCTCAAAGGTGACTAATTTATGACTTGGGATGATTTTTGTTTTTTTTTTTTACCCATCTGAATGTTAAAGTCATAAATAAAGTTAATTGTTGAAATCAGAAACTGTGGGAGGTCGCAAATTCTAATTTTTTTTTTTTTTACATTACCTTCAACCATTTTTATTATTATTATTGTTATTGTAATAAGTTCTGTGTAAAAGTTCTTTTTTGTTTTTTAAAGAAATCTTAATTATTTTTTATAATCTTTCTTTTTAAGTTCATCGTGGGCTACAAATTAAAATTAAAAAAAAAAAAAAAAAATTATAAATTTAAATTTCAATTCCGGGTTTGTTTCAATAAAAATATAATCAGTTTATGTTAGAATTACCATATGTAATCAATTCAAAACATTTTAAGTATCATACTTAAAAATTTTAATTGTATATCATGGCCCATAGGTTTTATAGATCGGTAATAATTATAATTTGTTTCTAAAATAAATTTCTAATCTTTTAAATATAAGAATGCAAGTAAAATTTAAGATGCGATCATTAATTAGTTTTATTTTATTCATATAAGTATACCTGTGTATATATAAAAAATTTTGTATTTTGTGTAAAATTATATAATACTAATTTAAAATTATTTTATGATTTTTATTATCTCATTACAAAAACACAATATTATAATATACCTATAGTCTAAATAAAAAAAATAAAAAAATATTGTTAAACATCAATTTTATAATTTTTCTATATAAAAAAAATCCAATTTGTTTTTAAAAAAGTAACAAATTAAATTTGTGTCTTTTTTATTTAAGGTGTTTTAATTTTTTAGAAGTACCTATTATAGAAAATGATTAAAGTACAGAATTCTTATAAGATAAAAATGTTTCTAATTAATGTACTTTTGAAATAAAACACAAATTTATTAATTTATAGTAAATTATTTATTTTTAGATTGTTATGAAGTAAAACTATATGAGAAAAGTTTTATTAATTTTTTTTTTTTTGCTTTAAATAAGATCATCGAAAGATACTGTGATACACATAGTTATGTGAGACTTTAGAACTAAAATTTAAATCACGCTTATGGAAAACATCATTAAAGCAACATCTAAAACATCAGTTCTTTTTAATAGATCAAAACGATAGTCTGAAAAGCTAAACATTATTTTTGCGCTAACTTTATTCAATTCCTTCATGAAAATGATCTGTATTCCACGCTAATTATACGCCTGATTCATTTAAAACTTTTATTGGCTTTTTTTTTGGAAGTGCAAGAGTTTCGATATTTCTATTTTCTTATTTTTTGTCTTAAGCTAGGAGCCGTTTCTATTAAAGTCTCTTCGCTTACCTTCCCGAGGTAAATATCTATTTTTTTTCTGTACTAGCAGAGACCACTAATCATAATTTAAAAGCTCTGAATATATGTTTATTTTTTATAACACAATATTACTGTATGTCATTGGTCACGAACTACGCCTAATTATTTGGTTGTATATGTATAGTGGAATTATAAATTATTGAAAATCGTGAGTTTCGACTTAGAGACAATATTGTTAAATTAATCTAATTAGTGGCGATTTAAATAAAGATTAAAATCCAAGTATGTTAATAATTTCATTATCATTTTATAAAAAACTTTGGGAAAAATACTACGAAAGAATTTTAGTTATTTAAAATTTCAAATGTTTACACATTATTATATATTAATTGCATATATGAGCTTGCCTTTAAAAATCTAATAAAATTTTTTTAACATGCAATTTTGGTGACCTGAAGTAAGGCCAAATTAGTTTTATTTCTCTTTTAAATTGGAAATACATTCAAAATCGCGGATTTTGCAATTTTTTTGCTTCTCTGCTTTTTGAAATAAAGAAAACATTTTTTCAATAAAGACATTTTGTATAGGATTGTACCTAGAATTTAAAATATAACCCATTAGGGGTTGTGCACGGAATTTTCTATTACAGAATCTTGGATTCCAATCGATATATAATAAAATCTGTCCTGAAAATTTATGATGGACCATACGCATTAGACCACTTCAACGTTCCCTTTGTTCCCGTTCTCTATATTCAACCGGATCACCTGAGTCTAATCCAGAAACTTTAGGCGTCCTATTCTGAAAAAGCGATTATGTTATGTATTTTTACTTTTCCAGAAAATTCACAAAAAAAATCCCATTCTTTTAAATAAAAATTTTGGGTTTATTAATTTTCTAGAAAAGGAAACTCCAATTTTTTGTATATCAAAATTCACCGTTTTGACTTTATATCATATTTCCTTTATAACATTTGATTTTATTTCAGAACACTTTAATTTTTGATATTATTTATTTCTTTTTTGTTTTCATAATTATAAATTATTTAATATTTACATATTGTGGTAAATTATTCATATTTCAATTGAAAGCTATATGATATATGGTTTTTACATTCTCTTTTTTTATATAATAAATGAAATTCAAAAAATAATTCATTTGTATATATGTATATAATATGAGTAATATAGATGATTTTCTATTCACCTTTCTTTTATTATTTTTTCTATTAATAAATTTATTCTATTCTTCATTTTAATTTTTATCCTATATATATAATTTTCGCTAATTTATATTCTGTATACCGCCTGTGTTGTTCTATATATTAATCATCAGATAATTATAATGAATTCATTATTTTATTTTTTTTTTTATTATTATTAATTAATTTTTAATTTAAATTTAATTATTATATTCATATTTTATTTTTATTTCATTTCAGGTGAGTCACAATGAAAGCAAGCAGTAAAATACAAAAAAAAAACAAAAAACAAGAAATAGTAATTATGAGGTTTATGTTCTCAATTCCGGGTAAAAGGTTAAAAAAAAAAAATAATAATTGAATATATATTCTTTATTTATTAGAAGCCTATTTTAAAGTTTTTATATTCAAAATTAAAATTATATATTAATTAATTAGAATTTTTTTTTTTCCAAATAGTTATTAACTTTTAGTTATTATTTTTATTCTATAATGAATATGTATGCTTAAAGCAATTAAATTGTCATTGCTTGTTTCTTTTTGAAATTGCCCAAATGTTTCCAAATTTGCCGATTAACTTTAATAATTAAAATTAGGCAAAAAATCAAAATTCGTCTCAGAAAACTTTAGGCATAAGTCGTAAACATCTAGAATCAACAATTATTTAAAAAAAATCTTTCTAAACAAAAATTTAGCACAGTTTAAAAAAAATTTTTTTTTTAAATTCCTTATTAGTTTCATTCTGTAGTCCGACCGAAACAATGAAATTTTAACCATGGATAGTTATATTAAAAAATATTAATGTAGTAGAGGTAGAGCAAATTTCTAATGTAGCTCCTTGCTTTACTACAGTTCTTCAAATTTTGAAAAAGTTCCATTTTTAAATATGTATATCTCAGATTCTGTTTCGCATTTTTAAATCTAAAAACGCCAACGTCAAAACCTTTATAAATCAAAATTATACCATTTTTATAAATTTAGTATGTACTTAAATTTATCTTTATGTGAGAATAAAATTTTGCAAGAGTTTCCTTTCTAGAGAAGAAAAATATTTCAGAATTAGCATTAAAGTTACCTCAGAACATTTTTTGTACTATCCCTTCTTTGAGAGGTATTAGGGATCAAAAATTGAAAATTTTATATTTTTAGACACCTGTAACTAAGGGACCGATACAAATTTTACCAAAGTGAAAGTCAAAAGTTAAAGCTTTAATATTATTACTTTTTAAAAAACAAGAGAGCACTACGACCTAGAGATCTATTGTACATTTACTGCCCTTCTTCTCTACGACATTTCTAAAGATTTATAGAATCTTAGTATGTTTTCGCGAGCCATATTGGCAAATTCATCTTAGGTAGCAAATCCTTTGCCTAGATGATAAAGTCTTCTTCTAGCTGCTGTGGCAGAGTAGATGTTTCCTTGTATCGGCTGTATTTTGACAGAGGCGTCATCTATCATCTTCAGGTAGTTGCATTTTTTTCAAGTGGTAGTTTACAGGGCTGTAACCTGTAATGAGACCTACAAAGGTTCTGATGTCCTTTTTGCTGAAAATCAGTAGCTTTTCCACTTCTATTTTGTGTGGTTTTATAAACTTTTTTGATGTACTTAAACGTGGGAGATTATTCCAGTAGATTTTGTGCTCTTGCTCTACCCATCTGCGGATAATAAGTTTTGAGTGTCCTTTGGGTCGTCTACAGAACTTTTATGATCACTTTTGTTTAAAAAAAAAAAGCATTTAATAGTCAATTGTATTTGAAACATTTAATAATTAACATTATTTTAAAATAAATTCATTAATTCGATTCGATTTCATTCTACACAAATACACACAGGTACACAGGTAGAAAATAAGATTTGCTTATACTTATAAATTTTACATCGTATATCTATTGTCCAATGTCCTACGTTATTATCACCTTGATAAAAATAAATTCTTGATCATGTTGGTAATTTTCTATGTCCACCCATTGCTAAAATGAAAACTAACTAATTATATTTTAATTTAATATCATGTCTGATCGTTGTTTTATTTTTTTTTGGTATGGTTAGGTTTAGTTTTACCAGATGCAATGTCAAATATAATTACATGTTACAATGTTATATATGAGTTTAACGATGTTCATAATGTAATTTCGAGTGGGTAGTTTTAAGTTAAATATATGTAAGATAGAAAAATGATCATAATAACAATAATATGTAGTTATGCGTATATATGATGGCGCGTGTTGTCAACATATTTACACCTGCTTAATAATTATACGAGCATAAGTATATGTACATATTGTTTTGTATGTTCTAAATCAAAATATTAATTTTTACTTTCATTTTTTTTTTTGTTTTTTTTTTTTTTTTTTTATAATTATAACAAGTTGTTTTTGCTAACAAGGTTCTAAATTGTTTTGGTCTGTTGATTTTTTTTTTTTTTTATGTTTTTTACAACAAAAAAGGATGGCATATGAAATTATGTAATTGTATAATATAGGTATAAATGTTTTTTTTTTTTCTTTTTAATTATACCTATACTTTTATATACAAATTTCTTAATTTTCAATTTAATATTTAGACTGGATTTTTTCGAACATATAGATAATATTGTAATATCAGATTTTTTCTTTTTGATCTTATTTCCGGTTTTGAATCCTAATCTTATTGTAGAATTGTAATTTTCATTTTGTATTTCATTTTGCATATGTATGAAACGTTAAAATACATATTGTTGTTTTTTTAAATTAATATATAATTAACCGATCCAAGGCAGGGTTAATTGATTACATTTTCATATCAATTAATATAATCTAATACCAAGTCTAGATAAGCTATCTAATATAAGTTTAGATAGTCTATACAAACTCTTCTGTGATGTTTAAGTTATTAACATATACTAAAAACTTAATATACATTCCCTATCCTATACTTTTAAATGCACAAATTATATTTCAGCAATTGTATTGTAGTTCCCTTTGTTCATGTTTGATTGAAAATTGATTGAGAAAATTTAAAAGAAACGTTAGTATCAAAAGAGCTATTTCGTATTTATACTGAGCTATTATGTATTTATATGCTCCTTATAAAAAGGGAGTACTTCTATACTTATGTATAGGTATAGAATTAACAAATGCCATGATTAAAAAAAAACAATTATTTTCAATTTTTGTACTTTAATAAATAAATAAATCAAATCTTTATTCAGGATATGATGTTTCCGATGACAAAATAACAAACATGAATATTAATTTTCTAATATACTAAAAGAATTGATAACAAAACCATTCACATATCTCAATAATAGATTAATTTAACAATTGTTTTTAACACATATTCAGAGCTTTTAAGTCATATGGTAAATGCATTCTGTTGTTATGTATAAAATTGAGATTTTTCTAGATATTTCAGGGTAAACGAAAAGACTCCTATATCTAAAGACTCCTAGTGTAAGCGAAAAAATAAGAAAACATACAACAAAACATTAGAAAGACCCGTTTAGAAGGATATGAGACGCTGATATCTTTATTTCCACTGAGCTAGTACGTATATACTCCTTATAAAAAATTTATAAGGAGTATAATTATTTATATTTATATTTATATATATATATAGGTATAGTATTAACAAAATATCATGATTTGACAAAAAAAAAACCAATTATTTTCAATTTACTTTGATGACAAATAATATAACCAAATTTTTGTACAGGACATGATATTTTCATTGACATAAGAACCCACATGGATATTAATTTACTATAATTTATCAAAAGAAAAATTAAACAATAATTTATATATATATATATATATATATATAATATAATACCTATAATATATAATAATATAACATTTTATATTCCTCTTCAAATAATTTAAAAATTTATCTATGAAGAAATCCATCAAACACAACAATAAAAAATGGTTTAAAAAATAAAAATAAAAAAAATTTTGTTTGAAATTTTTAGTCATGTTTTGTAAAAATAAATTTAAAATTAATTGAAAATCAATTTAAATATTTATATAGGATACATCAAAAAAGATGTAAAGAATAATTGAAATCAATTCTAAATAAAAATTTAGAAAACAGAAAAAAAAAACATCATCATTCAGTAATGGTTTTTTAAAATCCTTTTTATAACAATAGAAATATTTTTATATAAAAATTTAATTTTATATATCTTTAAAGTAATATAACAGGGCCATTACTATAAATCTAGATGTGAGAGAACTATATACCTACATAATAAAAAATATTCTATCCTTAATCAAATTATGATGATGACAATGATGATGATAACAATGATGATGATTATGATGATCATATATTATAAACAACCTGTTGTTTTGTTTAATATCTGTATATATATATATGTATATTTAAAAATTCATATATTAAATATCACTTTTTATAGTCATTTTCTAAGAGAGATACAATCAAATGTACACACTTACTTATACATTATACTTCTATAACTAATTTCTTTATTTTCCTTCATAAACATATAGTTTCCTTTCTTTCAATTTTAAATCTTTAAATATCACATTTATAAAAAAAAATCTATCCAGCTAGTAAAAGTATTAGTTTTTTTCTTTCTGGATTTTTTTTTTTTCCAAATTGTATTAGCATTAGCTAAGCATTATCCTAAAATAATTCTTATATCTATTTGGCATCAAGCCTGTCATAAATTATATGAAAGACATGAGAAACGGAGTATTACCCAGTCTACCTAAATTACTTTAAAACAAGAATAAAAAAAAAACAACAACAATTGAAAGGACATCACACCTGATATATGGTATCATATCAATATTGCTTTTCTCTCTCTCTCTCTCTCTCTTTCATGTAAATTTTATTTTTGTTGCTTTTCATATCTATATTGATATACATGTTGTATGTATATAAGTGAATATAGAACATGAATATAAAATGTATCTATAAAATATTGCACACAGGTAAAACAAAATTAAAAATAATTTAAAAATTTCGTGTCGTGCTCAAAAGAAAAAATTAAAATAAAAAAAAAAAAAAAATCAAAATAATAAGAAGAAAGAATTTATTCTTTAAATGGAAAATTGACAGGCCATTTAACAAAACAGTGACGGACGAATGAGTCGAGAAATTGAATCAACAGCAAATAACAAAACTATAACTAACATACAAACTATGTATCTATATAGCAACATATCAACAAACAAATAAATTTAAATGTACATACTTACATATATTTAAAAATGAAAGAATGAATTGATTGTGAATGAATAGAATGGTATGGTGGTGGTGCTAGTGTGAAGCAATGGGTGCCTTGCAGCGAAACCATAAAACTTTATTTTTTTTTATTGTTGTTGTTGTTATTGTTTTGTTTATTCGTTTTACCTTCTACATCTCTCAAATTCTCTTCTTGATTCTTTCCAAGAGATCAACACAGTTCTTTATTCTTCATTATTTGTAAGAAAAAAAAAGTATTTTTTTTTTTATGATCATTCTGATTTTTTTTTAGAAAAAAAAAGTATTTCATTATGATAATTTTCCAGAAAATTTTTATTTTAACACTAACAATAGAAGTCAGTTTGGTGTCCAAAAATAGAAAAAATAAGATTCATTATCGGCCAATGTTTCTTCTGGTCCAAAATTTTGGTATTTTTTTTTTTATTTTAGAAATGAAATTTTTCAAAAATGATTCTAAGAAATTAAAAGTAACAATTTTTTAACCTTACAAAATAATGTGCTCTAATATTGTAGTGGATCAGTGTTATGATAATGCACTGAAATAGAACATAGTGTCAGTAAAAAGCAACCGTAGATCCAATTTTTTTTTTAAATATATAGTTAATCTTTATCATCTAAATTCCTTATTACTTATCCATTTACATATCTATATGTATGTATGTATGTTAATGATTTTTTAAGATTCTAATTCTTTAAATTCAGTCTTTTTTATTACAGATGTTAGATTCATTTGAATTTAGAAGTTACTTTAATAAAAAGAAAAAAAACAAAAATTATTAAAACGTTACAAAGCGATTTTAATGTAACTTTTTTTTTCGATTTACAATCTTTTTAGTTTTTATAATTTTATAAAAACGTTATGATTTTCAAAACACGTTTTAGAATGATTTAAGTTAGGTATGTATAATTTAATTTGGAATATTATTTTAATATTCGATACTTGGTAGTCTTGTATCGTGTTAATTGTTGACAACTTTCATCTAGAGTCAAAAGTCTCAAATGTAGCCATTTTAAAGAATTTATCCAACGGAATTTGATATCATGTTGCTTTTACCTTTAATTTATGAGCCAATCTTTTCTAAATTATAATTTTCTTGTCGAAGACATTTCAGAAAATTATATTTTTTTTTGTTTTCAAGTTTAATTGGGCCGACGATTTTATATTCAAAAAGATCTAAGCGTAACAGAAACTAATGTTTAATTAAGGAAATAGAACTAATTTATTTGTTAATTTATGAGGACTAAATTATCATTTTATGTATATAGCAATCCACCTATCAATGTCATATTTTGTAAACAGAAGACCGAAAGGAGGCGCAACATTATTCACAGTTTATATACAAAATATTTTTTCGAATATAATTGTTCTGTTCTATTGATGTTGTTATATAATTTAGAGGAGGAATGTAGTGCAAATTAAGCATATGCACAGGCAGCTGTTTTAGAAAAAATATCAAAAAATACCGAACCTATATTGTACTTCGCTTAAAATAATTCGGTAATTCTCTAATTGAATTCGGAAAAACTCCGAAAATTTTTTAGTGCATTCGAAAATATCGGATTAAATTAGCTGATCGCAGTTTGATTATCTGTCAAATTCTTAGTGTATTCTCGACTGCACTGTATGTATCTGCACTAAAAGAATATGTAAGAAAAGAAGTGCTAGTGCGAAACGTTAGGAAACATCCTAAATATCTCTTAGATGTCCGTTAATAATTTTATTAAACGTTTTTTTTTTAAATTATTTTTATAGTTTTTTTTATATCATTTTTAATTTTTGAATTTATAATTTTATTGTTTTATAATGTCTTTATATTGTGTACCTTTGTATATGTAACAAAAGGTGATATTAAAAATTTTTATATAAAAAAAAAAAAATCAAAGAACAAAAATATGACTTTTTGGTGTCGATTAAATAAAAGAATGGATAAAATTGTTAATTTTTATTCATTCTTTTTAAATTTATTGAATATCTAAAAAGTTTTAAATTATTTTAAACCTTTTTGTGTTTCTTTAATTTTTCTTAATTGTGTCATAACCACAGCTGAAATTACCAAAAAAAAAAAAAAAAAAATTGTATAATTAGAATATTTTATTAGCAGAATAAAAATTTATTTTTATAATCATATTTTTCTTCAAAAAAGAAAAATAAAAATTATGAAAAACAATAAAAACGAATTAGTCAAAAAATATTGTAAGGGTGCACGTATTATGTATAACACGAGTCCGAATAATAAAAAACTCCTTTGAGTTGTAAAAATAAAAGTTGTTTTCCCTCTTTAAAAGATAGACTAATATTGATTACAGAAGTTGTATGGTTTTGTAGGTCGAATGTCATCATTTCTGTATGGAATCTATTTTTGTGTTTCTTCTCTTCTTCTTTTACAACACTTTTATTCGCAAATTTAGCCTCCAATCCTCCATAATTTCTAAATTAGGTATCTCAAACCTTCTTAAATATCTCAAATATCATAAAAATTTTTACATTTTTATTCCGAAAATCAACCTATACATTATGTTACAGGTATAAAGTTCCACTCTACAATTTGGTTGAAAATGGGGTAGTTTAAAAATATCTAAAAGCAACTCTTAATTTTGTGCAGCTTCTCTGGGTGACTTTTGATGCTCTCCACCGTTGCTCGTAAAATAAAAATAAAAAAATCCATTTTTTTACAAAACAACAATTAAAATCGGTTATCGATCACCATAATATAAAATAAATTGGAGTTACATCAAACTATAGGTGCTAACAACAATTCGATATTCAATTGTAACAACAATAATATACAACAATTCGATATTCAATATAATTTTTAAAAGTATAAAGAAAACAAAATTAAAATACTTTGACTAATTTAAATAAAAACAAGTAAAAGTAACAGTAAGTCGATGCAACCGACTTATTTATACCCTACACCTAAAAAATTCAAATTAAATTAAAAATCCATAAGTTATTTTAGTTAGGTATTTAATATAAGCTAAAAAAAATAAATGCTTTTACAACCTTTGTACAAAATTTCAGGTTTCTATCTTTATTAAATTCGAAGATATGCTTGTAAGGTCTTGGGAAGTGTGTGAAGGCACCCGGACCACCATCCCAATTCATCTCAAATTTTAGAGACATCATCAGAACAGGGTAGAATACTCTTATATCAAATTTCAAGTTTTTATATTTATTAATTTCGAAGATATGCTTGTTCGGTCTTGGGAGTTGTGTGGAAGATACTCGAACAACCATTCCAATTCATCTGAAATTTTAAGCAAATCAGAGATTCAGGAAACAGCACCCTAGTACCAAATTTGAAGTTTCTATCTTTATTAATTTCGAAGATATGCTTGTTCGGTTTTGGGAGTTGTATGGGAGGTACCCGAACGACCACTCCAATTCATCTCAAATTTTAGACAAATCAGGGATTTAAGAAACAGCACTTTCGTGTCAAATTTGAAGTTCCTATCTTTATTAATTTCGAAGATATGCTTGTTCGGTTTTGGGAGTTGTATGGGAGGTACCTGAACAGCTCCTTCAATTCATCTCAAATTTTCGACAAATAAGGGATTCAGGAAACAACACCCTAGTACCAAATTTGAAGTTTCTATCTTTATTAATTTCGAATATATGCTTGTTCGGTTTTGGGATTTGTATCAGGCACCTAACAACCACTCCAATTCATCTCAAATTTTAGGGATATCAGGGATTCAGGAAAACACACCCTCGTACAAAATTTTAAGTTTCTATCTTTATTAATTTCGAAGATATGCGTATTCGGTTTTGGGAGTTGTATGGGAGGTACTCGAACGCATGGTCCGATTTCGCCCATTTACAATCGCCGCCTTACCTTAGTCATTGTTAACCTACAGCATAAATTTCATCAAGATAGCATCATTATTTTTTGAGTTATCGTGCGTACGGACGGACGAACGGGCATCGCTAAATCGACTAAGGAGGTGATCCTGATTCAGAATATATATACATGTCTATACCTAATTCGCATCCGTTTGGTGGTTACAAACACCATACCAAAGTTAATATACCCTATACTTAATGTGTATGGTATAATAAAACGAATACTAACAAAGTATTATAATGGTCAAACAATGTTCAAAATGTTAAAGTGATTTTTCTGGTAATTCCAAAGAAATCCAATGCAGCATTATTTATGTGCTTCTTTTATGTAAAATGCATCTCTGTAGCATAGAAGGTGTTTTTAGCAATGTCCGCTGGTTCTGCAACATGGAAATGTCTAGACTGTCTAAACGAGTCTAATGAATCATTTATAATTGTTGGTGATCTTGATGATGATGAAGGCCATAGGGATGGTGATAGTGAGCCCACAGCTATTTCCTCACTTAATGCAAAGGAAGCTGAAGCAAAAAAATCACCGATCTCCGCCATATAACATAGAGGAGTGTTCGATAAACTCTCTCTGGTCTCTGATCTCTGGTCTCTGTTGTAAATCAGCTGGTGTCAGTGGTAAAAAAAATTACATCTTTCAATGAAATGTAGAAAAAATTACATTTCTTCAAAAATCGAATCGAAGAATTACTCAAAATAAACTGAAGTCGAATTTAATGAATGCACGGCTGAATTTTGAACAATAAATCGATGAAAAACAACAAACAGTAAATAAAAACAATATAATAATATCAGGCTTACCATCAAATTTAAATAAGCCAAAGAATAAAATTTTTAACCTACGCAAACACACAGCTCGGGCAAATATACTAAGCAGGCTATCAAATTTGAACTGCAACCTAAAAAAGAACAACCAAAGACAATTTAGTTTCTAACACAAATCTATACTTTTTGGAATGCAAATCGTTGAATAGAAAAGTGTGTTATTTTTAATCACAATAACACATTTTGTGTGTTATAACACACTTTTCTATTCTTTATATCTCAAAAATGGTTAGAGATAGAGAAAAACTTATTAGATACTAATTATAGGGCCCCTGTATGTGGGGTACTTTTTATAGCTGTTTCGAAATATGCTATAAAAAGTACCCCACATACAGGGTGTTTCAAAAGAAAATTGAGTTTGAAACATAATTTTTTCATTTTAAATTATTTTGAACCTTCATAACTTTGTAACTGTTAAGTATATGAGGATTATTAATAGACACAAATTAAAACTGACAACTTTATATATTAAATATTTATGTATCTATCTGTATTTTTTTTATCTCTCTATAGCAAGCCGTTCAAAAGTCATAGATTTTTTTATGAAAAGTCGCCAAAACATCTTTAACCCCTCATATCTTGAAAATGCTCCAGAATAGACGTCCCCCTCTCATATAATTTTTTGTTCGTTGTGATACTCCCCATCACCTCCTGCTATATGTCTGTCAAAAAAGTTAATTTGCAATAATTATTCAGCGATGTTTTTTTTGTTACTTTTATTATGATTTTTGCCTTTTAAAAATCAACAAGTTAGATTATTTCCTTATCTACATGTTAGTATGATAGCTTATAAGAAGTTATGTTTCAGCAATTATTCACCGATTTGTCTAGTTTTTATTTTTTTTGATTTTATTATTTTTTAACAATAAATTATTTCTCTATCGATTTTTTGTTTTTGTTTCTTTTAATTGGTTCTGAACAGTCTCCCACCTAATAAGATTAATTTGCTTTAACTATAGTGGAATGGTTCATGTATTTACTAAATTTCAACATGGTATCGCTATGTTATATTTAAATAAAGGTCTTTGATGCAGATGATATTAATTAAAATCTATTAAACATAGAAAAATCCGAAATAAATTAATATTCAAACACTCTTCTAAGCAATCAGCTTTTAATTTGTGTCAAGCTTGAACCATAATTTGCTATTAGATTTGGTATAAGAACTCAAAAACTATTATCGATCATTTCATTAATGATATTATTCAAAATAAATATCGGTTTCATTTTGTAGATTCGTCCTTTTCTGATCACCAAATATTTTTTATAAGCATTGATCAAAATCCAATGACACAGGAAAAAATCACATATAAACTTATTCTAAATTATGCAAACATAAGAGGGAATACTTTCTGGAATAACCTACCTTTCTTAGCAAATTTTTACAAATTAGTTATAAGATGAAGGATATCGTAAATATTAACACCCAAAATATTCACATAAAAAAAATAAAAAGAAGACAGCTTGGATTACTTAAGAAATCTTAAATGAAATGAAAATAAGAAAGAAAAAAATAAGAAAATAAGAGATTACTTACTGTTTAAAATATCCGGATGATGCACATGCTGCCCGAATCCTTTTAATTCATCTCTAAAGATATTGATAAGGTAAATTTGTTAGTTGTTTATTTTTTTATATAAAGAAAGCCTTCGATTGTGTCGATGATGATATCCTTCTATTGAAACTAAAGAAACTAAATTTCACATCAGGTTAATTAAATTTTTTTTAAATCATATCTTCCAGATCCTAAACAACAAGTTCGCATGAATAACAGCTTTAGTGTTGAAAAAACAATATGAAAAGGTGTTAAGCAAGAATCAATACTAGGTCCATTACTTTTTAAATTATATATTGATAATATCTCTAATCTGAAATTAAAGAATTGCATTCAGTTATTCGCAGGTATTGCGGTAATAAAATATGCAGATAAATCTGAGGGTAACATTCATTTATATATTCAAGACATGATTTAAAGTTAATTGAGGAGTGGCTAACTAAACGCTGACTTTTTACTCCTTACAGAATATTAACGTAAATATAGAATTTGTCAAAAATTTCAATTACCTAGGTCTAATACTTGATGGTAAATCAGATTGTAGTAAACATATAGAAAATCTAATTAAAAGAAATAAAGTCCAAACGACCAAACATTAAGGTTTTCCAAGCCTATAATATCAGCTGATTCTATGTAAGAATATAAAAAAAAATCGTTCTAAAAGGTTTTAAACTAAAACCTGATTCGTTTAATTAAAAAAAAATTTTACAGCCCTATTATTAACTCATTTTTTTATCTGTTTTAGTAATGAGCTTGTACAAGGATACTTGTCTTATTCATATAATATATTCGAAAGATTAAAAAGGTTAAATTAAAGAATTTAATTTTTGTTTTTAATTTTTTAATTTTTTAAAATTCCTCAATATTTTTTTTAATGAATAAATAAAAAATAAAAGAAAAATTCTAAAATTTTATGCTGGTTTCACTTACAATTTCACCTAAAATTCTAAATTGAGGTTTCATGTTGTCAAAGCAGCCCTTATTTGAATAATAAAAAAAAAATTTGTTTTTGTTTTTGTTTTTGGCAAAATGAGAAAGTAAAATTTTATATTTCTTTTTAAAATATCATTCATCTGACATATTTGTGAGTTGGTGCACCTCACATACTGATAATAATGGTATGGTGAATGTATGTTTTATTTCACTATGAATGATTATAAAATATTTTTTTAACTATTTTTCACTCCAATTTTTAATGATGGTGGTTTGCATATGATGTCAATGTCAAAATAAATAAAAAATTCTTTAATTTTTTTTATTTTAATATATTCTGTACCCAAAAAAAAAAAAATATTTGAAATTGTTGGACATTTATTTTTTTAAAGACTTCTGTCTGGTCTTTTTAAGGTTTTTATAATGATGATATTTAAAAATTTATTAGGTTTTAATGTTTTAATTTTCTATATAAAAAAAAAAAATAAATTAAAAAAAATATTTTCATTAGAAATACTTGAATTTTATTTATTTTAAATTCCATTTCCTGAATGATTTTGTAAATTTTTGTTTTAAGATTGAAAATTTAATAGGATGAGTGAAATTTTTTTTAGTACCTATCTACATATTTCGTAATTTTTTTTAAAACGAATTCTAGTTAAAAAATTTCTATAAAAAAAATTTATTTTATGAATAATTAAATTAATATTGAATAATAATATAATATCAAATTAAAATCTAAGTACAAACATTCTTAAATTTATAAAAAATTTATAATGTTTGTATTATGATAAAATCTTCTGTTTGTTTTATTTTCAACATTTATTTAAAAGAAACAAAGTTTAGAGGAAATGTATTTAAAACTTTTTTAATTATAGTTTCGTTAAATATATGAGAGAAAAAAAGTAAAATTACTTTACAACTAATCGAAAACAATTTAAAACGAGAAAGTGTTTACTGTGTTGACTGTGTCAATTTTAGGATACCCGTCAAACAGTGAACATAATAAACAGGGTCTTTTCTAATTAACTATAGACTCTTATATTACTGCTGCAAAGAGTTTTATGAGTAAGTATATTTTTTTGTATGGAGGCTACGCAAAGACTCTTCTAGTTTTAAAAATTTAAGGACTTGCCCACTTATTTAGAGCCTTAAAATTTTGAGGGAAAAAATATCTTTCAGAACTACCATAATAGTGAAGACCACATTTTGTAAGATTTTATTTTCTCTATGGCTTTGGCACGCTTTTAGTTAGAATTCTAGGGTTTTAAGAGAAGAAAAATCTTTTAGAATTAGCATAAGTGAAAATTATACTTTGCAAGATTTTGTTTTCTTTATAACTCCGGCAACTCATAATTAGTAATTTGATATTTTACGAGAAGATAGATCTTTCAGAATTAGTATAAGTTACCTCAAAATATTTCCTTGCAAAAGAACTATTAGGGGTCAAAATTAAAAAACAATATGGTTGTTGATTCACCTAAATCGATTCAGGAATTAATCCAGAGTCAAAATATATATATTTATTTTTCCACATATATTTTATATTCTTTACAGTGCCATAAACGTAATGGCAAATTTATTTGATATCTCCTATGTTTGCATAGGTATAAAATGAAGAAAATCTTAAAACCGCCCTTAACTTAAAATATATTATCAATATGAAATCCAATATTATTAAATATTATCAGCAAGCAAATAAAAATAGTTCTTAGTTTTTAGTTAGTTGCTCTATAAATAATCTTTTCATTAGAAAGTGTTAACTTCCATCAAAATCTTAAAATCATCAATCAAAAATTTTGCGTTAGAAAGTTCGTCTAAGGATATGTTAATTTTCCAACTGTCTAAAAAATTGATTTCAGTTTATAAAACGCTTTTTAAAATTAAAAAACAAACAATTTTCAATTGTATAACACTGCCGGTACGTTAAGAACAGATCAACAATAAACTATGAGTTATAGAAACCACCAATTATTTAAAGATGGTAAATAATGAATTGATTAATTAATTAATACACATTTCATCTCCAAAAATATTTCTTTAAATAAATCATAAACTATATATACAATATATTATATTATATTTAAATATTAATCTGTTGATTTTCTTATGCCTACACGTTCTAATAATTTCAAAAAATTCAATATTTTCATAAAGTTACTTTTCACTCTTCATTTGATCACATTATTTTACTTTTTTTTTTATTAATGGAAAAGTTTTCAGGACATCATTTTTTTTTTTTTTTTTATGTAATATCCTTCTTTTTCTAAACTGTTGAATGCTTTGCTTAGTTTTTTGCATTTAAATAATGTTATGATTACTTATAAATATTTGTTGCATTTTTTTTCTTTTTTTGTTCAAAATTTCTTTTAAAAAAAATATGCAACAATTACCATTTCCTTTTATTATACATAATATACTTCCTTTAAAAAAAATGTGTATAAACGAAAACTTTTACAATGTTTTGTTTGCTTAATTTAATTTTCAAAAAAAAAAAAAAAAATGCACAGTCGATTAATTATAAGGAATTTCTTTTTTTTTTTATAATTTTATAAGGATTCACTTAATATTTTTCCTGACACCGATTACATTCCATTTTACCTCTTCATATTAATGTAAAATTTTTTATTCAGCAACAAGTGCAAATTTCATAAATTAAAACAAATACATCATATTCAGACATATAATATCTATAGAATTTCACAAATTATGTAACATATTTTTAATTTACACTTTAAAGTCTAATTAACATAATTCTAATACAAAAAAAAATGAAGAAAAATATTGTGGCAATACCTTCCAGTCTGACTGTTAAAATTAAGTTGATGAAAATTTAAATTTGGCACTTATTTTAATTACATACATAAACTTTTTAATGTATATTATGATTCCTAAATTCTTAATAAGATACTCATTAAAATATTATGAGCAAATAAATTTATAAATATCTTAGAGATATTCGAACAAAAACTATTCCCTCTAGACAATTTTATTCAACTTTTAGACTTTTTTTTTTTAAACCCGTGCGAACATAGTTTTTAGGGTATAATAAAATTGTCATTACGTTTGTGTAACCTTCAAGAAGACGAAATAAATGTATATATGAAAAAGTATATATATTCTTGTTCAGGATCGAATTCTGAATCGATTAAATCATATACTTCCCTCTGTCCGTTCAAACACGATAACTGAAAAAATACAGGAGCTAGAATTCTGAACTTTTTACTTTTGTAAAATTCTTCATTTCTTTAATGAATTTTTGAATTATTTTACCTTTGTAAAATTGTTAATTTCATTATTGAATTTGAGCAATGTCGATCGGTGAGATCGAATAGCTATCATACAACTTTTTTTCTTTATATGACAATAATTCAGTATTTATTAAAGCTATAGGTATCTGAAATTATGTCAAAAGAAATTATGCAAAATACTTTTCCAAAATTTTGTTGGTCCACAGGTGCAGATTCGGATAGTTGCCATACGACTTGTTTGTTTTTTAAATGAGTATAACTCGGTGTCTATATATATATAAGCTGGTTATTTGACAAAGAAAGTTAAGTTTTATGCAAATTATGACTTCAGCTATATTTAGTTAGTTTATTAGAGCAATATGTCCAAGTAGCTATCGTACAACTCCAAAACTTACAAAAATATATATATCTTGTTACTTAATTAAGTCAGATATCTGAAATTTTGTAAAAGATTTCTGGATAAGCTGGATATTTGACAAAGAAAGTTAAGTTTTATAAAAATTAAGACTTCAGCTACATTTAGTTAGTTTAGACTCTAGAGCAATATGTCCAAGTAGCTACCGTACAACTTCAAAACTTACAAAAATATATATATCGTGTTACTTAATTAAGTCAGATATCTGAAATTTTGTAAAAGATTTCTGGATAAGCTGGATATTTGACAAAGAAAGTTAAGTTTTATGAAAATTAAGACTTCAGCTACATTTAGTTAGTTTAGACTCTAGAGCAATATGTCCAAGTAGCTACCGTACAACTTCAAAACTTACAAAAATATATATATCGTGTTACTTAATTAAGTCAGATATCTGAAATTTTGTAAAAGATTTCTGGATAAGCTGGATATTTGACAAAGAAAGTTAAGTTTTATGAAAATTAAGACTTCAGCTACATTTAGTTAGTTTAGACTCTAGAGCAATATGTCCAAGTAGCTACCATACAACTTCAAAACTTACAAAAATATATATATCGTGTTACTTAATTAAGTCAGATATCTGAAATTTTGTAAAAGATTTCTGGATAATCTGGATATTTGACAAAGAAAGTTAAGTTTTATGAAAATTATAACTTCAGCTATATTTAGTTAGTTTATTAGAGCAATATGTCCAAGTAGCTATCGTACAACTCCAAAACTTACAAAAATATATATATCTTGTTACTTAATTAAGTCAGATATCTGAAATTTTGTAAAAGATTTCTGGATAAGCTGGATATTTGACAAAGAAAGTTAAGTTTTATGAAAATTAAGACTTCAGCTACATTTAGTTAGTTTAGACTCTAGAGCAATATGTCCAAGTAGCTACCGTACAACTTCAAAACTTACAAAAATATATATATCTTGTTACTTAATTAAGTCAGATATCTGAAATTTTGTAAAAGATTTCTGGATAAGCTGGATATTTGACAAAGAAAGTTAAGTTTTATGAAAATTAAGACTTCAGCTACATTTAGTTAGTTTAGACTCTAGAGCAATATGTCCAAGTAACTACCGTACAACTTCAAAACTTACAAAAATATATATATCTTGTTACTTAATTAAGTCAGATATCTGAAATTTTGTAAAAGATGATTAAATTGTATGGTAACAGTATAAATTATATTCGTACAGTTATCCTAGAGTTGAGTCGACACATCATCTATCCTTCATTTTTTTTTTTTTTTTGTAATTTACATAAAACATAACTTATTTTAAACTATTAAAAAAATATTTATTATTTTTTATATTTTAATAATAAATTGACAGTTATTAATGATCGAGTATAAAAAAAAATCTCAACACTCGATTTATTTTAATACAAAAAAAAAAAACAGAAAAAAGAAAAAAAAAACACAAAAAATAACTCATATTTTAAAATTTAGTTTATAGCTTATATTTTTAATAATTACATACATGTTTAATGGAAACCCCACTAACATTTTTCTAATATATACTATGAAGAAAAAAAAATACAATATATACTTAGTTTTTCTTTTAGGTCATCAAATAACAAGACAAAAAAAAAACGAACAGAAAAAAAAGACATAAATATTAGTTAATTTTTATTCTTAAAAAAAACTTTAATAGGTATTAAAAATAAAAATATGAAAATGTTTTATAATATATTTAGAAAAAAAAAAATTATGAAATATAGAATAAAAATAAAATAATAATTGTAGTAAAATTTTCACGGCATATTAAAAATTATTATTATTATGTTTTATAAAAAACAAGAAATGCGTTAAAAACAATAAAATAGGGCATGTTTTCTGAATAAATAATTTTTAAGGCTTCGCTCCTTTATAATTCTTTATTTGTCAGATGTTAAGGGTAAAATTAAATGCTTGTATTCTTAAGACTGGAGCATTATATTTGCCTTATATATCTTAATTTTGTAGTTAGAACATAGACTCACATTTTTTTAATTCGTTGATTTCAAAAATTATATAAAATTGGCGGCGGATCCAAATTTTTTCACTTTTAGTGATACATAGTTTTGCCCTACCCTTGTTTCTTCTTTTCACTCCTATAGTAGGATAGGAGCATAAGATATCCTAAGTCATTTGATATTCATATTTGACTAAGGTACAGTTCTGGAATCATTAGTTTCATTAAGTTTTTGATTATTCGGCTGTAGTATTGTAACAGACATATGAAAAAGAAATATTTTTATTTGTGCGCCATCTATTATTTTATACAAGTATTATTATAAATATTTTTATTTGTATATTTATAATTGTTTTATTATCTATATTATACGATCAGGATATTATTTTCAGGATAATATATATATATATATATACACATATATATACATACATATTTTTCATATAATTTTGTATTATATAAGAAAAATCTACAGTTTTTATTAATCATATAATCCTCTCGAAATTTAAATCTAAGATATTTTGTATTAAAGACAGGTGTCTTAACTATTACACTATTGGCTGGATCCCTGTTCTTGTAAACTATAGATAAATATGTACATATTATCTTTTCTGTGATTTTTTAGTGAATATTGAGATTTATTTTTAATTTCATCAAATTCAATAGTCAAAAAATATTTTTCAAGAAGAGAACGGAGTTGCAAGAGCACTTATTAATATGTTATTTTTCACTTAGTCTAATTTTATTTTGATTTAAAGACAAAATAATAAATTTATAAAAATAAATCCAGTCATTTGCATTTTTATTCTTTTCTATATTTATAACTTTTATTCTTTAAAGTACAGATAAAACTAAAATTAAATATTTTAACACAATATTATCTAAACATTCTTAAAATTAGAAACTTCTAAATTTCTAAAAAAAAAAAAAATAAATATTTCTGATATCACAATGGCCAAATGATTAGGCATTTCGCTTAATAAATGAGGAAATATTGGTAAAAATGCAACCGAAAAATATTTTTGATGAATTGGGGTAAGTTCACATGGGATGCATGGATCCAGATGCAAACATTTAATTGGTTGAAAATACATATAGTATGGATAACATGCTCTCCCTTTCGCTCATTTTAGATGCAACATTTTTTACATCCTCTATAAGAAACAAACAAGATGCAGTTCATATTTTCATTTCAGGCATCATTACCTTCACAAATTAATTTAGAAGCTATTAATTAATTTTATATGTGTATTAATAAATTATATTTAGTTTATATTAATTAAAATTTTTTCTTATATATAAAATAAAAATTTTCTCTGGTTTACCATTTTGTATTTTGTAAATAAAAAATGTTTTCATCAAATGTCAAAATAATATACATATGCATTTACTTTCAAATAAAATTTTCAAAATAAAAATGTCGCCGTTTTGCATCTCGTGAACAAGTGGATGCATAATGAATTCAAAATATTCGTTAATAGTTTATATAATATTATAATAGTTCGTTAATATTCGTTAGTATACGAAATGTAAACGAAATAATTTTTGCATCTGGATGCATACAACACATGTGAACTTACCCTTACTTTTCATTTCATATGACCTTTCCTTTCTCCTTCACGACTTCTCCTTTGTTTTAAAATGTACTATGGAACTAAAGTGTGATGATTGGATGCGTTTGCCTAGTTTTCATCAATTTTTCGTACTTTGTTTTTAATTTCAATGGTAAGTATCTAGTGGCTGAATTTTATCAGAAAACTAACCTGTCTTAATATTAAAACATAAACTCTTCTTACAACTAAATTGTTTTTAAATATCAAAATCCAACAAAAACAAAAAAAAGTATTTTTAACCTTAATTTCTTTAAATTCTTTTGAATTTGAAACAATAAGGACTACACAATCAAAATTTTAAAAATTACACTAATAATATAATAACAAAAATAAAAAAATCGTGCTTTTATTACAAATAAAGAAAAATTTATATTAGAAAAAAGAAAGAAAAAGTTTCAGTAATAAAAATAAAAAATAATCATTAAAAAAACGTTTCATATTAAAAATGAATCATTACAATATTAAAACACAGCATGTTCTCATCTCCGTCCGTATTTCCATCATCAGTATGGAATATAGATCCTGATTAATATGTAGATATATACATAAAAATATATAGAGTGAATAGGATAAGAAGAGATTTTATTTTTTTGTTTTTTTTTTTTTTTATAGATCCGATAGATAAGATTTGAACAAAAAACAAAAATAAAAAACATCATAATATTGAAAAGGCGCAATCCATTTCACTCCATCCATCCATAAAGTTACAATATACCACTGAGAACTAGACAAATTAATACAATTTAAGTGAGAAAAATTATGTTTTTAATGGATATGGATAGGTTCAGTGACATTTTTATTTAAGGCTATCACTATAATAAAATTAAAATATGGAAAACAATAAAAAAAAAAATAAATAAATAATTTAGAAATTTAATATTATTATATAGTCCTTATAAAATGCCAGACACATATTGAGAACACTTGAACACTTATTATGAATTTAATTTTTATTATTTATGATAAATTAGTCTTTTATTGGACCCGTTCAACAGGTTGTTTAGTCAAAAACAAAAAAAAATTTTTATTTTTTATTTTTAAAATTAATAAAATCAAGATGTTTATTAGAAATCCTGGTCAGTTAAAATAAATTTTGAATTCAACTTGAACTAAAAATAAATTGAACTTTTTTTTTTTGTTTTTATTTTATAATTCAAATGAAAGTCAAAATAAATCTGGAAAATAACAGGAGGGGGAGGGGGAGGGTGAACCAATTAATAGAATTCTATTTTATAAGACTCTCTCTCAGCTCAAATACTATTTATCAAACTATCAATTTTCCTAAACTTTATTTCATTTCATTGATAACCTTGAAATTATCATGAAACTTTGATATCAAAATAGGATATTTGTACTTATAGGACACTTCACAAACTGTAATTTTAATAATTTTACTTTTTCAAATATAGGAGATATTTCGAAAAAATTTTTGTTTTTGTAGAACAGATTCGAAATTTTTCGAAACTATTTTAAATGTTTTACTGTTGAAGTATGCAATAAAAATAATAATTAAGTGGGATTTTAGGGTTGGTTACAAAACCAATATTCAATCATTTATTTGGTGGGGATTTTGGAAGGATCAAAGAAGATATCAACAATTTGTTTTTATTAAAATTTTCTAAATGTTAAAATGAAATTTTGTTATAGCTCTATTAAATTTACCTTTACCAAGTGTCAATTTTTGTTAAAAATCTTTAAAAGAAGTATTCAATTTTGTTAAATTGGTAAATTGTGAAACATGTTTTTATGCCAGATTAATTTTCCAAAACATATCTTTTATAATTTACAATTTGAGTCGAAAAGTCTCATTTTAATTCACCAAACTGTCGTATACCAAACAATAGAATCCTGTTAAAAATTACAAATTATTTTTTGTTTAACCACTTGATAATTGTATATCTTTTTAATTATAAGTAAAAATATTAAAATTAAAGAAATATGCGGTTTTCCCTTATTAAATGGATTAATTCTTATCTTAAAGAAGAAACTACAATGTGATATTTAGATCTTCAATATCCGAAGCTTTTACGGCAAATTCAGATATCTTCCAACATAGCCACTTGGGGCCGCTTCTTTTTATTTTATCCGTTAATGATGCTACTTTCTTTATTAACTATAGTGATTTTAAAATTTATGCAGATGAAAATTTAAAAAAAAAAATTACTTGTATGTGTTTGTGTTTTAAATAATTTATTTTCTTGGTGCTGCATAAATATTTCTTTTCAATGTTACCAAATGTACACATTTGACTTTTTCACGCCGATCTAATAATTTTAATGTGACTTATTCTATTAATAATTCCAATTTGACTAGAACAGACTCCATAAAAGATCTTGGTATTGTCTTTGATAGTGAATTAAACTTCCAAGTACATTATGAAATTATTATTCATAAAGAAAATTCATTGCTAGATTTTGTGAAACGTTGGGCCAAATAACTTAAGGATTCTTATACTTTTAAATAATTTTGTACCAGTTTCTTTATGCCTAACTTAGAATATGTTAGTAAAGTATGGTCCCCTTTCTATCAAATTCACATGAATAGAATTGAATTTATTTAAAAAATTTTGCCTTAAGAAATCTTCGATGAAATTACCCAGTAACTGCAGTTTATGTTTTCATCATCATCATTATGTTTAAATCATCATCGTATCCCAATAAGAAATTAGTCGTTAAATCATGCATAAATTGTACCTAAAGTAACTATTGTAGTTAGGATAACTAAAGCTAAGCTAGATAGGCTAGACTAAATATTGTAATAACAAAATATCTTATACTATAATGAAGATATATTTTTGGGCTATCTTAAACAGTTAGTCAACGATTAACCTTAAGATTAATTTGATTCTAATTATTTCTATTATTCATATAAATCCAATCTCTAATATTTAATCATTTTATGAATACATATTTTATTATCTGTCTAATGTCTATATTTTTGTAACAACTTAAACGAGTATAACAAAATTTTCTTAAGAAGTACTTAAAAATTTTTCTGCTAAATTATTACAACAAAAGCTATTCTTAAATTATTGAATTAAGTAATTTTCAATGAAATCAAATGACTTTTTCAATCATTAATTTAAATTTTTTCTCTAAGTATGAAAATAAAAGAATTTTTATTTTTTGTTATTCTGTTTTCTTAGAAAAGAATTTCTCTTCATTCTTTTATCATTAATCGGTTCCCTTTTACAAAATAACCATTACATGTCCTTATATTGTAATGTATATAGATAAGAAAAAGATATTTAGCACCTGCATTTTTTTTTTTTGAGTTATTGTATTTTTTTACTTTTTTTTTATATCTAAATTACATAGGTTGTTAAGTGCTTACTGACATACTGTAAATTACTTACTAATCTTTAAGAAATTGCATGCCTTATCCTAATAATCAAAATAATAAAAATATGTCATTTTCATTGAAGGAAAAAAAAAAAAAAGAAAACGGAATAAGGCTCGGAGTTATTTTATTTTTTATTTTTGGAATTACCTACCTACCCATTTTTTTCTGTTTTTTTTTTTTGGGTTTTTTTTTTTGGTAACAAAAACATTATGTCAATTACCTTCTTATTATAATGCAGTTTTCAACTGAAGTTATAATAATGCAAAAATAAAAAGCAGTTATAATTTTTTATTGAAAATCGTTATTTTGTATCGTTGTTTTGGTTGTAAGTACGCATTTATTGAACGCATGCTGATTTTAAACTGCAGATGTATGAATTCAAAAATAAAATCATAAAAATTTGTTTATACTTCTGTAATACATATGATAGCTGAATTTATGTATACCTATACTGGTTCCTTATACTTATTCTTCTTCAACACTGTTGTATTTAACTTCAGTTATATCCCAATGAATTGAAATTCTAATTTCTAAGATTTTATATCGTATGCAAAATGTTTTAAAGCTACGTTTTTTAAGGTTTCCGTCATTTTTTTTTTTTTTTTGTCATTTTGTCAACAATTAAGTCAACAATTTGTCAACATATGTCATTATTGTCAACAATTAAGAATGAAAATCTTCAAAAAATACTTGCCAAAACAGTGGATTCAATAAATTTTGTGTTTTATTTCACAGCTTCTTTTGTTTGAAATGTGTAACATTAGAGTTATTATAAGTATTGAAATAATAACATCTAACAAATCTAAATAATATTTTAAGGCTCAGAAATACTATTGTGAAACTAAAAAATGTAAAGCATGAATCTAAAAAAAAAAGAAACATAAAATACTAGCAGAGGACTAGTGAAAATATGACGTTAAATCACTTAAAACCAGTTTCGTTTTTCACATCTAGTTGAAAAAACTTTGAGGATCTTTTAAATTAAATAAGAAATTTGAAGGTTTGTGGAAGAAACGAATAATGAGATTGTAAAGGTTGTCCAAAATAAAATGCTAAACAAACAAATTTTTTTCAAATAAATTTTGTGATCTTAGATATCAATCTAGTAAGAGTAGACAGTATAGAGTAATTATGGTTTTGAAAAATGCACGCACCTTTTTATGTCTCATAAAGTTAGTTTCTGTCCATAAAATGTATATAAAGGTATAAAATATTAAAAAATAATTAAATAAACTAGTACCTACATACAACATAGATATAGATACCAGTATTTTTTTTTTATTTTAATGATATTACAGTTTCTCAACTCATAGCTTATTAAACTAATATTTTTTGGCGGTTTTATGTTCTCTAATAATTTTGTACAATAATGTGTATATCAGTATTATAAATTCATAAAGATGACACAATACTGTAATTCAACCTAGATTGCCAAATTCATTTTTGAATAAACTATAAACTTTATCTAAATTTTTATTAGAATGTAATCATACTTAAAACGAATTTAGATTTGTATTGCTCGTTATCCCTTTGAGCTAGTTAAAATAGTTTATGGAGAATCAAATTTAACATTATGATTTGTTTTTTCTTTGTTATACAATTATTATTGAATTTTAAATTTCACTTATAACAATATAAAAATTTCATTTTAATAATAGGTATTGTCTAAATATCACCTGGACAATTTATTCCTATTTAAAAAAAATAAAACAAAAAAAAAAATTAAAAAATGCTTGTCATAAATTTAAAAATTACCTTTCTGTGTTCTGTTTTCTATGTTTTAAATATTCAAAAGATATTTGGAAAAGATACGAAATATTAAAAACAAAGTAATATTCACTTAATTTTTTTTTTGACTTTAAACAAAATATGCTCACTGACCTATAAAATAGCAAAGACACTAACAAATCTAAAAAAATAAAGAACTGATCTAAAAAAAAATACATTAGAAATAATAAAATAACAATAGAAAACAAAATCAAAATACAGTCCAAGGTCGGATTGAAAGTTTTTTTGTACAAAAATATTAGGAAATATTTGAGAAAAATTTGGGTGAAACACAAACATATTGACTGATCTCGTGCCGTTTATGACTATGAATGCGGGGTGCCAAAAGATTAAATATTATTTTTTTTCCTGATTTTTGCTTGATATTTTTTTGTTTTTTTTGTATAAACAAAATCTTGTTGTCTAAAAAGTAAAAAAAAAAAAAAAACAAAATAAAAGCAAAGAAAGAAAATAGAAACAACAAAAATACATATAAAACAATGTCGACCCGCTGGTTAATGCGCTGCTGTTATACTGTTTTAGTTACAATAAAAACAAAATAAGTTTGTAACAAATCAAAAATAACAGCAAAATTTGTATTTAAAGTTCTGTTTTAGTTCCCATTTTGCATTTTTTTATATGATTAAATGCTTTTAATATACCTGTTGATTTGAATAATCGTATACCTGTTAAAGTTAATTTAGGCAAAAATGAAAAAAAAAAAAAAAACATTTTTTTGATAACTTATAGAAAATGTTAATGCTATTGATAACTTAACGTTTTGAATGTGTAGCATTATATTTTTTTACTTGTACAAAATTGTGAAAATAAATAAATAATTATAATTAAAAAATAATTAAATCCAGGTTGTTGTAGTCTTAAAAAATATTTAAAAACAAATTTTTAAAAATATTATTTTTGGCTTCGTTATTTGATCATTGATGAAAGTTTTTTTAAGACAGTCCCATCTCTGTAATTATACTTTGTACTTACGGTACAAAAAAATTATGATTTGTTTAATATATTTTATTAGTTTATATTGAAAATATCTTAGAGATAGGCGGTCTAAATACAATATTTTTTGTTTTAGAACCAGATCACTGTTAAAAAAAATAACCGTTCTTGCTGACAGTATCAAAAACTTTCAAAAGAAAAGGATTTTAATTTATTTTTTTTTTTTTAAATTAAATTTTTTCCAAGAATTTTTTCCTTTTTGTTAAAGTTTTTTTTTTTTTTATTTTTAAGTTTTTTTTTACTAATAAGGTAACGAGCAAATTCTCGTTATTGTTGATTAATAATACAACAGACTTGCTGCCCATATAACTAAATTAAAATGAACTGATTATGCTATCGTTTCAAACAAACAAAAATACAAAAAAAGAAACTGATATTCATAAAAAATAATTTGTATACAACTAAGATGCAATGTACTATATATTTTTATAAGTTAGTGCATAACATCTTGATGTTTTGTTGTCTTACAATTCATCATCATCATCAAGATGACCTTACAACAATTTGATGGTGTGTAGAATGTAAAATGTTTTCCCAAAAAAAAAAAAAAAAAAAAAAATGAAAATGAAACATTAAAATAATAAAACAAAAGATAAAAATATTAACTTGTAAGGTCAAACGATTAAGTAGTTGACTTGTTGTTAAACAAGTTGTCATAAAAGTAACCATGATGAGAAGAAAAAAAGAAGGTTCTAACAATATCATAAATTTATAAATAAAATGGTATAAGAAAGAAAAAAAAGAGCAATAAGTAGACAAGAGTTTCGTTTGAAGAAATGTCAAAATTAAAAATGAAAAAATGATGACAAATAATATACTGTTAAATTAATTGTGACAAATCAATTGCCAATTTTTTTTTGTTTTTTTTTTTTTTTTATTTTATCTATTTATCACTTTATTTATTTACGTTTTATAATATTTGCAATTTTTTTTTTTGTTAAATATTATTTTTTTGATTATAGAAAAAAAGACACTCAATAAATCTTGCGAATGTAATTTAATTATTTCTTAAAAGAAATATAAATCATAACTCGTAATGACTTAAGTACAAAGTACAAGCACAGTACAAACAATAGAAAGTAAATAAGATTCAGGTTGTGCAGTTGTTTAAATCCTAAAAAAAGAAAAAATAGAAGTATACTAGATGGGGATTCGACAAAAAAAAAATCCTTAACATACTTAAAGTTTAATTTAAAGTAACTGTTTTGTAATTTTTAATTAACTCTTTTGCTCCGAATTTAAAACTAGTTTTTAACATGTTTATACAGAACATATATTTTATTTGACTTTCAACTCAAAAAATATTTTGTTATTGCTTTATGGTTTTTGTACTTTTATAACTATGTTGAAATATGAACCTTTTAAAATTAATTAAAATTAAGTTATAATTATCTATTTATTTCCTAAATATATTTTTTGATTCAATTAATCTAAAGATAATATGGTATATAGGTATAAAAATTAAACTATGGATACATAGATTAAATAATCGTTTTTTTTTTTTTATCTATTTCAACTATAGTTTATTTTTTTTTTTGTTTTTTGTTCTTTGTGGAAGTAGTTTTTTTATATTTTACTGCTTCTAATTATTAACTCCATTTAATTAACATGCAATTAAGGAAGTAATTGTTTTTTAATCTAATTAAGATTTTTATGCCACCCACTAAAAAAAAAATTGTTTTTTTTTTTAAATCACTATTTAAAAAACTCTTAAAATGAGCACATGAAAATATATAAGCACGAATGAAAATTCAATATCTGTCATCTTAGACAACAACCCTTATGTCACGAAAATATTGTTCTTTTGTTGTTGTGAAATATTTGACTATATGTAGTAATTGTACAGTTTTTGATTTTTTTTTTTTTTTTTTTTTTGTTTTCCTTAAAGAGACCTAACACTTTTTTTTTTTGTATTAAAATGTTATTATGCTGTCTCGGAAGTGTGTATGTTGTATATTGTTTAGTTGGCAGTTGTTTAAGAATATCGAAGATTATTTAAGAGAATTTTTCGGTTTTAAATAAATTGGAATCAATTTTATTTAGTTTCAAGATAAAATATAAGGACAGCTTTTGGTTAAAATAGTTTATTCTACTTTGGATTTATAAATTTTCAATTTTTAATAAATAATATTCGAGCAGGTTTCAGTTTTCTAATGAATTCTAATATATGGCGGTTATATTATTATACAATTTTATTATAATTATAATATTAGTTGTTGAAGTGAAGTCAATAATCAATAGTTAACAGCAAACAGACATTAAAATGTCTTTTTACGGCAGGGCTGTTAAAAAATTTTTTCAATTTCATCCCTTTAGTTTATCATGTTTTATTGATTAAAGGGCCTGTATATCAGTCTGTATATTTATTTAAAAACATCTCTCTAAACTTGCTCTGTTTAATCGTGGGTGGTGTGGCTTCGAAACAGTTTGTTAAATTGTTTAACAAAATAAAAATTTTATATTTTAAGTGAGTAGACTGCGGAGTCATAAGTTTCTGAGTATGTTTAAGTATGTATGTTGAAGTTTATAAACTAAAATGTAATAAAATCTGTTAACATAAAATCAGTTATTATTTTGACAGTAATAACTGTAATAAATATTTTTGAGTCACGGGCCTCGGTGTCCTAGTGGGTAAAAGCGTAATACGCTGTAAACACGCTGTAAACTACGAGTTATTCCCCCTTACGACATTTACAACCACGCCTGAACAGGAAAAGTTGTGTAATTTTCTGTCATTAAAAAAAAAAGAGGTGTTTCATAAACAATCTTAATTATGGTAAACTTCTTCAAATTCATACAAAAAAAATATAATTGATTACGACATGAAGCGTGGAAAAATTTGCTATCATTTTATCAAATAAAAAATTGACAAATTGGAAAATAAAATTACAAATATTAGAATTTATTATAGACAAGATATAAAAAACGTTTTACAACAAGTGAAATTTCTAAAGAAATCGCATTACGCATCAAAGTGTTTTGCTTTTGGATTAAAGGATTCACTTTTTTTAAAAGATCTTGAAAATTTTCTTCATCCATTCTCAAATAATTTTGTAGTCATTTGGTTCTTTTTGAATAATTTTCTTCAAGAGTTCGAATATTTATTTTTAATGACATATTATTATAGAAAATACTTTTTAACCATTTCTTTTTTATTTTTATAAATTTCTGATAATATTACCATCCAAACGATAATTTATCAGTCATTTTACAGTATCTTCTAATTATAAGTAGAAAAATATTGAAGTTTTTATACTTGTTTAAGCAAGAGTTTATTAGTGTGTTGTGAAGAGCTAAAAAAATATATGAATATGTTTTTAAATAAATTTATTAGTGTAATGGGGTCTATTAATACTTAACAGTTTTAAAACATATTAAATTTCCAAATTATAAACACTTTAAACAACATGTTATAGGGTTATGCATGTGACGTTATAGAGCATCTGAATATGATAGTCTCAATATAGTAGTCTGAATAAAGCATACTTTAAAGAATATTTAGTTGTTTTATTTTAACTTACTTTTTTATATTTTAAGTCTTATGACTTTTAATGAATGGATTTGGATCGCTTTCTTTTCATATTATTGAGTAAGCGATTTTGACAAAGTTTTGTTTTAAAGTACATATAACTTCTGCATATAAGTCCGTTCCATATTTATCATTTTACATTTTTAGCTTTGGAGTTGCGTTCCTTTATAGTTTATTTTTGTAGTTAAATCTTAGCTTAACCAAACAACGAATAATTAAATTATAGGACATATAGTAAAGTTGAAATACAACTAAACCACAATTCCATTTTTTATATTAATATGACAATGTCTGTTACATGGAAAATAATATAAAATTTAATTTTGATATTAAAGATAAAAATAATAAAAAAGAAAAATTAAAAATTTTTTTTTTTCTTTTTTTAATAAACTTACCTGTGTAATACGTATTTTGTTTTTGTTTTTTTTTTGTATTCAATCTATTGAGATTTTTTATTCAATTTTTCATTAATATTTTTTTTTTTATTGTACCTTAATTAAAATATTTTGATGAAAAATCATGTTGAAGTGAGCGTGCAGATTTTTTATTATCATATTTTTTTGTTTTTTTTTTTCTCTTATTTATTTGTAATTTTATTAAGAAAATATTAAAAAATAAAAATAAAAAAATTATTCATAGATATTTAAAATGAAAATAAAAGAAAAAACAAAAAAAAAAAAAAAATTGAAAAATTAAGCAATTATACCTAGTTAATCTACATACGATTGTGTTGAATATTATGATTATTATCGTTAAGATTTTTGCGAAAGCGAAAATTGCCATAAGCAACGGTATTTATTTCTGTATTTTTTTTTTTTTTTTTTATTCCTAAACAATTTATTATGATTTATTTTTTTTTGTTTTGTTTTGTTTTTATTTTTTTAAGGTTAAATTTTAGAAAAAAAAAAAAAAGAAACATTAAAGTTTTTATTTTCAATTATAGTCATAAGTCAAAGTTATTAAAAACATAAGCTCGTATACACATATTCTTTTCTTTTCTTTATTGCATATAGTTAAATATTTATTGGCAAGAAACAATCAGTTATATTTATTAAATTCACTTAATATATATTTTTTTTAACCATTTGATAACTTAATAAATATTTTTCATACAAAAAATAAAAAATTTATTTTTAAATAGTTGATAGAAATGGTAACTTAACGTTTAACATTTTAAAAAAGCGGAAAAAGTTCAAATTAAAACAAATTTGATCGTTTTCAAAAATTTGACAATATTTTTGAGGACAGTTTTACAATATTTACAGTAGCTGCTAAGTTCAAAGTTTTACTTCTTCAGAATTAAAACTAAATTTCTTTAAAAAAGAAAAAATTCTTAAAAAAGAAAAATTAAAACAAAATTGGAATTATAGGAGTCATACATTGATTGAGTGGTCCTAGATAAATCATATAGATAAGTAATTACATCATCAAAACATTTTTTCTAGCATATGAAAAATAAAGCATCTTTTAAGTGCGAAATAACAAATCAGCATCTTTTTACTCTTCAATATCCAGTTACAGATTTACAGATTATTAGATTTTTATTGAATTGACTTAGTGAGTTTTTTAATTTAATGTTTTCATTAAATAACTCATTAGTCATTACAGATAAATAACTCAAAGAGGCATCGTGAAGCCCTATCCTCCTCAAGGAAGTAGAAAAGGAAAAGAAAAGATTCTATAATTTCTCGAAATTAATTTCTAGTGTAACAGTAATAAACAGATTTGGTTACTTTAATTTTATCCCCGAACTCAAAAAAATATATATGTATATTATTTATGCTTCGGTTGTTAAAGGGTTAAACATTTATCGTAATTCAAATTAACTTGACTTTATTAGTTAATATAATATGGAGCGGGTGTAATATAGTTATATTTTTAAATGTATAGTGCGCAGCGCACCTTACTTATAATAATCACAAAATAAAATAAAAAAAAAAACTAAAAGTAATAAAAAACAAAAATAAAAACTATAAGAGTTAAAAAAATTTACAAAATCACATAAAAATAAAAAAATAAAATAAAAAAAAAAGTATCTTTTAAAATGATCTTTAACGATAAAATAAAATTCGTTAGGAATTGCAATGTTTTTCTGTATATAACAGAAAACAAAAAAATAAAAAAACCGAACCAAAAAAAAAAAAAAACGAAATTAAACGATTTATTTTTGCTTTGAATTTAAAACTCGTAATTCCGTCGAGTTTTGTTAAAGTCTTAAATCGTTGCTATTTTATTTGTTTAGATTTTTTATGTTTGAAGCGTGGGAGTTATTTTAGCCTTGTTATCTTTTAATCCTGGTCTTTTTGCTACTCATTAAAATAAAAATTACAACAAGTACCAATTTTTATTTTTATTATTATTATTTTTTTTTAAAATGAAATGTATGAATATTTTTGGTACTATAAAATATACATTGAAAAAAGTAAAGTCTCATTACTGTCAAAATGAAAATTTTATGTTTTTTTTTTTTTGTATCTACACATTTTATAACTTTTTGGAGTTTCATTTCCTTTTTGAATACAATTCAATTGTACAGAAATATACAGATAGTTATTTTTATTTTTTATACCCGTACGATAGGATCGGGTATAATAAAATTACTCCTCCGTTTGTAACACCTCGAAATAAGCGAGCTAGATATACCTTCAAAGGTATGGATCGGATCAGAAAAAAATTCTAAGACTTTTGAGCCATGTCCGTCCGTCCGTCCGTCCGTCCGTCCGTCCGTCCGTCAGCACGCTAACTCAAAAACTAAGAAAGCTAGAATCTTGAAATTTACACAAAATATTTTGGGAGTAATTTGTAGGTTCCCTATTTTTTTTGGTTGAGTTTGGACCAAGACTTAGGGTAGCTCTCGAACACCTAACTTTTAGATCCCCACATTTTTTTTGCAATAGAGCTATGAAATTTTAACAGCTGATAGATCTCACAAAAATATTAATTTTATTTTTAATAACTTTTTTTTATAGCCCCACCCGTTACGGAGCTATAGCTCCCCAAAGGTTCAAAAAAGCTCTATATTTAAATTGTTATAGCACAAGTTGTATAAGGTATATCTTCATTTTGAAAACGCCAAACGATTACTACTTTTATTAGCTTTAAAAGTATATATACAATAAATATATATTTGTGGCATACGGTGTCTTAATTTACCGTTATACGAAACTAAAATTTTGCAAAATCCTTTAACCCTTCTATCTTCTAAACGGTTTAAGTTGGAAACTTGAAATTTTGACAGAAGTTAGATCTTTGAAAATTAGTATGAGTCATTTCAGAAATTTTTTTTGTATCACCCCCCGTTTAGGAGCTGTAAGGAGTCAAAAACTGAAAATTTCCTATTTTTAAACACCTGTAACTTGAACACCTGTTAGAATTTTTTTGAAGTAATACACAAAGCTTGAACATCATAGTCTTATTTCTGTTAACAACTTTTTTTAATAATATAGGGTTACTTTATAATTGACGAAAGTGTTACTTGATTTTTTCAAATTTTCTAACAAATTTCTTTAACGAATTTTTTCCATTTTGTTTTACTCGATAATTTGAAATTGTTGAGGATATAATGCGTAGTACATAAAAATGTAAATAAATATACAACATAACGGTTGCTTGAAGAATTTTTATTTATATGATATTGATATACATACATACTTATATAATATCATGTTTATTTACATATCGTATATGTCACTAGTGAATGAATGATAAGAGTATATATGTATATTATATAGCGCCGTATTTACATACATATATGTATTTTATTATACTTATAAGAAATTATTCTGTCAATGGAATATTTAAATATAATATAATATAATATTTAAAATTATCTTTACTGTTTTGTACTTAGTAAATTTAATATACATTTACCGCTTAGTATTAAATGGTACTATAGAATATTTGAAAAAGTTTTGGATTGATAATCGTTATGTGAAAGGTTAGAATCTGCTTTTGAAGAATGTACATATAAACATATAGTTTGAATATATGTACAACCCATAGTTCTAGAAATTATAAAATTCACCCAAATTATTTTAAAATACTAAAATATTAAAAAAATAATATTGTAAGCAGAGTGACAGGCTGTTAACATACTAACGGTTCGTACGGGTATCTAAGAGTTGACAAAGTCAACTGTATTCTTCCTCGTTTTTTTTTATTATAGGTATTTGTTTTATTATTTAAACATTATGGTATCTTTTAGAAAAATTGTGTTATGTAAATCAGTTTCCAACTATATAGGAAAAATAAAAATTTTTTAAATATCATTAATGTTGATGTTGACTAAGAAATTAAGTTTTGTTATTGGTTTATTTGTTTCGGATTTTATTATAGCAATAAATAAATCTGCTTATTAACGCTTTCCGTTTCGATGATCATTTGTTTTTTTCTTCTGCTTGGTAAAGACATATAACGTTGTACAATTGCTTTACTGAATTATATGATATTCAATATAAAAACTCTCCAATTATAACACCCCAGAATATATGTCTATCGTAAAGAGATAGGATTGTATTATATTGTATAAGTTGGAAACTGTAGATATTACATTTTACTTTGTTATGGTTTTTAATTATTTAACTTTCGGTTCGAAATTAATTGGAGTTCTAAAAATTATTGGATTTATTATAAAATGAGCCAAATTAAAAGAACAAAGCTCGTCACTTTAAATCCCGAAAACTTGTAATTTCTTATGCTTAATTCACCGCTTCGGCATATTTCTTCTGAACTATTTAAAAAAAAAAAACAAAGAGAATTCTCTCAACAATGATTCAGCACTTCAGAACAGCTTCTCTGGAGAAGAAAAAAAAAAGTTAAATGTCTGAAATTTGAAAATGATATTTAAATTATTTTAAATTTTTGTTTATTTGATGAGATGAAAAAGAGTTCCGTCCGAAAAGTTAAAGTTAAATCAAGATCCTCATTATCCAGAGAAAAAAATCCGGAGAAAAAAATACTTACGAACTAAATTTAAAAAATGAGAGAATTCAAATTTTCATATAAAAAACATTTGCGAGCATGAATACGACTACAATATCCGAATAGGGGAATCCATACCATTAGTGTATTTTTTGAAGTCAGCTTTGTATGGACAATATCAAAATATATAGTATATTAAGATTTTTTTTTAAAATTACTTTTAAGTCCTGCATCCAATTGCACCAATTACTTATCAATAATCAAATAATGATTTTTTTTAATAAATTTTTGTTGTCCGAGAAACCATATTTGTTAAAAAGTCAATAAAGTTTTCGACTATAAAACACTCACTTACCATAAAAAATGATTATTTGATTAGTGATAAGTATAGTTGATACAATAGGATCATCTGAACTGAAGATCATTGATGTGATTATTTAGTTTTCTTCCTTTCTAATAATTATACATAACAAAGTAAAATTTTAATTATAAAACAACTCTTGTCACATACAAAATCCAAATACTAACGTATTCTTTAATGCTACTCTTCTCATAAATGTATATGTTATTCTCATAAGTATGTGTTTAGTCATGGTTAACTAGTATCCCTCTCCCTTAATATCTCTAAATTTTTTTTTTAAATTTAATTTCTCTAAATTGAACCTTAAAGTTGTCCAAATTAAAGATTTTTTTTCCATCAATTTAAAATTTTATTAGTATCTTATTTCTTATTTCAATAGAGGCATTCATAAAAAATAAAAAAACCACAACTAAACTATTAGTTAGTTCTGCAAAGTGTGCATAATGTTTTATAGTGGATTAAAATCAACAAAAAAAGAATAAAACAAAAATAAAAAAAAAATTATAGAAAAGAAAAATTATTGTTACTTTCATTTTTGCTTTTTCATTTAAAGAAAAGAAAATTTTATGTAGATTTTGGTAATCTTTAAATTTAATGAATTGAATGAATTGTAAAATGTTAAAATGCATAATACAATTGAAAAAGGAAACAAAAAAAAAGAAAAAAAAAAGTTAGTATTTTTTAAATGAACGTTGTAAAACAAATTTGAATTTGATTTGTTTTTTAAGATATGCTTACAATTTTTTTTTTTAATTTCAAAATTTTAAATTAGTTAGTCTTTTCATTAGTTTATGGTTGGGGGTGTATAATTTTTTTTTTTTTTAAATAGAATTAAAAAAAATTAAAATTTCAAAAACAAGTACTGGAATTATTATATTTGATTATGAAATAAATTTTTAATAAATTAATTAAAAATTTATTATATACCAATTATATAAATAAAACTGGAATTTTTCAAGTTATTTTAACTACACCAGGAAGAGATCAATGTTTTTTTTTTTTTTTTTTTTTGTTTTACATCATGATATTTCAACTATCAGTTAAAGACCCACCAAATTCAAAAATTTTAAAAATTATACAGAAACAAAAAAAAAAAATTAAATACTGATTGAGAAAATTTAAGAAAATAAAAAATATTATTAGGAAAAAATTGAAAAACAACAGGAAAAATGCTCTTTAATTGTTTTCATATTAATATTCATAATAACTAGAATTTTTAGAATTTTATGTATATATATATATATAAATATATATGTTTATGTTTTGTTTATTTTAATATATGGGTCCAGGAAATCACTCAGTATGCATTTTGATTTTTTTTTTTTTTTTTACTTATATTTAAACTTGACTTTATATGTACTTTATATTAATTGAAGGATTCTGGGGAAAATTTTACCTACATGTATACATATATTAAAAATAAAACAAATATTTAAGAGCAATAAAATAATAAAAAATCAAATCGGCACGAGTTTCATTCGATTTTTTTTTTTCCTAAGAAGAGGAAGGCATCAGGTCTAAAAACAAAAGATGATTAAATTTATGATAGAACGATTGAAACAATAGTGTGTTCCATTAACTGTGACAAATCAATTGAAAAATTTCAATTTATGAGATACATGATCAGTTTATTGTAAAACAAAAAAAAAAAAAAACAAAAATTTGAAAGAAAATATTATTTATTACTTGTATTGTTATTTTATAATATACATATATATATACACACTCCCATCTTTTAGTTCAACTAGATTCTATTTAATCTTTCGATTATATTTCAAGCGCTTCTTCTCTTTAAATTTTTTTGTTTTGTTTCTTTTTTTTTTTTTTTTTTTTGCCAATTTCATTGGATTCTTTTATGGGAAATAATCAGGGGTTTTTTTTTTTTTTTATTACACCAGGAAAATATTTAAAGTTTTAAATTATTGTTATTTTAAATATTTAATTTTAGGAACTAGTTGTAAATTTTAAAATTTCTAAAATCAGTTGATTTTTCTTATATTTATGTTTTTTATTTATTTTTTTTTTGTTTTTATTTTTTAGGGAAAAACTTAATGACGTTATAATTAATGATTTTTTTTTTTTACGGAACGGACTTTATAATATCATTAAAAAGTAAAAGATTAATTAAAATTTGTTTTATTATTTAATTAAAAAATAATTTTTTAATTTTATTTTTGTAATTTATAACGTTTCAATTTTTTTTTTTTGTTTTCGTTTTCTTTAATATTTTTATTGTTTGAAAAATAAGTGAATTTTAAAGGTATTTTAAATTTGGATTATCATCTGTAATACTTAAATTTTTGCCTTGAAATTACAAAAGAAAATAAGAAAAAAAAGAGATAAATATGATAATGAAGTTATTTTTATTATTGCATAGTTATAAAAATTATAAAAACTATAAACTTTTAAACAAGTTTTATAATGTAATCCTCTCGGTATAAATCTTAATGATATTTAATTCCTGAAAAAAAATTTCAAGATATTCTGCAATTATAAAAAGTTATTTTATTGCCTTATTCTTGTTTAACCTTGCAACAATTGAATAAGATAACACATTACCGTTTTTTACTCAATTCTGACAAAAAAAAAAGACTTGTTTTATAATACATAATATAGGATTGAGTCAAATTCCATGAATAAAAAATATTTTGATACCAGTGATGCTAAAAATTGAGAATTTCAGTTAAATAAAAACATTGTTTATCTTTGACAGTTTATAACCAAAACGGATATTAAAATATATCAGTAATCAAGAAATTTGAAAAATGTTTTAAATTTTATTTGTTACTACTAATATAATAACTAAATTGGGTAAATAGAGAACAATCATCAGAAGAAAGAGAAGAAATAAAGCTTTAAATACAATTTCCATCACAAGAATCCTTCCCAAATTCTTATTCATAAAAATTTGTATTAAAGGTCCCACCCTAAAACCATCAATCTGATGTTAAAGGGAGTCATTTTGATTGATCCAACATTATCCAGATGAACTATATTCAATTTTTCTGGATGAATTTCAAAGTTTGCTATTGATCCTCGTAAATAAAGTTGAAAATGTGAACATATCAACTTTTAGTTAACTAGTATAACTGTATAATAATATCTTTTTTCTTCCCCTTTTCAGATTTATAATTTCTTATTTTTAACAAAAAATATTGATAAGAAACACGAATTCCGTCATTTTAAATAAAATATAACTAATATAAAAACATCACATACACTCATATATATTAATAAATATAATCAGAAATTGATCTTTATGGGAGCTCATCTTTATTAAAAATTTATTTATCATATAACTTTAATTTTATTATTATTCTTTATATTTTTTTTTTTTCTTTATTATCAAAACACTTAGATAGTATTTCCGTTGAATTCATATCAGCAGCTAATAATAACAAAAGTAGCAAGGAAAATGAAATAAAGGAAAAAAGAAAAAATATCGACGGTTGGCGGTGTATAATTCTATCAATAACGCCGGCAATACCCTTATAATTTTCTACTTGTTTTTTAATTATTTTCTTATTTCGTTTTTTTTTATTTGTTATATTTGGTTTTTTTTTTTGTAATACAAAGTTAAGTAAGAACAGAAAGAAGCGATTAAGCGAAAATAATAATAAATAAAAAAAAAAAAACAAAATAATAATAACAACTAATAGATAATTATTTGGATATTCTTTACAGTTTCAGCTTCAGCCTGTAATAAAAAAGAAAAAAAAAACGAAACAAAAGATAAAGGAACAAAAAAATGAAGAATTCCTTTTATTCTTTTTTTCATTGTATATATATGTATATATATATATATACTAAAATTGTATTCAATGATAGTTTCTTTTCTCTTTTTACCATTGTAAAAGTAAATATAATAACAATAAAAAATAGTTGCGCGGCTTCTTGTTATCAACTCCCTCCATAATATTCCATTTTACCATAAATCTCCCTTTTCATACCAAAAAAAACCACAAAAAAAAAAAATACTCAGCTAATAAAAGGAAAATTGAAGAATACTATATACGAACCAAAAAACCAGATAAATCCTTCATTGTTAAAATAAAATAAAAATTTACGCGAAATGAACAAAACAAAAACAAAAATTAAAATAAAATATTGGTCGTAATAAAAATAGATATAGAATATATTGTAACTAGTAAAAAAAAAAAAAACCATATATACAATCAAATAGTATCTTTTAATATCGCAATTAAAAATGAACGCGAATAATAAACTAAAAAGATATACAAATAAAAAAATGATAAGTATTATTTAAAAAACAAAAAAAACAAAAAAAGGGAATGGTATTTATTTTCGATTTATAAGAATTCGATTTTATTATTTTAAAATAATTTCATAAAAATTTCAGAAAATATAAGTGTATATCTAAATATAATTACTAATTTATGAAAGTATTTTTCTTTTAATATAGTTGACTGTAACTAGAAGTCTTTTAGAGTTCGTTTTTTTAAATGGAACTCAGTTATTACTCAGTTTTTTAATTAATTGTTATTTCATTTTTTTCTTTTTGTAACATTTATAACATGTATAATTAATTTGTTGTTGATTTATGAAATAAGTAACTAATTACAATTAATTATCTCTATAATTTTCTTTCGTTTTCAAATAATTTGATATTATTTTCTAGTCAACTACTGTCTTTGTTTCCCAATATTCTAATTGCATGCTAATGTACTCTTTAAGATTTGATATAAAAAATCATAAGGCTGGCTTCATAGAATCAGATGAATCAGAAGGGCAAATTCATATCCATGAAATATGGTTTTATAACCCCTCACCCATATTTCTTTGTTATGGTTTTACCAGAATCTTACAACTTATTCTGAAAACATTTATATGTAACTTTTTAATCTCTATTGCTTAACCTTAAAATTTCAGGTTATACAAGTTTATTTTTCTCAAATATAATAGAATGTCATATTCAAATTTCTCTCATCCTCATGCCATAGCAATTTTGAAACTCCCAAAAATTTAAAACTTTATTTTACCGGGTTGATTCTATTTTATATCAGATATGATTTAATGTAAATATCTAACCAAATTTTTGTTCTGAATCAAAACAGTATGTATTATGTAAATTAAGATTGGTTTTTTTTTTCGTACTTGCTGTTTATTTTCTATTGCATATAATTTACTGTATAAGTAATCGTTTCTTGATATAATATCCAAATATATATGTATATTATTATTTACATTATAATTTATGATATTTATTATTGTTTTGCTAGCTTCTAGTTTTTTTTTATTAGTATTCAAAAATTTTAAGTCTAAATGACAATTTCTTGTAATTGAAATTTATGATTTTTTTCTATTAAATATAAAAATTCACTCGATTATAATAATTAAAAGTTTCTCACTTAAGTTTTTTAATATTTTTTTTTTAAATGGATAAAATTTTATTTTTTTTTATGAAAATTCTAAAACCCTAATTGTATAATTGAATTTTTATAATGATACTATATACAGTAAGAAGGATTTTAAACATTTCAAACAGCAGCATTATAAAAAAAAAAAAAAAAACAGAAACAAAAACAAAGAAAATAAGTGATAAATGTGTAGACAATGTACTTTGGGTAATAACATTAAAAAAAATGGGACGATAATTTGTACCCTATTCCATAACAATTATAAGAATAAACATTTGTTAAAATCTATTTATAGAAAGCTATCATAGATCAGGAAAATTTAATTTTCTTTAAAACATGCATACATATATATATATATATATACATATATATATATATATATATATTAATGTAAGTATCGAGTGTAATATGTATATGTATAAAGATATTTTTTTTAACTATTTACTTATATTTTTAAACCTATTACTTAGATTCTAACTTAAAAACCATTATTTGTAAAAACATTTTTTTTTTATTTTTCTATTTGTTATACAAAAAAAAAAAAATTTTTTTTTTTTCTTTTTCATAGAACTTGTTGCGTTCGCGATTAAATTTTTTCCTTAAAGAATAATAGCGCAACATCAGCACTATCGAATGAATAAGAAAAACAAAAAATAAAAACGCAAACAATTCTTTCTCTATCATTTATTTTGTTTTTAATATTCTTTTTTTTTTTTTCTATCTTTCTTTTCTTTTACTTTTAACACGATTCTAGTATATATTATTACCATTACCATTATTGTTTTTTTTCGTTTTCAATTTTTTGTTTTTTATTTTGTTCTTCCCGTAAATATAAAATTCTTTCTCATACATTTAAAAGTATCTGTAGATATACTTAAATGTAAATACTTAAGTTTGAAATTTTTTTTTTTTTTACTTTTTCGTAATCTTTTAACTGTGCGCGGCTATCTAAAAATCTAATTAATTAACTCGCGATGGGAATCTTTATTGGATTCTTTATAGTGGTATTTCATTGATGACGAAGTAAGCAAGCAAACAGGCGCATGGTAAATAGATGATGGGTATTAATTGTATTACAAAAAATAAAAAAAAATAAATAAAAAATTATAAAAAAAAAAAATATATAAAAAAAAGAAAAATTATAGAACGATGACTATGAAATGGAATGAAACTTTTTTTAAGTGCATATTTTGGTGGTTCTTAAAAAAATTCATTTTTGTTAAAACCAAATGAAAACCAAAACCAAAGACAAAAAACAAAAGGAAAAATTAACAGCACTAACTTTTAAAGATGTGGGTTGGTAGTGCCGAAAAAAAACAAAATATAATATAATAACCCTATAACAGTAACGAAAAAGAAAAAAACCAAAACCGATGAATTATATGCGATATCATGCGTAGATTTACATAATATACTACATAATTTTATTCCATTGTATAAAAAAAAAAAATGTATAAAAAATTAAAAAAAAAAATAAAAAAAATTCTAAATTTGTATATAAGTATGCATGTATTATATTCTATGGATTAAAAATGTCAATATATTTTCATGTTTGCGTTCGCGCGGTTCGCTAATAAATAACAACAAAAATATAACCAAACATTTTTGCTATCTATTTGCTATTCCAAAATCGAACAAAAGTATCTGAAGATACAAAAAAAGAACCAAAAAGAAAAAAAAAACAAAAACGACAAAAACAAAAAAAAAATAAAAAACTACAATAAAGATAAAAAATTATGATAATGATACCTAATTAAGTTTAACAAAAAAAAGCAAAAAAAAAAGGCAAAAAAAAACTTTTTAAAAAAAACGCAGGCGAATTTGTATAAATTTATTTTTTTATTATTCTAAATTTTTTTTTTTTTTTACTTTAATTTTATTATTTTATTTAATTTTTTTTTTTTGTATTTTAGTTTTTTGTTTTTATTTTTATGTATTATAAGGTACGATAAATAGTGTAAAGTGATATTTTATTAACCCATTAAAAGATAAGGAGACGATTTTTGTTTAAGTACCTTCATGTACATAAAGATTAAAGAAAAATAAAATAAAAAAAAACAAAACAAAATAAATTCAGAATTTTTTTAAAGTAAAAAGAAACTTATCTACAAGGTAATCTTATTTAAATAGATACAAATAAAGATTAAAAAATAGTGGGAATATTTTTTAGTACACATTTACAATTTAATTTTTTTTTTTAAGTTTTTGGTCTGTGACAATTTTTAATAATTAATTGAAAATTTTTCAATAAAAATATAAAAAATACCATTATATCTAGTGTACTAGATTTAATTTTATCTGAATTTTATCTGAATCTTAAAAAAAAAAAAAATAAAAAAGATTAGTTTAAATTTGTAAATTAATTTAAATTATGGTGTATATGTTAAAAAAATTTGAAAAATTATTTTGACCTTGTCTATACGGTTTAGTATTTATTTTTTCTCCTAATATTATAATAAAAAAAAATTCAATTAAGATTAAGTTAAAAATTCTTGAATTAAAATTAAAGTTGAGATTTCTTCTTAAAAATAATTGGTTTTCTAAGATAGACCTTTTAATCTATCATTAGTCAAAAGTTGTTTTGACAAGGTCAATTTATATTCAGTTATTAAAGGTGTAAGGCTTAAGTTTGAGATTTTTTTATATAGGTTTTTTTAAACTTAAATGATTTTTCTTCAATTATTTCAAAAACTAATATAATATTGTACTTTTTCGTTAATTAAATGATTTGTTATAGTTTCGTCATTGAAATTTAAATGATGAATTAAGTTAATTAAGATTCAATTAGGGGTTGAACAGATTTAGTTGAGATATAATAAGAGGATGTGTAATTGAAGACTGAAATAATTGAATTTAATGATAATTATGATAAGTATTTACAGATAGCAGTTCTGTGTAATATTTGAGTTCGAAATTTTAAAGATAGATTACATATAAGTCCCAATATATTTCTTTCATATCATTCTAGTATACATCGGTGATATAGAAAGATTTAAGTGGTTGTTGTTATAAAAAAAAAATGGGGACTTAAGAAAAAAGCTGTTTAAATCACTTTGTTATGATTGATCAATCAAAAATGAATGAATGTAAAATTAGTTTTATTATGCTAAACTCCAACCACTGTAAATTAACTAATATAGTTTTTAATATTAAATAGTGTTAAAGTAGTTTTAACAAAAACATCTAAAATATTTTTTCTTTCAGCAAAACAGATAAAGTAATGTACTCGTATTCTATATACAAAATAGATAAATTATGAAACTTTGAAGTTAAAATTTGGTACAAGTTATTTCAACTTCAAAATTCATAAATTTCGCAAAGAAAATAATTGTTTATAATTTGTTTTTTTATTTTTCCTGCAGTAGATGCAGATATTCAAAAGTCACCAAGAAAACCAATGTCCTTTTATGGTAGTTTGCGATATTCATCCATTTAAATCACCTCCCGCCGTAGCCATAGTATTATGAACTAATCACCCTAACTGAAAAGCATATATAGTGACTGAGAAATACGATCAAAAAAGGAAAGGGACTAAGAAAGAGAAATTTTAAAATTAAATTATATGAGTGAGATTTTTAGTAAGACGAAATAGGAATTTTAGCAGAGATTCCTGATTCCTGATTCATTGAACTTCTGTATATTTCACGAAGTGAGAATCATCTCTGGTGGTAATGTGTTCCACAATTTGGACATAAGGGCTAAGAATGACTTCCTATATATAATGACTTTCTCTACATAATTATGAGAAAGGGCCTATTATCCGTATTTGTTACTAAGGATTGGTTAAAGTCTAGACATGATACTCTTAATTTTCCCAGCAGTGTTTCGGTTCAATTATAAAGATGTTAAGTCTTGCATAATTTTAAAATTAAATCATTAATTATTGTATTTCTAAATTATCTAAATAACAGTATAGGTATGCTCATAAAATTTTTTATTTTAAGCTTAACATTCATTTTAAAGCATTAATTTAAAAAAAAAAAATCAATTATTGTTTACATTTTTTTTTATTTTAAAACGATATTTAAGGCGATTTATATTTTAAAAACATTTATTCATGTAAGCTTAGCATGGTTTTCAAATCTTTAGTTTAAAATCCCGTTATATTGTCGTTAAAATCTTATTCATTGTTTAAGCTCTTATAAGTTCTATAGTATAATAAATTTTATACATTAATTTTTAACAATATATTTTGAATACAAAAAAAAAAAAAAAAGAAACTAAATTGAGTGTGAAATTATCTTATATTATATATATTTTTATTACTATTCATTTGAAAAAAAAAGTTTACAGCCTAATTAAAGATTTTGGTATTTGTTTTTTTTCCAATTGATTTTTAACTTGAACATTTCTTTGAATGATTTAATTAAACTGTTTTTTCCTCCCACTATTCCATTTATATTAACATTTTATTAGTAAGATTCTGTGTTGTTTTTTTTTTTTTAACTAAAAGTAATTGAATTTTTTTAAGATTCTTTTGAAAAAGTATATATATATATATATATATATAATAAAAAGTATCATAATAAAATAAGTAAAATTATTATATTTAAACTTTAATTTTTTTTTTTCCTTTTTTTTACCGTATGTACCTGCAATTTGAGTTTTATTTGTTTTCTTGTACACTGGCCAAAATTCTTTACATATCTTTTCTTTTTACGATTTTATTGCATTATTAAGTGTCTGTAATTTGAATTACGAGATGTCAGATTACATGTTACCTCACGTATTAAAAAAAAAAAAACAAAAAAATGAAGGAAAAAAAATTTCAACCATAGGAATTTGATTACACCTCAAAATATTCAAAATCTAATAGAATAGAATATAGAGATTTTTTTTTTTTTTTTTGTTGTCATCAAAAGTCATAGTTAAGAAAAAAAAGAAATAAAATAAAATATAAAAAATTAATTTTTATTTTGTTTTTAATAGTAAATAAAAACAATTTTATAGTAAAATTATCTTTCCTTTTGACTTATACATACATTTAAATACTAAACTTATCAAAGACAACCACCAATTTAATGATTCTATGTGTAGGTTGATATTATTTTAGATAAATAGAAATTTTTTTCTTGGAATATCAAACTAACTCCTCCATAATATATACATATACTGAAAAAATTTTCATTTTTTTTTTTTTAGTACTTATATGATTAGAATTTATGATTGTTTTAACTATATATTTAATATTATATGTATATAATATATGTTATGACTTATGATGAACCACTTACTGTATTATAAGTAAAATTTTCAATGAAATTTATATAAAACAAAACCCAAATAAAAAATTTGGTATGGAAATTATATACCTATACTATATTTATATAAAATAAAGTATTAATTTATAGCACAAAATTGTCTTTTATCGATATATTTTATTTTTTGTTTGAAATATCCAGAAATTCAAAAAAAAAAAAAAAAAGAAATAAAAATTTGCATTTTACAATATTTAATTATATACAGTATACACCATAATTTTTGTTTTTTTTCGTAAATATCTTTATTTTAATACTATAGATGTCATCTTTAAAAAAAATCTATAAATAAAAATAAAATAATTTAACCAAAATTCAAAATTATCACCATATTATCACACTTACAAGGTAAAAACGCTGTTCAAGCCACACAAAAAAAGAAAATCGAAAAAGAAAAAAAGAATAAAATTACCAGAGAGCCAAAAAATAAAAAAAAATAAAAAAAAAAAAATAACATACCACCTAATAAAAATACCACAAATTGGAAAGAAAAATGACAATATTAAAATTATTACTTAATAAATTTTCCAAATAAATAATAAAAAAATAAATTTAAAAAAAAACAAAAAAAAAAAAAAAATGTAAAATAAATTATTATCATTTTTGCTTTTTAACAAGATTAAAATTTACAATATACGCATTGATATGACGCCTAACTCAGTTAAACCAAAGAACCAAAAAAAACAAAAAAAATTTTTTTTTGATATGAGATGTGATATGAGATCAGATGAAATGAAATGAAATAAAAGTACAAGAAAGCAGTTACAGCATCAGCAGCAACCAGCAAGTAACACCACCAACCACCTAGTTATTTATCCAAAAAAAAAAAATGAATAAAACGAACCAATCAGCCAATATAACCAATATAAGAAAAAACTAAAGAAAGAAAGAGACAAAACAATACATTGAAATATAATCTTTGGCCATATAGAGTACGACCATAGGGCCAATCATATTAGTTAGGGTATCCCATAACAATAATATCGCGCGCGTCGACATATATTTTATGCGCTCATTGAAAATTTATAACTTTCAGATAAACATTAGAAGATAAAAAAATTAATTTTTTTTTTTTTTTTTGCTGTTATTTTATTCTGTGTTGTTATTTTTTTTTTAAAAAAGCCAAAGAATTAAATCGAAAAAAGAAAGAAAGAAATAGAGAAAATAAAAGAAAAATATCGTTGTACATAACATATTATTTCAAAAGAAATAAATTCCAATTGATTGCACTTCTATTTTCATTTTCATTTTTATTATTTTCTTTCAGTTATGTCTGTCCTCCTCTTCCTTAAAATTTATTTCTTATTTTTTATTTTTTTTTTATTTTTATTATAATTTTGCAAAATTTAAATTCTTAATTTGACATCCATTATAGTTATGACTTAGCGATTTTAACTTTATGTTTTGAATTGCCATGAGAAATGGAAGATTGAGATTGAGGGTTCTTTTGTTTAAAAAGAGAGTAACTAAACTCTGTATAATTTTAATGAGTTCAGGAACCATAATTATCTACTTATATCCATTAATATCGAGATCGATATCGAAAACTATTAATATCGAGATCCACTAATACAATTAGGTTTAAATTAAATTTAGAATAGAGATAGGGCTTGGGAATTAAAATAATATTTTAAATTTAGTCATATCGAATCTAATTTGTATACCTTATTACATTACAGGTTAACGTTGACAACAGCTTAAGATTATGTATAGAAGAATAAATAGTAGCTGCATTTTCTTTGAATTGATTTGAGAGCTTATTTTTAAATAGGATTATAACCACATTACAATGATCTAAAAATTCTTAAACGAAGCTCATTTATTTATAAATTAAATATGTATAATATAATTTTTAAAAAGTATATTTCAAAATATATATCTTATTGTCTTTTTGATCAACTATACTACCAGATACATTGTTAAACATAATAATTTTTCCGTCTTTTATTTTATTGATTTTTTTTTTTTCTTTGCAATCTATACTTTGTATAAAAATTATTTTTGTATAAATAAATATATTTATTAAATACCTGTGTAGGTATATCTATATAAAAAAAAAAAAACCAAAAATTAATTCTTTCTTAAATACTTTGATAATTTAAGTGCTAATCGTCTCTCTTAACTTTAGTCGCACCACATAAAGATAAAAAAACGACGAATTCAACAAAAAAAAAAAACAGAGAAAATCCGAAATACGATGATATAATCGAGCGATTTTGTCTTCATTTGATATACCCATTTATATAAATGGATATAAACGCACATACATATACATATATATCAATATGTATATACATACAATATACATACATATATATATATAGATGAATAGTATAAGATGCATTTAAAAGTGTAGATCAATGCTATATGCGCGGATTATTCTTCCGTTGCGTTACATTACCATCATCTTCTGTTATATTCTTCCGTTTTATTTGTTTTATTTGTTTTATTTTTTTCTCTTTTCTTTTCAAATCTGTTTTTGTTTTTTTTTTTTTTTTGTAAGTCAGGATTGCCAGATCTTAATTTTTTTTTACATTATATATATTATTATCAATATTCTATATACTATTAAAATTGTACATAGTTGCATTAATTATTTGAATTTTATTTAAACGAAGTTTAAATGTAAGATCTTTTTGACTGAAAATCTGGTAACTTATGCTCCGCACAGTTGATATGGTACTGATCCGAAAACAGATAATACATTGCAAAAATACTTTGTGATAAAAATAATAAAATTTTAGCTAACGAGAAAAAGACGTGAAAACATGCAAATAGATATGAAAGAGTAAGACCATCGTACGACACCGAAAAAAATATTATTTAAGGAAATATAATATGGATTTTTAATTACATCGCAATTAAATGCTGGGACTAAAGTGGAATCATAGTGTGAAAATTGAGGTATTGGTGTGTTGGAATTTAATATAGAACTAATCTTAAGAATCGAGAATATTGCATAAGGCAAAACTAGGCTATATTTCATATTTATCTATTTTTCTTATAAATATATTATAAATTTATTATATTCAGCCTTCAGCAAGAAAATAGCTATAAATTAAGTAGAAAACCAAATAAAAAATTCTAAAATTTTACTAGGATACGAATTGAAACCCCACTAATGAAATATTAATTTCTTCAATAAGATTAAAATTGTTTAAAAAACTTAACGCAATTATTAATTAATCAATCAATCTATCATTAACATCTATTTAATGATAGATTGATTTTTTCACGAATTTTTGTTCAAACTTATAAAAAATTTCCCATTATGTTATTTTGAATTTAGAATCGGTGTAAATTGAGTGAGTTCGTACACACAATAATTCAAAAAATAAAAAAATTTTAATGCAAATACTAGTTTCAATTTTGGTACTTAAAGAAGTTCGATCAACAAGTTCGACGAACTGCCATACAATTTTTTATATGATCATAATTCATAAATCAGTGTCTAATTTTGTCAAAATAAAATTAAGTTTTCAGCCACCGACTTCTGTAAAATCTGGTTCAGTCTAACAGAACAGGTTCAAGCAACTGCTAAATTTATATGATCATAATTTAGTATTTAAAACAGCTACACAACTAAAATTTAGTAAAAGATAATCTTTTTCTGATAACAGTTTCAGTAAAATTTAATTGGTGTAACGCATTGGAATCAAGTAACTATATTATACAACTCCAAAATTTATATGAATATATATAAGTACTATTAGATCAGATATTTAGGATACAGCATTCCTAAATATTATGTATACGTATATTATGTTCGTAGATATTCATTCTACAGTCTACCCTCTTCCTCAATTTTTTAAAGTTTAATAGTAAATAATGGCCGTTATGATAGCTTTTGTGAAGTATATAATATACATAAAGTTTTCTTAATTTTTCGCAAGTAACTAAACCATTATTTTACTATACGAATCCTTAACTATATATTTGTAATGCAAATATTCCATTATTTTGATTAGAAAAATCAATATGTGGTAATCTTTTACCAGATTTAAATTAAAAGTAAAGCAAAAAAAAAAAAAATTTACGTTTTTTTTTTTGTTTTTTAAATAAAAATTATGTTAAAGTAAATTAAAGAAATAACAAGCTCACAAAAATATAAAAAACAAGAAAAGAAATAAAAGACAAAAAAAAAAAAAACAGTAAAATTAATAAATTATTTCAAACAAGATTCGAGGTTAGGATTAAATATACATGTAATATTGGAAATAATGAAAAAAAAAAACAGAACCAAAAACAAAAAAAAACATGAAGAGCTCATTGGAATTAAAACTTGAGTGAACTGAACTACTGATATATATACATGATATTGAAGTTTAAGCTGCTGGGATGTTGAAAGGAACCAATCTTTCGAGTAATCGAAAAATAAAATGAGAACACAGAAACTCCCAAACCCATATAATTTTATTGTTAACAACAGTGATGATTATTATATTTTACAGATACCAGCCATATAAGATATTTTTTTTTTGGAGTACTACAGGTACCTGTATATTATAATAAAATTATACTAACATATTATCCCTTTTTTTTCTTTCTCTCTCTTAATATATTTTTTTGTTTTTTTGTTTTGTTTTTTTTTTCTTTTCTTTTCTTTTACGTCTACCATGAATTTCTAAAGAAATAAGGAAAAAAAAAACAAAAAAATTAAATAATTTTTAATGTTTTGTTTTTTTTTTTTTTACTTTTCTTGTTTCAATAAATTTTAAACGAAGGTAATAATCATAAAATGAGTAAAGGAAATTAATTTTGAAAAATTTAAACGCTTTTTTTTCAATAATAATAATCAAAAATGTAATTGGATTGTTTAAAAAATAAAAACAGAAAATTATAATAATAAATAAATAAATTAATTTAAAAAGAAAAAAATGCTTCTATTTTCTTTCTTATGTTTTCATTTTATTGGGTGCATCAATTGGCTAATTATTTTTAATTAAAATTTAATAAATTAAATAATTTTGAATGTAAAAAATTAAAATTATTGAAAAAAGGTATAATATATACAAGCAAATGCACTTATATTATAAATAAAAGACAAAAAATGAATTAATAATGTTATAAACAAAAATATTAAATTTGGTTCGGTTAATTTTGGTTTTTTTTTTTGAAGAGTTAAAAAAATTTGGTATGATACCTTTGTAATGTAAAACTTTTGGAAAAATCTATTAATTTTTGTAATTTTGTGGACCAAGTTGAAATCGATAAGATATAATAACAGAAGCTTGATTTTTGTTCATTATCGCATTTATATGGCAGTTTCAAGCATATACTTAAAATTTACTTTGAGCTCATATAAACGAGGATTGACTTAAATCTTTACTAAAGTCAATCTGAAAATTTTGTTTAACTTGACACGAAATTTGACAGTAAAAGCACTCTATCGAAAGCTTGAAAATGACAACATGTTAACAGAGTAATTCATTTGACGTTTTGAAAATAAATTTGTTATTGGCCGAAAGAAGTCCAGAAATAGTGAAATATATGCAATGATAGAAAGAATTTTTTAAAAAAAAATCTGGTTTTCTTGCCCATTCTAAAATTTTCTAACATTTCTAAATAAAAAAATTTTCTTCCATCAATTTTGAGAACGGTTTTCCATTCATAATTTTCTGCTTCTTTTTTTTTTTTTTTGAATTGTGCAGTACAATTTTTATATTTCGTTGTATTTTTTCATTATGCCTTTGACAATGAATATTCTGTTTTAATTTTCTTTTTTTAAAAAATTTTAATTGATTTTTGCTATTTGTTTTTTCATAAATACTTTAAGTATTTCAAAATAATTTTTTATAATTTTCAATATATTCCATTAAAATTTTTTTCTTAATTGGTTATTTTACATTGTAGTAAAATATTTCAAAAGCTGTCAAATTAAAGTTGATTTGAAACAAAATGTAATTTTTGAATTTTACAATCTAACTGTGAAAACACTCCTTCAAAATTCTATATATATAGTCAAGTAAAGTACTCAAGTCGCCATATCGTGAAATGAAATATGATGAAAGAAACATTTTGCAATATATTATAGAAATTTTCTAAAGATTTCCTATACATGAGACATAGATTCTACAAGTGACAGTTTCTAAAATCTTTCGGCAATTAATTTAATAGTTTATATACTATTTATTAATTTGTACACAAATCTTTAAAAAAAACTAAAAAACTTTCCAATTTATTATCAATATAATCTTGATGTTTTATGGTACTACTCTTCCCTTTGTGACATATACTGACATCTACATTAATTTTAAATAATGATTAATATTTAGACAATAGAACTGAAACTCATATCATAATAATAAGATTTTGGGTATTTTAGATAAAATATTAGAAGACTTTTTGAATTTTTTAACGTATTTTATAGGATTTTCATACATTCATACATGGTTAGATGGTATTTTATTAAAATTAAAATAAGAAAATTAAAATTTCATTTAAGTTCAAATATTTTGGAAATTGGAAAAGCCTCTGTTTAATCCTCTTATAGAACAATGATCAATCTTACAAGAATCTATGTAGTACAATATTTCTGTACATATAGTAGTGTAGTTAATTAGAAAACATACTGTATTAAAGCTATTCAAATTTTAATCCAAAACGTTCAATCAATTGGTATCACTATTATGATATCCAATTCATATGAGCGTTAAAATTTCACTTTGTAATCGATTTGCAATTTAAAAATATACGAATTCTAATTTCTACTGTAAATCATGTAATGTAAATAAAAAAATGTAATATTTAAAAATTAACTAACAAAAAACATTTTTCTATCATATATTTATTAGTGGTCGAGAAATTAAATTGAGACTTAGTGACATTAATGATGCAAAGATTTTAAGTTAATTTCAATAAAGTAGACTTTTTCAATACTTTTTCAATGTTTCTTAAAAAAAAATGTGAATTATAAAATAAGCAACCATATTTTTGACCAACTTGTGGAAAACATATTGCAATTTATTAATTAAATTTTTTACGTTTTTTTGTTATGCTGAATAACAAGCCAAATATACAAGAGCCAATATACAACTTTAGGATATATAATTTTAAGAAAAATAGTTAATGTATTCTCTCTAATTCGAATATGCCACAATATTGACCACAAATATTGACCGATATCGAATACAAGTGGCGAATACAATAATCGAATCGAATACAAGTGGCCACCAATTTTTTTAAACTAATTTTTTTCGTTCACTCAATCAATGCCTTTTAATTCTGGTCAGCTTTAATAATGTATATTTTAAATCAAAAATATGTTCTTAGTCATTAAATCATTCTTATAATTTTAAAACAGATCAAATTTCTTTAATCTATCGAAAACAGTTTAACACCAACTAATCAGGAGATAAGTAAACAAAAATAAATTTTTTTTTTGTCATTTTTCGAAGAATCAAATTCGAATTCTTAGAATAATGAATGAAAATATAAATATAGTCGAAACGGTATAAAATTTATTTTTAAACACCTGCTCCCTTTTTTTTTTTTAAATCTATTTTTTTCTGTTGATTAAACAATCACCTCATGGTGATCATGACACTGACAGTCTTCTTTTTTAATTACACATTATCGCAAATCGATTTTACCATTATTAATTGGAAGAAAAAAAAAAACACAAAAACAGAATAATAATATTGTCTCCAAAAACAAAAAAATACAAAAAAAAAACCCTTTCAAATCTAATTCTTATCTTAATCTTCATTAGGCACTAATAATTTTCATTAATAAAACCAATTTAAGATAATGACTAAAAAAAAATTTTTTTTTTTTTTATTTTTTAAATAATTATTAATATTAATATTAAAAAATATAATTTAACAACATAAATTTTACTTTTAGAAAGGAGAGAAGGAAATCTAAATCCTTGCCAAAATTGATACAATTGGTATTATCTTTGTTTTTTTTTTTTTTTTTTTTATCTTATTTAAATCTTTAGGGATCCAATTAGAGATCGTATTCAGATCATTTTGAACTTTCGTTCTTTTTAATTTTTTTTTTTCGTTGTTGTTTTTTTATCTTTTCCTGGTTTATTTTTTTTTTGTTTTTTTGCATACTTGAATAATTTGCATCTCTATTAACATTGACGAAGTTAAACGAAACCAAAAACAGAAAAAGAAATCCAAATGAACAAATGAAGAACTCATTAATTTTATTTGCCAAAGAGAAGTTTATTTATTTATTTTTTTTTTTGTTGTGTTTTTAGAAAATTCCTCCAATTTATAAAACTTATTTCTTTTTTTTTTTTTTTTTTGTGGGTACGGATATCAAAAAACCATTTATATTTTTTTAAATTTTCTGTTTTTTGTTTTTTTTTTTTTATTTTATATATTTTATTTCTGTAAAATTAACTCACCTTTTTATCTTTTTTATATTTAAACTCTTTTGATTATTACTCAAGTAAATTATGTTCATATATATACATATATATATTCATATAATATTATATAGGTATATATAGTAAGTAATGGTACTTGTGTAGATGATGATATCGTATATTTTTGCGCGTGTTCTACACATTTAACTTCATTTATTTCCTTTTTTTTTTTTACTACTTTTAACATTAATTTCTTGTTGCTTTTGTTGTTCTTGTTGTTTTTGATTTTGTTTTTTTTTCTTTAGTTTAGCTTTCTACTAAAAAAAAAAATAAAATTAAAAATGTATATTATATTCCCGCAACTCTCATAACAAACTTTAAATGGTATTACAATAATCGCGAAATGAGAGCTTATTTATACATACATTAATTCATATTATATATGTATAAAAAAATGTATTCATATGTACAGGGAGTTTAAAAAATCCTTTAAAAATGATATATTTTGTTTTATTTTTCGTTGATTTTTTTTTTTTGTTTGGTGAAGGTAAGTGGGAATCTCCAAGAAAGGCACTAATGAAATCAAAGCGCGAATTCTCTTTGGTAGTGTTGGATTTTAACTAATCAAACGTCACCTCGCTTTTAAACCAAACCATAGATTATTTGGTACAATGTACTGTTTGGTTTTGGGATTGTTTTACATTCCGGTCTTTATTTTCCTTTTTCATTCTATTGTTTATTTATATATTACTAATTTTTTGTGTATATATTATTTAATTGTATCTTGTAAAGTTACAGTCAAGTGGAAGATCTTTTTCGCCTAGAACGTGAGCCTAATTTTTCATTTCTTTCTTAATACATAAAACTTGTAAAGTTTTCACAAAATATATATAATATACTTAAAGATGGGATACTTAAAGCTGTCGTTGGCGATAATTTACTTATGATTTAGTATCATGCCAGCGTTTTAAGTTAAGTATTATTATCAACATTACCATTGAAAAATAAGTTTTCAGCGTTTTGAATATTACTATCAAAAAAATCAGCTAAGAATTAAAATTTATATTAAATCAAATTTTGATACACCCTTTATATAGAATATGTTATGTTAGGTGCAGTTTTTTTTTTGTCCTTCAATTTTTTAATTTTGTTGTTGTTGTTGTTATCAAATAACAGGTAGTAAAGGTAGTTAATGTAACATCTCCACTCGTTTTCTGTTCAATTTTTTTTCCTTTTAATATTAAATACTTGCAGCTTATCCCAATATCCAATACATAACTTCTAAAATACCTACCATGATTTCATTTTAAATGTTGCTCTTGTTGTTATTATTAGTGATTGTTGTTGTTGTTATTCATTTTATATTTATATACATTTTGTGTATAAATGTCGTTCATTCTTTCGTTTAACGTAAGTCAATGATGATAATAACAACAACGACTATGTTGATTATGATGACGGGAATGACGATGATAATTATGATGATAATGATGATGTCGTTGATTAAACTCCGTTTACATTTGGTCATGTACACAGGTACTTAGAACAAGTGGAAAAAGAAGAATTAAATAAAAGAAAAAAAGAAAAGAAAAAAAAATTTTTTTTATTTTTTTGCAATGAAAGTGGAGCAGCACTGATAAATTTTGTTCAATAAGTTGCTAATATGAAAAAAAAAAATAATATCTTAATCTCTTAATTAGTTGATTAATGTTAAATGTTATAAATCATAACGGATCAACAGATCCTTAAAAATTTTGAAATTTATTAATAAATCAGTAAATTAATCTTAATTCATTTTAAAAGTTACGATTTCTGAACAAAGATTAACAGAAGTTGTTTTCATTTTGTGATTAAAAAGTCAAAGATAACTTTAAAATAATTTGCTTTAATTTTTTTTTTTTTGAAATAATAAAAATTGGGCGAAACATACACTTTTTTTAAAAAAAACCTATAAATTCTGTTTTTCAAAGTAGACGGGTGGTTTTTTTTGTTTTAAATTGTTTTCATAATTGCAATGTGTTGCTAATCTAAAGTATAGATATTGCAGATATTGTAGTTATGTCAGCTATATACAAAACTCTATTATCGGGATAAAATTGATAGAAAAAAAAGTTTATTATGTAGGATCATTGATACCTCATTCATTGATATCCCACTACTTCAAGCATCATTGCCACATTTCTTAAAGTATCATTGCCACATCCGTCTCGCCACCGTAATTTACCGGAAGAACTAGATGCAAATCCTTTCGATTCAAAATTTGGCACTGTCTCTCGTTAAAAAAAATGTTTTTTTAATCAATTTTTATTTGTAACAATTAATGCTGAGACTTTTATTATTTCGATCATTCAAGACGTAAAAAATGGGCCAAATCGGAGGGATATCGATTTCTTAATATTCCTTAAAATTATTTCTTAATATTTCTTAAATTCATCAAGAGTTTTAGGTATGGCGTATTATTACAACAGTATATTGAAATCAAGCGTTCTTAGCATTCTAATATTACCACGTGATTGAACAATGCAATATAAGAGGAGAGTTCAAAACTTTCTCTTAAATTGTTATAGAATTTTTTAATATATAATCAATTGCATTTTTGTTTTGTAAACGCGCATAATGTTATGAGCAATAATCAAAAAGAATAGGATATAATTATATCTATATTAAGAATTGTATTAACTAGTTAATTTTTTTTTTTCATTTCATCCAGCATTTGCCAATGATGATTTTAATTTTTATTTTTTCTATTTACAAAATGACTGAACCATTTAACTCGTATTTAAAAAGCAAAAAAAAAAAACATGAAAGAAAAAAAAGTTTTCTTCAATCTAATAAAACTTCTGTAATGTTCTAAGCTTGATCTTCATCTTTTTTTTTTATTTTTTATTTTGTTCTTTTTCTCGCTCATTTCTAAGTTTCTTTCGTTTTTTTTTTACTGTGCTTGTTCCTGTTTCATTTTCATTTTACCAATGATTCAAGATTGAAGAAGTAGATAGGTCATTCACTTGTTGAAGATTCTAGTGTTATGTTGTTTTCTTGTTATTATTTTCATTTTCGATTTAAGTTTTTGTTTTGTTTTTATTTTTATTTTGAAACATTGTTTCGGTTTGGATCAGCTCAGTTCAGTTCAATTTGATGTTTACCAGTGGTTTTTTTTAATTTTGTTTTTTTTTTTTTTTTTTTTTTGGTTGGTGGAGTGAACTAGAAATTGTATGTGTAAGAATTGGAATAAGACAAAATAAAAATGTATATGAAATTAACAAAACTACGAATTTGATTCATTGGTGATGAAGGCGACGGAAGGTTGCATCGTAAATTATTTATATTTACAAGTATGTAAAGTTATACATATGTAGAATTCTATGTAGGTATAATGATGATCGAATGTATCGATCGTGTTTGTACGTATAATATTATACAACATAAAAACTTATAATAATATATATATATATACATATACGTATATTTATATATATATATACATATACGTATATTTATATATATATATATACATATATATAAATATATATTTATATATATATATACATATACGTATATATATATATATATATATATATACATATATGTATATAGAATACACAGTTCATATGACAATCATTTTGAATTTTTTAAGAAAAATTAAAGAGATATGCAAGTATAGAAAGTGTTTAAAATTTATCTTTCATGAGATTTTTTTGGGCATATATGTTAAAATACCAAAAAAAAAAATATATATATATGGGTATATAGGTATATATACAAATAATTGAGACAGTGTCAAGAGGAAATATTGAGTAATATTTTGAAAACTGTAAGTTGACCTGATATGTTTGCAAATTTCCTTTAGATTTTAGAAGAATATTTTTTTTTTTATTCGATAAACTCTGCCTTTAGGGTTTCATCCTAAAGTCTTAACATTGCTTGACAACAAAACATTGTGTTAAATTATATTTCATAAGGATTATTCCAAGTCTTTAAATAACTTTTTTTATCATTTTAAGTGACTGATGCGAATTTAATTTAATTGATACCCTAAAGTATTTTCCGATGAGTTAGTATATAAAGATACTTTATTCTTTTTTTCTCGCATATGAAAGTCATTTCTAAGTGCTTAGATGATTATTTCAATGGTTTACATCAAATAATCTATATCTTAAACCAGTGATAGTTATAAAATATTAGAAATTTATAAAATCAAAAGTTTAATTTTTCATATTTTTAAACATGCAAAATCAAAGGTTATAATATGTGGTTGAACTTTATATGAATATAATTTTCTAATCGATGCCTAATTATGGGCATTGTCAAAGAAGAACTTTTTTTAGTTCTTATGAGCAGCCATATTTATTAATCTTCACTTAAAAAATACTTAGACACAAGTTAACACAATTGGCCTGAATGCAAAAAATTGTGCTTAAATTCAAATTTAAATTTTTTTAACAAAATTTTGTTATGGCTTGGTCCAATCGGTCGAATGCATAAAAAATGAACATGAACTCAAATCTTACTTTTTTAAATAAAAATTAGAAGTTCAGTTATAACTTTTTGTTTGAAAAAGTGAGATTTGTGTTTAAGTTCAGTTTTATGCATTCGACTCCATATCTCATATTATTTTCTATATGTATATGATTCTGTGATCCCAGTATCACAATTAAAATTTGATATAACAAAAAGCTTCAATTAAAAAGTGATACTTAATAATCCATTACAGCACTGTACATAATTTCATTTGCAGTATTAAAGGTATGTGGTGATGCCTACGTACCTATATGCCTGATGATCTTTTAAGATTGTTGTTTTTTTTTTCTACTTTTCTTTTTTATTTGTATTTATTTTTCATTTTTTTACAACATTTTTTAACATTAGCCCATTTTAAGTTCAGTCTGTTGTTTTGTTTTATTTTTATTTTTTACTTTTTACTTTTTCATTTATTTTTTCTCTCATTCATATTAAACATATATATATATATAATAATATGTTATTTCTCTTTCTTATATTTCTTCTTAATTTATCGTAGAAAGAATGTAATCTTGTTATTTAACCAATTGTGTGCCATGAGAATGACATTAATTTTAAATGGGTAATAAATTATGAAAATTTGTTATATTGAAAATTGAAAAATTAATAAAAAAAATAAAAAAAAATTAAAAAAAAAGAGAAAAAAATTGATAATAAAAATGTTTTTTTTGGTTTTGTTTTATTAATTTTTATCTTTTCTTATATTTAGCTCAAATTAAGTGTATATATAACCGTTTCGTTAAATTCTATACGATTAATTCGTAATTTTAATTTTGATATAAAAAAAAAACATAATTAAAATGAATATACATATATATATATATATATATATATATATATATATATATATAGGTAATTTATAGATTTTATATTAGTTTTATTTAGGAAAAATGCCAGCCTACCTATTTACCATAATGTATATATAGAGTTTAAAAATAAATCATTTTTATTGTGTTTCAAAATTTAGTTTTTGTATAGCAGCAAAATACTAAAAATGACAGTTAATAAAACCTGTCAATAAAATTCTCAAATGTTAAACAATTTCTAAATAATGAAACATTAACAAATCTACATTGGGTTCATTCAGTTGAAAATTCTTAACGAGAACTCGTATGTGAAAACTGTCAATATGAGACACAATTTTTAGTGACAGTTTCAATATGTGCGGTAAATGAATCTCTCACTGGGAATTCTAACTTTAAATTTGTAATGAAAATTAAAATTTCATTCTCAGTCCCTCAAACTTCAGTAAGAATAATTTTGATTCAAATCAGCTGATTATTGTCACTTTTTTGAAAAAGTGAATAAATAGTAAGTTCTTTGTTTTACAAACCTTCATATTGCATATACTTAAGCGAAAATGTTTTTTAAAATCATCTAAGCAAAATTTTTGGATATGATTTCTTCATAATTTTTTTATATTGTTTTTAAAAATAGTGACGAAAATCATTTTTTTTCTATTTTTATTCAACATTAAACTTTTAAATTTTTTAAAATTTTGTTTGTCAAAATATAAAGTTTGACATTTAAAAAATTTAAGTCAGAAACTTAACTGAGCTGAAACTGAGAATTCCAAGTTAGATGTTAAGTGAGCATAAATTCAACTGAATGCATCCATTTATCCCACACTTAAAAATTCTTTATACAATTTTATCGTGTCGAAACGGAAAGGAACATATCAATTATATTTATACCTTTATTTTTTTAATTTAAAAAAAAAAATTTTTATATCGATATTATTGGATTGGTTGGTAATGAGAATTGCACCTAATAAATTTGTCGAAATTTTTCATATACGTCTAAAATAAAAACAAAAAAAAAAAAAAAAACAGAAATGAAAACAAAATATTAAAATGGCTATATAAGAATTAGAATTTTTGAATTTGAGGGAATAAATAAAATAATAATAAAAAAACAAAAAAAAAAAAAAAAGAAAACCACAAGATATGATTTATAAAACATAAAAAACATTAAAAAGTGGGAAAAATTATATAAGAGAAAAGATTGCATTATATTCGTTGTTTTTTGTTTTTTTTCGTTTGTTTTTTTTTGATTGTAAAAAATTACTTTTTGATTAAGACTGATCAAGAAAAGAATAAGAAAATCCAAAAAAAAAAAACAAAAAAAAAATATTCTATTATTTAGTTTTTTAGTTTTTAGTTTTTTTTTTTTTTTTTTGGTTTTTCTTTAATTTTTTTTAGAAGTTATTGTTTAAAATAAGTTACTGCTATTTTTCTATTTGGGATTTTCGATTAAAAAAAAAAAACAAAAAAAGAGTATTACAATTCGAAAAACAATAAATCCCCTAAATCTGAATTTCGTGAAAGATTTATAAGAGAAAAAAAAAATTATAACAATTTATTCTATACAAAAATTCAATATAAGTAACTATAATATTAATGTTTCGTGATTTTTCACGTTGATGGACTCTATTGAATTTCTACATTTTATAATTTGTAATACAACAGATTTTCTTTTTTTATTTAATGATAATCCTTTTTATCATATAGACGAAAAACAAAAATAAAAAAAAAGTTTCAGTCGATCATCACTCAAATAAAATTTTATTGTGGACAAAAAAAAAAACAACGCAAAAAAAAAAAAATAATAATAATTTGTTATAGTTTATGATTAGTTATAAGTTTAGGTCTATTATAATACTGGTATATCTTAGGATAATTTTTAATTTTTAAAAGTTTTGTATACCCAGTTATTATTAAGCTTCTTGCAATAAGTTAATTAATTCATTCAATCCTTTATAAATGTCAAATTAATTGTAGAAAGGAGGGTTTATATGTTAAGGCAAAATCAGGTGTTATGCCAAATATCACATGTGTGTGAAAATAATTTAAAAATTTTGTGGTAAATATTTTATTTCCTTACATTAATATTATTGTGGTCTATGTAATAATGATTGACACAAATCAAAGTGAGTTGTGGTTTAAGGATAAACCTTAATGAAACCTTGAAATTTTGTAACTACAAAGTATTTACACTAAATTTTGTAACTATAAATTATAAATTTGTTATTAATTTGACAATAATATAATTTAAGGTTAATCTGTCAAGTTAACCTTAAAAGTTAAAGCTAAAATTTATTTTTGATTTTTAATATTGTATTTAGTGTTTTTTTTTTAAATTAACAGTTTTCGTTCTTCAGTGATGTAATATGCCCAAAAAGATTAAGTTAATTCTTACTGTCTTTGATTCTTTAATATACATATATACATATATAAGATATGCCTATAATATTTATTCTAATTAAAAAGGCAAGATTAATATAATTATTGATCAAAATAATGAATAGAACTTGCAAGGCTCCTTTTCTTTTTTTCATATATCTCGATCTTAGGCATCTTTTTTCTGACAATTTTACTGAAGCTTTTTAAAGGGTTCTTTTTTGTTGTTTCTTACTATCAGTACAGGTAAGGTGGTGACCTTCATAATGATGTGTGAAGGCGTCAATTACCACTAGGTTAAGCCATTTTAATCCCACCCGAGGAGTTCAAATACGAAATCAATTCTTTGTTTTTGTGTTTAGAGAGTTCGCTAAGATTGTTATAGAAGGATTTGTTGAGTGCGAGAAGGAGTCTGGCTCTAGCTAGCGCCAGACATCTGCAAAGAATGTATTCAAAGTTCTCACTTTTGTTTGCTTCTTTACAACTCATGAAGGAAGTGTTGTGAAGGATTCCCAATTTAGCTGCATGTGTGCGTACTGGCCAGTGACCTGTAATGATTGCTACTAAGCTGGCGATGTCCATGAGTGATTTGGATATCAGTCCATTTGATTTGCTTTCGTTGTATGTGGGCCACAACGTTCTAGATATGGTGCAAATATTTAGATTACTTCACCTCTGTTGTGATTTCATTATATACAAAGAAAAGATCCGTTCCTTTACGTAGTGTACTTCAGATTCACTATCAGTGTGCTTCGGATGTAACTATTTGTTGAAACGCCGGTTAATTGAATTTTCTTCTGAAAGAGTTCGTATATTGCAAACGTAAATTTAATTTTAAAAGAACTCATAGAAATTATTTTACATTAAAATTAATATTTTACAGAACAGAAATAAAATAACAAATTTTTCAAAGCATTCTTTTTTTTTTTTTGTTTTATTGTTTTTGATACAATAAAAGCTTTTAAAACATTTTTATTTAAATTAATTTAATTATATTTATCTTCATAAGAAATAAATTAAACTAAAGAATGTAAGAAAAAAAAATTCATTTACCATTATTCTTATTATTTTTAATTTAAAATCTGGGACTTTGGGTCAAGAATTTTTTTTTTTTTTTATTCTTGTCGTTATTATCATCACCATCATCAAATCGAAGGGAACTATAAAAAAAAAAAAAAAAAATTGTTGTTACCTTTCTTTTTAGTACATATTTTTGTTTTTTTTTTTTGTAAAATTTTTTTTAATGATTGATTCCGACACCTAAAACGTGCCAAACGTACCATTCTATTGAATTTGAATTTGTTTTAAGTCTTGTTTTCTTTTTTTATGGAGAGCTTTTTTTTTTTCTTTTTAATTTTTTCGTATTTTTTGAAGCATCGTGACAAAATTGGGAAGAAAAAAAAAAAAAAAGAAGCGCGTTGTCTCAAGAGATCATATTGAGTTTTTGTAAAAACAAAAAAAAAAAATGTTTTTTTTAAAGAAATTGTTAAATGAAAACCTATTGACGGCGCCCTAAGAATCGTGTTAAAAGTTAATAAAACACCAAAAAAACAAAAAAAAAAACAAAAAGAATAAAACATAAAAATTAAACTTCAAATTTGGAATTTCATGCTATGGTCAAATAATATATAAAAATCAAATATGGAATTGGTACCAAAATTTTCTATACATAGATAGCATTAAAATCTCATTCGTATGTACATGTATAGTGGGCCATTAAAGTCATAAAGAAGTAATAAAATTTTTTTGGTAATAAAAATCGTTTTGAAGTCAATCGTCGTATCTAAAGATTTTAAAATTAAACTTTTTTAGAGTTTTTTGTTTTTTTTTTTTTTGTAAAATTTATATATAGATATATTTGGAATAAATAATATATTATTGTATGTCTATACTAGCTTTTTTTAATGTCATAGTCAGTTAAATATTTTTTTTAACTATATTTTATGTAATTCAAAATATTTATATCATTTTTATAAATATAAATATTTTAGAAGTAAAATAAATTTTTTTTTTTTTTTGGAAATTAAAAATATACCTGAAATGATCCGCTCGAAATTACAAGCTTATAAATTCAGATCAATGTAAAAGTTTTCTAAACCTAAATGGATCGTATAGACATGCTTCTCTTTTTTTTCATATGATTTCTCTATAAAATCGAGATATGAAATTATTTCAAAAATTCAAAACTTCTAATACTAAACGGGGGTAAAGTTCTCTGGCTTTTGATATAGTTTAAAAAAGAAGAAGAAACAGAAGTACTAGTTATTCAAGTTTTTGCCGGCTTTACTAAGAATTATTGACTAAATAAGCTTTTATTGCAATTTTCCATATGAATTTTATATTCAGGAAATTGTATTTCAAATTCAAAGCTGTTGTCGCATGGTTTCAATCAATACTTTACAATAATTACATAAATTAATGTTACTGTAAATAGAATGACTTGTGTGAGAACATTTTAATAATCCGCGACATTTTTTTTTTTATTTAATATTGACAGTAAAAGACAAAAAAAAATATATATATTTTTAATGTGCTGTGCATTCACAGATTTGTTCAAATCTGTGTTTAATTTTTTTTTTGTTTTTTTTTTTTTTTGATTATTATTTAAAATTAAATTTTAATTCGAATAAAAGACTCGAACTATTTAAATTTTTTGTATTTTTGTCCATTTAAAGATGAGATTTAAAATAATAAAATAAAAAAGAAAGAAGATAAAATGTAAAATAAAAATTAATAGTTTTTTAAATGGCATAACAAGCAAGAAAATGGAAATTTCTCTTGTCTTTTTTTTCTCGTTTTTGTTCTTTTGTTTTTGTACTTTTGAAGTTTTCCTGCACGACAAAACATTAAAGTTTAACTAAATAAAGTTTTTCTTTTTTTTTTTTTTTGTTTTGTTTTTATTATATTTATTTATTTTATTTCAGTTATTTTTTTTTTTTAATTTTTTTTTTTGGAATGTGATTTCAACTGATTTTATACAGTTTTTTTTTTTTTTTTCTTTTTAATAGTTTGTATTGTATTCAAAACAGAGTACCAATATTTCTTCTTATAAAGAAAATTTTCCACATCGACACCATCATATAGTTTTGAAAGTTTTGCTGCTGCATAACTGCCTATCTGTTAATGTCAAGTAACTACACTATAATGCTAGATAATAATATTCTCTTGAATTTAAGCAGAGCACAAAGATATAATTTCGTTTTTTGCTGTTATTAGTTGGTTGATTTTTTTGGATGAAAAATTGAAAATGAAATTTGCATTAAAACAAGCAAAAATAAACAAAAATAAGAAAAAACAAACAAAATTAAAATGATGATGTTTAAAATGTCACTAAAAACAAAAAAAAAAAAACAAAAACGGCAACACAAACAAATGAATGCTATGCAATTTAAGCTTTAGTACTTTTTAATTTTTTTTTTTTTGTTTTTTTTGTTGTATAATTTTGTATAGAAAATTGGGTGTTAATAGTATTAAATACTAATTTTGGAACTTATGTTTATGGTTTTGTTTTGGGAATTAAGTGATTTTTTCTTTTTTTTTTTTTTTGGAATATAAGTTTTTTTTTTTTTTTTTTGTTTTTTATGTAAAACGAAATTGAATACTATATTTTGTTATTTTACTTGTTGTTATTTTTTTTTGTTTTTGTTTTGTACATAGAGTGGGTTTTTGAATTGAAATTATGTACAAATAAATCTGCATTGATATGCATTTTTTGTGATGCAATCAAGAGAAATTATAAAAGAGAAATTACCCTTTAAAATAAATAAATTCTTTTTAATATGTCAATTTAAATTACAAATGATATGAGATATTAATGTCAAATTTAAAAATTTTGGTAATAAATATATTTTTTTTTTTTTTTTTTTTAACAAATCGTTCCTTAAGTGAAAGAAAGAAAAAGATATCTAAACGTAAATTAAATTATATATTTAAAATGTAAGAAGAGACGATTCTGTAAATTCCATTTATCTTTTTTTTTTTTGCTTTTATATTTATTTTATTTTTTTATATTTTTTTTTGAACAAATTTGGTTTTTAAAAATTTTTTTTTGTAAGTTTTTTTAATTTTTCTTTTATTTTTTGGAAAAACTGGGAGAACTAAAGGTCAAGAAAATTTATTTTTTTTTCTAAATTTGAAATTTATAAAATGACAAAGTTGTATGACTATAACATGTGACTGTAAAAAATTTTCTTTATAATTAAAAATAATTTTTTAAAGTATGTTTAAATTATTCATGGAAGTTCAATATAATAATTAACATATATATAGAAAAGAAAAATAATTACTATTTCTATACTCCCATAATGAAAGTCATTAAATTAAATTAAATTTGCTTAAAAGAAAATGAAAATATTTTTACATATTAATATTCGAATAAATACCATCGAATCTAATTTTTAAATAAAAACCATCTCGTTTAATTTAATTAGATATGTTCCGATTACTTAAACGAAAAAGAATTTCTTTGTTTTTTTTTTTTTAAATACCAAACAAATGTTTGTACAACCTATTTATTTTAAAGAATTTTTTTATAAAAAAATTGTTTACGTTCTACATTCAATTGTATTTTTTTTTTTATTTAAGAAACAATAATTTAGAAAATAATTATAATATTTTAAAATTTTAGAATAAAATAATATTTTGTGATTTATTACTTTTTCCCGTTCTTACAGAAATAAAAAAAAATGTTTTAAAAGGGATGCGAGTAACCTTGCAATTTTTTATATTAGATATATTGTGCAACTCATATTTCAAAGTGTTGTAGATTTGGCTTCATATACTTGCAATACTTCTATCAGCCGTATAGCCTCTAAGAAATTAAAGATATTTAAAGGGTTTATTGCTAGAAATTCATTTTGAAAGTTCCTAGGTGTACCTACATATCTTGTTTGGAGTAAAGCTAAGCATTTTTTTTTTTTTTTTTGTTTCGTTCTTAAGGATGAAACCTTTTGTGAAATATCCACAGAGTGTTATTATGAGAATCATTAACAAATTTCGTAAAAAAATTAAGAAAGTTAAAAAAAAAAGAAAGTTAAAAAGTTTTAGTTAAAAAAAAATAAGCAACAAAATAGTTGTTCATGATGCAAAAAGAAAATAATGAAAGGCGGTCCAGTTATTTTGTGAAAAATAATTAAAACAAATTAAGGTCGTCTTTGTTTCTTTGTACTCACTATATATAATAGCTATAATATACAATTCTCTTTATATAGTGAGGTGAGGATATAATGAGGATTTAAATTAAACAGGATTTAAACAGATTTAAACAGGATCAAAATGTATGCCCTAAAGTTTATTATTAAGCGTTTTTTTTTTTTTTTTTTAAGATCTAATCGTTAAATATTTTCTAATCAATGTAATTTTAGCAATTTTGTTGTATAGATATACATATTTTTTTTTTTTTACCATAACGATTATATTCCCGAGACTCAAATAATTTTCATTGTATTTATCGTGGTCAAATTTAATTTATTTTATAGATTTATTGAAAATATTGTATAATTAAAAAAAATATTTAGACTGGTAGACACAATATAAATATATTAACTAAAAGTAAGTCTAGTACTATATACCTATAATACTTTAAAAAGCTGTATTATTTAAAAAAAAAAAAAAATGTTTTAATTTGATTTCAAAAAGGTAAAAGATATTTATGTACAGTAAAGAATAAAAAGCATTTTAAGATAAGTTGTTTATTTTTTTCCCCAAATATAGTAGATATGTTTCAAATAGAAACTATTTACAGACTTCAAATATTTTTACTAATTAAATGATAATTTATTTAAAAAAAAAAAAAACCATCATTTAAGTTGTTGTTAAAAAAATAATTTTCCCATAAATATATTTTTGTTACAATTACCGTTGTTAAATAAATAATGATTTACTCTAAATAACAGAAAATATCTGAAAATAACATATAAATATTACCTACATAATATCATTTTACTTTGAGCAAAACTAAAAAAAAAAAAAAAAAATTAACAAAAAAAAGAAACTGGTCCATATAACACAGATCTCCATAATACGAATACCAAATCATAATTGATTTTTAATCAGTCTAATCTATATAAAAAGTATAGAATATTTAGTACAACATTTGTTTTTTTTTTTTTTGTTTTTCTTTTTTTAGTACAAATATATTTATTTTATTGATTTTTTTAACAACTTTATGGACCAATTTACTTGTTAAAGTTTAAAAAATTTTTAAAATCAGCTTTGGTAGTATTTAATGAATTCGGTAAACTTCAATTGATTTTATTTATTTTATTTTTTTTACTTTTTTTTTTTTTATTTAAATTTTCTCAACCTGAAATCAAAACGTTAATTCCAAGTATAGTAAATGTACTAACTAATTGTCCATTTAAAAAATAACAAATTTTTTCTGTTTATTTAACTTGTTTTGTAATTTAATATTTACAATTTCACTTAATACCTATATTTTATTTATATATTTTATGAATTTTAAAGAAGATTTTCTATTTACAATATTTTTATTGTGTTTATTTTGGAATTAAAACAGATTTAAACAAAAATAATTTTTTTTTAATATTTCTCTTATTGTAGATATATATGAGCATATACAAAAAGTCTGGGTTGTTGCTTTTTTTCTACAATTTTAAAAAATAACACACCTTTAAAATCAATGATTTTCTTTTTTTTTGTTTTTTTTTTTTCTTAAATCTTTTTAAGTTTTTAAAGCTTAAGAAAAAAAAAAAAAAAGGAATAGAAAAATTAAAAGAAATGGTCTTAAAAATTACCAAATAAACTATAAAATGCGCTCTAAATATTCTCTATTTTTTTTTATTATTTTTTCACGCAGTTATATTCCAACTAAATCTTTTACTTAAATTTTTTTTTATTATTTCATCTTGTTTTCCTTGTTTTTTTTTTGTTATTTTTCAACTAAAATCAATACCAGAACCCATAAATACTTTAGTTAACCACCATTAAATTACATTCATAATACGAGAAAGAAAAAAAAATCAAATGAGACTGATTGTCGCTTGATCTTACAAAAAAAAAAATAAAACAAAAATCTTCAGCTTAAATTATGCAAATAAAAATAAAAAAACAAAAAAAAAAAGCAGAAAATCCAAAAAATCTCCTATTCACATTCAAATTTAAAACCGTAAACATGACTAAAAGAATAAAAAGAAAAAAACATAACAAAAAAAAAAATAAAATTAAAATGAAATAAAATAAAATTTACTTTAAATTTATTGTCAATATAATAAATTAAATTTAACTTTAAATGTTTTCAAAACGATACAAAGACGCGCGCACACACACACACACACACACAAATAAAAACTCATTGTATATGATCAACAAAATGCGAATAAGTAAAAATTTATTAAAGCACAGGTAACATGTCAAATTGCAAAAGAAAAGTGTTAAGAAAAATAATATGGAATCATTTTTTTTATTTTTCGGTTCTGTTTTGGTGTCTATATATATGGTTTCATTTAAACACCCAATTGAATGATTTCAGACATATCGAATATTCGAATATGATCTCGCAAAAATTCTAACAAGATAAAAAAAAAAAATGAAGAAGAAATTTTTAGTCAATATGGATGAAAGTTCAATATTCAGAAAAGTTAAAAATATTATTCTTAAAGCTTGTAAATCAAAAAAAAACTAGTCTTATAAAATTGTTGAATACGATGTTGTATTTGGTTCCTTCAGTTCTAAGAACATTTACCCTAAGGTCTTATATTAAAAGGTGATTATATTAAGGTGTTATTAAAACTATTAATAGTAATAAAACCCTGAACAATAAGTTGTATACTTTTGAATAAGCTTATACTTTTATTAAATTTAGAATTTATTTAATTTCTCAACAATTATTGATCTCAATAACAACAACTGCAGATGGTCTTGTATTAGAAATTGCGCTAAATTCACGTAACATTCACAATGTAATGAAACTGAACTGGGGTAAACTTTTCATTCGACAGACATACACAGAAGGCTAGGATTTTCTTCATATTATTTTTAAAACGTTTTTATACTGTTACATTTAAAAGACAAAAACGTCAAATCGAATTTTTCGTAAATAATCTTGTCGATCTATCGAATATGTTAGACATAATCGATAAACAATGTTTTGTAAAAAGTTCATAGTATAGATTCAGGGTATCAGAATGTGCATAAATCCACAATATAAAATAGATACAGAAATATTACAACGCGCTCAAACTGTGTATACATCAGCAGCCCTTTATACTTATATCTATTAATACCTATTAAGCTTCTTCAAAAATATATTAAAACAAGATGAATTTTAAATTTAAATGAATGACCATTGATATTATGTAAACGAAAACTTAGGCATTTACATAAATGTACCATTGTACCATTTTCAAAATATATTTGTCAAAGCTTCGCTCTTCATTCTAGAACTAGTGTACATGCAACATAAATTAAACTTTTCTTTAGTTTTTGTTTTCAAAAATTCTCTTTTTATTCTGAAGAAAATTGTAATTTAATTTAAAAAAAAAAAAAATTAAACTCTTATAGATTTTATTTTTTAAATCGTAATGTATTCAACGCTTTATATAAAAAAATTTAATGTTTCCTCATTTTCTAGACGAGCACGAAACAATACAAAATAAAAAAAATATATATATATATGAGAGAAAAATGAAAATTAAGTTTTTATTTTTATATTTTTATATATGTATATAAAATCTATAAGTTGGACTATAATGGGGCTAATAAAAATGATAATTTTGAACTCTTTTTTTATTTTTTTCATTATTTTTAAGCATTAAATTTAGGATTTTAATGTGTCATTTCAGTAATTCTCCATAACATTTAAGTTTTTGTGCTTTTTTTTTTGTTTTTTATTTTTTTCATATACATTTTTTTTTTTTTTTTTGTTTTTTAGATTTCCACCTGCATTTTTTGTTGCATTTAAACAAAACAAACGTAAAGTAATAAGCAAAATAATAATAAATGAATAAATATTTTAATTTTTTTATATAGCTATATTTAAATTAAATTTAATTTAACATATTATAAAATTAAAAAAAAAAAAATAAAAGAAAAAACTATTAAAATTGAATCAGATTAAATTTTTTTTCCGTTTATTTTTTTTTTTTCTTTTTCAAAATCGTGATTTTTTTTTTTTTATTATTATTTTTACATGCACATTTTTATGTTAGTGTATGTACACCTTTAAAAAAATTTTTATTATTTTGCTCTTTTGCTCAAAAGGTAATTGAAAATTTAAATTTTTTATTTAAAAAAAAAAAAAAAAAAAAAAAAAAAACCAAACAAAAATGTTAAAATTCATTTGACGATTTCGTATTTATGGCGTTATTAAATGCATTCTAAATTACACATTATTGTAAAATTGTTAATATGTGTTTTGAAAAATTATTTTTTTTTTGTTTTGTATTTAAAATGTACACATATTATAGTTAAAATGGTTAATGGACGAATGAAATGTGTATTATGACGTGTATGTGAACAGGATTTTAATAAATTTATTTATTTATTTAATTTTTTTTTTTTTTTTTTTTTTTTTATTTTTTGATATTAGAAATAGTAGAATTAAGAAGACCGACAACCGACCGACATTACTTAAATATTTGACGTTGACATTTAATGTAGATGTAATGTTAAGGAGGAAAAAAAAAAAACAAAAACAATAAACAAGACTAAAAGATTTTGTGTGCTTTATTATAAAATTGTTGTGGGAACGAAATAAAAAAAAAAAAAAAATAATAATATAAAGCGAATAGTTAGTTATTTATTTATTTTGAATTAATTTCATGATTTGAATATTTTATTTTTTTTTATAAGTAAGTAACAATAAAAAAAAAAAAAAAAAATTAAAATCAGATTTTAATTTAATTTTTCCACTTCATTTTTATTTTATTAAGAATTAATTTAATTTTATTTTAAATTAACATTATAATAAGATGTATATATAATAAAAAAAAAAAAAAAAAAAAAAAAAAAGTGACTAAAGATTTTTTTTTTTTTTTGCGTTTAAGTGTTTATGACTAATGTAAAACAGCGGTTTTAATATTAAATCTAAAAGGTGTAAATTATAACTTACATAAACATACATATACATATGTTTATAAATATGTAATTATATAAATATAAAAAACCATATAAAAATGTTTTATAAAGTAATTTTTTAGTATAATTTGAAAATTTATTTTTATAATTGGATTAAATTAAATATTTTTTTCGACGAATAAAATAGTTAAAGCTTGAATACTTTTAGAATTTAAAATTATTTTCTTTTCATTCCCTATCATAAATGATAAAAATAAAAAAAAATTAGTGCTAAAATTTTCTATTTGAAGAATTTAGGAGTGACGCTATTAAAAAGTACATAAAAATTTTTTAATTTTAGAAGTTTTTTTTTTATAAATAATTATATAGTTTTTATTGAATTTTGATACATTTTTAATAAAAATATTGTCAATAAATATAAGCTGAGTATGTATTTAAAATTTTCAATTAAGTACCTTTTGAAAATATAAAAATAATAAAATATTTAAAGGTGTACAATGCACTAACATAAAAGTGAAATGCTTGACCAAACAGAAAATTTGTACTTAAAGGACATAATACGGTTTACATTGTTTTTGTCATAAAAGGGAGATGGTGTTTAGTGGGTGTTAAAGTTCCACAAACCCCTTAAAAGAATAGGGCTCTTTGCAATCATCTATATTCTATATTAGTCTCTTTCGCTGATTCTCACGTATCTCCGCAAAAAAAAAAAAAAAAAAGATTAGCAACAAGAAAAATTATGCGTTGCGATAAAATTCTTTTAATCATTTACCTTTTAAGCAACCGCTCATTATGTCTCAAATATTTACAAATTTTTTATTTTGTGAAAGTTGTTACACACATGTGGTTTAGATAGGTATATAGCACCTATTTTTTGTTATTTAACTTTTTTAACTAAATCATTATAATATGTATATGTTATGTACATATATATATAGATATATCTTATGTATATGTAGACTTATATAGTCCTAGTATTTATATATCCTAAGCAAATAATAAAATCACTTTAAATTATAACACCTTAATATTATTATAACAGCTTTAATTTTTTTTTTTTTTGTCTTTGATGTTATCTTAAACCTAAATAAATACTTTTACAAGTCATTTTATTATACCTTTAATATATATAGGTAATATGTTATAATAATTAGTAAACGCGGTAATTTTAGTTCAGTAATCATTTGTTTTATTTTTTTTTTTATTAAATATTGATTTTGGCTTCTTTAATTTATTTAACTTAACTAGTTTGAATCAAATTCATTCTGTTGTGTTTTCTATTTAGCGCAATTTTGTAAATTGAATCAACAAGATAACATTTAATATATAGTTAATTTTGGATACAGAAAGGATATGAATGTATTAATACACAAAAATTTTCTATTAAAATAATGAAAAATAGTATCATAAATTTATGGGGGAAATGGGCAGATAAGACAGCAAGAAATGGCAGTCAATTCTAGTCGTTGTAGAACACCTTTAATGTTTTAACCAGCTTTTAACGAATTATTAATCATTAGTATTAATGCTTTAACGAACTTTTAACAAATTCTCTTTCAGTATTCAGCAGTCATTACTCGAGTTTATAGGAAAATGTAGTATAGTATTTAAAGTTGTTTTTAACTTCTTTCTTTTTAAGATATAGAAGTAATCAAGCTCGGTATAACAAAAGAACAATTTCAAAGGATTATTAATAAATTTTATATTGCATTTTAAATTAATTAATTAAATTATATTAAATTAAATTATATACACGGGATATTTTGCTCAACCGGGATCATTATGTACCAAAGTAACTGCGCATCAACAACAACGACAATATCCAGTAAAAATTTCAAGCAAAAACAAGAAAAAAATCATTCAACGTTATTTATTTTTATCAACTAAAAGAACATCTGTTATACACTTTCGTTTTGTCACTTTTGTTTTAAATTTAAATCTATAAACTCAAGATTTCTCTATAAACTTTACATTTTAGAAGTTCAATATTATTAAATTACTTAAATCTAAACTACAATTGCTTATTGTTAGTCCTGTTATATGAATTCCTTTTTCCTAATGAACTTTAAAATTCATCAAGAAGTAGTCGATTAGGAATCATAACATTATCTTGAATAAAAAATATCTTGAATTTTTTTTTGAAAATCTTTTTGGAACAAAATCTTGAATGACAAAATCTAAAATTTTATCTTAAAACCAAATATTTCTATCAAGATTTTTTTTTTTTTGTAAATATTTTACATGCTTTGTTGTTGGAAGCATTTATTTTTTCTCATAAATGATATGAAAGCTTTGTTTATGTAGGAAAATACTTAGGAAGAAATTTAGAATCGATTTCAAAATTAGTGTTTTAATAAAATGTTTAATGGAGGTTTGAAAAAGGCAGTTTTCTTTTAAAGTGCTTGTGCTTGTATATAAAAAAAATAATTTGAAAGCATTTTAGAGTTGGTGTCAAAATCAGGGTTTCAACAATTTGTTTAGCGGGGGTTTAGGGATGGCAATCTCCATTTTTAAAATGCTTTCTTGTTTTATATATGTTGAATGTAAAAAAAATTTTGTAGTTGGTTTACAAAATCAAGATTAACGTTAAAAAAAATTAATAATTTTAAAACTTATAACAATAAAAATACATTTACAGATTTAAATACATGTTAATTCCATATGCAAATAACTTAAGTGAGATCTGAGCTTCTTTTAAACTTATAATAAATTATTTTTGAATTATATTTCTTAAAGGTGATTACATAAATCTTAAAGATATAATTTTAAAGAATTTTGTATTATTTTTTCAAGATTCTATTCCAAAACGATTTTGTACTTTCAAGATTGATTTTTCTATATAAGTTTTTTTGTTCAAAATATCATGAGTGACCAATTCGATTAATATCCGCAAATATGTAATTTGAATTATATATATACAAGTATGTAAAAAAAAAAAGAATATATAGACGACATTGTTGTTAAGAAGAAAAATTTCATTAAATTTATTATTTCAATTTTAAAAATTTTATTATCAAAAATCAACTTTAAATTATTTTATTTTATTTTTTTTATTATTTTTATTTTTCTAAATTATATATGTTAAATTTATGATTAAACTTTGAATGGATCTTTTTAATTAAAAAAAAACAAAAGATAGCGGAAAACGTTTATAAATTTATTTCTTTCTCATAAATGCCATAATTTTTTTTTTTGTTTTTACCCGCAAAAGAATATAATTATTTAAAGCTGAATTAAAAATTTTGCTGAATCCTAGATATAAAATTTTAATTAAAAAAAATAAAAAAATATTTTTAATTTTCATTAAGTTTTTATTGTATTTTTTTTTAAATTTTTTTTTTATTTTTTTGTTTTTTTTTTTTTTTTCTATTATTTATGATCAACTAATCATAAATTTTCTCATTAGGTCATTTTTTCACATATTTTTTTTTTTTTTTTTTAATTTAAATATAATTTACATCATATAATCAGTCATTTATTTACATAATACAATTAACGTTTATTATTTTTTATTTTTTTATGTTGTTTTAAACGTTTAAATTAATAATCATTTAATAATAAATATTTACATTTAATATGAAAAGTTTAAAATTAAACTTAACAAATACAATCTTTTTTTTTTATAATAAAACTAAAAATTTTGTTTTTTTTTCTGGTTTTTTTTTTTTTTTATTTTTAATATTTTGTTTTAATTAAAATTAAATTAAATTTAAAAGATAAGAAAAAAATAAAAACGAAAATAAGTTTTTATGACTTTAATTTTTGTTTGTGAATTTTTAATATTGTTTATTGTCTAACTGATTTTAATGATTTAATTATATTAATTTTTTGTCTTCCTACTTATATACCTTTTATATACTTTTATAACTATATATATTAATTAGAATATTTTATTGCATATATATATATATATATATATGAATTGACGTTTTGTTTCATTTTGTATTCCATTTTTTTTTCATTAGTTTATTTTTTTATGAAATTTTTTATTATTTTTTTGTTTTTAAAGGAATTAATAGTTTTAAAACTGTATATTAGTTATTTTATTTGTAAATATTCTAAAAACACTTTTAACTAAATTTTATTTTACATGAAAAATTGAAATTTAAATAAATAGTTGATTGGTTAATTTCAAAATGAATATAAGAATAAAATTTTTAATTTATGACATACAAATACATATATATGTATTTTCTTGATACTTTTAACAAAATTGTTAATGAATAGACAATAAATAATTATTTGAATTTTGATTTTGGCATAATATGAAATCTAAATTCAATTGAAATTATTTCGGTATAACCAGAATTTAATTAAGTCGTTAATTTATTATAGAATTGTTAACATTCAAAAGAAAAAATATAAAATAATTTGCATTTTGTATTTTATATATTTTTGAATATTAATTTACTTTGGCAAAATTTAAAATTGTTAATGTTCTTCGTTTACAACTATATTGTCTGAACAATCTGAACAATAGTAAAGTATTTAAGTTGTTTTCCTTTCAGTTGAAATGTTTCGCATTTCAAATCTTGTCGCAGGTCATACTCAAATAAATGATTAAAATATATAAAATTAATAATAATTATGACCAAATCGCAGCCGGAACTGATGTATAAGTTATTTTAAGATTTTATTGAATGGATTCAGCGATTCTTAAACTTTATACTTCGCGGACCACGGATTAAAAAATCTAAAATCTTCGAATATTTTTTTAAAACCGTTAAATTAAAATATTTATAAAGGGTAGACATACATACATAATATATATGTAATGTAATTAATATATGATGTAAATGTATAAACGGTCATTTTGATATTACGTACACACGGTAAAAGACAAAGGCTACAGAGCCCCTAGTCAGTTATATATTAAATAATGATCGGACTACTAGATTTTATTCAAATTTAATGATTTTTTTAAAATAATTATTCAAGGAAAAAAAACAAAATAATTTTTTTTCATTACTAACATTGAAACTAATTTTAACAACATATTTAGTATTTTTTTTACATTAATCATTTTTTTCTTCGCGGACCACCTAAAAAGAGTGTGCGGCCCACTAGTGGTTCGCGGACCACAATTTAAGAACCGATGGATTAAAACATTTCCGTTATTTTAAGATTTATTCAAAGATTAAAGTCAAAATCAAACAAAAGACAAATATCATATGTAAACTATGATAAATTGAACAATAGTAATAATAGTAATTCAAGTAACTTTGTCAATCAGTCAAAACAATTTATTTTAATTGATTTCGATTATACCATAAATAATTCTGTATTAAAACATTGTTAACAAAAAAAAAAAACTGTCAATTTATGATATGTGAAAAATTAAAGAATGTCTAAATTTATTACAAAAAATTTCGGTTAGTTTGCAAGCGTATTTATGTGCGGTTCGGTCACGTATCTATGCATTTTAATTAAATAATCATAAAATAATAAAACAAATGCATTGTATAGAATTAAATTTACATAAACATATGTAAAATAAAAAACGGCTGTTTCCATTTTTGTTTTTTATTTTTACTAAATTACTTTGAGTTTTTCAACAGTATCGAAACCTAATCTTAATGTAAATAATACAAAACACTACGTTGATCTGGTGTATAAACCTTAATTTTGATATATTTTAAACTTTGATAATACAATATTAATTGTATATATATAGCCGCCATATTTAACTAATTATTTATTTTAAATTTTCTTTTATCAAACCTGAAATATTAATTTCGATATACAGTGGAAATCGCTTATATAGTCAATATGATTTATTGTCAAAATTAGCTTTTATAAGCATTCGATTATTCGAATGTTTTTTTTTTTGGCAACATCTATTTTCGGAGTTTTGTTTTCAAAATTTTGGCGTTTTGTTTTCAAAATGTGGCGTTTTCTTTTCAAAATGTGGCGTTTTGTTTTTGTTTGGAGTTTATAGTCATATACCCATTATTATCATACAATTTAATTGCTAAAAATGTTAAATTTCATATATTGTAATGCTATTTACTGTCACATGTCGAAATCCGCCAAATTTTTGTATCGCTCGATGAAATATCATAATGAATTTCTTTTTAATTTTAATTTCTTTGTACAGTGATTATCTATAGTTATTTAATAGCTAGAATTATTTTATTCTCCTAAATATTACTGGAAATTGTACATTTATTTTGAAAAAATTTGTTAATAAATGCACAATATTTAAAAAAAAATGTTTAGTTTTGCATTTAGCTTATATTGAGCTTTATTTAGAATTTTTCTTTTATATTCCGTTTATATAAGCACAAATCATTTATAATCACATATTTTTCTGATAGTGTTTTTTTGTGTGATTATAAACAGTTTCCACTATACATCAACCCTTTCAGTACATTGTATATATTATTGTATTAACAGTATGACTTGAACATTTTAATTAATAAAAAAAAAATAGATATGTAAATTATTCTTAAATATTCCTTTTTCGTTTTTTATTAAAATATTCTTAATATAAGTTCTTATTTACATTTTAATTATTTTTTAATTAATTAGTTTTTTTTTTATATAATTTTATTTTTTTTTATATTAATATCTCATTGAGTATTTCATACAGAATTTTATTTTTAGTAGTAAAAAAAATTACTTATTTACAAATTTTTCTTATATATTTTATTATTAATTTTAATATTTAATTAAGTATATGTAGTGTTCATTTTTTTTTTTATAAATTTTTATTTATTTATTTATTTTTTTATTTTTTTTATTTATATCACAATCTTATTTATAATTAAAATAGATATATATATATATATTAATAATAATTTAAAAAATATAATTTAAAATGGATCTATTTAACTAATGTCAATTTACGGTAATTCTGTCACATTAATGTCAAATTATTTTTACTTATTTAGAAAAACAGAAAAAAATGCAGTAAATTAAATCATAACAAAAAAAAAATCTTAAAATAAAAAACTTGGACAGAAATTTAAATGAAAGTAAAGTAAAAAAATTCGGAAAATATTAAAACAAATAATTAATTATACAATAAAGTTCAATAATAATGTCAATTTTCTATATAATTAATTTTGACATTTAACTGTCATTTAATTTCCTTGAATTTTTCTTTCAATACATTTTTTTCTTTTTATTGCTTCTATTTTTGTTTTGTCTTTAAAAATAAAAAAAAAAATAAAATATAATTTTTCTAAATTTATTTTAAATAAATCTTTTCTTATGTCTTTCTTTATTTACAAAATAATTTTTCCATGCTTAATTTTCCCTAAAAATAAAATAAAATATAATCAAAATATTTGATATTTACATAAATTAATTTTCCTACATTTAGAATTTAAAATCACATTTCAAAACAAAAAGAAGAAAAACTTCCTAAAGAAGTAAAAAATTTCTCTTTAATCTTAGAAAAACTATACAGATATTTAAGAAAAATTACAAACATACGTTCTAAGTCTTTTTTTTTTTTTTTTGTTTTTCTTAAAAATTTAAATTTAAATTAAATTTACATAAATTTTCTTTTTTTTTTGTCTTTACAAAAAGAAAAACAACAACAATCAAAAAGAATTTACCATAAATATTTTGTCTCAAAATGAAAGGAACGTTCTTAAATTTTAAAATTAAAATTCTATTTACACAAATTTGAGAAAAAAAATTCCAAAAATAAATTTTTCCCCAAAAATAGTACAATTTTCATTTTTGTAATTTTTTTTTTCTTTCAACAGAAAGAAAGAAAAAAATTAAAACAAAACTTTTCCTTGTTATATATGAATGGCAACTGTTCTGGGTGATGATCTTGTTGTATTATTTCCTCTTCCACCACCACCACCACCATTACCACCTCCTAAAGGAGATTCTGGTGCTTGTTGTTGCGCCTGTGCTTGTTGTTGTTGTGTCTGCGGATGCTGTTGTTGTTGTTGTTGTTGTTGACTTGCTGTGATATTTATATTACGATTAATACTATGTCGTATAGATGCTGTAGGAACATTCGTTAAATTTGTTATAAGTGGTGGCCTATTTGTTATTGGCGGAATAGGTGGCACTGCTTGTCCCCCCATTATATTACTATTTACTGTTGTTGGTAAATTACCAACAGCAGCAACAATATTACTACATGGTATAACACCATGTTGTTGTAAATGTGAATGATTATGATGTTGATGCATATTATGATGATGAATATGTGACTGATGTTGTTGATTAATATGTGCATGATGTTGTATCATTGGAAACATATTTGGACTATTATTTATATTAGCACCACAATTAATTGGTATTGTACGTCTTTGATTATGTGGTACATCCGGTAAAGCAAAACGTAATTTTTGCCAAAATAATTTATCACCCCATTGTAAATATGTATTTGTTTTTAAATATAATCTTAAATCTGGATCTAAATCTTTTAAAGGTGGCAATTCACCAATCAATATAACAATTAAACGACGTTTACGATCTCTTAAAACTTGATGATGTGCTGTTTTAAATTCATAACGTGACCATTCTGTTTTAATAAAATTTTCTGTTAAAATCATTACTGTACGTCTTGAATTATCAATTGCATGTGTTAATGTATCCGCTAATGAATATGCACCATTTAAAGGAAAATCTCTATAATGTAAACATAATTTATATCGATAATCACCAGTTTCTTCTAATATTGGTGCTAATTCTTCTAATACAAAATGTTCATCTTTATTACTATATGAAACAAATGCATCAAATATTTTTTCTTTTTCATTTTTATCATAATCTAAACTTGCATTATAAAATAAACGAATTCCAAAACGTGAATGAAACCAAACACGCATTTCTTGTCGAAATATAAATATGAATAATATTGCAATAATAATTAATAAGAAGCTAGCTGCTATAATAAATGGTATATATCCTTGAACTCCACCAGTATATGGGGTTAGAATTAATTTTTTTCGTATTGAATTATTATAAAAATTCTGATTATCATAAAACATTTTTTCATCGTTACCATCTATAACATTGTTATTGCCAATTATATTATTATCATGATCGTTACCATCTATGTTTAGATTACCAAGAATGTTAACATTTATTTCATGTTTGCATATTAATGTCTTATGACTATTGTTATTGCCATTCCCAGTTATTGTTGTTGTTGTAGTTGTTGTTGTTGTTGGTGGATATAATAATGCATCGATCGGTTCAATTTTATTAACAATAGTTTGTAATTGTTTTGGATCTTCTGGAGTTAAAGTGATCGTACAGTATATCTCTTTAATATCTTTAATATTATTTTTAATTTTATTATAAGCTCGAAATATTGATATAAATTTACAATCACATTGTAATGGATTACCACCAATATATAAATCGCTTAAATATGGTGGAAAAAATTCCCATAATGAAAATAAATTTATTTCATTATGATCTAAACGTAAAATTTTTAAATGATGTAAATTTGTAAATGTATAATTATTTATATATGATATTTTATTATTTTGTAAAAATAATTCTTTTAAATTTTCTAGACCATGAAATTCATTACCATCCAATTTTTGTAATTTATTATCATTTAATTGTAATATTTCCAATTCTAAAAGTCCATAAAATGTACGATTTGATATTATTTCAATATTTGAATTATTTAAATATAAAATTTTTAAACGTTTTCTACCCAAAAATGTATGACTATTCAATTCTGGAAATTTATTACCATCTAAATACAATTGTGTTGAATCCATTGGTATATGATGTGGTAATTGATTAGTATAACCAGATTTTGAACAATCAACAACATTTGATGTCCAACTTTGATCATGAAAACATTTACATTTATTTGGGCATTCCATTTTACAATCGCATGCACTAAATTCACAACAATGACACAATGCAAAACAATGTGTTTCATATTTGCATAAAAATTCATTTGATTTTGTTTCAATAAGTGGTAAATACATACGATCACGTTTATATGGTAATTTACATTGAATATTTTGTAAATCCATTAATTTTGGTTGTGTACGACTACTATCACCAATATTTGATGTTTTTTGTAACCAATCTAAATTACAATCACATTTAAATGGATTACCACCAATATAAAATTCTGGTATTTTTTTACCATCTGGTATTGGTGATAATCTTAATGCATTCGGTTCTAATGTTGTCAATTTATTACCAAATAAATCAACTCTTGTTAAATTGGTTTTTTTAAAGAACGTATATGGTTGTATTTTTGATATTAAATTATCATTTAAATATAATAATGATACACTATTGGGTATTGAAGTTGTTGTAATTTCAATTAAACTATTTGAACTAGCATCAAATGTATTTAAAGATAATTCTGATTCAATTTCAAAATAATTTCCTAATTGAGAAATTTTATTTGCATGAACATCTAACCATTGTAAACCATTTGGTATTGTCGAATATTCAAATTTTTCTAAATGATTATCTGATATATTTAACCATACTAAATTTGGTAATTCTAAAAATAATCCATGAATTGATTTTATAAAATTTCCATCTAAACGAATAGCTTGTAATTGTTTATTTTTATCAAATGATTCTGGTTCAATTAATTTTATTTTATTTTTAGATAAATTTAAAATTTGTAAGGATTGCATTTTATCAAAATATCCTTTTTTGATTTGTGTTATTGAATTTTCCGTTAAACGTAAACCATATAAATTTTCCATATGAATTAAACTTGTATTTTCAATTGTTGTTAATAAATTTTCACCAATATCAAGTGTTTTTAGGAGTGGTATAAATTGTAAAGCACTTGGTACACTTGTCAATTTATTACCATTAATATGAAGATCTTGTAAATTTGAACAATTTTTAAAGGCCAATAAATTAATTGTCGATATTTGATTATAATCCAATGATAAGACTAATATTCCATAAAGGCCGCTAAATGTAAAATCACTTATATGTGAAATACGATTATTTGAAAGACTTAAAGTATGTAAATTTGATAATTCGGAGAAAGTTTCCTCAGGGACATGATCAATATAATTATCTTGTAAACGTAATACTTGTAAACTTCTTAAACTTTTAAATAAATTTGGTTCCAATTTATTCAATTGATTGTTCGATAAATTCAATAACATTAAACGTTTTAAACCAACAAACGTTTGTGAATTTACCCATTGTGATGTTAGTTCATTATTCGATAAATCTAATACTAAAAGTTCAGCTAATTCAGTAAATAAACCTGGGGCTATTACATTCATACTATTATTTTGTAAATATATTTCACGAATATATTTTGTTTCAGCGAATAATTCTGGTGGTAAATTTCTAAGTTTATTTTCACTCAAATCAATAAAATTAAGTGACATTAAACCTTCGAAAGCACGATCAGCAATAAAATTCATTTCATTATGTTTTAAATTTAAACGTTTTAAACGATTTAATGCCGACCAAATTGCTGTTTGTAAACTAGCAATTTTATTATATGATAAATCAATTTCAGTAACTGATTCACCGCATATTTTTGTTTTTCTCATACGATTTACATTTACTGAACTAAATTGAAAATTAGTAACATCTTGTATTTGATTATTTGACATATTTAAAAATTGTAAACTTTTTAAAGGGCATAAAATACCATCCGGTATTGTCCAAATATTATTTTGACTTAAATCAATAATTTCTAATTGACGAAAATCACTGAAAACATTCGTTGATATATCCAAACTCATTGATGACCAATCAGAATTATGTGTTTTTATTGTTAAATTTCTTAATTCAGTTAATCCACAAAATGATCCTTCTGTTAAATTTCCTAATTTACAATATTCAATTGTTAATGCACGTAATTCAATCAAATTTTTAAAGCTACCTGGACTTAAACTACTTTGAAAGAATAACGCATCATTACATTCTAAACGTAAACGTACAGTATTTTGCGGTTGTATAACACTAAAATTTGTATTTTCCAATTCGCTATTTATTGTTCTTAAATGACATATTAACGTTATATCTGTATCAAAATTACCGGACCAACGACATTCATCTGGTGCTTGATATAATACCGTTTTACTTAATGCCGCGCCAAGTACCGTCATTGCAACTGTTAATATTATCGTTAAAACGGAATATTTTTTACTTGTAGCCATTTTTTTTTATTATATATATTAATTTTATTATTATCAATTTTTTATATGAAATTGAATTAATTTAATTTTAAATTGATTTATTACTTTTTTTTTCTAATAAAAAATAATTTCACAAGTTTTTTTTTTTCTATATCTTAGTATTTTTTTTTTTTTTTTAATTCTTTTATTGAATTTTCATTTCATATTTCTTTTTTTTTTTTGTTTAATTCTTTATTTTCATTAAAGAAAACTTCAATATATTCACTTCATTATTTCAAAACTCTTTTTTAATTTTTTTTTTCATTTTTTGCCTTGTTTGATTTATAAAATTTAAATTTAGATAAAAAATAAAAACTTTTAATTCTAAATTATTTTTTTTTTTAAATTATTATCCATTTTTAAAAAATTTTAAATTATTTTATTAAAAATAAATTTATAAATAATCCAAAAAGTGTGGCGATCACGCATGCGTTTCATTCGAATGTTACTCAGTGACTGAAGAAAATTTGAAGGATCATTCCTCAAATATACTGCAATACAACTGTAAAAAATGACAAGTAAAAGAAATAAAACTAAAGGAAAAATAAAAAAAAACTTATATGAAGATCTCATTTATTCATTTTTGTTTTTACCAAACACTTATTTTTCTCTCGGTTCTAATGAGAGCTTCAATTCAACCAAGTTAAAGTTATAAATTTTCAACTTACAATTACAACAAAGTTACAATAACATAAAGTAGAAGTTAAAAAAGAACCAGAAATATGTATAGGTAATAGGTATACATTTCTTGAGACTTGTTGAAATGGAAACAAACACCATTTGCAAAATTATTAAACAAAAAAAAATTTAACTATAAAAGAGAATAATAGAAAGAGAAGGAAAAGAGAAAAAAAAAACTGAGTGAGAAGAGTTTCATTTTAAATAAAGTTTTTACTGAGAGAAATATAATTATTAATGGTTTATTTTTGTTGGTACTTCGAATATTGCATGTATTGCATGTTGAGTGTTGACTGTTGCATTGAATTTTCAACAAAAACTAACAACTTGATACAAAAATCAACAACAAACAACAGTTGTTTTAAATTTCTATCATATTTTTTGTAATTACGTACGTTATACCTTGTTATTTTCTATCTTTAAAATGAGATTGTGTTTGTGCTGTGCAGTTTTATATTTATTTATTTGTGTTTGTGGTAAAATTGAAGAGAACAACTTGTAAATTGTTAGTACTCTTTTAAAGGTAAAAATTTTGTTTTTTTTTTCGATAATTTTTTTGTTATTGGGAATAAAATGTAAACAAAAAAATGTTTGAATAAATAAAAAAAAAAGAAAACAAAATAATCAAAAAAAATTTAAGAATTTGTCTTTTGTTTGCTGTTGTTATTATTTCTACTGAGCAATTGTTTTTTTTCTTCAACATCAGCTTCAAAAAAAAATTTACTTTTTTATTTGATTTTTACTTACATTATTTAGTAAACCGGTATGAGTTTAAAAGTTCTAAAATCATTTTGATATTAAGTTTAAATGAATTAAATAAATTATTTCATAAAATAATGAGCGTTTAATCAATTTTGTTATATCAACAAAATATAACATAACGAAATATTCGTTATACTGAACAGTATACATTAAAAAGATAGATTTGCAGATTTAAAAGAATCCGTTGAATACATTAAATGTTTTTGCCTGGCAACATCAAAAATTAGGCTTAGATACATCGAAACAAACACACACAAATGGTTTAACAAAAACCGGGAATATTAAAATGTAAATTATGTATCTCCGTAAGAAGAGTTCTGTATCTAAGCAAGAAAATAATAATTATTCTCTACTAATTTTCGAATGAAGCTAAGCTATGAAAAGTAGTAGCGTTATAGTATTACGGCCTCTGTCTTTACCACGTCTTACCTAAAAAAAAGGCTCACGTAATGTTGAAACAATTTATGTAAAAAAACAAAAGAAAATTTGACATTATAAGCATTACTTGAATTTCAACGTACCGAATTTATTTTTGAAAGTTCATATTTTGGATTCTTATCTACTTAAATAAATCTTATAATGTTACATGTTTAAAGGTCATATGAAATATATTCTTTTTTAAAATGAACTTACTAATTCTAGAAAGTTTGATAATACTTGAAAAGACAAATTTAATAATTTATTAAGAGTTTTTACCTATTTAAAATGGTTCAGATTTTGATACAAAACTCAACTAATTTATTTTGAAAATGAAAAATCTTTAAGAAGCATATCTCCCAAACAGTTAATAATAGATTAAATGACGTCTTGCTGCATGTTGAGTTTATCTCAAAACAGCCTATATATGAAAACACCCTATATATATGTTTACGTTAAGTTACACTATTGTTAATTTAACTGTAAACATCTGACAGTCTATTTTAATTTTTGTCAAATTGCTTAACAAATTAAATTGTTATCAATTGATTGACAATATAATTGACAACTTGTCATTTTGTATGTTCGATGGTTTAAATTTTTTCTCTAAAATACTATTAATAAATTATTAACTAATTTTGCAATAAATTTGTTTAGTTTAGTTTAATTCTAAAAATATATACATTTTCTTTTTTTTCAAATTTAAGATTTTCAATTTTTTGTTAATTGTATCCCTTTCTCTTCAATTCACCGTTTTTTTTTTATAATCAGTTGCGCGATTATATACGTAGATTGGTAAGATACTTTTCACACACATAAAAAGAGTTACGAGGAGTTATAAATTTTTTTTGTTTTTTTATTCTTAATTTTTGTTTTTTGTCTACCGCCTTTGGGTTCTCTTTAGTTGTAACGTTTACTTTGACGATACGAATTTGTTGTTAAGTTAACATCGTTAGGCATTGATATATAAGAAAAAAAAAAAAACATTATTATAAAACAGGGAAAAAAGAAGAAGAAAGACGGCTGCAGTTGCTAAAAGCAGGTTGAGATTTTGTTTTATATTTTTGGTATAAATTTTTATTTTTATATTTTTTTTTTTGTACCAGATGATGGAAGTAGAGCTATCATACCTGTTAATAGGGTATTCTTATTTTATATTTCATTTTACGTTTTTTTTTTTTTTAGATATTCTTTGATTTCGCTATTCTTTGTATGTTTTAGTGATCATGTACATATGTGACACTCACAAGCAATACAGTCGTATACATATCTTAAACAGAATGAAAAGAAATCAAATAATGTGAGATAATAAACGCTTTCAATTGAATTCACGTTGTTTCTTCAGTGTTGTCTTGTCTTTAAATTTTTTTCTCAAATTTTTACTCTGACTTTTATTGATGGTTAAATTTTTTTTTTTTTTAAACAATAGAAAAATTATCTGTTTGATTTGGGTTTCTATCTCTCCCTCTCTTTTTTGATCTTTTAATTAATGTTCAATAGTATTTGTAAGAGTCAGAGAATAGCTAATATGTTGATTGTTGATCTTCTCTATTCTCTCAAATTTTCTTCAATGACTTTGTTACATGTAAATTGTTGATTAATACTTTAAGAAAGAAATGTGGACAGCTGTTTTTTTTCTTACAAAGCTTGTTGTTGTTGTTATTATTTAGTTCTTCTTCTTAAGAAAATGTTTCAAAAAGAAACAATTTTTCTTAAAATATACGAGTATAATATGAATAGTGAATATAGAGAACCCCTCTTGTAAAACTACTGGTGCGCGTTAGTATCTAATAAATACTAGTTCTTACATACTTTTATTCATTTCATTACTGTGTTATGCTGCTGTTACCATTGTTGTTGCTGCTGTACTACTATGACTTTGTAAAATATATGAAATTTAATTTTTTAAAACGAAAGAAAACTTTGAAATAAAAAAAATAAAAAACGATCAATAACAGTAAGAGAATCAGTTATAAGAAAAGAAAAAAAAAATAAGAATAAAATGTCGCTATAAAACATAAAGAATCTGTGGGAGAGTTTATGACCAATTTGGAGAGTTTTAATGATGCAAAAATATTATTAGGCGGAACATGTTATGAATATAAATTAGGAGAAAACTAGATATAGTTAGTTTGTTAGGTATATGTAGCCTATAAAAATAATACCTTTAAAACAACAACAAACAAAAGAAAAGAAAGAATAATAAAAATAAAAATTAAGATTAAAAATTTTACAGCAGCATTTTTTGGTTTTATGAGTACACATGTTAAATTAAAAATCGTATGTTAACAACTTATATTAAGAGGTTAGGAACAAAAATAATAAATATAATGTTCTTGCGTTCTGCATTATCCTTCACTTTTTTTCGACTTTTCTACAAAACTTTTTAGTTTTGTATAAATTGATAAAATGGAAAACATCTTTATCAAGTTCAGAACAGTTAAAAATAAAATAATGCTAATTAAATATGACAGTTAACCCAAAAAGTCAAAATTCAAATGCTGATTAACAGGAAAAAGAAATTTAAGTCCTAATATATATACTCAATTAAAACTATTTATTATATATCCAAGATCCATTCTTCCTTATGCTTAAAAAAAGAGTTGATACTTATATTATAGTTCATAAAGAGTGCATAATTCGAATCGAATTCCATTTTTAAACCGAAACTGTTTGAGTGCTTTTAATTTGTTGTATTATTGTCAGTACAAATAAATAAAGATAAATTTTTGTCATTTTCTCAACTCATAAGGCTGAATCCCTTGTTATACTAAACGATTTCGTATACCAAGACTTTTTGAAGAAGTTATTTAAATTAAAAATTTTTGTAATTTCAATAGAAACCAAAAGTTCAATCTCTTTGATCCAAACTTTCAACCACTTGAGATCTTTTAATAAGCGACTTGAAAATTCCAACTGTAAGTAAAATGAATAATATTATCAGTATTGTTTGCCGTCAACAACCAAATGTTCAAACTATGAAAAACGTAAAAATTATTAGTCGGGATAAAAAATAAGCATCGGGATAGCGGGATAATAAGAAGCATCAAAATAGATAAATAAGCACAGATAATAAGTATCAAAAAAACCACAAATTACATATAACATAAAATTAATATGTATTGTAATAATATTTATAATTATTTTGTAATATTAATTAAATTAGTAAACACTTGAAAACGAAAGAAGAATATTCTTCGAAACGTCATTCCACCATTTTTATTAAAATTTCGGTGTTTATACATACGCGTTGAAACCGATAAGTTAATTGATTTATTTAAAATGGTAATACCCCGTAAAAATAATTTAAAATCTTATAAAATTACTAAAGATCGACACAAACATGTTTTGATCAACTAAACCTAATAATTGGTCGACTTACACATGTTCTGATACTAGGCGGCATTCTGATACTTCACATAATTTTTTAAGTTCCAGATTAAAGAGTTCATTTCATTTTTACCAAAACAGTTATAAGAAAAAATTTCACTCAAATGTAAATATTGCAGATCATTATATGAAAATTAAAAAAAATTTTGCAATGGGCTATTCAATTAAACAGTTGCAAACCTCCAATTATATGTTATTATAATAACAAAATCTACTATACAAGAATAAGAATAAATTTTAAGTTTAGTTATAGTTATTTAAGAAAAAGTTAACGGATGAAAAAAAAAAAAACAGAAAAAAATTAATAAAAATTTACTTCTTTTTTTGGAAAAATACACAATAAAGACAAAAAAAAACCGAAAAAAAAAAAATCGTAAATTCTAAAAGTAAATCACGTTTCACAAATGTTTACTGGTTTTACAGTGATTTATTTAGAGTGATTTTATCATTTTATTTTGAAAAATTTTTATACTTAAGATGTATTTCTTTTTGTTTTTAGTTTTAGTTTTAGTTTTTTTTTTTTTTTTTTTTTTTTAATATTTGTAATTTGTACTGCGATTATACCGCTTACTTACTACTTACTTACCATGTTTTTTTTTTTCTTTTTTGTACAATTTTTTTTTTTTTTTTTTACTTAAATGCCGCTCATTATTTTCTTTATAAGTCTTTAACGGGGAAAATTTTATGTAAATCACGTTATTGAAATAAAAAAAAAAAAAATTATATTTTGTTAATGGTAAAAAAGGATGAGAGTATAAAAGAGATAGAAATAGATAATGTATATTAAAATTAAACATTTTTATTATATATTATTTACTTGCATTTTTTGTTTTTTTTGTTTTTATTTTTTTAAGTAGCTGTTAGAATACTCTAATTTTCATTTTTATAATAAGTAAAAAAAAAAAAAAAAAAAAGAAGAGAAAATACGAAGAAAAATATTGAGTATGAATGAATTTTGAAATTTATTTTAATTTTTTCAAAATATTTCGTTTTTAGAATTTTAATACAAAAAATTATTTTTATTTTTTTTTTTACCCTTTCAAATGAATTACAGAAGTCGTTTTTGTGATTTGTACATGTGATGTGTTTTTAAGTTAAATATCATTGTATTTGATGATCATACGTTAATATGTTTTTTGTTTTTGTCAGACTTCCAGAAAAAAAGAAAATTTTTTTTTTTTCTTCTTTTTAACAATAATCATCAAAATCTTTTTAAAATTTTCATATATAATATTGTTTTTACTGATGAACATGAATTGAATAACTTTAATTATTTAACAGAGATTTATTACAATATTTTGTTTTTTTATTTTGTTTTATTTTTTTTTTTGCCTGATTTAAAACCTGACTTCATCTTCAATATTTTTTTGTATCTTATCTTATTAAAATGTCGATCTTTATGTAAAAATCTGTTAGATTTTGGAAATGATTTTGGGGGTTACATTTTAAAAAAATATTAAATGTTTTCCGGAATTTATTTAAAAAATTTAACATTTTTATCTGGAAAAATTCTAATTTCCCTGTTCTTACTTGATAGTTTTTGATAAATTTTATTTTTGGAAAAGTATATTTTAAAGGAGCTACTGTTTATTACTTATAAGAGGGTCATTAACCTTTTTATGTTCTTATATATAACATTCTCATATTATATATAAATAAACTAAATAAATTTAAGTTAAAAATTAAAAATTTACAAAAAAATATTTTCTATTGAAATTTTTCTTCATGAATGAAACAAAAATCAGCAGGAGCTTCTGTTAACTATTATGCATTTATATATTACCGATGTATGTTATCATAGATGTAGCGATTATCACATACAAGTATATATTTTGTACTTACATCAACCCCATGGTTGCTATAAATCTTTAAAATAATTATTTCACATTTTTTTTTTTTTGTTCTGTAATATCTCATTGTGACACTGGGTCACCACCTATTTTTCAAATTCAAAATAAGATCTAATTGTTTCAAGTCTTCTATATAGTATATTATTACCTTACCAGTTAAAAGTAAATTTAAAAGTTGAATTTAATACAAAGTGATTTTTTTTTTTAACCCAAATAAAAATGATGTTGTATTCACCCTAAAGAAATATAGTTTTTGTTTAAAAATATTTTCTTTTATAAGTTTATTTTAAAAAATTATAGAATTAGTCGTTGGAATAAAATTATTAATTAGCTTTTAAAAATGACATAAGTAAAAAGAAATTTCCGATTTTTTTTTTTATTTTCTTTTGTTTTACCCAGTTTAGAATACCAACTACATATATATATATATATATTTCAATGGAATATTGGAATAGATATATAGTAAATATTATAATTTTACATATATGTACATATATATATATATGTATATATATGTATATATATGTATATATATGTACATAAACATATACATCAAGTCTTTTATAACATATTCTTATATGTAATATATTTAAAAATTAATTTACTCAAATTCACCTGCCAGATAATTTACCTTAATTAATTTGGAATAATTTATTACTTTTATGCCCTAAAAGCAAAAAAAAAAAAAAAAATAAAAAAATATTTACCAAAAAACCAAAAAAAAAAGTTCGTAATTTCGTAAGAAGAAAAATATTATATAGAATGATTTGAAGCATGACGGTTCACAAATGTCACAAATGAAGTAAAGTTTAATTGGTGAACTGCTAAAATATATACCTATTTTATAAGAAAACAATAATTTATAATTATTTTTGTTTTGTTTTATTTAGAGAAGTTTAGAAAATATATACAGGGAAATAATCTTGTCGCTTATAGGCAATTGTTGTTATATTATAGATTTTTTTTTTGTAACCCATTCATTAAATTAATTTTTTCATATTAAAAAAAATTTTCTTATATTAATTATTTTATTTGTTTCTTTAGGTTTTTCTAAGATAATTTGATATGAAATGTATTATTTTATTATACTTATAATGTTTTTTTTTTTGTGCTGTATTAAAAAAAATAATTTTAAATTATTAGTTTTCAATATTTAAGAATTGAAAATGTTTAACATATGAGTCATTAATAGATTTTAAAAATTAATAGGAATGAATTTATTGGCTATGTATAGTAGATATATAGATATTAATTATATCCGATGAACACAAAGGTAGTATAGAATATATAAATTTTTATAAATTTTTGTTAAAATATGATTTTATAATTTTTCAAATTAAATGAATGAAGTGGAATTGATTAGATTATTTTAAAGAAAAGAAAAATTTTAATATAGTTATAAGATTTTACAATGGTTTTTATAACTAATAATATAAATTATCAAAAAATGCTAATATGTTACTTAAGTAATAAAATTAAAAGTACTAAAATAATCTCTAACAAGAAATTCTAAACTTATTAAATAAGTTAAAGTTTAATCAAAAATTGAATGTGAAATGCTTTTAAAGTTACATTGAAATCAACAAATAAAACAAAAATTAAAAATTAATAACATTTTTAGTTCGTCAAAAGATTTCTATATTTACAGTGTATTAAACACACTATGAAAATATTTTTTTCCCCACATTTCCTTTCCACTCCTATTTAACATTGGCTTAACCATTTATTTTTCGTATTTGACTAAATTTCAGTTTCTGAAATAATTAGTTTCACTAAAACCGTTAATTAATAGACTGTAGATATTATACAAGATTATTAAACACAAATCTTTTACATCTATTATCATAATATACATAATAAAAATTGTTTTTTATTTTTTTATTTTATTATTAATTGTATGATATACATATCTACTTATTTTTTTTAATTTAATTATATTATACTAATAAAATGAAGGGTGATGGTGTTTATTGGGTTGAAGTCTCACACATTCAGAAAAGGATTGGTGTTTGTTCCACTTCTTCTATAGTATCTTTTGTCAATACCCCACCTACTCATGCAAAAAAAACAAAAAAAAATGTATATATACCTATAAGAAAAATCTACATCATTTATTTATTGATCTATATGCGCCAGTCGGGATTTGAGCGGCAGAATTTTCGAATGAAAGATCGGTCTCTTAACCATTACACCATTGGTTAGATATAAATGAAAATATAGTTCATAATATTATAGTCTTTTTCTAATTCAGAATTTGGTAAATATTTTGATTATATCAAAATTAACAATTATATTTATTTCTTTTAATAATTTAAGAGATTTTCAAAGAATTTCTAACAATTTTTTGTAACAACAAAGTACATTTTACAAGCAACGTAATAAACAAGTATGGATCTCCATCCATCTAATCCATCCATCTAAATAAAACCAAATTTAAAAAACTTGTTGAAATTTAAATTTTCGTAGTTAAAAATTTAAAGTTCAAAATTTAAAGTTATTAATTCTAAATTAATTTTGTATGTTCTCATACTTTAAAATCAACATTAAATATATTAATTAAATTTCATTATTAAATTAAAAAAAAAAAAAATCTAAGAAAGAAAATAGATTTTTGCGGAATTTTTTTGACTTTTTATATTTATATAAAAGATTGCAACGAGATTTTTATATTTTCTTAATACAATTCTACAGTTCTCCTACTGGATTTTACTGTTCTCCTACTGAAATCTACTGTATTCCTACCAGTTCCTATTTTCTAACAGATCCTTTTAAAACTCTCTCATTACTTTTAAAATTGAAATTAATTTGAATTATTTTAAAAGATTTTTTTTTTTTTAAACTTAAGTTAAGATAATCATAATGTGAAATTTTTTGTGTTATTATTATTTATTATCCATCCCATTAAGAAAATTGAGCCTTTAATCTAAACTGACGTTATTAAAGTGTTTTAAAAATAAAAACTTTTACTTTTTAAAAGTAGGTATATTTAATTTATAAATTAGTGTTTAAATTTCATAAGATATTAAACTTTTAATAATTTATTCATAGATTATAATTTTTTTTTTGTCATATCTAATTTTACAGTGAATTAGCACCTTCCGATATATAATAGGGATATAAAATTCATTAAAAAAGATATAAAAACAAAAATAAAAAAAGACAATTTTCTCACACTTGTTATTTAATACAATAGATATCAATTAAATTTATTAAGCAGATATATTCATTCAGAAAATTCATTTAAGAATTCTTTTTTTTTTTTTTGCTGTTGTTAAATATGCAATTAGACCATTTTTTGTTTTTTTATTTAGGGTTAATATACGAGTACTATTTATTAACATGTTATATAAGCAATATTTATTCAACATTCCTTTTTCTTTGTTTTTTTTTTTTTTCGTTAATTGTACAAAAACTGACAAAAAATTCTATAATTAAAGTTCCTTTATTCTCTGTTTTAAATTAGTTGTAATTTCTTTTAAAAATGTGCAGTTCTTAATTAACTTTTGTCACGTAACCAATTTTAAAAATTAACCAAATGGTGAATAGTTTTTTTTTTTTTTTGTTTTAGTTTAAAATAAAATATGAAAATAAAACACAAAAAAAAAAAAAGAACATCTTGCAACAATAAAGAATATAATCTTGTAATGAATGTCAATAAGGTGTCAAAAAATTAAGTCACAAATAAACTTAAAGAAACTAATTACATTTTTTATAAGTATTTTTCACGGTTGTTTTGCTAAAGATTTGTATATAGGTATATATTGACTGGCGCCGACATCTTAAATTCACAGAACATTAAAATTTGTTCTGCTTAAATCATTTATTATTGATATTAACCGAAATTCATTATAGATCTAGAATTTAACAATGTCTTAACAAAAAAAAAAAAAAAACAAATTAAAAAGATCAAGTCGGTAATTCTCACAAAAGTTGAATTAATGCAATAAATCCAATAAAATTTTTTTTTAAATATAGGTATGTAAGGCTGCATATCATAAAATAAATTTTAAATTAAAAATAAAAAAAAAAATTTTTTAATTTTTAATATCTTTTATGATATTAAATTTTTCAAATTTGTTCCCCTTTCCCAAAAGACAACAAACCAAAAAAAAAACAATATTAAAAATATGTTATTATTTTACAAAGTAAATCTATCATCAGAGCAATATGATCCAATTTGAAATTATACTTTTTTTCGTTTTAAAATTTAACAATTAATGAATGCCATGAAAAATTAAAAAAGACATTATCAATGTAGCGCCTCCCGATTCTTTAAAATATAAACGCATATCCTTTTTTAAAAATACAGTTATGAGATGATAAAACTTTAAAAATTTTTTAAACCAAATCTATATACTCTATCGTCCTTGTTAATCTGTAACACATTAATATTCTTTCCACTTTAATTTTTAAAAAATTTCAATCCGCAGTAACAGTTCAGTAACAGTTTATTTTTAGTTCAAATAAACAAAATCCATCTGGTGAAAAACTAAAGAGGTTATTTGATATCCTAGAAAAAAAAAAAAAAACTAAAAAGACACAAGATAATAAATTATACAGCAACAACAACATTTGGTTTATATATACATATATACTTGAACGGAATATATATATATACATATATATTATACATAAAATTTCATTTTATATCTATAAAGATAGGTGTATCCTTTAATTTTGACACTTACAAAGTTACTTTTTGTATCAAATATCAGACATAAAAAATGAAACATACGACGTAGTATATTTGAATTTAAAGAGTCCTTGTACAACAAGAATTTTTTTTTTTTTTTTTTTTTTAATTTTTGTTATTTTTCATGATAATTTTTAGGGTTCAATACGCACATATGTTGTTGTGTGGTGAACCACTTGATATACTCGTTAATATCCATTAGATACTTGCCCAATGTTATTTTATTTTTTGAAAATTGTTGATGTTTGTACAAATATGTTTCAATAGTACTGTTGCGCGTAATATAGTAGAAAGAAAGATCCTTTAATTATTTAAGGCTGGGTCCTTTTTTTTTGTTTTTTTTTTTTTGTTTTAAATGAAATTTTAAAATGTACCTTCAGGCTTCAACTGATGGTTGAAACGTCATTCTTTTCACTTTCAAAATAAAATGAGATAAAAAATGTTTTTTTTTTTTTTGGTTCTTCAAGAGTTTACAACACGATGCAACATTGATAATAATGATGTAATCAGTTTTGTTTTTTAATATTTTTTTTTTATTTTGAAATTTTGTGGAATGTTTTCTTATAGCGTGGTACTTTTTTGAAGTTTTTGTTTTTTTTTTTTTTTAATTTAACCCACTATTTCATAATAAACTATTTTGGCATTTTTTTTTTTTTTTGTCAGTTTAACTGTCATTGAATGTAGTGTCATTTGACTGTCGTTTTTGCAAATTGCTTGTATTATCATTTGATTGCATTTAATTTAATTTGTATGTAAAACATATAACAAGAGGGAATTTTTGAATTGGTGACAAAATCAAAGTTTCAATAGTTTGTTATACACAAGTTTGGGGCGTCAGATCTCTTTTGTTGTTGAAATATGGGTGTAAAACATAGGAGAGTTAGGATGATTTTGAGAGTCTGTTACAATCGAAATCCAGTTAAATGAAATGCAGTCTTGTGGTAGTATTCCATAATGAAGATGTATTACTGAATGTCACATGATGAATCTGGTAGTAATATATAGTACAGACACGGAGTACATACTTTAAAAGATATGAACTCAATGACGTTAGACTTAATTTTTCTGATTTAATGACGATGAATTATTTTCTGATTTAACGTTTAAATTTATAAATTTAGATCTCCTGATCTTAAAATTAAACATATTAAATACTTATTAAACATTTTCAACTTGTACTTAATTTTTACTTTGCTACAATGTGGTTCTCTATTATATAATTTTTGATATGTTTTTCATATTTTAGTAATAAGATCTTTAAATCGATCTATGTTTTTTATTTAAATTAAAATGAAAATACTGCATATAGTAGGTACTTTCGAATGTATTATAAATTAATTATAAAGGATTTTTGCAAAAAGTAGAACTTTAAGCGCAATTTTAACTTAATAAAAAGAATATCCAATCCCCAAACGAAACAGTACATTGTATCATAGGTTTCGTTTAAAAGGAATGTACCGTTTGGTTGGTTATTATTCAACGCAACGAAAGAAAATGCGTGCGTTAATCTCCTTAGTGTTTTTCGAAATTGTCAAAAAATCTAGCTTTCCTTATTCATATAATTAGTTGAAGTTATAAACAATCACATATTACTATTTATAATATCGAGATTTAAGTTAAGTACACAGATTTTAACCTATTCAATTGTTGTATACCGATTTAAACTGATATATTTTATGGGCTCATTACTTGTTAGGTTTAAAACTTACCTGTTAGGTGGTAGCAGACCTACCCACCACATATTATTAACATTAATACATTAATTGTATTATTTATTTGGATATGATCTGCCCGAGACTGAACCCGAACACTTTCCAAAGAATGGCCGGGAACTTAAGCACATCATTAGTCGGTCAAACAAGATTGAAATCTTAAAATGTCTAAAGTAAAATTGTCATATATAATAAATAAAAGTGTTATCCAATGATCACTGAAAGTAAGTTTTAATTTTTTTCGAAATTCGAAAGTTCAAAATAAATAAGTATTGTAATTAATAAAACAATATAAAATTTTACTTTCTTCTCAAAGTATTTATTATTTTCACAAGATATTCGATTGTGGAATGCAAAAGGGTTCTTTAAAAATTTCTTTTACATGCATCCTTCTCTCTTCTGTAATTAAAATCAAACACCGAATGTTAGTAAAAAAAAAATTTTTTTTTTATGAATTCTTAAATTTATTTAAGTGGCAGTTGATTATTGAACAAAAAAGGATTTCTGTTCTTTTATTTTTGTTATTTTGATTTTGAAAAGGATCACATTTTAAAAATATTTTGAAAAATAATCAAAAATGTTCTCTTATTTGAAGTGGTATAAGAGACACTTTAAAAAAAAATTTATAACCGATTAAAAATAAAATGAAAAGATGAGAAATTCAAATAAAATACAAACAAAAAAAAAAAAAAAAAAAAAACAAAAATATAATAAAAATAAATTAAAAAGAAAGGTTTGTTTTATTAATTACAATCAGGAGGAATCATGATGTCCTTGAAAATACATGAATTCATTTATATATAATATATGTATATGTATATATTTATTGTATATATAGTGATACAATTTTATCTTAATTTCTTATCCCATTCAAATTGTTTAAGATTAGATGATTTGATTTTAAAAAAATTTATTTAAATTTATTGCAGTCGCGTTTTATTTTTATTAGAAAAAATTTTAGGGTATAAATAAAAAAAAAAAAAAAACAATTGAGAACTTTTAAATATTAAATTAAGTAAAATATATTATCGTTATAAGAGTTACCAACAACAAAAAAAAAATAGTTACAACGAACTTAATCTTAAAAGTAATTCTTACTTTTAAAAAGAAGCGTCATTAAATTTAAACCAATTAAATAATAAATGGCCAAACCTAAAACTCTAAAAGTGGGTAATAATTATTTAATAATAATAATTTAATATTCTACATATAGGTGGGTAGCATGATCTTGTGGCCTTATATCACTTTTTAGCTTTAGATTAATGTTACTTCACAGGAGTGAAGTATAAATGAGATCATGAATTACATATGCATATGTATAATATAAAAATTTAATAAAATTTTATCTAATAACTGACACACCGAATAACCAATTAAATACAAGGAACTGTTTTTTTCTGTACTGAAAATGTACCAACTTATAAATAAAAAAATAAATAATAAAAGTAAAAACAAAAATAAATGCAAAATAAAAATAAAAGGACTTCAAAAGGGCGTTTAAACAATAATAACAGAACAACGTTCAAAGTATACAAGAGTCCACAAAAAAACTAAATTGGTATAAATGTTAATTGGTATATAGGAGGTAAATTCTGTAATTGAGTACAGGAGGTTTGTAATGTTTAATTCTATATTAGAAAAAAAAAAATATTAAAATAAGGGGGTTAAAATTGATTAACGGATTCATACCAAATGTTTTGCATATGGGTTAATTGTGATATTTTTAAAAACTATATGTAATAAATTTCAAATAAAAAAATTTTTTTTTTAGTTCTCAAACAAAAATAACAATAAAAATAAATTAATAGGGTGTAGGTTGAGTAGGTTGGTTTACTGTTATTTTATTGCAAGTTCGGATTTGGAATTTTTGAAGATTCTTTTTTTTTTTTTTTTTCGTTTTCAATTTTTTTTTTTTTTCTTTTGTAGTTAAATAGTTTGAATAATGATAAGTGAATAAACGTGAGCAATAGAAGTTTTGTTGTCCTATGTAAAAATAAAACCAGTTTTATTTTTCTATTCATATGCTAATTAGATATTGGGTATAATTAAGCAAATGGTTTTAAAAATACATCTAATAAAATTACATAGGATTATAAAGGATAATAAATATTTTGAAAAGAAAAAAAAAAAATATCATTTTATGCAAATTATTAATTGAAAGGTTTAATTTCAAGTTTAAAGTATGTGCATATACTTTATGCAATATGGTCTGAAATATATGCACAGATTTTTGACAGAAAACGTCAATTTTGTATTTATTATTTTATAAAACCGGAAATAAAAAATTTTAATTAATAAAATATACTCTTTATTTTTTTAAACTTATTTTTTTTTTTTTTAATTCATTGATAGAACGATGTTTTGTTTTTAAATTTTAAAAAATGACCGTCACTGAAAGAAAATTTTTAGAAAAAAAAAAAATTTAAAAATATTCAGGACCCTCTGGCGGTCAATTTATAAAACTTTAAAACTATATCTGTAAAAAACTTAAAAAACTGTAAACCACAAAATGGCGACCGGAGGTTATTTTAAAAGTACATTATTTTACTTTTTTTTTTAAATAATTAATTTTTATTTTATTTTTTTTTTTCAATTTATTAAAAGCATTGAATAAAAAATATAAAATAATTAATAATGCGTCTATTGAAGGCTTGTTTGCTTTCTACTGCATTAAAAAAAAATCTTTTAAAAAAAAAAAATTTTGTTTAAAACTGTTCTCAAAGGTTTTTTATTTATTATATTACATTTTTGTTTTAAAATAGTATAGGTACTTATAGCTAGGTACCATTTTTGTATAGTATTTTTCTTTTCAAATATAACAAATAAAAAAAATAAACTGATAATATTAACTGAAGGGTATCAGCCACCGCAAAAAATTAACAAGATTGTTAAATTTTTTTTTGTGAAACTTTGTTTTAAGATAAATTTGTTTATAAAGTAGTTTTTTTTTTTTTTTTAAAGAAAAAATTGTTTATTTTTTCAATTTTTTTTTTAAAAAAGATTTTTTTGGTTAAAAACCATACTACCATTAAGGTTACACTTTTACGACCAAAAAAAATTTTCTATCGGTTTTATACTTCGCAGATGATTTTGATAAAATTTCATACAAGTAAAAGACTAATTGAAAATTTTATTCAAAAAAAACAGTTACAAGAATACATTTAGGTATAAAAAAAAATTTAGGCGTGTACAGGCTTGTTTTATACAGAATAAAAAATTTAATTTAATTAAATACTAATAAAAATTTAATTAAATTATTTACAAAAAATAAAAACAATAGAAGAAAAATAAGACTAAACCGGAAACAAACCAAAATACACTCTAATACTAAATTATAAATTTATAATCAATCTCATAATTATGGGCAATAGTAATATCCTACAACTGTAAAAACAGTATTAAATTTTTTATCACCCATATGCCTGGCAAAATAAAAATGTGTTACCCTATATAATAAAATCTGTTACTTAAAGTTATTTTATTCTGAACTTTTTTGATTTTGATCCAAAAGGTATACTACTGCTTCGTAGTTGTTCAAAATTTAACTTATTGATTAATGTTATAATAAATATAATCTTAAGTATTTTATATCTTTGGTCATCTGATGGTTTCTAAAATAAAGCATTAATATTTATTAGGAAGCGTTATAGTGTACATAATCTCACCTGCTAATGATACTTTTAACTCATACCGTACAGAAAGTCTTATATATCAATCTTTGTTAAATTAGCATTAAATAAATTTAGCATTATAATTATCTTAAATAAAATGTTAATGCTTTGAAATCACTCAATCAAAGTATTCAGAACATATTTTTAATTGTTAGCTCCGGATCATTTAGATGCACTCATTTGTTTATATTCAATTAAAGTATCTTTAAACTGTTTTATGAAGTACCTTTAAATTAAACTGTTATATTTAATTAAATTACCTTTAAAATGTATGAAATGAAAAATTTTATTTATATTGTATATTTTGGTCAATAACTGATGAATACCTATGTCTATGCCTATATTGGACGCAAGTTATTTAGCATGTATAAAACTGTCCCTAAAGATACAAAAAAAGGAAAGTAAATTAATATCAGATTTTCAATTATATTCAAAAAAATGTTTCTATGTAGGAAGTTGAAATTATATCATAGTACTACATATCGTATCCTTTAAATTGAAATGAAAAAAAAAAAAAAAAAATTAAATTAAAGTGGTCCGTGCAACAAAAATAAGTGGTTCAATTTATTTGATTAGATAATGAATCTTGTCTTTTGCTTTCAAAATAAATTTAAATATTTTTTTGAAAAATTTTTATACTGTTTTGTTTTATTTTTTTTATTTAACATAATTTATATTTACATATTCACCTGTTGGCAACAAAAAAACAAAAAAATTGATATGAACAATTTCAAAAAATATTTTTCCTATAAATATAAGAAAAAAAAATTGAAAAAAAAAATTTAAATATCATAAAATTTAAAAAGTCCAGAAATAATAAATAAAATAAAAAATTTGATTGGAATTTTTCAATTACCTTCAGATTTTTAGATTTAGATTACGGCAATTTTCTATCATTTTCTTAATGGTCGCTAGTTTGGTTTTTTTTATTTTGTTGGATTTTGTTTTTTTTTTTGTTTTATTTATTTTAAATGTAGGTACTTAAGATTTAACTAATAAAATAAAACTACATATAAAATCAATAAACGCCAGTATAATATTGAAATTGTTTTTTGTTTTTTTTTTTTTTTTGTTGCACAATTTAAATTTTTCTTAAATCATAAGAAATAAAAAAAATTTGTTTTTCTTTTCTTTTTTGATTTGTAATAGTAATAATAACTGATTCAGTAATGGTCCTAATTTTACTACTTTCCCAAAACCTTAAACAAAAATACTAAAAGTTATAAAAATCAATTGAATATTAACTATTTTTTAACTATTTATTATGACTTTTTGTTTTTTTTTTTTTTTTTTTAATATTTTCATATTATATTGTGTTGACTATAAAAAAAAAAAAAATTTATTTTGCAATAATTCTGCAAATTTTGTAACACTTTTTGTTGCAACAAAATCAAAATCACCAAAAAATACAAAACAATAATTGAATTTTTCGCGAGTTGAGTAGCCGTTTTGAAGCCATATAATAAAACTTCATCTCAAGATGTCATATACTTATGAATTTATTGGTGATACTTTTTTTTTTTAAACTATTTTTTTTTTTTTTCTTTTTCTATTGTAAAATGGTTAAATATGGTTTAAAAATTGTTTGTATATATATAAATATATGCTTAATAGGTTTATAGGAGAATTAATAAAATTTATAGAAATTCTAAAAAAGCCATAAAGATATTAGATGAGAGCAATTGATTTGATAAAGTCTGAAAAAAAAAATATATATATTTTAGATAAACACTAAAAATTTATGAATCATTCAAGGCTGTATCTGTTGTCTAGTTTTTATTTTTTAATTTTTTTTTTATTATCAAATTTTATTTTATTTTTATATGTCATTATTTTTAATTCAAACACTTTTTTTTTGATTAAAATCAAAATCTATTAAAAAAGATTTGGCGAAATAAAAAGAATTGAAATAAAAAAAAAAAACAAAAACAAACCATAGCCATTTTAAGTTTCATATAACACACCACACTGTTTTTATGGAGATAAAAATTTTACATTTTTGTTGATTTGGAGTTTTGTTTTTTTTTTCTATTAAATATGTAATTATAATAATAATTTGTTTTTTTTTTTCGCATTATTTCAAATGTCAGTATAGTCAAATAAATCTTTTAGTAATTTTAAGATACTTTTAAGAAAGTACATATTTCACATTTAAAGATAGATCAATCTGATAAAAATTATTCGAGTTATTAACGCTTTTAAATACATATAATTTTTTAATAGGCTTAAAAATTTTAATTAAAACTCTTTTTGTGATCTGTGTTTATATTCGCAGTATAATTTCTTCAATCATTTCTTCAATTTTAAACGATTTGGTTAATCAATTGTTCCAATTTTTTCTTATTTGCCTCATTACACTTGCCACATGTTTTTTTTTCGGCCACAGGGTTTTCAATTTGTAAAAATATTATTTTACAAGTTATCGGCTACTATTTTTTTTTATTCTTTTCTACCTCCTTTGGTCTCAAAGCAGATGGAAAGGTTTCCATAAAGGCATTCCATATTTGTAACCATGTCTTGTTCATTTGTATTATTTCTCGTTCGAATGTTCTACGCCATGTATTTTTAAGTCTACCAACATTTCTTATCCCTTGGACGTTCCATTCCAGGATCTGCCTGGCTATGCAATTAGGTATGATATTAAATTCTAAGAACGTGACCAATCCATCTTTATTTTTGTTTCTTAATTTCTATTTCGATTGGGTCTTGAACGGTGTTTTCTAAAGCTCTTTCTTTGCTAGCATATTTTACATATAATCCGCAGCCACTTGTTAATTGAGTACTTGTAGTTTATATGTTTCTTTCTTGTTGACAAACCAAGTTTTACTATCGTATAACAGAACGGATTTTATAGATGCTTGGAATATTCTTAACTGTGTTTTCTTTATGATTTCGGTTCATCTCCATATTTTCCAAATTCATCTAAATGTTGCTTTAGCTTTTGTCAATTTATTTTCGATATATATAGAACATTTTGTATTACCTTCTGTGGTAATAATACATAACGCTATAGGTAATTAAATTTATCTATACCCTCGATTGTTGTATCTTCAATTGTAATTGAAGTTCGTGTTCCATCTCATAATGTAAGTCTTATTTATGTTTATTTTGATTTTAATTTTTCAGCTACTACAAGTACTTTGCAAATCTGAAAATTATTCCTACATTACGGAATATATCGGGGCAGCATTAATGCTGTAAATATTTATTATTTTGCTTTTACTTTTTAAAAGTCTAAATCTATAAAATAATTTTATACGTATTTTCGTTCCACCACAATCCTGAAGAAAACTACAATGTTCTTTTCAATGTTTCAATTAAATTAAAAGAGACTTTTTGAATACTTTCCTATGCTGTAATTGTGACTAGCGATTTCCATCAATTCACCGAATACGAATTAATAAAAAATAATCTTAGCATTTATTGGTTTAATATAAATAATTAACTTTGAACTATACCAAATAATATTCTGCTGTTCCATATACCATTATTTAGGTATATATGGTTTTATACAACAAAAAATTCCTCAACTAAAAATATAATGAACTGTTTAAATCAATTGAAAATTTTTAATTAGACTATATGCAGTTAATTCTACGATAAAATATTCATCTTTAAGTAAATTTTACTATTATATCTCCATACAAAACTGTAAGCAGTTTTTTTCTTTCGTTTTTCCTTATTAATTCAATTTTTTTTTTCTTATTATTTCGTTGATTATTTTTACATTCAAAAGTTGCGAGAAAAAAATAAATATCTTTTTATATACTTATAAAATACAAAATAAAAAAAAATCGAAAAGACCAACAAAAATAAGCAAATAAATAAATAAAACAACTATAAAATAAGAAAAAAAATTTAAATAAAAATAAATATATGTATATGCAATGATATATATATATTTTTTTTAAAAATGCGTTTTTCTTTAAACTTCACACCTTTATCTGGTGGTGTTTGTTGCGACTCCCTACAACGATCATAAATTTCGCCGGCAATTTGAATTCAAATTTGTATTCTTCCTGTGCCAGTGCTCGTTCGTAGTTTCGTATATAATTCGTTCTCATCTATTCATCCATTCTCCATTTAATTCATTATATTAGTTTGTACGTTTGTTTATTCAATAACTAATCTTTATTCCATCTTAAGATAGATTATAGACAGTATATATAGGTAATAATAATGTATGTAATATATATATGTATACATATATTGACGAAATTTATAAATATATATATATAATATATATTACAAACAAGCTGATATTCAAAAAGTTTTTCTTATAGTTCTTGTACTTGAGTCTTGTTATGGAAGTACCAAAACGTTAAATTCTATTTAAATTGTATGTTTTTGTTTTTTTTTTTTTTTTTCTTTTTGTTGTTATTCTTTATCAATGGAATGCATATATGTAAAATAGAAGAGTTTTAGACGCGCATAAGTCTATAAACCTGTATTTTATAATTTTTTTTTTTTTTTTTTTTTGGTTTTTTATATAGTTTTTGTCTCTTTTATTCTTTTGTTGTTGTTAGTTAAATTTTAAAACATTAAAGTTATGTATCAGCGATTGATAGTAAGTTGTGGTAACACTTTTTCTAGCGAAAAAAAAAAATTAAAATTAAAAAAAAACACTAAATGTACTCTAATAAAAGTTATGTGTACCTATAAAAATAGTTAAAAATAAAAATAAACGAGTAGATATTGTAGATAGAATATGTACACAAAAAACAAAAAGAAAAAAAAAAACATTGTGGTAAATTTTAACATGGTAAGTATATAAAAAACAAAAAAAAAACAAAAACATATCAAATAGACGTGGTGTTCTTTTTTTTTTCTGCTTTTACATTTTTACTTTATAAAAATTGATTTGAATTTACGCGAAAAACTAAAATTTTTTTTTTTTTTTTTGTAATTTTAATGGTAAAGTATTACAATTTTCTCAGAACGATTGTAAAGGTGGGTTTTACTATTAACCGAAAATTAAGGTTTGATAATATGCAATGCTATACAAAAAAAAAAAAAACAAAAAAAAAAATGAATATAAGAACACCCAAATCTATAGGTGAGAAGAAGGATTATTGATTACTAAAATATGTCATTAGAAGCTTTATCCAAAAGAAATTAAAAAATTTTAACAAAATTAATTGTATAAATTCTTAGTTCAAAATTTGTATCTATTAAATCAAAAAAAAAAAAAAAAATTTAATTAAATTCTAAAGTGATTAAAAGGGGATTAACATTCTTGTGGTTTTTGTTGTTTTTTTTTTTTTTGTTTTTAAAATTTACAATCATCATATTAAAATTTACTGGTACAAAAACGTATATAAAGGTAAAATGAAGGTGCTGAAGAAATGATAGGGAATGATAGGTAATTGAATTAAAATTATCAGATTTTTATATTTGAAAAACGGTCATAATTAAACTTAAGCATAAAAATAATGATTAATTCAAACGAAATTTCAATACATATATGCAATTATAACGTCTTAACATTTTAATTACTTTTTCTACACGGTAGAATCTAGATGTAAAGTTTTTTTTAGTGGTGGGAATCTTCCAAAGACACCAATAATTTTCCCTTAGTGGTGTCAGATTTTTACTGGCTAAATCCACCTCTTCTTTTAGCCAATATAATGGGATGAAACCCTTACCTGCTAACGCAGTATACGCAGTAGGGAGAAGGATAGGAAATAGGATACGGATGAATTAGGAATGGGACTGTAAGGAAGCAATGAATCCGCCCAGTGCCTACTATTATTACTATTTTGCTAACAGTAACTATAGCCGTTACAACCAACATGCAGTAGTAAACACCTTACTGCATGAGGTAATTATTGAAGGTAACCCCCCACTGTCACTGTAGCAGCTATTATTATTGGTATTAGTATTACTTATTAAGATTATTATTATTTTTGCTACAGAATCAGAACCATCAGAATATTACAACGTGCAGTAGTACATAACACCTTCCTGCATGATATAACCAAAGATAGCTCCACTGCAGCAGCTATTATTATTATTATTGTTATTATTATTACTATTGTTATTATATTATTTCTATTATTATTATTATTACTATTACTATTAATTATACGATGTACATTATTGCGATATGAAATTACTATTATTTTTTATTTATATGACCTGACTGGAGTTTGACTCTGCGATAGAAAGGCAAGCGACTTAACCATTGCGCCATGAGTCAGATTATTCTCTATTCCAATTTTCTTTAAGTGCCCCTTTAACTGGCAGTGTTTCGTAAGGAACGCCTTTAGAATTCTCAATTTTACAAAAATCTAGTAAAAGTTTTAAAATTAAATAACTCTGAATATTTAACTCTGATCGATAATTACAGATCTACTACTTTTGTAACTAATTAATTGAATTGTACCTAAATTATTTGTGACTGCTGTATTTTTATAGTCTTATACAATTAATTAAGAACAATATTATTTTTTAATCTACTTCTTCTTTAGCTGTGCGTATCCACTACTGGATGTTTGTGATCATATTTCTGAAGTTCTCTTTATCCTGTGCTGCGTGTATCAGTTCCCACACCTGATGTTTCTCAGCCACGATATTTGTTTTCTGCCAACACGTATTTTACCTTACAGAATCAGTTATAGAATATAATATTTGTTTTAGTCTAATATTTTGTAATCTTTTAAAAATTCTTATATTGATATTTGAATATTTTAAGATACTAACTAATAACCTCCCAAAAATAATTTAATAAAATTTTTCTGATGAATGATAACGATAATTTAATTTTTTTCATAGTTTCTATTAATTTTAACCCTTTAAAATTTGGTAAACAAATTTAAGTATAAATTTTTCTTTATTCTTTTTTATTTTTATTTTCTTTCCAATACTTGTTTATTTCTCATCCGTACGAAATGCGGTAACAAAAGACCCATCGTTTCAGCTCAGATCTATTTAACATATTCAGAAAACTTTAATATTGGATAAAAATTGAACAAATAAAATAAAAAAAATAAAAACAGAAAAGAAAATTAAAATAAATTGTACGTAAAAACTGTAGAATCGCGATATAGACAAACAAAAAAAAAAATAACAAACAGTAAAAAACAACAACACAATTCGCGGTTGTTAAATTTTTATACATGAATTGCGGCAAAAAAAAAAAAAACTAACAAACATATGAAAATTCAGATATTGTAATATTTGTTATATAAGACTTAATTCGTCTGTATGTCCTTCATGAAAAATTATTTTAAACGTTAAATGCCTTCGTATAAATAAATATTTATCATTTGTTAGCCTGATATTTGCTTGAGCGACCTTCATTAAAGATTCTATAAATTTGGTGTCCAGCAGTTTAAGAAGATCCTTAACAATACAGTACATTTTTGGTAACTAAACTAAACTTTGTTTTTAACTAAATTCGACTTAATTGAACAGTGGTACAGTAGTTTTTAATCCTATCGCTCAATTTTCGGTCTAAACCAAAAATTTTAATTTATTTATTTTTAGCTTGTATAGTTGTATCCACTATATAACAATTGTTCGATAATCAAATTAAACAGATTTTATGAATAAATCAGTAACATGCCCTTAGTACCCCATTATTTGGTTTGGTTATGGTAATAGTTAAACAATTCTTATAATATTTAAGTTTGCTATTTTATTTTCTACAAAATATAATTTTATTTTTAAACTTTCAAGACTAATTTGTTTATTCTTAGAGATCTTAAAAAAACTCTTACAGATTTTACAAAAAGTTAGTACTTAAGTAATAGTAAAAAGTACTTAAGTAATATTAATTTTTATATATATGTATATGTATGCAAGTAAACTAATTTCTATTCTAGTTATATTTTATTAACCTCGACAGAGAATATAGAAATAGATAAAGAGCTATTCTATTAGACAATCAAGCAGCTATTTAAAAGCACTAAACCCGCTAACAATCAATTCCGTAATTTGGAAGTGGTTAGTGAAATTTAACCGCTTAGGAACAAACAATAATGTAACTCTCTACTCGGTACCTGGACATCTTGGCATAGAGAGAAATAAGGAATGGAATTGACTTGCAAAAGAAAACGCTGCAATTCACGTTACAAGTTTCGAACTTTTTCACCTATACCAAAAGATAAACACAAAATATAAGAACTAATTAAAATGAAAATTTCAACCTGAGATAATCTAAGGAGTTACTGAGAAAAAATAATCCGAAAAGATATGAAAAAAACATAGGATCCAGTAATAAACTGAGATTTCCAACAGTTTTTCTGACGTGGTGACATTAACGGTTAAAGGGGCGCTTAATAAAAATTAGAATAGAGAATGACAGTGCATACAGATTCTGTCAAAGGCAGAGCTTACTTCGAACAAGATATGTGCATCTAGGATCATATTACTTTATCGAAAATTAACTGCCAGCAATAAATTCTCTACAAATCTTTATTTTTTATAGACAGTAGGTCTGACAAAAACTTTATAAATCTATATTATAAGATCACAGTATTTTTTATATATCTTAAGTAATTAATCGAATACAATCTAATCTATTTTTTATTATCTAAAGTTATAGTATATTACAAATTTTCTTCACTAACATTTGAAATATGAATTTAAATAAACAATGAAAAATTATAAAATAGTGTTACAAATAAACAAATACATTTAAAATTAAATAAATGAAATAAAATCGCAGTTTGATTTTACGGTAATAAAATTATCATGTAACAATTACTTTATTTCTGTTATGTTTGTTTTTTTTTTTATAGTTTTATATAAACATTTCGCTCCAATGATCGTTTGGTTATTGAGAGAAAAACGTTAACGAATAACAAAAAGAATCAAAACAAAAAAAAAAATTAAAATGAATTGAAAAAGAAAAACAAGAGTAAGATAAATTTTTTAAAACATTATTCTTCGTGTCGCCGATGGTTGAAGTTTTTCTTATATTTTTTTTTTTTTTTTCATTACCTTTAAATAAATCTACTATGGTTACTTTTTGACTAGTGTAGATATATATTGATCGCTCTGGTTTGCATTTGTATTATATTTTTTTAATTTTGTTATTGTTGTTTTTGCGCATGTTGCATTGACTTTTTTTTTTTTTTTTCCTATATATGTATGTTTCTTTTTTCTCCCCAATATTTATTTCTTCTCTCATTTTTTGTTTGTCAAAAAAAAAAACAAAAAAATTGTGTACTATAAGTTGTATGTAAAATGTTTTGCTGGTAAAAAAAAAAAAAAATTGGTTTTTGTTTTTTTTTTTTCAACTAACTTAAAAGTCTACAGTCTTGTTGCTAGTTGTTATTTTTTGTTTTGTTGTTAGTTAGTTTTTGATTACCTTTTCTCTTCTCTCTCTCTTTCTTGTTACTAATTTTTTTTTCCTTATATTACACATATCTAAATACTTACATATAAATTTATATTTTTTTTTCTTTTTATTTTGATTTTTCTTTTTCTTTTTTTTTTTTTGATTAAATTTATAACTAGTTGTTGATAGGAATATTGATATGCCCATTTTGCATGGAAATTTAAATAATAATAACAAGCCTGCTAATTGTTTAACAATTTTAAGCTTGTTAAAGGTAACTACATGAAAAAATATGTTGGGTAAAAAAAAAAAACAAAAAAAGAATACGAAAAATGGAAAAATATAAAATAAATTTCAAAGGAATCAAAGATGAAAAAAATAAAAAAAAAACAAAAATAAACCAAACGCGATGCAAAGTTGAACAAAAAAAAATACAAAAAATGAAAATTGATGATGAAAACAGTGTTCATCGAAGACCGCTCTTCGAGAATAAAAAAAAAAAAAGCAAAACTCGAAACTATATATACAATTTTCGTATTTGTTTTTCTTTTTTTTTTTTTTTTCGAAATAATTTACATTTTAGGTCGTATATTTTAATTTTCAATTGTTTTTGATTGTTAAAATATACATTATTTTTATAATCAAATATATTTACATATATATATATATATATATATTCAAGAGTTACCAATTGTCATTATTATCAAAAGAAGTGGTAATAGTAGTAGTAGCAATAGTATTAATTTTTCCTATTTTTTCTTTGTGTTTTTTTTTTTTTGTTGTTTATTGATTATTGTAAAATGTGTTAAAAAATTCCTTGAATATTTCAATATAAAAATATATTGAAAAAATTGAATAAACAATTGAAAATTGTTCAACATCCTAATTTAGATCTTGTTTTTGGATATGTATTTAAAGTGTTTTTGTTGTGTCAAACTGAAAAACTTGAAAATTAAATTGCATTAATGTGTTTTTTTTCTGTTTTTCGTTTTTTTTTTTTTTAAATTATAATTCAAAAAAAAAAATAAAACAATCTGTTAAATTTCTAGAATTATTCTGCCTTAATAAAATGTCATGCAATAGATTAAATAGTTTGAAAAGAATTTTAAAATATTCTTGACTAGAATTAAATTTAATTTGTTTAAAACAAAAAAATTCGAAATCATTATAATATAAAAATTTAAGTAAAATAAAAGACTTAAGTGAGAAACTCTTTTGCTTTTTTTGTATATTTAAAATAACCCAACAGAAAGAAAATAGATATGTTTAAGGTTCTAGTTTAAATTTTTATTTTATTTTGAAACAAATTTCGACAAAAAATTCAGATGGTGAAATTCGTAGAATCGAGTAAGTTCAAATTAATAAAAATTTCAGACTATTATATAAAAAAATCACCTATTTTTTAAATAAGTAAAAAATTTGAATTTTTTCTTTCAAATAGATTTTGTGGTAAAGAAAGAATAAGGTATTTAATAATAGAAAACTTAAATCGTATTTATTTTTTAATCTTAGAAATTTTTAAAGCTATGTCTCAACACCTAACCTACACTGTAATCTTTTTGATAATTAATTTTTATTAATTTCTATTTTAATTTAAAACTTTTAAACTACCAAATAAAAATAAAAAATTTTATAATAATCAGTACATTCCAATCAGTGATGTAATTCCAATCTTATGAAAGAGCTTCAAGATGATTTAAATAAAAATTTTCTTTATATAATTAACAGCATAATATGAAAATAGAGCCTAGCTTATATAAATCAAAAATGAATAGAAAACTTTTTAAAATATAACTCTAGACAATTTAAACATTTTTAAGTTTAATACCAGCGAACAATTAATGTTTTATTAAAAAAGAAAAAAAAAAGTCAAAAACATAAAGGAAGAAAAATCTACTAACCAAAAACCATGAAAAATTACTACTCATTGAATTCTTTATAATAAATGAAAAATAATAAAATTTTTATAGAGTATCACCATGCTAAAAGTTAATTTATCTTAGTTTAAAATTCATTTATATTATAAAATTACGTATATGCAAGTATGTAAAAAAACAAAAAAAGAAAACAAGACAAAATTTTAACTGCAAAAAAGCAACAAAACGAAAGTTAAAAAAAGAAGATCATTTTATACAATTGGATAGCATGGCGACCGACAAACTTTAATTCAAAAAAATAAAAAAATATAATTTTCTAAACTAAAAATTACCACCAACAATGCAAAAGGGTGGAAGATAAATTATTCTTTAAATATAAAATGAAAAAAAAATTAACAATAACAAGTAATAATCTACTTCTTCTTCAAATACAGGTAAGTTTGATAAATTAGAAAAAAAAAAAGAACGAGTAAAAATGTACTGAGACTATCTTTTAAAATTTGTATTGCATTGGAAAACAACTTGTGGTGTACTCTGCGCGCTTTCTTTAAAAATTTTTTTTTCTCTTCCGATTTGATTTGCTATTTTTTTTTTTTTTTTGCTTTTTTCCGCGATATATTTTAGCAATTAATCAACGTTGTAATTATCTATCAGCCTTTAAGATTTTATTCTTTTTTTTTTATTTTTTATTTTAATTTTCTAAATAAGAGCGATAATATTGAAGTAACGAGATCGTAACAACTTGGAATAACACAGTGCTGATTTTTTTATTTCTTGATTCTTTGTTTCTTTTTTTTTCTGTTAATTTTTAATCTTAATGTTTTATTTATTTTATTTTTTATATTTTTAAAATTTTAAAGTTCTTGTGAATTGTAGGATATTTTATTAGAAAAATTTGTATTTAATAATTGTTACCTTAATATTAAAAAAAAAAATACTAATCCGGGATGTTAACGGGGATGAATAAGGATAGGTTTTGTGATTGTTTGTTAAATTGAAATTAATTTTAATTTTCATTAATGAAAAGAAAAATGGCATTTTATTCGTGTTTCATCCATTGATATTAATTGATGATTTTAACAAGATTTTGGTTTTAATTTTTGTTTTTGAAGCTGATTTTCATCAGCAGATTAATGTGTCCATTATATTTCAAATCGGATTAATGGGTTAATATCAAATACAATTATATTTTTTTCTTCAATTCGAGTACGGTTCTCAAACTTTTATAACTATTTACCTTAGGTATAAAAGCAATGGTGCAAAATGGTTTAAATGTTTTCAAAATAAAAATTCATTTAATATAGCTTGATCGGAAAGTAGAGCAATACCTGAAATCATTTAAAATTAACGTATTTTGATTCAAAAGAATGATTTCAACCCATCTTATAAACGTAACACCAGAATTTAAATCTTTTCTTCCTGTAATTATTAAAAAATTTATAACGAAGTCGTAAAATAAAACAACAAGCAATAGTAATGAAAATGCCTACAGCGGTATTGATTATGACGGCGAATCGAGTTGGTGTTTAGCAGTTGTGCATATTAAGTGCAACTTGAATTAAGACATCGTTTGGGACATCGATCGCTATATATTCATTTGTTCGTTTTTTTTTTTTTTTGAGACATCGTTCAAAAATGAAAAATTTTCTGATTAAACGTTTTTTATGGTTAAAATAATCTGTTTTCTTTTTGTTTCTGATATTTTATTTTAAATTTTTTTTTAGCATATAAATTAAAATTTGAATTCTTAACTTTTCTTATTTTTAATAAAACATCGAACATCTTTTTCAATTATATAAAATTTTGCTATTTCATTTTGCACACAATTATTTTTTTTTTTATTTATTTTATTAGTTTTCTTAGACTTATGTAAAAATATTATTAATTCATCATTCAATTCATTTAGTAGTAACATATAAATTAAAAAAGAACAAGCTTCTGATTTAATTTTAATTCAATAAAAATAAAAAGAAAAGTAACAAAAAAAAGTAGTAAAATTTTAATTAAAGTTGTTGATGTGTGGTTATTTTAATTAAAATAAAGTTTCTCACTTTAGTCTTTTATTTTTCTCTTTTATTAACAAGATGTTAATTATGTATATTTTTTTTTTACTGTTGATAAATTTACAAATATTTTGTCAAATTGTTATATAAAAATATGTTATACAATAAAGTTTTTTTTCAATTAAATAAAAATATTTAAATCACTAAATGATATTTCTAAGAATTACAAACAAAATCGGTATAATGAAGCATTTTAAATTAGAAAGTATATGTAGCACAAGAGTGTGAATTTTATAGTGTAGTGTATATATTTATTTTAGTTGAATAGAGTTTAAGTGTAGAATAAGAAAAAAAATATCAGTTTATTTTTCATTTAATTTAAAAGATTTTTTTTTAAACAGTGGTGTACAATAGATTATTATTATATTATATTCCTCTAAATTAACTTTTTCAGAAAGCATTTAAAAGCTTATTGCACTTATCAATTGCAGTTCACAAGTTATAAAATATTGAACTTTTTATTTGTTTGCATGTTTTATTATTGCTTTATTGGTATAATTGTAAGAGGGAAATAAATGATGAACCTATTTTGAATATTTCATTAATCCTTATTTATCTTTAATAAATTTTTTTTTTTTTTGTATTTAGAATTAATGAAAAATTGAAATACGAATAAATTGAAAATGTATTTTTTTTAATTCAAACGTTTTTTATTTTTCCAAGATACATCTGTCAACCAATAGTTTATGTTAATAATTTTTCTTAAATTTTAATCAAATTAAAATTAGTTACCCACATCTGTTTCTTATCCTCTTAAAACTTCTATTTGAAGACTATATTTCTCTAAATATTTGTCAATCTAAGATGAATTGAAGAAAATTTTACATCCTTTATTTTGATTTCCTTTAAATAGCCAAACCACAAACAAACTTTTTGCATTACCTATTTCTATTGTATTTTATTCATTTTTTTTCCAATTGAAATAGGTATCTTAATTTGTTGTGCAAAATTTTAAAAGATTAAAAAAAAGGCATTTCATACGATTAAACTGGATTTAAATTTTCGCTCAAATTACTGAAAACAATATAATATGTTTTTCTAAAATGTTACAGTAGAATGAAATGTGGGCTACTTTCAAATATTTCTTACCTTTTAAATTTTATTTTATTTTTTACCTTTCTAATTTTATTATTTATACCTTTAACAGAGTCATTTCTTTTTATAATTTTTTTATTCAGTTTTTATCAGATGATAACAATAATTTCATTTTTTATTTCATTTCAGACTTTTAGAATATGTGCTTAAATAATAAGAAAACTATTCAAAATTTATACTTTTAGTTAACATATTGTACTAAAGAATAATTCTTTTAAATTAGGCAAAACATTAATCGTTAACAGTTTTTTATAAACACAAAAAAGCTATAAAAATTTTGATTATGTATCTACAAAAATTATAACTCATTAAATACTTTTTTATTTTTAATATTTTCCCAAATGTCTTAGAATTCTTTCAACACATAAAATTTCATATTTCTAGTCTACCTTGTACTCTTTTTAATGAAATTCATCATCATTTTTTTTTAATTAAAAAAAAAAATGTTTAACTTTTTATTTTTTTTTACTCAGCTTTTTCCATATATGAATTATAATGAATTCATATCTACCTGTAATTACCTGTTTATATTAACTATAAAAATGCAGTTGAAAATTGTCAAAATTCATTAGGCTGGTTTTAAAAGTACAAAAACTATTTTCCAGTCCTCTGAGTTTTTGTAAAATAATATTTTGACAAACGACCTGCAAACAATACAAAACAAAGCTCAGAAAAGAAAAAAACAACGCTCACTCCATAATTCACAATAGAATGCGCGTATGTCAAAATATTTAACGATTGACTAAATGGACATTTTCCATAAAAACAAATTTATATATAAATATATATACAGAAATAAAACCATAAATAGTAATTAACATTAAAAATAATAACGTGTAACAAATTGCCGTTTTTGTAACTTATAACATCTTTAAAAGAAATCAAAATATTAGGAAATTTAAAAGGGAACCTGCAATTGTTTCATTGGAAATTTTCGACAAATGTACTTTACAAACAAATTAGGTGTTGTTTGTTGTTGTAAAAATATACAAAAGCAATAAAAATATCTTTGAGGGGCCTCGGTGGCCTAGTCGATAAGAGCGTATGAAATACGTTGTAAACACCGAGGGGGTGTGGGGGTTCGAATCCCACACACGGCGTAAGAATATTTCCCCCTTACGACATTTACAGCCACGCCAGAAAAGGAAAGGCTGTGTAATTTCCTAGTAACATTTATGTGGCAGAAAAATGAGAAATTCACTAAAACAAAAAAAAAAAAATTTAATTAAAATACTGAAAAGTGCAACAAATTCAATCCAGCTTTTCCGTAACGTAATAACAGTCATAATAGGATGTTTCTGTTCCATCAAATTTATAAAATACATATGCAGCTATAGTTTCAGTAAAATTTTATATCATAAAACTGACATACATCTAAGAATTTCGTTTTGGAAAGTAATAAACCAACTACTGGACTGTCATAAATTATCAAAAACAAAAGAAAAAACCAAGACGTTAATTTACACAAAGAAAAAAAATCTATAAAATGACCAAAGATATCATGTCATAGTTAACATTCAATTAAATTAACCAACATTTTGGAACATGAATTCATCGTGCGATGACACAAAAATAAAAGAACAAAATTACAACAGAAATCAAAATAGTAAAAAAAAAAATTATTTTATGAGAGGGCAGCGCCATCTTCATGTTAATGTCAAATTTAATCATAAAAGAGGAGCAAAAAAAAAAACATACAAAACAAAAAATTAGTAAAAATTTAGTAAAAAAACGAGACACAACAATAATTTTTGATGCTTGATGGATTTTATGATTTAGGTTTTTAGATTTTTTTCATACATATATGACTGGTTAACTGCTTTAAATTGGTACCTGTTGATATTGAATAGTAGCAATAATGTTGATCTTGATATTAATTATAATGATGGTGGTGATGGTGGCAAAAGACTATACAGTTAATATTATTGTTCTGTAATGCAGAAAATTTTTTGTGAACAGGTTAGTTGAGCTTAAAATATACCAACAACTAATAAAAAAAACTTTTAAAGAGAATTTATGTTATTTAAGATTGTAAATGATTTTCGAAAAACGTTTAGAATAAAACATTAAATAATATGTCAGTTTTGAAGTTATACTTAATTTTATGTAATAGAAAAGTTTAAACAATCTAATACTTATATGGCGTTATAAATATCATGCATAAATATAAGATACCTTTTTAGCCTCAGTAATAATCAAGAAAATTAAAGTTTTCATAACAATTTTGTTATTGGCGTTCTGTATAAAATTAATCTTAAAAAGTTGTATCTTTTTCACATGAATTATATTTTTAAAAAAGGTGTTCTCTGAAGTTTATCCAACTTAAATACAGTTTTGGTGTAATTATTTTGTTTTCTATTCTTAGTTTCTGCATTTTCTTCCATTCCTATATGGGTTTTCAAAGCTTATTTTTGGCTTTTGTTTTAAGACTAAAACATTTCATTGATAGAAACTTTTTATTTCTTCGAACTGACTAGATGAAATCCTAGTATTAAGTTTGATTTCTAGCTAAAATTAAATTAAATTATTTTATTCAAATTAATAAGATATCTTTTGATCAAAAGACTGATATTAAAGTTCTATTAATTTTTTCATTTGGTTTTTTTCTTTTAATATTTCATAATTTAAAAAGTAAACTAAAAAAAATTTGTATCATCAAGTTCTTGTTACAATATCAGCTACTGTTTTTTTTTCTTTTCTCGTTTATTTTTTTTTTTTTTATATTTTATTCAAACAAATATCCAACATATCAGAAAGATATCATGTTTTAATCATTATTAAGAGTTATTATTTATTTTTATTAACATTTTGATGGGTTCTTTTCATTTTTTTTTTTTTTTTTAGTATCCAATAAAATTATATTAAGAGAAAAAAAAAGGAAAAATTATTTAAATATTTCAATATTATATTATTGGTGTAATTAAGTGCATATTAGATTTAAAATTTTTTTTAAAGTTATCAGAAAAAAAAACATACAAATACCATGAAATACAACAGAAAAAAATAAAAGAAAAATTTTATGTTTAGGTTATGTTTAGATACATATCAGACCTCCAAAACTTTTTGTTATTTCTAGTTTTTCAGGTAAAAGTCATCAACTTATTCGTAAATTGATTGGTTTTAAAATAGTTCCCTTAATATTCATTGTCAAATTAAGAAGCTGTAAATTGTGTCGAGATTAAAATCCAAAGTTGTTTTTTATTTTTATTTTTTTTTTTCTTAGGTCTTTTTTTTTATAGTTAAAGGTCATCTTTTTTCTTTTATAAGAATGTGTAATTCAGGGTTTTGTTTTTATTTTTGAACAAAAGAACATTAATTGATGAAATTTCGATTGAAACGTGACTAAAAATATTTGATAATCTTCTACAAAAAGGTTATAACATTTTAGAATAAAAGATCTTCTAAAATTGATATAAAATACTTTACCAATAGATTTTATCAGATTTTGTTTTTTTTTTCGTTTTTGTTTTTTATAAATTAATAATTATCTAAAGATTTAAATCTTAATTTGTGCCAAATATTATCTTACCATTCAATCATCTTAAGTTAATTTAGGATGTCTTATATTTTTTATAATATAATGAAATAAAAAATTCTTAGGTGTCAGAAATTACTAACCTATATAAAAAAAAAATTGATAAAAATATTTAAAAATAATGCTCCCGCCCGCCGCGCTTCTAAAATTCTTTCCAATACTATCTATACTTATTCTTTAGAATTCACCCATTTTTTTTACCCTAAAATATTGAATTTTGATGTAAATCTAAATAATTTATTTCACCCCAATTACAAAAATGTTGAGATAAGTAATTTGAAACCTCCTTGCCAATAAATCAACACTTTTAGCAAGCTAAAGATTATATATACAGTCCTTTACAATCCTATTAAAAAGTTGACATATAACTTTCACGCTTGAATTAATAATTTCCATAATTCCAATAGGCGTATTTTAACTAAGTTTTCATAAAAAATCTTATCCTATATTTATTGCGACATCTATTCATTCACTTTTCAATGTTTCTAATACAAAAATGAATATATTGTATAACAAAATTTGTATTTTGCTATTTTTCAAGTTTCTCATTTAAATCTTTCATATTTATGTAGTTTTCATGTTGATGTTTTTTTTGTTTAATTTGTTAAATTCAAATTTAATAGGAATTTCATTGATCAGTACAAATTAAATAACAATAAATAAACTATTGTTTAGTTAGGAGATTAAAAATACCGATAAACCATCAGAAATTTAGATCATTTTTAATCTTTTCTGTACACAGTAGGTAATCAAATGTCATCACTTCTAAAAATAAATTTTTTTTTTTTTTTATTTTAGCTTTCACCCAAATTTTAATTTTATAGTTTGATTTGTACTGGTCATAACAATTATAGATGCTAAACAAACAGCTATAACAAATTAATTAACCCGCATTTTTTTTTTACATTTTATAATTTCCATTCAAAATATAGTCGGATCTTTGGTCTAATCAACTAATCAATTCACCTGGTTCTTAGAAAAGACCGTAAGGGAAAAATGCAAAGATTATTGTGTTTTTTTTTTTTGAATTCTTTAATCTTATGAAAATAATTTATATTTTTTTTAAAGCGATTTCAAATTGCAAATTTTCAGAAGCCAAATATAGTAAATCTACATTTAAAAAAGAAAGAGATATAAATTTGCATTGTCTGGCATTATTTATACACATACGCCAAAACAAGTAAAAGAAAAATATCAGATTGTTTTTTTTTTTTTTTGGAAATCCCTTTAAAAAAAAAATTCCTCCCAATTTGATTTTGGAATTATTCTGCTGCTTATCCCTTTTTTGTTACCTTGTTTAATTTTTTTTTTTTGATGAATTTCTGAAAAGAATTCTAAAATTTATTTGCATTTTTAAATTATTTGTTTTGGTTGTTATATTGTGATCCTTTAATCTTTAATTTTTTTTGTTTTTTTCTTTACAAAAATTTGAATAAACTCAGAATTTATTTAATTTTTTTTTTTTTTTTTTATTTTTAAAATTTATTTTTTATTTACTTTAAATACATGTAAATTTTGTCCAGTTTCGAGGCAAGACGGCAATATATTAACATAACTAAAAATAAACGAATGAATTAAAATGCAAAATATGTATTGTAATTGAAATTGCCTGTATTGTTGTATTTTAAAATTTCCTGTAATGCCTATAATTTAATTTTCAAACCAAAATTTAATATAATAATATAAACTATAGTTATAGAATGTTGTATTTCATCTTTACATACCTTACTTGATCAGATAAAAAAGTCTATAATAGCGTTTTTAACTTACGCAAAATTATAAGAAAACTCTATTAGCGTCTTTAACTTACGTCAGAATTATAAAAAAGTCCCGTAGAGTATAGGAAGTATAATCTCAAAAATTTTAATTCAAATTTCACAATATTAATTTAAAATTATCAAAAATATTTAAAAAAAGGCTGTTGTGTTTTATTGTTTTTATAATTTGTTTTTATCTGATTGTATTTCGAAATAAAATTTAAAAATTTTGCAGCTTTTTCCTTTTCTACAAAAATCTATTTTTGCCCATTTACTTTAGGTTAGTTATATTCTTTAATTAGTTAGCCTAGGCCTATTTATTTATTTTTTATCAATACTATTAATATTGATACTAGATACAGGTACGATATACTTTATAAACACTTTGCTTGTTAGGCATGTGGGCCAATAACAATTTTTAATTTTTATAGTGGTATTATTTTTTTAGATACAATCGAATCCGGTTTTGAAACAAAGAACTTTAGATTGATAGCCCGGTGAGTTAAGCTCTGTACCGTTATCATATTTACCGCATATGTATCACAAATCATATTTTGCATTATTTATTGGATACGACTTGACTGTTGTCAGCTTTTGACTGAAGTTTGGTGGGTTAAGCACTTTATCTTTGATCAGATAAATTCTATCTTTTTATTACGTACATCTATGAATCCGTAACTTTAATTTCAATCTAATTCAAAATTAAAAATACTAATAGATTGTAGCGCTATATTTAAACGACCTGAACCATTTAAATCTAATAAATCTAATAACAAACATTTAAGTCCAAGCAAAAGTTTTATGATTTAACCAGTGTTGTTCATTTTAAGTATAGAGCATTAATACAAACTCTGAAGTATAACTTTTTGAGAGTATATTTTGCAAAGGTTTTTTTTTTTAATTTTAATTTTCTAGCAGCTTAATTCGTACGTATTATGTAAATAAAAATTAAAGTTAGTAATGGCCAAAGAAATATTAATAATTTTAAAAAGCATTTTGTTTATCTTCAGATGGTTATTTTAATTCTAAATTCAAAATAAAAGATAATTTTTAATTTTCAAATAAAAGAAAAAGAGAAAATCAAATCAGACCTACACTAACCCGAAACGATCATATCATATCATGATATCGCCATCATGATGATGATCACCTTTAAAACGAACCACAAAATCTGGACAAAAGAAGGATTAAAAAAATAAAATAAAAAAGGAAAATTATAACGTAGCGTGTTCCGTTCATTCTCTGATTTTCTGAATTTATTCAATTTCTTTCTCTTGTTATTTTCTTGTTAAAGAAAACAAAAAAAAAAAAAAGAAAAATTGATCCCTATTTTCTGTGAACAATAGGGATTAATTATTTTTGAAAATTAAAGAAGAAAACCTAACCAAAATACAAATCAACAATGAATATACAATATTGTTTTTTTTTTTTTTTGGTTTTTGAAAATTTTTCTATGACTGCTGGTGTTATATTCTCTTTTTCAAAACTCTCATTATGACTAAGTTGAATTTTAAATTTTACATGAGAATTTTTTTTTGTTTTTTTTAATGTACATCGGATGTCTAGAAATTCTATTTTGCGGGTTGAAACTGCACATTAATAAATGATAATAATAATAATGGTAATAATAATAACAATAGTTAGAGAAAAAAAAAGCAATAATGATTACAATAATTTTACAATCAAAATAATTTGATTGTATTTAACAAAAAAAAACATATTTTTTTCTTTTTTCAATTTTTAATCTTTTTTTATTTTTTTTATTCAAATAGAATTGTTTGTCATTTAAAGAATAGAAGAAAACCAATTTCAGATCAAATTAAATTAAAAATTTCATATCAATTATGGGATATAATATGATATAATCTTTATAAAGTTTTTAGATTAATAAAATAATAATAAGGTAAATTCATAATTTGATATAAACAATTTTTATTCATTACATCGCTTTTATAACCTGCAATGCTTAACCGTTAATCGCAACACTAAATAGAAAATTAAGATTTCGCTCTATGGTCCAGGATTGTTTTATTTTTATTTGTATTTTTAACCTCATGCATCATATATTTATTAGATTTTTGTTTTGGATTGTTTTAGGATTTGTAAAAGCAAAGTAATACTTTTTTAATATTTAAATCTTTATATCATGTATATATGAGATTCTATTAAAGATCGTTCTTTTACTATTTGATTATATTTCAAATGTACCGATTTTTCTACTTTAAATATCTTTTAGATTACTTTCTTATTTTTAGTATGCTTTAATGTATATCAAAGAATTTATTAATATCTATCAAAAAATGTATCCCATAAAAAGCATTTCTTATCTCAAATTTTATATATATAGAAAATTACAAGTTAATATCATTTAAAATTAGACATCTTTTAAGTACATTTAGTTCAATAAAATCATGCCAAAAATTAACCATATTGTACTTATATCTACCAACACTAAAAATTGAGTCTTGTATTTCGGTTAAAATCTTGCACTAAAAATTTCTACTAGATTTTTAATAATTTTTTTTTGTAGAGTTATTGTTTAGGCCTATTACATACTAATATTTAAATACTTATTTTCTGGCTTTACAACCAGATTTATATATATTACTAGACCAGAGGATATATGAATGCGAAAAATTATATCAAAATTAACTAGGTCTATAATATGAAGAACTAACAGTTTAACCCTAGAAAGCAGGTGCCAGAATTCCGTAGCAATTTGAATTTCACTCAAACAATGTGGAACGTAATTAATTAATATAATTTTCTGAAATCACAAAAAAAAAATAGCTCTTAAAGAAATGAAAATTTTTTAAAACAACTTTTCAAAAGAAAAAAAAATTTATTATAGATATTTCATAACTGTTCAGTATAATTTAAACTAAAAATTAAATCGAAAAAAATGTATGTGTCACGCTTATCTTACAATTTAATAAACATCATAAAAATTATTATAAATCTTATAAAGAACATTATAACACAAGTTAAAAACAAAAAAAAAAAAAAACGATCTTCAATAGTGTTAATTTACACCTGCACAATTTCAACCTTTTTGCACGGTAAAAATACATATATTTATTAACTCGTATATATTTATTTACTCTGCATATGTCATCTTGTTTACATTGTTCTGTACTAAAACTTTATCTAATGGTACTTTTGCTTTGACGCTTGTACATAATTGCAATAATTTTTAAATTAACAAAAAAAAAATTTCTTTTATCATGCAAGAAGGGTGTTATTTAACACGTTATCATGAATTATTCAGTGAATTGCTTTAATATGTTAATATATTAATTGTGACACAATTAAAGTGTAATTACTCAAAAATATGGTTAGAGGTTATTTAATTTTTTTTTTTTGTTTTAACCAGTCTCCAAATTAAACAAAAAAAAAATGTGATAATACAAAATGTATGTGAAGTGAATTTATTTGAAAAGAAATGGTTTTTGATGTTTTATAAACAAATATTTAAAATTTGAACAATTTGCAATGTTTTAGAGGAATAAAAAAAAAAAATACTTTTATTAAGATAAATATGTAGTTGAAATCACGCTGAAATGAGTTTTTTATTAAATTTGCAAACAATTCAAGATTAAAACCTTAAGGATGTAATTTATCTATTATATTAAAATAAATTTATTTAGTTGCTCAATTTAAGACCAATTAAGACCAATAATGTGATAAATATGTATGTCTAATCAAACTGTCAAAAAAATTAATAGGTCAGGATTAAATAATAGATGGCCCAGAAATAGTTTAAGTTTCATAATTTCATACATTAGTTTTAATCGAATATTCAAAGACTTCAAAATATGGTGAAATTTAATTTGATTTTAGAGACATGAATAAGAGAAAAAATAGTTAACTCCTTCTAATTAATATAATGTATATACACCAGAGCCTCAAGTTGCGTCGGTAAAGCGTTCGAGAGAAATACGACGCATCTCGAAAACGACGCAACTCGAAATTTATTTCTTTATTACTGTTTTCGCATTCAAAGCTATTTTAAATAAAACCAATATAAAATAAATAATTTTGATAATATCTATTTATTAAACCAACACATATTTATATGCACAAATAAATAGAATATGAACAAATTTTGAATGTTGAACAAACAAATGAAAGAATTTCATCAGAAAATTTTTTTATTTTTTAAATTTATCAATTCTTTATAATCAGGCAATTCCCTTTTTCTATATTTTTTTGTTAAATAATTTTTATGTGTTTTACTATATGTATACAAATGAAGACAACAAGAAGATGCATTTTTTGTCTCAATTTTGTCATAATCGTCGATTTTATTTCAAGTAGACAAATTTTGAGTTGCGTCCAAAATACGACTTAATTGAAAATTATGGTGTTGAAATTTTTAGCTATGCAAATTGAAACAACGTAAGTTGAAACGACGCAAGTCGAGGCTCTAGTGTATATGTAATCAAAATTTTCCTACAGGCGTTACACCATAGTTTGAAAATTCATAATAATTTAGGTCATCATTATCATCATAATTGGTTAAATTTTTTCTTCTGGGAATTTTCAGTTCCTTTAATATTAGGTTTCACCATTAAATTGTAAAACATGAAATATATATATATATATAAATATATATATATGTATATGAACAGGTTCTAATAAATCTATGATATCTTATAATTACTAAAATCAACTGCTCATATAATTTTTATTATCTTTTTTTTTTTAAGTTCATTCCCCTGCCACACAAATGTTTACAATTACACAGCCTTTCCTCTTCAGGCGTGGCTGTAAATGAAATTATAAGGGGGAAGGTAGAATTATTCTCACGACGTGTATGGTGTTCCAACCCACACTCTCTCTATGCTTATAGCGTATTTTATACACTCTTACCCACTTAGCTATCAAGGCCCTATAAATTTATGATATCTTATAGTTGTTAAAATCAACTACCCAATATAATTTTTATTATTATTATTTATTTTATTTATTTATTTTTTTTTTTATTAAAACGATTCAAAATAAACTTTTTATTCTTTAATTTTATATTTTTTATTTGGTGTATAAATAATGTGAAAAATCGATTTTCTTTAAATTCTCTCGTCATTCAGATATTTTTGTTCATATTTGAATGTGCCTGAAGGTGACTAATCATAATTTCTTAAAAAGAAATCTATAAAAAAAATATATTAAAAGAAAAAAAAAAAAGAGTTGTTTTTATTTAAATTCTTTTTTTTAACAGAAACAAAAAAAAAATATAACATAGTGTATATAAATACATATAATAAAAAAAATTGTAAATAATAAATAATAGAAATTGATGAAAGGATTATATTTAAGTTTAATTTAACAAAACAAAAATAAATAAAAAAAAATAAAATAAAAAACAGAAAGAGAACATAAAAGATGGTATCCTGGCGTTAGAATTTAATAATTTTTCTTTCTTTTATTTTTCAGATTAAAAAATTTAAAAACTGATTTCTTTAAGAGTCAGCCGGTCATCATTTCTTTATCTTTTCTGTCAAATGGCATTTTGAAACTTACTGACAGTGAAATACACTGTAAGGTGGTGATGGTTCTGTTTTATTTTATTTTTTTGAATAGATTATATTATAAATTTCGCATAGTCAGTATTTCTTTTGTATCTCTATGACTTGTAAATAATATACTAAAATTTTGTTTTTTTTTAAATTAAAAAAAACAAAAAAATAAGAATATGGAACAAAAATTATTACAAAGACCTACACTGATGCTTGAAGTATTTGTTATGAAAATATTAATTCTCAAGAATTGAAAAGTGCTTCTCAATACAAAAGATGAAAACAAAAAAAAAAAAAAAATATGACAAAATGTTCATCGTTTTTCTATAGTTAAATAAAATTAATTAAATAAAATCAATTTTCCAGCTATAGATATGAAAATATAATACAAATAAATTGTAATAAAAAGAAATAAATATAATGAATTATGAATTAATAAATTAATTGTATTCATAATATGTTAAAATTCTAATAGTTTTGAAGATGTCGTTGTTTTTATTTTTTTTTTTTTTAATAGCAATTATTTCTAAAACGGCCACATTTGATGATGATTTTGCTTTTGCAAAGTGATCTTTAAGCTTAGTTCTCATTTTAAAATTGAAATAAAATCGTGTTTAATTTTTTTTTGGAGAAAAAGTGAAACTCTTACAAAATATCGTGTCAAGTTCTTTTTTTTTCGGAGATTTTACTAACTTAAATTCTCTACCTTTTAAACTTATCAATTGGAAGGGATCTTAAATACAAGTGTATAGTTTTGTTTAAGATAAGAAAACTAAAAGCTTGAACTGAAAGAAAAGTTACGGGTAAAAGTTAATCTATAAGATTATTGACGGTCTGATGGATATTATGAACAAAAGTCTCAAGATTCTCTTGGTTCTTCAACTGACAGATTGTACTATATTATTTTTTTCAATAATTCATTATCTTTGATGCTTAATTTTTTATATTAAATTGAATTGAAGAATACGGGGCCTCGGTAGCCTAGTGGAAGAGCTTATAGAATACGCTGTAAACACCGAGGAAGCGTGAGTTCGAATCCAACACATATCGTTTGTTACATTTATGTGGCTCGGAAATAAACAAAAAAAAAAAGAAAAAATTGAAATACTATTTTCACTGTTCAATTAATAGAACTTTTCTCAATTATTAATATTCAAGTGCTCTCTTTAAATTCTCGGGTTGACGACAATTTAAAAATTTCGGATTGGTGAAATATATAAACCGAAATCCATATAAATGAAAATTTAAAAGCCATAATCCACAAAAACAATATATATATATATAAAAAAAATCCACAAACTCAAAAATGTGCAAAAAATATTCTGGAAAAAGCAAAAAGCTCTGATTTTGTAGTTTTAAAGTTTTCCTTCTTCTTAAAGTATTTAAAATAATTGTGGATATTTTTGGTGGATTTTTTTTTGTGGCAAATATGGATTTTGGATCATTATAGATTTTGTTTTTGTGGATTTTGGGACTCACCAAAAATTTCAACATTTTGCGCAATATCCTTTGAATTTGATTTAAACATATATTTATTCTTTCATTTGCTTATTACACATAATATTTTCATAATTTATAAACAAAATATAAAATTTCAGATGTATCGCCAAACATATATCTAAAAGAAATTCTTTTAATGCATCATTTTATTGCAAACATTGAAAAACTTTGATTAGTTAGATCCGAATTTTTGTTACCATAAATTAAAAATACGTCTATACATAAATATTTTAGAACATAAGAGTTTAATATTTATTTTTATTATTTAGAAAAATACCATAATACCATTTTTAAAAAAAATATATTATTACAAATTATAATAATAATATAAAGTCATTAAACCTTTACTATGAACAATATCTCTTTCAATAATATTTGAATTAGTTTTAGACCACCATCAAACCACAACTAAATTTATAAAGTTTATACCTATAAAAAAAAAAAGAAAACTTTGACATCATAATTAAAAATTTAAAAACCATTTGACAGGTTTAATTCTTTTTAAATATTCCAATGCCATCTATTCTTTTACACCTGTCAGAATTTATTGGAAAATAACAATTGAAAAGAGAAGAAATATTGATTTTTTTTTTTTTAATTGAGAAAATTAAAAATTTACTCTACAATTGTCAATTTACAGTTAAATTTCCAATTACATTTTCATATATTAACAGTGTCTATATCTACAGTAAAATCTGGTTGTGAAAAAGAGAAAAAAAAACTTGATAAAGAAAAGGAATTAACTTCATTTTTAAATTTCTCATGATATGATAATTTATTTATTATTTTTATTTTATTTATCTTCTAAGTTTGACACTAAAACACAACACTTTTTTTTTAATCTAAATCTGTGGTAATAAGATCTGAGATCTAAAGAAATCAAAAAAAAATAATTTTTTTTTTTTCAATTAAAACCTTCGATACCATTAAATTCTAATAACATTTGACATTTTTGTTTTTAGTTTTTGATATTTATTTTAAGATTCAAATTTGGATTTTGTTATTGTTTTATCTGTTTTTTTTTTGGGATACGTTCTGTCTACATCCACACCCACCATATTTTTTTTTTTTTTTGATTTTTTGAAACAAAAAAAAAAACATCAAATTAAATTTATTACATATATTCCGAACACTAATCGGCCTATCATCATGTTAATTTAGACCTGTCACCAGAATAGGCATATTATCCATCAAGGTATAATTTATAACTGATTCTGGCATCTAAATACTCACACATACATACTCAGAATCACATGCACATAATATAACTTTTATGCAAGTTTGGTGATTATAAATGTAATAGTTTTAGTACTTTATAAACACCAAATTATATTAATACTAGTAAATTATAATTATAGATATATATATATATATATATATATATGTGTGTGTGTACGTGTATGTAAGGTGTTTTTTAACTATAATTTTTTGGGTGCTAAATTAATTCCCGTGAACAATTTTCAACAGAACATTAAAGATCATCAGAGCAGGTACTTATAAAAAAAAAAATTATAATAAAATCAAAAAAAAACAAAAAATAAATTTTATTTTTAACTCTCATTCAATGATTAAGGTTTGATTTTGGTTTATTTCGTTGTTAGCTGTTAGTTTTATAGTAAACTTATAGTGGGTTACAAAATAACAAAAAGAAAACAAGGAACAACAAAAAAATTACGATGTAAAGGAACCCAAAATATTTAAAAAATCAAAAAAAAAGAAAATGTAAAATTTCAATAAATTTAATTTTATGTTCTATACAGAAATAGTTTTTGTTTTGTTTTCTTTTTTTTTTTTTATTTAAAATAAATTCGATCCGTGTTTTATACGCCTTTATTATTAAATTTTCGTTGTATTTTTTTTGTTTTATTTAATTTTTTATATTATTTTGTTATTTTTTTCTGTAATTTCAAATTCGAAAATGTTGTTTTTCATATAATATGATCTTGATGAATGTAAGAATTAGTGTTGCCATTGTCTTAGATTTTTTATTTTTTACATTAATATTTTAAAATCTATTTATAAAGTTTTCAAAAAAATTCTTAACAGATTTTTCTTTGTATTTTTTAGAAACTTAAATTTAGATAATTAGGTTATCAATAGAATGATATAAGATAAAGTTCGTCGTTATACCCGTTTAATACGAAAATAACAAGAATAGTTCTTATAAAAACCATTACAAACATTTACCCTGTATTTCCAATAAAATTCTGGTTTTAAGGCTAATTTTCATGAAAAAAATTTCATCCGATATCGGATATTTAAAAAGAGTAAACTATACTTAATACTACCAATAGAAAAGAGGGAGAAAAATAATGAATTCAAATGTCAGGAATTCATAAGAATGTTAGTTTTGTGCCCATTTTTTTTTGTGTGGCATACACATTTTTTACGTATGTGTTAAAAATACCGAAGATAATTATAGAAAATTTAACTTCAGCGAGCTAAATTTCATCCGATATTATGGTATTAATATCGATATAATTTTATTGTTAATTCGTTCGATATTTTTGTGTTTTTTCTCTGTCACACAAGTAGTGTTTTTGTATCTTCTGTCTATGCTTTAACAAATATCGCCGATATTTTTTTTCATGAAAATTAGCCTTTAGACTTATCATTTCATTTTCCAATTGGATTTGCAAAATTTAAATTTTTGACAAATAAAACTATGGTAATATAAAAATGATTACTTTCTTTTTCAAAATCTTTCTTATATAAGGTTATCGATGGCAACACAGTTTAATACAATATATCATGATCTTTCTCTTATTTTTTTAAGGTTACCTTGTTTTAAATTTTTATTTATTATATTTCAATTTTTTTTTTTTTTCTTTGATTTCTTTTTATTCTCAAGTATATTCAGATTTATATCTTAGAAGGTAATTTGTCCTGTGTTTATGGAGTTCTAAACATATCTTCTCTTTTCTTTTTCGATATGTATTTTATTTTTCTTGGATAAATATAAAAATATTTACCACGTAAGTAGATTTTGATATGCAAGTCTAGGTGGATGTGTTAAGTTTGGCATTTATTGTATTTTGTTTTTTTTTTTGTTCAATTTATGGGTACACAATATAATACAATTTAAAGGTTATTTCTATCTCTTTCTTACATTCTTTTTTTATTTTTATTATTTTTTTTTTTACCACATTTTCTATACATATTATATATTTATAAAATTCAAAAGTCCATTCTTCAATCCTTTTCTCAAAATTTAAAAAAGAGTGAAATACAAAACATAAAAAGAAAAACATAAAAAACACCATAAAGAGGTAGATTTTTCTTATTTTGTTTTTGTTTTTTTTTTAGATATATGATGCAATTACACACTGAATTGTAAAAACCGTAAGATTAACTTGATTAGGAACAGTTTTTAATTTTCTTTAAGATTTTTTTTATTAAAAAAATTGAGAGAGAGAGATATATTGTTTTCTGGGATAGTGTATTAAAAAACCAACCCCCAACATTTGCAGAATTTGCAAAAAATTGAGGAAACGAAACAGAGAAACGTGACGTAATAAAAATTTAGCACGATCTTTTTCTTAGATAATAAAACTGGAGCTTTCTAAAAAATATATTTGGTTGCAAATAAATTTTTCAAAAATTTCAATCTAAACCAAGAGAAAGGTGACACTTACTATATTCATTAACCTGTTGAAGAATGAGATCGTGTTAAAATTATTTGTTTTGTCCTAGGAAAATTGAAACGCAAGAGTATAAAGTTTCAAGGTACTTTGCAATATTTCTCTACAAAAGTTTTTTTTAGCAAGGACGACTACTACATCAATTTGGTCTCGATCCGTTAGATCATTTCAATATATTGATCCGCAACACACATTTTTTAAGCGTTAAATTATTATTGTAATCTATTAGGATTTCGGACACGATCGGCAATTAAACAATTTTTCGTTCTCTTCTCTTGTCTATCTAAAGATTCAATCGTTTGATTTCAAACTTTTCATATATTATTGTTTTATTTGAAAATCATGAGATCGGATTGTTTCTAATAAAAGAAAAATATGTGTATGCGTAATCTTCTTATAAAACTAAAATTTGTCCCCAATCAAATTGTACTAATTGTAAAATTAATATTAGTTAAGAACTTTTTCAATAAAGTAAAAAACAAAAAAAAAAAAACCAAAACATATATTTTGGACTTGAATCAAGGAGTGTTACTTTAAATTACACATATTCCAATGGATTTTTTTCTTTTACCGAAAAAAACAAAACTCTAGATTTATAAATCGAAATAATAATGTCAATGTATAAGTTAACATGGTTTGTTTTTTATTTTTTTTTTTACCTATTACGATTTTAAATTAGATATAAAAAGTGTACAAAAGAAATGCTTTTTTTTACCATATTAAATTCAAAACAAAAAAAAAAAAAATAATAATAATAACAAATTCCAAAATAAAAGAACATGTAAATGGATCTCCCGTCGGATATAATGTTGAAAAAATTTATTTCCTCTGGAAAATTACAAAAAAAAAAGAAATTACAATAAAAACAAATTTATTTTTTATTCATTTCATTTTCGTATTTTATTTTATTTATGTTTTTTTTTTATCACTTTTAAATCGAATTTCATGTACAAAAGTGCTAAAGATCAATTTTATTTTTATTTTCTTAAACCGAAAAAATACAACGTCGTTTTTTTTTTTTTTTTGTTTTTTATAATAAGGTCCATATTGGTTTAAGTATCTAAAGTTTAAAGCATATTGATCTGGTGTATTATACCAAATGTACCATACCTACAAGTGAACTAAAAATAAAAAGTGGTTCAATTCAATTCTCAGCTGTTAAATTCCCATTTTTGTTTTTTTTTTTTATAAAATTTTTATTAAGTTCCTGTGACATACGGACAATATGGTGATAATAGTGATGGTCAGTCAAATCTAATATGTTGTAATATAGAAACTATAAAAAAAAAAACCAAAAAACAAAAAAATTTAAGAAAAAAGTGTTTCATACCAGTTTCATTTTTTATTTGTCTGTTTAATGTACCTTAAAGCAACATTTATTTATTCTACGAATTATTTTTAAGCATTTGAACATTTAAAAAAAAAAAAATTGAGAAAAAAAAATCTTTAATTTAAAAGACTTGGAGTCTGCTTTGTTCTGTTTTTTAGTTTTTTTTTTTTTTATAATTTCCGAATGAATTATAAAACACTTTTTTTTTTTTTTGCCAGATCCTTTAATAAAAATCGAAATATTATTCATGTCAATATTTTTTATACTTTAGTTATAAAAAAATCTAAAAAAAAAAAATTATTCACAAAAAATTATATATAGTGAATAAAAAAAGATTAACAAATGGTTTAATAAATTCAGTTTTAGTATATGCAAAAAATTTAAGGATTAACTTTAAAGCAGATGGGAATGAATCATTTTTTCTACACAAGTATGACACTAAATTTGATATGATTTCGTTAGAAGATAACCAATTTTTTTTTTGTTTTTGTAAGGAAACTATATATCTTTTTTTTTTTTTTGGTATTCACTTAATTAATCTTCAATTTACTTTTCATATTTATCTTTTTGGACACGTGTGGCTTTAATTAACAAAAAAATTGTTTCAGTTTTTCAATATTATTAGATAATATTTTCATTTTTTGTTAAATATTTACGATTTTTATGTTAACAACCGGAAACATCATCGGTTATTGTTAAACCATAAGTTTTTTTTTTCATCTTTAATATTATAATTGCATGATTTGTGAAAACAATTAAAAGTCAAGAGTATAGGAGTTGATTGAGTTCGGATTCCATAACTGGGTAAAATTCTCCAGTACAAATGGAAAATTTTTACATTTTCACCAACTTTTTACATTTGCACTATAATTTTGTTTCCGCAAGAATCAATGCAGCCTTCAATTTAAAAAAAAAATTTTGTAAACAGCGCTGAATGTATTTTGAACGGCGGGGGGAAATAAGACCTAAAGCAATAAAGCCTAGTAGGCCTTATTTCACTTTCGAATGAGAAAGAAAGCCTAATTCGCGAAATTTCGCGATTTAGACTTTATTTCTCATTCCAAAGTGAAATAAGGCCTAATTATTTTTTTAAAATAATGGAATTAAACCCTAATTGTAATTTATTATACCAATAATAACATTTTTTAATATTTTTCTTTCATAATTTAATTCTCATATATTTCAGCTTATTTAAGTAATAAAATGTTTTCTGTTTTTTTTTGGCACATTTCACTGTGTAAGTGCGTCAGTAGTCAGTGTTTTTTCATAATGAAATAAGGTCGACAAGTTAAAAATTAAAAAATTTCGTTTAAATTCAACATTCAAACTTATTTCACTTTTTAATATAATAATTTTGTCGAACTTACTTCAGTTATTAGAGTTAGTTAAAAAATCTGGATTGCATCTTTTTCGGAAATATGAATATACGTAAGTATGCGGGACTCTAAAACAGAAGGGATTTTACAGTTGGTTACAAAATCAGGATTACAGCTTTTTCTAGAATATTTAATAATTTGGAAAAAACTGATTTAATTCTGATTTTGAAGCCAACTCTAAAATCCCTCCTAATTACAAAGAATTTTTGAAATCAAGATCGAAGAAAAATTGTTTTGAAGGAATAAGGGCTGCTATCCCCGCGCTCGCGTTCTCGGCGCAGTTGTCGTGCACGGGCGCGGTAGCAGAGATAGCAGTTCCAATTCCTTCAAGGGAAGTGTGAAGGGGTCGGCTAAGAGAGAGGCGAAGAGTGGCTCGAAAGGAAGGGCGCGAAGGAAGTGGCTCGAAAGACAGGGCTGACCACAATATAGAAAATTGTTTGAAATCTCAAAAATATTCAGATTTTACAGTCAGCTACAAATTTGTAATTGGAATAATATAATAATAATATAATATTTCTAAAGTGAAATAAGGCCTATAGGCTTTAATTTGAAATGAGAAATAAGACCTACCGCGAAATTTTACGAATTAGGCCTTATTTCTCAATTCAAAAGTGAAATAAGGCCTATTAGGTCTTATTGCTCTAGGCTTTATTTCCCCCCGTCATTTTGAACAGCCCTGATTGTGATTTTAACTGTAAGCTCATATTCTTTTTGCTCCTAACTTGATTTTTTTGTTTTATGCATTTTAAATTATATTTACTAATTTAACGATTTTATTTTTTTTATTTTTTTTTATGTCAAATGTAAATATCAATTTTTTCATTAGCATTTGCAGTTGCACTAAGAAATATTGGTTTAATAATTTGCACTAAAACTGTCAATTTTTCTGATTTGCATACATGCGGGTTTAGAAATTGGTGCATACTAAAGATTTTTACTGGAATTGTCAACGTTTTGTATTTGCGCTGTTATGGATCCGGCCCCCAAAATAACATGCCTATAAATCGATTAATATATTTGATTAGAGATATAGGGGCGAATGCATAAAATTGAGTTTAACCTCAAATTTCACTTTTTCAAACAAAAACTATGATTTTAGGTGTAGATTTTATTTGAAAGACTGAAATTTGAGTTCAAGCTCAGTTTTATGCATTCGGCACATAAACTTTTAAGAAAATTCATATCAAGTTTCTCATATAACTCGCATTGGCCATCGCATTTTAATTATGTAAAAATTTAATGTCATTTGGTTTACTTTATTAAATCATGTGATTTAATGACAAATTTTTTCAATTAATACTTGTCTTAAAAACTACATACAAAATGTTTCACTACTGTAACAAAATTATTTCAACTGCCACTGTTTAAAGTATAAAACATTTAAAGTATGGATTTTTTTTAAGTATTATTGAAATATAAAATTCTTTTAAAAGAAAATTGATTTGGTTACAAAAATTAATGAAATTTTCTTAAAGTATTAAAATTTAGAATCAATCAACAAATTTAAGTATATAAATTAAATTTTTCAATCTTATCTTATTATGCAAATGGAATAGATTATAAATTTTTTTTGCTGCTTGTAAAGTATATTGCATCATATTATATTGAAAGAGCAGTTATCATAAAAAGATTTAACTAAACGATAAGAAACGATAATTTATAATCAATGAAAGTATATATTATTCGATTTAAAATATTATATAATTTGATTAGAAATTAATAAAAAAAAAAACAAAAATATCTTTACAATAAACTTAGTTTATATACATAATATAATATATGTTTTATATATATAGATACTATTTCCTTTTGTAATCCTATATCTTTATACTTTAAATCCTATTTTTACAATCTTTAAATCCTATTTTTTTATACTTAATATTTGAAAATTAATTTAAATTTCCGAAGAACAATAGAATAAAAAACAAAAAAAAAAACAAATACAAGGTCCAAGTATGAGGACATTTATTTCATAAGACCCCAAACATAAACTGTATATACCCATATACCAATTGTTATTTGAGTATACGCTCAATAAAAAAAAAAAGGATTAAAAATTTTCCCCCATTTAACAACAATGAATACAATTTATTTCTAATCATTTTTCAACATATATTAATCCTATTTTTATAATTTTTTTTAATGCTTTCGGTATATCCATTTAACTATACGTATATATACATATTTCCAATTACAAGTTCTTAGAAAAGAATTTTTTTAAAACAGATCATGTTATGTATTCAAAAAAATTATTTTTCACCTTTGGTTTTTTTTTTTTTTTCCATCAACTTTAACTTAGATCCGATCATTATCATTCTATTGACAGAATTTATAACAATTCATTTTATTACTTTTTATTGTTTTTATATAATATATGTTATATGAGTATACATAATATATTAAATCAATCTATATATATCGGAATGTTATGAAATAATAAAAAAAAAACAAAAAAAAAAAAAACAAAATTCCTTAACCGAATAACAGATCTAAATTTCAAGATCAATGTACCAGATTTATTTTGTAATTAACCATATAACGAGAATTTTTTTTTTTTTTTTTTTTTTTTTAAGGAAAAACAATAAATAATCAATATATTCAATATACATATATATCTGTTGTACATATTAAAAAGAGGAAATCGTTAATTTTATTTTATTTTAATTAATTAAAATAATAAAAAAAAAAAAAAATTTTTTTTTAATTAATTTCAATTTGAAATGAAATCAAAAAGGTGTTGTAAATTTGTTACATAATTTTCATATACAGATACATACGTATATATAAAATTAAACTAAAGGTTTCCTGATTTTGGAGTTTTTTTTTTTTTATTTTGTTTTTTTTTTCTCTTTTATCTTCCTCTCAAAACTGATATTTTTAATGATTACAACTAGATGTATATTGTATGTCCACCTCTATTTAAAAACAAAAAAAAAATTATCTGGACAAATGATAGGGGACATAAATACAATACTAAAAAAACAAATATCTAAAACATTTTTTTTTTTTTTTTGATATTTTGAATGCTTTTTCTCATAAGCCATAGAAAAATTCCCTAAAATTAAAAAAAAAAAAAAAACAATAATCCCTATTTACATAGAAATCAAATAAAATGTGTAGTGTCTTTAAGATTAATTGGTGAAATTCATTAGAAAAAAATAGAAAAAAAAAAATGAAAAAATTACCATCTTTGAGATATTAAATTCTATAATTTCAGATCAGATTTAGTTTTATTAATAAGCAAAGCTTTTTTTTTTTTTTAACATTTCAATAGTTGGAGTTACAGTGTTGTTCAAAATAAAATGTAAAATATTTTAAAAATAATATTTAAACACATAAGTAAAAAAACAAAAAAAAAAACTGTAAAGGGACTGTATATGAATTTAAATTTATTTTGCTTATATTATAATGGGATAATATCACATTCTATTCTAATCATCCATTTCTAAAAAATATTTAACAACTTAAAATTGTTCTATATAAAAATATTCAATATGAAACTGAATCTGATCTGATCTGATCTGATCAATGGTGCAGTGCGTAATTTACCGGTGTTTCAGGCGAAATATCTGCGATGCAAACGCTGGTCAGGTCAGAAATGATATATAAAATATAATAAAATAATGTAAACAAAATTTTTAATATAATTATAATTTTAATACTTGTACCAAAATCGCCCACATGCTTCTAAGGCAAAACTGTCATAAAAATATCGCCAGAAGGGTCTTAAAAATATCTTACATTATATCAATTGTTATTTGAGTATACGCTCCTTCCTTTTCTAATATTTTTTTTTTTTTTTGTGTGTTATTTTTAACAGCTATCCTGATAAGTTCGTTTGCATCCTAGGTATATTCTAGCACAAATGGAAAGATATGCTATATATAAAAATGGGAACATAATACAAAATGTTGAAACAAAGAGGCATTTTGGGGCATTGATAGTACGATAATTCAAATAGCATAACAGCATCAGTAACAAAAAGAATTGAATATAAGCGTTATTCGTTTATTAGATATAATATGTTATAAATTTATATTATTAGTTATATAAGATATAATTTAAAATTTTTTATTATACCCGTACGATAGGATCGTTATACCCGTACGATAGGATCGGGTATAATAAAATTACTCCTCCGTTTGTAACACCTCGAAATAAGCGAGCTAGATATACCATCAAAGGTATGGATCGGATCAGAAAAAAATTCTAAGACTTTTGAGCCATGTCCGTCCGTCCGTCAGCACGCTAACTCAAAAACTGAGAAAGCTAGAATCTTGAAATTTACACAAAATATTGTTGGAGTAATTTGTAGGTTCCCTATTTTTTTTGGTTGAGTTTGGCTACCAAAACTTAGGGTAGCTCTCGAACACCTAACTTTTAGATCCCGACATTTTTTTTGAAATAGAGCTATGAAATTAACTGCTGATAGATCTCACAAAAATATTAATTTTATTTTTTATAACTTTTTTTTGTAGCCCCACCCGTTACGAAGCTACAGCTCCCCAAAGGTTCAAAAAAGCTCTATATTTAAATTGTTATAGCACAAGTTGTATAAGGTATATCTTCATGTTGAAAAAGCCAAACGATTACAACTTTCATTAGCTTTAAAAGTATATATACAATAAATATATATTTGTGGCATACGGTGTCTTAATTTACCGTTATGCGAAACTCAAATTTTGCAAAATTCTTTAACCCTTCTATCTTCTAAACGGTTAAAGTTGGAAACTTGAAAGTTAGATCTTAGACAGAAGTTAGATCTTTGAAAATAAGTATGAGTCATTTCAGAAATTTTTTTTGTATCACTCCCCGTTTAGGAGCTGTAAGGGGTCAAAAACTGAAAATTTCCTATTTTTAAACACCTGTAACTTGAACACCTGTTAAAATTTTTTTGAAGTAATACACAAAACTTAAAGCTTCAACATTATACTCTTATTTCTGTTAACAACTTTATTTAATAATATATGGTTACTTTATAATTGACGAAAGTGTTACTTGATTTTTTCAAATTTTCTAACAAATTTCTTTAACTAATTTTTTCCATTTTGTTTTACTCGATAATTTGAAATTGTTGAGGATATAATGTGTAGTACATAAAAATGTAAATAAATAAACAACATAACGGTTGCTTGAAGAATTTTTATTTATATGATATTAATATATATAGATACTTATATAATATCATGTTTATTTACATATCGTATATGTCACTAGTGAATGAGTGATAAGAGTATAGATATATATTATATAGCGCCGTATTTACATACATATATGTATTTTATTGTACTTATAAGAAATTATTCTGTCAATGGAATATTTAAATATAATATATTATAATATTTAAAATTATATTTACTATTTTGTACTAAGTAAATTTAATATACATTTACCGCTTAGTATTAAATGGTACTATAGAATATTTGAAAAAGTTTTGGATTGATAATCGTTATGTGGAAGGTTAGAATTTGCTTTTGAAGAATGTATAAACATATAGTTCGAATATATCTACAACCCATAGTTCTAGAAATTATAAAATTCACCCAAATTATTTTAAAATACTAAAATATTAAAAAAATAATATTGTAAGCAAAGTGACAGGCTGTGAACATACTAACGGTTCGTACGGGTATCTAAGAGTTGACAAAGGCAACTGTATTCTTCCTCGTTTCCTTTTAATATTGAATATTTACATTTTTCAATGTCTGAATTTTCTATTAGTCTATTGTTTTATGTCTAAAAATGTATTTATTTTATTTTATATAAGTAATAATTCATAACGAAGGTTTGCCTTTACTAATTATAAAAAGTTACATAATCTTTATTTTAGGTGTCACATAAATATCGATTTCATCTCGAAAGACATAGAAAAAGATCTCAGATTTCTGGTAGTTATTACCTTACACTAACACTATTATAATCAGTTCTAGAGAAAAGAGTTTTTTTTTTCATAAAAGTTTATTCTGCCAAGCTCGCAGAAGTTTAAAACAAGCTACAAATTCTAATACTGATACTAATTTGAACAACAACAACATTTTAATTTCTAAACATAAACGCGGTAAAATTAATTAGTTTTATGTCGTTGTATAACCATGAAATCCATGACCAATGATATAGCTAAATAACATGAGAAACTATAGATAAATAAAATTTTCACTTTTACTAGGATTCATATCTGCGGAGATGAGAGATCGGCACTCAATGTGTGACAACAAATGTGTTATCTAAATTAATATAAAACTCTTTTTTGGATAGCAAATTTTTAAAAGTTATTTAACTTTTTAACTAATGAGATGAAGAAAATATTATATGAATCACCCTGATTATCGTTGATTCTTTTCAAAAAAAATATTTAAAAAAATCTCTTAGATTTTATGGAAGACGTTATACTTCCTTATTCTTAAAAATAGAATTTACCCAACACTGTATATATTTCGAGTATATGATTTAAAATTATAAGTTTATTTAATGTATCCATATATATATATATATACATACATATACATATATCTATACATATATCTTATTATCAAAATAACATTTATTTTCAATGATTGTCCATTTAATAATCATATATATAGATATACATACATATACATAAAACTGTAAATAGTATAGAATATCTCACCAATAACTAAAATAAATACTTGCCAAAGATCCAAGCAATCAACCAACTAACTTAAAAATTATACTGTATATGTACATAATATATATAGTTAGATAAATATCCCATTTGGTGCAATGATTTATGTTTTTTTCATTTTAATTTCTCTGGGTCGGAATTTCGGAAACCCAAAAGAAAAATAAAAACAAAAAATAAGAAAGAGAATAACTAAAAAATAATGGTTTTTAGGATTTCTTTTTATTTTTTTTTTTGTTTTTTTCTTTTTTAAAATTCATCTTTAATTTTCATTCAATAAATTTAGAACTAGATTGGATTAATTTTTTCAATTCTTTATTCTCTGTTCTTCTAATCAATATTTGAATTTTTTTTTTTTATTTTCATTCATAACTAATTAGAAATGCTTATTAGAAGGTTATGTTACCTTTTTTTTGGAGGCTTTTGTTTTAATCTAAATGAAAAAAAAAAAACAAAATTTGAAGAATTTTTTGTTTTGTTGAATATTTTATTTGAAAAAGGAGGAACTTTTGGGTGTGTTCAAAACGTTCATCATCCAATTCCCAAAAAAAAAAAAAAAAAAAATTAACTTTAGGGATTCTTTTTTTTATAGCTTTGCTGTTTTTGTGCTTATTAAAAATTGAATTGAACCATAATCTGTTTTCAGGTACAAAATACATATTTTTTTTTTTTCTTTCCGAATTTATTTGAGGTTGGCAATATGTCATTTTTCGAAATTAAAAATAAATTATTAAAAAATGAAAATAAGCAAAAAAAAATCATAAATAAATAAACTAATAAATAAATATGAAGGTGGATTTTAAAGCCAAAAAAAGGTCTAAATTAATTGTATGTATATACAAATGTCTTAAAAGATGAAACTGAAGAAGAATAATATGAAGAGAACTAATTATTATATATATTTTTTTTTTGTGAAAAAAAAAGGTTCCTGCTTCTAGACTTCATCTTCTCATTTTTGTTTTTTTAACTTTAAGAAATTTTAGTTTGTCTAATTGGATGGTGGTTTTTTTGTTTTTATTTTACGTTTTTTTTTTTTTTTTTGCGATTTGAAAGATTACTGGCGTCTGTTTTTTTGGAAAATATTTCATTTTAATAGCAGTTAATTTAATAACAGTCAGAGAAAGAATTTTTTTTTTTTTTTTTAAGCCGACATCGAAGGAATTTAATATTTTTAGCCGAAGGAATTATTATTGACTATTTATTTTTTCTTTAGAATTTCTTGTGAAATAAAACATAAAATATTAATTTCATATTTTAATTTAAAACAATATTTAAATTATTAAAAATATTAAATGTTAAAAAAACAAAATTTAATCATATAAACGCTAACGATGTAAATTAAAAATTCATATCATATTTTTTTTTTTTAAATAAAATTATAAATAAAAAATTTTTAAAATAAAAAAAGAAAAATAAAAAAAAATAAGTCTAGTCTAAATTAATATTAACAAAGAAAAATTAATAACTTAATTAATTTAAATTTTTTTTTTTTTTTTTTTTTTTGTTTTTATTGATTATATTAAAAAAGTCTGAACTAAATCTAATCTAATATTTTAAAATATTATGAGTGTATTTGATATTTTATTTTATTTCATTTGTTTTTCTTCTTGTTTGTCATTTCTGTTAGTGTAAAAGACAATTTAAAAGTCATTACTTTCAACCCATTTAGTAAATTTTATAAATAATAAAATAATTCAAACTAGAAACGTGTAAATATAATGCGTTTTAATTTAGCGCAGCTGGTTGACAATTAAAATTATTAATCTTGTCTAAAATAAATCAATGGCTATACCATAATGTTCGATACAAGTAAATAATAACAAAAAATGTTCGATAAATGTAAATAATAACGAAATATATACAAAAGTTTGGTTTTAATATTAATTTTCTCTACCTCTGTTTTTCTTTTTATATACCGCCAAAAATATGTTTTATAGATTCACAATGGTCCTTATTATACCTTCCGAAATTTATTATTTGTTTCATCACAATACATATAGCTGAAATTTATAAATTTATTTTAAAGATTGCATTTATAGCGTTTCTTTAACTTATTTATGTCCATTGTTTTGTTTTCTATTTCAATTATATGACTGCTAGTCTTCCCATCCAATTCTATTTCTCCTCACTCCTTTCTATTTTTTTCTTTTCTTCCTTCCTTCTCCACCTTCTTAATGATTTCTTTGTGTTTCAATCATTACATCCATTCTAGCCTCCCACCTATTTTTTATGGTTCAATATCTCTCTTCTATTTCTTCTTTCTCCTAAGAGAATCTTTTTAACTCTTCTTTCTCCTTTTTTAATAATTTCTTTCTTTAATTTCCTTATATCATACTTATATTAAATAAGGCATATCTGTGTTCGATCTAAAAGAATGCTGATTTTAGTTGGTTTAAATCCAACATAACTAAGAAACTGCCCTTTTACTGTTACTTGATAATTTTTATCATTTATCATCGTAAAGAACAAAAAACTAAAGTTTAATTCAGCATAATTCTAGTTTTTAAAAATAGCGCAAAAGTATAAATTTAAAATAAATTTGGTCAAATAAAAATCGAACAAATTTCATTTAAAATCTCATCAATTCACTTGTCAAATTTTAGTGTGTTCAGTTTCTTTTATAAAAAAAAAAAAATTATTCTGTGTACATATTTTTTTGCATATTAATGTACATATGCATATTTAAAGTAATAATAACTTCGTAATAGAACAAAGCTTTGGAATTTGACTCTTAAAATGCTCCCTTCTTTTTCTAGTTTTAAAAACAAAAAACAAAAAACAAAAAATTAAAAATAAAAAAAAACAAAAACAAATTTTTAATTTTTTTTTCCAAAAGCTGTCTCAAAATCATAAAATTGATAAGACAACACAAAAAAAAAAATTTTTTTTTTTTTTTAATATTTCTTATCAGCCAGACGTTTTATACTCATTTAATTTTTTTTTTTTTATAATTTCATTGTAATTTTTAAATAGACACTTAAATATATATATATATAAAAAATATATCACTCCAATTGAGAGTGAACCACCACCAGTCGCGATTTTATAAAAACATAAGAATAAAAAAGAAAAAATTAAATAAATCAGAACTAGTAAAGTTTAATTTTTTGTGATAATTAGAAATCAGTTTTAAAAAAAGCTAGAACAGTATTCATATATAAATTTGTGCAAACTTAAAAATTATTTCTAAATAAAATAATTAATAAACTAATCAAAATATAAATTTATTCGGAAAAATATTTTCGCGTGTTTACAACACACTTTAAAAACAACAATAAAAAAAAAAAAAATTTTTTTTTTTTTTAAAGATAAATTAAAATCACTTTCTCTGGTTCAAACAAGATTACAATAATAAAAAAAAAAAATAAATAAATAAAACTAATATTTAAAAAAAAGACTATTTATTGCATAATATTATAACTATGAAATTAAATACACAATTAAATTCATCATTTTACAATTTCGGTACAAATGAAAATTTAAAAAAAAATACACCACACGGATTGTATCCACAAATAAACTCAAATTTTATTTTGAATGAAAAATATTTTGAAAATATTTTTGAAAAAAAATTATTTTTATCATCATTATCGTCATCATCATTATCATCATCAATTGAAAAAGAAGAACAATATTTATGTTTACCAACACCGCCATTAACTCCACCAAACAAAGAAGAAGAAATTTATTCTAAATTTGAACTAAATAATAAAAATATTAATTCTACATCAGAAATATCAGAATTTAGTTCATCATTATCAACATCATTATTATCATCATCATCATCATCAGAACTATCAATAGAATTTGTACCACCAAAGGATTCAATATTAATAACACCATTTAATATAAATTCAAGTATTACAGTGCCAGTATCAACATTGAGAACAACACATCATAATTTTTTTGAAAATTATTTGAATAATTTAAATAAAAATAATTGTGAAAAAGTGAATAAAAATTTTACAAAAATTTCGATTCCAATTAGAACAAAATCAGTTATAATGAAAGTTAACCCAAATCAAATTATAACTGAAGTAAAAACAAATTTTATATCAGAATTATCATCACATGATAATTTTATTTGTAATTGGGCAAATTGTTTTACAATATTTGATACATTAGAATCACTTGCAATACATGTAACACAAGTACATGCAATTGCAGCTAAAGAAGGTTTATACTATTGTAAATGGTTTGGTTGTAATCGAGCAAATAAAGGTTTTAATGCACGTTATAAAATGTTGGTACATATACGAACTCATACAAAAGAAAAACCACATAAATGTAATTTATGTAGTAAAAGTTTTTCAAGAGCTGAAAATTTAAAAATTCATTTACGTTCACATTCAGGTGAAAAACCATATATTTGTTCATTTGAAGGTTGTAATAAAGCTTATTCAAATTCATCAGATCGTTTTAAACATACAAAAACTCATTTAACACAAAAACCATATGCATGTAAAATACCAGGTTGTCAAAAACGTTATACAGATCCGTCATCATTACGTAAACATGTAAAAACTTACAAACATAATCAAATAATGGAACAAGAAAATATAAGAGTACAGGAACTTGAAACTGATCAAAAATCTCTAGATATTAAAAATGAACAGGAGACAACACAATGTTGGTTCACTAACAATAATAATTCAGGAAAAGAAATGCAATATATTGGACATACAACAGAATCATCTCATATTATGGAAATGGAAATTGAAGATCATACACAATATCATTCATCAATTTCACCCTTATATTCAATGTGTAAAAATCAATATAAAAATGAATCTATTTCATCATATCAATGCAACAATAATAATTATTATCATGATTTGCCAATAAATAAGGAATTTAAATATGAAAGAAGTATATTATATGATAAATTATCATCTCCTCAAGAATTTTCTTCGGAAATGACACCACCTCCTACTGTACAGTATTGCGGTAATTCTCAATATTATGAAAATCAATATCCATTCAAAACAAATTTTGAATATAACAACGCCATCTATGAGACAGCAAATAATGATATCCCCTTAGATTTAAGAGTTCGCCAATCATAGTATTTAGTTTTGTACTATTTTTTATTTTTTTGAGAAAGGAAATTTTTTGGCTTTGCTATTTGTTAATGTTTTAATATAATTTTATCGTTTGTAAAAGTCTAGTCATTTTATTATATTTAAATTATATTTAAATAAAAAACTATAAATTTTTAAATAATTATATAAAAAAAAAAAAACTTTTATTTTTAATTTATTTATTTTGTTTTTGTTTTGCATTTTGTATAAAGATGTTTTTCTTTAAACAGAAAAAATTTCAATTAAAGGAATAAATTATGTTGAGCTGGTTAGCTTAAACGAAGAAAAAATAATAATAACTTTTACTGATTTTTGGACGTAGATTCAACCTCAGTTATTATTATTTCAAAAAGAGAATTTTTAAATTTTAGAACAATTTATAAAATAATTATCAAGACGACAATATGGTTTGTCGACTCGTTTCTATTTTACATTTTCAAAAATAATTGGAAAAGTTTGCTTGTTAATTTTATTCTGTTTTTCCTGCCGCCTGTCTATTTTTAAAAAGTTTACATCGTTTTAGGTTTAAAAAAAATTTATACTATTGATTTTATTGAAAAAGTTATTTTGTAAAAAAATTTTTTTGTGTAGCCGCACCTAGAGTTCAAGTCAGAGAAAATGCTATATTCTCAAATAATTATATCTGAGGTTTTACTCAATATCTTTTCAATGTGAAAAGATGTGATAAATATGAAATTGTCATCACAACATTTAAAATTAAAAACTTTTGCTTTTAAGAAAAATCTTTTGTTTTTTAAATAAAATCTTTTAAAACAAACAGCCTCGGAATAATATTTCGAGTTTTTTACTGTCTAAGAACTATAAAGAGTCCTTAATTGAAAATTTGAAAATAGTAAATAAACAATTAGTTTTATCATATCTTTTTACATTGAAAAGATATTGAGTACCTTGTACCACACACAGTATAAGCCACATTTAAAAAATATTTCTCCAAGTAAAAACTTAAAGTTGATTAACTGATACTATGTAGTATGTATATGTATTATAGCATTTTTCGATTAAATGAAACCATTTTCAAATTAAACGAAACATTTTTCAAAGTAAATTAAACTCTTTTCAGAGCAAATGAAAATATTTTCAGAATAAATGAAACTATTTTTATTTTAAATGAAACTTTTTTCAAATAGAATGAAACCTCTTTTTTTTAGAGTCAAATAAAATACAACCTTTTTTCGTTCAAAATAAACTATTTTTGTTATTTTTATACTAAACGATTTTAACACTAAAATTAATAAATATTTTTTTGAAATGGTGGATGGAGTGGCTAAAATGTCATTCCATATGCAATTTAAACTACTTATTTGAAGTGTTTAAAAAATTATACTTGTAAAAATTTTTTTTTTGAATTTTTTTAAAACAAATATTAATAAAAATGACATAAATTAGAATACTTTCCAAATAGAATTTTAGATTAGAATAATTTTATTTAGTATAAATTTTTCTAATTATTTGGCAAGATTAAATTTCAACTGCCATTTTAATTTGTATAGCACGTGGGCATGACAATACAATAAAAATATCAGTACACAGTTGTAGCGGTTAAAAAAACTCTCAATGATTTAACCAAAATAATTTTTATAATATTAATAGTTAACAATGATTCGAATAAAATTTTAAATAAATCGAATGACTAAAATAATCAATTATATATATCTTTAATATAGTACAAGTAAAAAAAGTGTAAAACAATTTTAATGATAATAAAGAGAAAATACAATAACAACTTTAAAAAAAAAAAATCATATTCTCAATAACAATTTCTGAAAAGTTAACAATTCCGATTAAATGATTATTTGTCAGACAATTCATTTTTTTTTTTTTTTTTTTGTTCTTATGTATTTTTGTAGTTTTAAACATAAAAAATTAATAATATACAATAACATAAACACGCATGACTTTAAAAATATCATACCACTGAAGGTAACCCCATATAATTATAATGAGACACAAAATGATATCAAAGTTCAAGTCGATTAAGTAAATAAAAAATAAAAAAATTCACAATTTTTGATAACATTACGTTTTAATAATGTGTACATTCAGATCTGAATCATGTCTGATCCAAAGTACAAAACATAAAATTATTTTAATTTTTAATTTTTAATATATGTATGCTTAAATAGATTATAAATATTTCGTCAGATCTCAATTTGATAATAATTAATTTTTAACTGAAGATCCTATTTAAGTTTAATTATTTTTAAAGTTTATTGACATTTTTTTTGTATTTTTTACAAAAAAAAAAAAAATGGTTAATAAACTCATATTATTTAAAAATAGAAAATAGTAAATTGAAAAATTCAAATTAAAAATGCAAATTTTTTTTTTTTTTAAATCTTTTAAAAAAAATAAAATGAAAAAAAAAACACAAAATGACAATATAAATTTTTCTGTAAATAATTTTGACATTAATATTAATTCTAGACCATGAAAAAAATTTCAAATATGGCAACTCATCAAAAACTAAAAAAAAAAAAAAAAATCAATAACAAAATAAAATTTAAATTAATTATTTGGGAATTCAGCGAAAAATTAAGAAAAATAAGGTGACAATAAAAGAAAAAAAAAAAAAAACAAAAAATAAAAGAAACCAATTTTAATCATCACTTTATTTGATTGTTCATTTCTTTCTTTCATCTTTCAGATTACAAATTTTTCATTAATGAAAGGTAATCTCGTCACTTTATTTTCTAATCGTGTGTGGTAAAATCCACTTTACTCAAATTTAAAAATAAAATAAAAAAAACAAATAAAAAATAATAAAAAAAAAAAAAACAAAAACAATAATATAATAATATAAAGAGTAGAAATTAATTTTCAAATAAAATTCTTTTTCTATTATTTTTACAACCATAACAAATTGGAGAAATTTTCATGACATTTTAATACCATAATATTAAAAAACAGTTAACATTTTTGAATACATTAGAAATTTTTTCGTTTATAATACATACTTTGAATTTTTTGTTTTTTATATAGGTAAAGCAAGAATAAAGATTTTTTTTTTAATTATGAAAAAATTAATAATATTGTATATATAAATTGATGGTTGTTGTTGTATAAGAATATTGAAACCGTCATTTGATTCTATATTGGGACAAGATTACGAGTAAAAGAAAATTCTTTTTTATATACAAATAAAAAATCAATGATTTAAAATGTTCATGTTTTTATACTAAATTGCATTGGTTTCCACAAAAATACAAATATAAAAAAATACTTTCCAATCGCAAGAAGCACTTAACAGACTTTGTGAAACTGTCACAGAACTTTTATACTTAAAATTTAATTTGTTCATTGCAAACACAATATTTTTTTTTAAATTCAGTATAAGATTTGCGCAAAACGATGCATAAACAATATTATGTAAACAACACGAACTGAACAATTCAAGAAAAGAAAAACCACTTGTTGTTTAGAAATGTTTATTTTATATTAAACTATTTCGAATCATATTGAAAAGCGACAAAAAAGCGACTTATTTTTTTTTACATACGAGTATTATATACTTTTTTTTAATACATATGTAGATATGTATTATAGAAAAATTATGTAAACAAGTCATCAGTAAACGAAGTTTTTTAACAAAATTTTGATCTTTTTGTATGAAAAATTTATAAGATTTAGAAATTTTGCTGAGGTATACTACCACATTTGATATTACCATTTAATTGTTCTTATATGAGTCAAGAAAATGTTATCCGTTTGGTATTTTTATATCGTACTTCTAAAAGAAAACTAAATTATTCAAGAGAAACATAGACAGATAAATTCAAAAATAAAATCAAGATAATCGCTACCTATATTAAAGAATTCTGAATTAATTTTTTGGGAAAGAAATGTCAACTATTTTTTGACGTTTAGATAAAGATTTTGAATAAATCGATCATTTATGACATTCATTCTTATGTTATTATTTCTTTGTTTATTTTTAATTTATCCTAAACTTGACTAGATCAACTATTACAGTCAAATTTACATTTTTTTTACTCATATTTCACATTAAAAGTATTTATTGCACGAATTTTTCTTTATAGATCTAATCTTTCTAGGAATTTAATAAAATCACAAATTCAAAAACCAAAATCACAAAAAAAAAAACAAAAATTAAGAAAAGAAAAATAATAAATAGTTAAGGTTTAATCAGTTACTATAAAATAAATTTTACGATCATAAAAAAAAATCCCCAAAAGGCTAGGAAATTAATTTTAAAGAAAATGCAAATTTAATTCATTTATCAACAGCTTTATCAAAATGTAGACGATAATGTTATTTTTATATTTCTATATTTTTTTTTTTTTTTGAAAAATAATTTGCCTGTTTTTTTTTTTTTTTTGGGTTTTTGTCTCAAATAAATTGTTTACATCATAAAATTAAGTTGAAAATATTAATTTTCAAAATTAGAAAAAAAAAAATAGAACATTAAAATTTATTTCTTCCAAAAATTTTTGACATTGTCCAATTAATATCTATATTTATTTTTTTTTTTTTATTTTGTTTAACTGTTTGCTTTAGAACTATTATAAAATAATTTATAAATTTTCGTTTTAAATTACTTGTTTTTTTTTTCTTGTTTAATGGCATAATGGCTATGTAGTAAAATAGTAAATACACAAACCTTTATTGTATTGAAATAGAATTTTAATATATGTATTAGAAATTATGCATCTTAGGGCGAGTTATACGCTTATAAAGAATATTTGACATTGTTTCCCAGATGGTCGACACATTTGATACCCTATTATTGCAGAGTGTATCAAAAGGCTTGCTGTTAATAGATCACTTATATGCTAAACATTGCAGAAAGCTGAGAGAAGTGTAGAAACGCTCACTTTATTGTTAGTAATAATCACGATTAAGAATAATTCTGTCATTAGGTATATTATTTATTTAATTTTGTTTTAGATTTTATTAACTATTTCTATTATATTTATATTTATTTCAAACATCGAATTCGAATATTGTAATTTTTTTTTAGAGTAAGACAATATTTAATTTTACCTTACAAAAATTATATGTGCAGATTTTTTTTTTTTTTTTTTCACTTGGTAACTTTGGTAGGTACCATTACTATCTACCATACAGCACCCAAATATTATAAAATAATTGAAAATATCCTCCCAATAATAATAATAGTTATAGTTAAAACTCCTTTCTTTACTTTTCTTAACGATTTAACATTTATTATTATTATTACGATTAAAAAAAAAAAAATTTTTTTTTTTTTTTGTTTTTACTTTTACAAAATAAAATAATAACTTAACCTCAATTATTATTATTGTTATTAATTTTTTTCAATTTTATTTCTTATAAATTTTTTTTATATTTCTTTTTTTTTGTACTCTTTACAGTTCGTAATGGATATTCGTGCGTACCAATTGCTTTAACAGAAGGTTTAGATATTCGCGTAAATACAGCGGTTAAAAAAATTAAATATTTTGCCGGAGGAGTTGAAATTACAACAGAAAATTTAAAGACAAATAATTCATCTGTAACGTATAAAGGTATGTAATTTAGAATTATGAAAAATAAAAACATATACTCATATTATTAATTTGCAAAGATTTTCAAGTAATAAAATATAAATAAAAAACAAAAATGTAAGATATAAATAACAGAAGCAAAACTAACAAGATACAATAACTATTTAGACAATTAAGTATAGTATGTATAGTACAGTATATAGAAAACAAGTTAGTATAGTTAAAATTAATTTTTATTTTTATTTTAACTTATGATATATGTTCATATATACGTTATATTTTGATTTCATCGAATTCAAAAAATTATGAAAAATCGTTTTGGAAAATATTAAAACTATATATCTATATATAATTAAAAGTATATTAAATGAAAATACATCCAATTAAGTTAAGTCCAAAAAAAAAAATAGATTTCTTAAAATTATATAGCAACGCAAAACTTTCCTATCAATTTATATTAAATTTTGATTTAAAATATACTTTTTCATTAAAATATCGCTATCGGAATTGTCATAATTAAAAAATAAATATCAAATATGTACAAAATGTCAAGGATAGCAGAAGGGTTGAGGGTTCTTTAACTCAAATAAAACACAGTTAGTCACGTTTAATAATTTATATCAATATTCTATAGAAATCATTTCCAGGTATTCACAATATTGATTTAAAGAATATAAGAAGTCCGTTAAATGTTACAACACCTTAGAGATAAACCATATATGATTTTAAGTATATTGTAAACATATAGCTCTAAATTTTCAATCTTTTCCAAATTATTTTAATTATAGACTTAACCTCTGTATTAAAATCTAATTGAGAACTTCAAGTAACACGCCAATAAATTGAAAGTTTTTATCTTGTTTTTAATATTAAATATTATGATATGTATACGACCAGTATGACATACAAATTTTTCAGAAGCGGGTTAAATTGTATACCCTTCGAATTATTTTCTTTTCATATAAAAAGTTAGTGTTTAAGCCTATAGTGTTTCAATTTAAAAATATTTTAAGCTTTTCATAAATTTTTAAAATACTTCCTTAAAAAAAAGCTTTTCATACATTTATATATAGATAAAAAGAAAAATTATGAAGAAAAAAAAAATGAACTATGTACCTACTTGAATTGATCTCATTCTTTAAAGGTCGTAAGCCTATCATAATATATAGTTTTGATAAGAATAACTGGTTTTTTGTTGATTTTAATTCATATCTTATCTTATTTATCATCTAATTACTAAATTGCTATAATATTATAATAATAATAATCACCACACAGTAAATCAGTTTTTTTTTTTTTAACCCATATGGTTGTTTTAGGTATTAACTTGAGTAAAAATCTAAATATAGATGACCCTGTCTAGTTTTAATTCATTAAAAGCTTTATTGTATTTTTTAATTTCATTTTAATTTTAATTTTTTAAAAAAAAATAAATTGTATAAATTTTCCTGTTACAGATTTCTTTAAAAATTATTACCAAATATTTCGTAGAGAATTCCTTCTACGTTTTTTTTTTATAATAATATCAAATTAACAATCGTATCTTTAAAAAGATTTTTTAAATTTATTAGTAAAAATTTGTACATATAGGGCTTTTTTTAATTATGTTGAAAATTTAGAATTTATTTCGTTAAATTTAGAAAATTTCAAAGATTTAATACAAATTTAAGGAAATTGGGCCACCTATATAATATTTAATAAAATAATGATTTTCTCAAATTTTACTGTTAAAACTTAACGTAACTTAAATATCTTATATATACGATACAAAAAATCAAAAAAAAAAGTGTTTTTAAAGGGTTAACCCTTTAAATGCCTAATTATTATTCTTCTCACTGTCTTTATATTCCCCTGTTTGCCCTGTCTTTGAAAAGATTTACATTTTTTTTTTTAATTCAAATATTTTTGGCCATTATTTATTTTGTAATTTGTTTCAATTTTATTTTTTAATTTAGATCAGTTCAACACAGATTCAAAAACTTATTAACTTTTTTGAACAATTTTAAAAGTCTGCAAAAATTAAAGAAAAATAATAAAAAGCGAAACGTATAATTTTATGGCTCTTTGAAAAATATAAATACCATTTTTTTTTTTTTTTTTTTTTATTTGTCATGTTTATAATGAATTATTGGATGATCCATAAATTTTGTTAATATCATATTTAAAAGAAAGAAAGAATGAGATAGAAAAAAAACATAAGATGGATTTCTTTTTTTTTTTTTTCATTTGGAAAATTATTATAATTAAATATATTTACTTTAAAAAAATAAAAAAAAAAAAACCGAAAATGTTGATTTTGGTGCAACAATTCCAAAAATTCATCTTCCAAATAGATGAACATATAGGCAACTTTAGATAGCAATTTAGATAGCAATTTTTTAAAATTTTTTATTTTTTTTTTTTGTTTTTTTTTTTTTTTTGGAAATATTGTCAATGAAATTCAATCATAAATGGAACAACACTTCAAAAGAATGCTAATTACTATATAGAAAAAAAAGTCATTAATTCGTGATGATGATAAATCGTGTGCTATACATACCTATGTAATTTTTTCATATATATATTTATATATATCCATCCATATATATTGATATATTGATGATAAATTGAAACTAATTATAAAATTTCATCAATTTATTTTGAAATGGAAAGTTTCAAATTTAATTTGATATTGTAAACATTTTAAATTGTAAAAACTTATATTCATATAAACATAGTAAAGGGCAAACGTCACGTCAGTTTAGAACAGTTAAAAATCAAATGCGCAATTTCAACTCTATCGCAATTTATAATATATATATATATATATATATATATAAATATTATGATTGTATAACAACAATTAAGATGATTGATAATAATTAGTAATGGCATCTGGGTGGAATTTAGCTGTCTTTAATCATTTTAATTACAAAAAAAAAATAAAAAATAAATATAGAAAAAACATAAAAATGTATGTAATAAAACGTTATACATATTTATTTAATCGATTTATTCTAAGAATTGAAATAACTTTGTAATAAATTACATATAAGTATATATACAGTTAGAAAAAACTTTACTTTAAATATACATTTAATATACAAATATTATATTTTAGAAAAAATATATACACATACATATGTACTTATCAATTTCATATATTATTATATTTAATTTTTATATTCTTTTAATATTATTTTAAGCTGATCTTTGTTTATGTACATTAACACTTGGTGTCCTTAAAGTAGCTACCTCAACAGCATCAACAAATCAAGCCAATACTGTTAAATTTGAACCACCATTACCAGAATGGAAACAATCTGCAATACAACGTTTAGGTTTTGGTAATTTAAATAAAGTTGTACTTTGTTTTGATCGTATATTTTGGGATCCAAATTCAAATTTATTTGGTCATGTTGGTACAACAACAGCCAGTCGAGGTAAGTATATTTACTTATATAATATAATATGTACTTTTTAATTAATTTTATTATTTTACAAAAAAAGAAAAAAAAAAAAATCAAAGAAAAATTTAAAAGGAAATATAAATAAAATATTGAATTTAAAATTGAAAGGCTAGCATTTCCGAAACATTTAAGAATAAAAAATAAAATACATTAAATAATTTTTCGGTAACAACTTGACTTAAGTGCACTGTTATGCTCTTCACATTTGTACATAATTAATCAAGTTTGAATTAAAGTTGTAACAGATATTTATAAGATATTAATAATTTAATGAAAAACATAATAATTATAATGTACATAATAATTATTTCATTTTTTAGAATTGAAATTTTTTTTTTTTCTTTTTTTTTTAATGCTGTCAAATAAATGTCACATTTAATCTCTGTCACATAAATGTGGAGAGCAAATTACACAGTCTTTACTGTTCAGGCGTGGCTGTAAATGTCTTAAAGGGGAATAACTCTTACGACGTGTGTGGGATTCGAACCCACTCCCTTCCTTCGAACATACTCCCTCGGTGTTTACAGCGTATTTTATACACTCTTACTCGCTAGGCCATCGAGCCTCCTAAAATTTTTAGATTTTATATATGATAATAAATAAATTATTAAAGTATTTAGAAAAGTTGTGAACAATAAATTTTTGAAAGCTTAAGAAAACAAAACAGATTTCTTTTTTTTTTAAACATGAAGATCAATAATGTTACACTTAATGTATAATTATTTTGAAATAAAAATATATTTTAAACGAATTTTAAATATCAGAAGACCTAAATTTAAATTTTTTTTTAATGAATTTTAAACCACATACATATACTCATTCAAGTGAATAAAAAGGATTAACTTTTTATTAAATAAATCGAATTTTACATTAATCTGGTTGCAATGTATTAAAATTCCTTAAAATAATTTTTATATATTTTTTTTAATTTTATATACTATAAAGTCTATAAATACATATATATGTACTTATGTATATAATGTGTATTTTTTTGTTTTTATTTTTTCTTGTTCTCTTATTATTATTGTTTCGTTTTTTTTTTTTAAATTGTGTTATGCTCTTAAAATGGCTTTGACCTAAGTTGAGTTAAATTAAGCTAAGATGATTTGAAGTTGAAAAGCGGCATTTTCATATATGTGTGTAAACCTTTTTCTTTACCAATTTTTTTTTTGTATTAATTTTGTTTTTTTTTTTGTGTAATTTTTTTACTTTTTTTCTTTAAAAGAATTATTGGCACTTAAATTATAGTTGGAATTTTATTAACGGCTTTTTAGCGCTCCTTTTTGGAGTAAAATGCAAAAAAGTGAAAAAAACAAAAATAAAAATTAAAATAAAATAAAAAAAAATAAACGAAAAAAGTTAAAAATGTTGGTTACTTTGTGTAATTCGCTACTCTTTTCTCATTAAATTTGTTTAAATGAAACTCGATTTTATGTTATTTATTATTCTGTTTATTATTATTCAGATATATATATATAAACTAGTTTAAAATTGAAATTGAAATTTGATTTTCAGTTTATGATATCAAAAATATGGTACCTATATTTATATATGTATATAAATTTGAGTTTTGAAAAAGTTATTTTTTTCTCCTATATAATTCTGAATTATTAACATGTAATTTACATTTATTTATTCCTAATATGTTAATTTTGATATATATTTGTTTTGCACAAACTTGTCCTAAAAACAGATGATCGTCTCACAAATCTAATAAAACAAATATTGCTTGGAATGCAACGAAAAACTTAAGATAGGTTTCAACTGTCAACTTGAACATTAAATTGATCGCAATCATGATCGTTTTATTTTCGCATAGAGCATGTTACAGATGTTTAAAATATTTTCTGCATTATTATCTGCATTATAACACAAAAGATAATATTTAAATTTTAAACATAAATTTCCAAATAAAATCGTAAACTTCAAAAAACAAATAATTTCGGCACAAAACAAAATATTATTAACAATATTTTTAGGAATTATTCACTATTATAAACTGACATCTCTTTAATTTAGCAAAGACACAACCCCTTTCAGTATCACAACATTTACAACATAGAATTATTATTTTTTTTTTTATTATATAGTAATTATTAAATTTTTATAACCTTTTAGTATTCAGAATCATTTTATTTTTCTCTGTTCATTTTAATATATATTTTTTTTTTATTTTTGTGAATTCGTTCGCGTTTTAAACGGACATAACATTTCAATCCTTTTGAAAGAAATTTTTATTGCAAAATACATTTTTATTGGAATTTTTCCCTTTTATTTTCGCTTTTTTGTTAGTTAGTGTTTTTTTTTTTTTGCCTTTTACCACAGAACATTTTATATGTTTAAAAAGTCATCATTTAATTCTTTAACAAGGAGAAGAAAATTGGATTTTTAAAATGTTTTAAAGCAAAAATTAAAAAAAGTGTTTTTTTTTTTTGGAATTCATTGTAAAAAATAAAAAATTTATTTTTAGAAAGAGTTCAAAGATTTTTAAATAAATTTTACCATTTTATTTATTTATTTTTATTTTTATTATTTTTTTTTTTTTTTAACCAAAACCTTTACAATTTCAATTTTATTGTAATTTTTTTTTTTTTGGTTTTTTTGACAAATTTGTTATGGAAATTTTGAGGCAATATTTTAAACATTTTAACAATCAGAAATTCCGGGTTCATGGTTACAATTAAAATGCAATAACCAAAAAAAAAAAGGACATTAAAAAAGTTAATTTTAAATTTTGTTTATTTTTTTTTTTTAATTTTGTTTTTTTTTGAGATTTAAATGATTTTCAATAAAATTAAAATATAAAAAAAGCAAAGCTTTTAAAATTAAATTTAAATGAATTTGCCAATAAATAATTAAAAATTAACAATAAAATTAAAAATGTATTAAAAATAAATTTTAAACTAATTTTTATTTTTTTTTATTTTTTATTTTTAATTCGTATCATCTGCACAGAACAAAATATATGTACAGTTCTTTAAAAATTTCTTTGAAGAAAAAATAATAACTAGATTCTATTTTATTGGTTATATGTATAATATATAGTGGTTTTGTACCGCAAATGAACATACCACAAATATAAGTATCAGTTTCATCATATAATATAAATATAGTGAAAGAAAAAATATATAAATTTACGAAAAAAAAAAGAAAAAACACAAAACAAAATAAATAATTATTAACTTTTAACATAGTGTTAAAATATGCATTAAAATAAGATACAAAACGATTATCACTAATAATTACTTTATAAGAAGAATGCAACTAAATGAAAAAACCTCGCATTTGTATGTAATCTCTTTTAAAGATTAATTATCAATTTACTGGAAATAAACGACTATATTAGAATTAATTCTTTGTTTTTTCTTCTTCTTCTTTTTCTTCTTTTTAATTCTTGTTCTTGTATATGAATTGCCAAGATTCATTCAATGTTTCAATGAAAATGAATGACAGGATGAAATAAAAGTAAAAAAAAAAAATTAATTGTAAAATTCTTTGAGTTATCACAATCACAGTAGAATATAATATTTAATATATATCTACTGTATATTATATATGTATGTTTGTATACATAATATTTTACATATAATGTAATGATTCAAAGCAATAAGTAATTATAAAATGTTCTAACATTATTATTAAAGTTTTTTCTTTAAATTTTCGATCTTACCCGTACTATAAACGTTTTAAAGAAAATTCTAAATTTAAAGATGATAACAATAAAAGTTACTATACATTATCGCTTTACACACACTCTCAATTGAGACATAATTTTTTGAACTAGTTAGAATTGTACTAACATTAAAATACTTCAGAAATACTTTTACCATTTCAATTGACTTTTTCCTTTTAAAATTTAATCTAGTAAAATGAATCCTTGTTTAATTGTATACTTGTCACATTTGAATGTTAAAGATTTAAATCCTTTTGCAGCTGTTAAATTGTATAGTTCTTATTAATGCTTTCATTAAAAACATATACTAAGAAAACCGATTCTTTAACTAATTTTTTAATTCTTTGAAATTTGACATTAAATTAATAAAAAATAATATAAAAGATGTTAGCTAGACCAACAAAAAAAAAAAAAAAGGAACGATCATGTAAAAAACTCTAATTTTATTGTTACCAAAATAATAAAAAACTTTTCTCGAGAAATTATTATAGATTTAATTCATCTTACAGTGTATTGTCATTTCTTTATCTATTTTTATCCATTACTAAAATTACTAAATAAAAGTGAACTTCAACACAAACCATTAAAATCATTTATAAAAAAAACTGTGAATATTCAAACAAACTTTATTGATTTCCTTTTCCGGTCGTATCATCTCTCATTTTAATAATAGCCTTGTTTTGTTTTTTTTTTTCTTCTTTTAAATACATTTTCTTTGCCGAAATGAAAAATTGATTAAAAATATCAAAGAAAAATAAACCAATGATTTTCCAACCCATGTAAAAACAACAACAACAAGAAAAATAAAAGTATGTGATAATTTATTTTCTTTTTATAGTTGATAATAACATGATTTCTTCATTATCCCTAAAAACAACTTTATATTTATCTTTAAGTATATTTTAATATACAAAATAAAAAAAAAGAGTCAACCCCTCTTTTAATTTTAATAATTTTTTTTTTTTTTTTATTCAATTCTTTATTCTTTATACTTAACTTTAAGAATTGAAGACAATTTCAAGATGTTACTGACTGCCTGTTTACTATTTAAAGTGTGTCACAGCTGATAAACTCAAAAAAAAAAAAAAAAAAAAAAAAACAACATAGTGAAAATATTTATAAAGGGTGTCCTTTTTTTTTTTTTTTTAATTTTTAATGATTGAAACTTGAAAGTAACACAAAATATTTAAATAGATAAAACTAACCAATAAAAATTACCATAATAAATTTTTCTTAAATTCTTTAAATTTCTTTAGATCAAACGAAAAAAATGACAGAAGGTTCCCTTCAACAAAAAAAAAAAAAAACAGCAACAACAAACTTATTAATGACAGAAATGTGATAAAACAAATGGAATTTTTTTTTTTTTTGTTCTATTTTTTTCATTCATAAAAATTTAAAATGATCAAATTTATGATTATAGAAAAAAAAAAACTAGGAAATATTCATAGAAGACACATTTAGAAAATTAAAAAAAAAAAATTTTTTTCTATTAATTAAATAAAATATAGAATAAAACACTAACTAATTATAGTTATAGTTTAAAATGTTAGTTGATAGTAAAATTAATCAAAAATGTATCTACTCATAAAATGTCCTGCTGATCAAATCTGAAAAAAAGCAACGGAATAAACGTACCTATCTATGTATAAATGTAAATAGGTAAATAGGTATGAATTAGCAAATTTATATTAATTCTAATCTAATTATTATTATATTAATGTTAATTCATACAATAATTTGTTAAATTATCTTGTTAGTGAAAATAATTTAATTTATATAATTAAATTTATTTTTTACATCATTAAAATAAAAAAAGTGTTCTCTCTATATATTTTGTTTAATATTGCAATTAATTATATTATCTCATAATTTAATAGAGTTAAAATAGAAAAAAAAAATAATACAAATTATAATTAGTCAAGTCATTTTTACACTTGAAATATAAAATTAATTATAGCAGCTATATATATACAAATTAAAATTAAAGTTAAAAACTATATATGTATGTATGTATATATACAATAATAAATTATGAAGTGAAAATTTTAATTTGTACATAAAATTTTCATTTGATAGCATATAAATTGACTTTATCCATTACATTAATACAACGTAAAAATTAAAACATTTTTATAAATATAATTATTACATACATATTACATACATACTTAAAAGAATGAGATTATTTTTTTTTTTTAATTAGTATTAATTAATCTATAATATTCATTAAGTAGTAGTTATATTATGTTATTATACTCACTATACTCATACATATATCTAATAATTTTTAACATAAATGTGGACAGGAAATTACACAGTCTTTCCTGTTCAGGCGTGGCTGTAAATGTCGCAAGGGGAAATAACTCTTACGACATGTGTGGGATTCGAACCTACACTCACTCGGTGTTTACAGAGTATTTTATACGCTTTTATCTACTAGGCCACCGAGGTCCCAATTTTTCAAATTGTATTAAATAAAATTTTTGACGTTCAGGATTTATTATTAATATGTTACAATTTATTATCGATAATTGTATTTTTATTTATTTTAATTTTACAGTGTATTTCTATTACAATTACACAACACAATATATAGTATTTTTTTTAGATGGCTGACCAATGATCAAGCTAAATATATGACTCCTGAAGCACAGCCTCATAATGTTATTTTTTTTTATCCTCTCCATTGCTAGCATAGGGCATCCATTAATTCATTTATTATTCATAATTGACTAAGCTTCCATTTCTGTAATCATTGTGTAATCACTAAAAGCCATTGATTACTCGACTGTAGTTATTGTATAAGACTATAAAAAAATACAAATATTTTTTTTTAATATCTGCACCATCTATATATTATCTTTATACAGGAATTTTTTATTTATTTATTTATTTTTTTATTTATTTTATTATATCATTATATATATGTATATTCCGATAGGCGATATAATGTTAATTATAACATATTTACATTTACATTTTTATTTAATTAATCTATATCATTCAACTGGAACTTCCCTTCTCAGACATTTTCATGAACCTGAACCGAAATTTCGAATACAATACCGATGTTTTAATCACTATATACAGTATACACCATTGACTAGATGATGTGTGTTTGACGTCTTCTAAAAAGTAAGAATGAAGAAAAAATAAGGGTACATATATGTCTAACAAGACCTAAACTGCTGGCATTAACTAACTAAATAATTACAAAATAGAATGTTTCTGTTATTCTAAATTTAAAAAAAAACTATAAGAAATAACTGTTAGCTTATTAATTACATTCTTATTATTAATTAGATCTTTTTTTATTGCATTTTTTTAAACAATAAAATTAACTTTATTAGAAAAAGAAAAAAAAAAAGCATTAAACGTTTTAACAAAAAAAAAAATTTTTTTAATTTCTGTTGTTGTTCACTTTTCAGTTCATTTAGTTTTCATCCATTAATTTAAAATTTATTTCAATTTCTTACAAATTTATCGTTATTTGATTTCAACGAACGCAAGTATATACTGATATATACATATTATATAGGTAATTTTCCGTTTTCTATTCAACAATTTAAACCTTTTTTAGTTGTGCATAATAATATCTATACTTTTATTTTAATTAATATATAATTGTATATTTTTGAAAATAAAAACAAAAAAAAAAAAATGTATTTAATTTAATTTGAATATATTTTATATTAATCGATATACTAATGAGCTATAATCATTTGCATTCTTGTATTTTAAAATTGTGCTAATTAATTTTTTTTTTTCTTTTTTTGAAAAATGAAAAATTTCTTTATAAATAAAGCGTGTAAAAATTGAAACATATATATATGCATATATATAGCTGAGATATATATGTACATATTTTCATTTACATAAAATGTCGTTTTCGTCTGTTTATTTCTACAATCAATATATACATAGATATTTTTTCTATTAGCATTCATGTTTTATAAAATCTCCAATTTTAATTTGCTTTTCATACTTATTCACCACTATTCAGTTCATTTGAATTTATAAAAAATATTTTTTTTTAACTATTTTGCATTTTTATTACATATAATATGTATATGCTCTTCTTTTTTTTTTTTTTTTTAACAATTTATGTATTTTAAATTTAAATTAATTAATTTTCAATTTTCTAGCAATTTTTGATAGTTAAATAACTATAACTGAATAGATTAAAATGATTTTATTTAATTAAAATTATTTAAAAAAAAAAAATAAATAAATAATAAAATTAATTCATTTTTTTGACATTTGTGATCAAAAGCATTAAAGAGAAAAAATAATAAAGAAAAGAAAAGAAAGATTTACAAAACAATATGATATAATACAACACAAATCCCAACTATACTCTTTTGTATATTGTAATTTGTAATGATGTGCGTATGACATTTATTTTAAAAGAAACAGACTTATTCAAATATTCAATATGTGGGACACAGACACACAATATATAGCTTAGCTATATTTATATCGTAGGTAAAGTAGACAAGGAGTACGTTTCTTTTTTTTACTCTCAACATGTTAGAGTTACTCTACGATAGAAAAAGTTGTATCGAAATGGACAGAGTAGAGTTTAATTAACTCCATATCGTTACAATTAGAGGTTGTGCGATTTCTCAATAAAATCAACGTTTCGAGAAATTGATAAAAAATAAATTGCACCTTTTTCTTTTGAGCAAATTGAGAATTTTCGAGAAATTAAATTTTATTCAAAATTCGTATAACTATAACATTACATTTTTTAAATTTTAGTATAAAAATACTTACATTTTTATTAAAAAAAAATTATGCTTCAATAGCAAAATATCAATTTATCGATTTAACAAGCCTCTCAGTTGTTCTTTTATACGAAATGAAATTCCCGCAGTTAAAAATTTCTTATGTTTAGCTTTGAAATTGGTTTTACAGTTTCTGATAATGCTCGCAAAAACACTAAATTTTGTGTAAGTTGGCTATTATTAAAAATACATTAACTTTTCTCGACAGCGTCTTAAAGTGTCTATCTGTAATCTAAGAATGTAATCTAAAAAGATTTGTTGCTTTCACGAAATAATTTTTCAAGCTCTTGTTGAAGATTTTTTTTTTCGCACATTTTTTTATATTGTGCATACCATGCTGGTTCAACTTGTACCGGACTCTTGAATTTTCATTATTTCAGCATTCTTTTCACCTACCGCTCGAAAAAATTTCCACATTTTCCAGAGAGGATGGATGCTGTAAAAATTTGAAAAGAGGCACCATACTGATTTTTCTCTTTCCTATACGATTTTTTAGTTCCGCTTTTGATCAAAAGATAATCCATATTGAGATCATATAAAGTCTATGTTATAGGATCAACTATACGAAGAAATCGTTCCGTAGAACTCAAATTAAATAGCTTAGTTGGATCGTAATCCACACTAAGCTATTTAATTTGAGTCACTATTGGAATTTTCATCATCGCTTATCACATTATTATCAGTGTTTTAGTTAATAGTAAAACTTTTTTAATCCTACTAGCATAGCATGAGCATGAAGTGTCATTATTGTTTTTTTATTTCAGATTTAAATATTATAAACTTACAATTAAACTTATAATACTTTTTAAAAATAAATTTTTTTTTAAGACTCCATTATTTGTTTAAAATAAATAAATTTCTAACTTTGACAGTTCAACATCATATTTAACTTTATAGTCGTTTCAAAATAACAGAGTAAAATTAACTCAGCGTGTGAATGTGGTAGTTTATTCTATAAACACATAAACTACTCACAGTAAAAACTGAAACGCACTGAAGGTGTACTTGTCCAATATAAATATTTTGACAAATGTGACTTGTGTGCTTCAAATTTCAAAAAAACATATTTAAAATATAAGAAAACAAAGTTTTTGAAAAAAGTAAGTTTAAATTTAACGTAAATCAATATTCTATAAATTATGAAAAAATGCATATACACAGTATATAAACATTTATAGAAATAATTATGATATTTGTGACAATACTTGATGGTTTTAGGATTACTAAATATATAAATAATTTATATAGGATTACTAAATAACTGTTCGAATTTATCTTGTTTTTAAAAACCATTAACTATTTTACCTATAGCTTTGATTTTAGGTATGTTATGTTTAAGCTGTAGGTCGTAGTTACTTTCAGACTTTTTTATCTCCAGTGGAAACACAGCTAGTGGATGTTTTGTTCCTATTTTTTAAATTTTTTTTTTTTTTTGGATTTTATTAAATTAAAACTTAAGAAATCAAATTAAATAAGAAAAATGTATATATATATTTTTTTTTTAACTTTAATATTAAAGAGTTATACTACAAATCATTTTCTTCTTCTATTTTTTATCATATATGTCTAATTTGAATATTTCTCCCACATTTACAAGATTGTGTGTTGATTGTATGCCCACATATTGCTCTATCTATTATATATATCATCAAAAAGTATATGTAACTTCTATGTTAGAGACACCTGTCTTATCAATATGTTGTTTTTTTTTGTTTTTTGTTACCTGTTGTTTTTTTTCCCAATATTTTTCTTTAACAATAAAGAATAGTTTTTTTTTTTTTGTTTATTCATATATAGATGAAATTTTGTATGTACTTTAATTTATTTATAGTTAACAATAGTTTAATTCCATAAACAAGTTTTTTTTTTGGATATGGTTGCGGATGAGCGTTAAGAAGAAAGATTTTGATAATCTTTTTTTTATAAATTTTAAAAATAAGTAAAAAAAAAAAGTATAGTTTGAATGAATGTAGACAGTAGATCCACATATATGATTTTCAACTTTATATATTTTATTTTCTTTTTTTTTTTAAATAAAGAAATATTTCATTTTTTTTTTATATTATCGTTAAATTATTATTTATTTAATTAGAAGATTTTTACATTAAAAAGAAATAATTTTAAAGATGTTAGGAAATTATTTTCTTATTATTTTAATTGAATTCGTTGTTAAAAGATTTATGTGAATTTGTAAGTCTTTTTTCTTCTTTTTTAAGAAAGAACAGATTGTGTTTTGAGCAGTTCAGAAGCGTTTGTTATATATATTGTGTTAATATAAAATATATGTAAGTTAAACTTCTTTTATTTTTTGAAAGAAGTTGACTTATCACATTTGTATATACAAATTTTCGTTTTTCGCTTTAATTCTTCAATAAAAAACCTTTAACTTGTCATTAACTATCATAATTTTAATGTGCTTATTAGCAGAGTAGCTCACTTTTAGCTGTTACTTTTGGTATTTTCAGTTATGCAAGTTACAAGTCTCGAATGTAATTGATAAAAAAAAAATTACTTAATAATAATAATTGTCTTACTTAAGAGCGAAAACTCTCTAAGTTGCGAAACTCTTTAAATACCAATTGTTGCCACTCCTCAGTCACCTCAATTCACTAGAAGTTGACAGAAAAGTGGTAGAGTTTAAGGCCGTTTCCGAATCTATCGCACTAGCACTTGATACTAGACATTTCACACTCTTTTCTTACATGTATTACTCTTTCAGGGCGAACATTTAGTGTAGTCGACAGTACACTAAAACATTGACAGATAATCAAGTGCGATCAGACAATTTGATGTACTATTTTCGATTGCACTAAACAATTTTTCGGAGTTTTTCGAAATTAATTTAGTGCGATTAGCTAGTATTTAGTACAAAGTGCCATAGTTTCGGAGACGGCCTAAGTATATTAGCTGTAGAGGTTCGCAATAAATTTTAATTCCGCGTTAATACCACTTTAAAATTTCTCAGGTACAGCTGTTTAAAGTATGAAATAATATAAACTTTGAAAGGATAAAAAATGTACCATATTTTAAAGAATAAACGGATTAACTGATTAACTGATTGTAATTTTCTTTATAATTAACTTTGTTTGATAACTCGCATCTTAATCATGTATAATGAGAAGAACCGTTATGGGTACAGAAATTGAGTACACTTTTCCCTGGGCATTATAATATACTTAGACACTTAACTAAATATGTGCTCCTTTTACCATTCAAAATTTTTCATACGATATTTTTTTTTTTATCTTTTTTACACGCTGTCCAAACACTAGCGACGGATTGTAGGTTAGAATAAATGGAAAAGGATTTGAAGGGATGTGAGGAGAGAACTGGAAGGTAAATTAAAGAAGAACCTGTACAGCTTCTTTGTGAAAAGATGTAAATTGTAAAATGGCGCATTTCCATCAGAGGGGAATACATTGGATGGAGGGACATCTTCCACATTTTAGCAGTTCTCACAATAAATGTGTTTCCATAACCAGTTTTAAACTATCTAGGTATTTCCACAGTGTGTAAATGAGCACTTAAAGTCTCCCTAGTGTTGTGCTGGAATTGTTTGTAGAAAAAAGCATTATTGATTTTAATTCAATAGAATAAGTGTCATTACCTACAAGATTTTTTTTTCCTCTACAAGATATCTATAAATTTTAACCAAAGTTAAGTATTTTCAACAATACACTCAGTGTTTTCTAAAATTTAAAATTTTTAATTTATATTTAATTTGACTTTGTACGCATTCACATACACATATCTTTAAATATTTATAGTAACCGTGTAATCATGTCATTAATAAATTACATTTCACTTTAATCCATTTAAAACGATTTTAAATTAAATCCTATATAAATTATAGGTTATATAATATTATTTTTTTAATGTTTATAAACATTGTTATACTTTTATAAAACTAACATTGCACTGTCATATACTTAAATTATAACCTAAACCTATAGAAATGATCTAACAAATAATATACCGATGAATATAAAAAGTATATATTTATATTTAACTATATAAAAATACCATATCCTTTTAACAAAAAAACAATGATATTCTATTTTTTTATTTTTTTTTTTTTATATATATAAAACCGGAAGTTAGTACACAGGTCTTCTTTAAATATATAGTATGGGAAATAAGAATTACTTAAAAAAAAAAATTAATATTTTAACTTTTGAACTTAAGGATCACTTAAAAATTTCAAACCTATAAACATTATTTTTTATTTGTACCTTTAATAGATATTGAGGGAAAAGCGAAGATTTTTATTAAAAAAAAAAGAAAGGTTTAAAAAAAATTTTTTTTTTCAAGAATTCCGGAAAACATAAGGTGAACGGTTTTATCTTTAAATCTTTTATGAAATGCGTACAATAGGTTTATATTTTGGAAATATATAGAAATTGAAGAGAATGTTGTTGTTTTTTTTTATATAGTTGACTTTAGCATTTTTGTCGTTTAGAATTTATTGTGTTTATTCCTTGTCTACAATTTATTTTGTTTTTATATACTTTGAAACCATAATGTGGCTTTTAAGAAAAAAAAAAGTACAACTTTTAAAGTATAAATTGTTTCAATATAGATAATCCTAATCGTATAATATTAACATTTACTGTAGTGCAGTCCATTTTCCTGAACTTAATTAATTAAAACTAATAAAATAATTCTATTTACATTTTTTTAAAATCTTGATCACATTATTTTTTTGTTTTTTTTGTTTATTTTAAACATAATGCCTCCACTCAAAGTTTTTCTACGCGAAACAAGGAGTGCGACAGATGCTTACCGCTTCACTGTAAAATTTCTAAGATGACGTAACACGACTTATGAAAATTTGTTTGTCATGTACGTGTCGCATTTGTGGCATCATATGCCTTCACATCTGTTCTCCAAAATTTGGTAACTCATATGTGTACGATTTAGTAAAGTTTAAGAAGAATATTTTCTTATAAATAAAATATTTTCTTCAAAATGTCCCTCCAAATTTTCTTACCCATCCTTCATAATCCTGCTAAATTTCTTTTCTCCACGAATACCTCCCGTTAACAAAACTGTATACATTTGTATTAAATGGTCCCAAAACGCCTCAAAAAGATTTAAACCAAAAGTTTAAATTAGTTTAAAAAAGGGGATGGTTTTGATTGAATAAAGTCTAACATTATTCGAAAGAATCACGTGCAATTCTTTTGGTTGGCTTTTGAAGTTTTCTATTGACCCTCGTAAAAAAAATAAAAAACGGAATGCTTTTAATCAATTTTAAAAATTAAATATCTAAATTTATTACATAGATATAATGTAATTCTATATTTAAAATTTATAATAAATTTAGTTCTAAATGTACAATTCTTTCATATACATATATTTATACATATGTAACATCACGGGTGGTAAATATTATTTTGAAAAAAAATAAAAAAAATTATGAATATGATTTTTTTTAAGAATATTTTTTGATTTTTCTTTTGTATATATTTATTTATTTCGTTATAAAATAATGACAACTTCATTTTTTTATTTTTATACATATATATATATACATATTATACATGGTGTTCCGCGTTCACTTTCACATAGAACAGGAGGTGATGGGAAGCATCATAACGAACAAAAAATTCCATGGGAGGGTGGGGGGAGTCTATTTCGAACCCCAATTTCTTCCGAGTACTTATACTAATCCCAATTATTTTGCACTTAAAACACCTGCTTGCAAAAGATTTTGTTAAATTTATTAAAATAAAATATTAAAATAAAAAAAAAAATATTGAAATTAAATTTTTTGTTATTTTGTTTTCAGTAAATCATAAAGTCTATTTTTTATCATAACTTTTTTAGTTTTCGGATCTCATGACCTGTTATAGGCTTAAAATGCAGGGGATAATTACAGAAATAATTTGGAATTTTAAAATATAGTAGCGTAAATTTTTGTTTTATGAATGTTTTTAACCCATTTTCTTATTAAAAAAAAATAATAAATTTTACTTTTAGGTTGTGCTGACTTCAAAACTAAAAAGCCTACAAACTAAAATTATAATGGGCTGTAAAAATAATTTAATAAGCTTTATTATTTATTTATAATTCCCTGTTTAATTTTTGCAATATATTCAGTAGTTCTAATTCTGTAGATATAATTCCAAAATAACATATTTTGAAAGTTATAAGTCTTTAAAGCCTAACAGCTCCTTCGAAGTTTGAGATAGACCCTCCCTTCCATAGAATTTTTTGTTCATTGTGATGCTTCTTATCACCTTCTGCTCTATGTGAAAGTTAACGCGAGGCACCCTGTATATTAATAAAAATCGTTTATTTAAATTTTTGCATTAATTTATTTTTCTCTTAAAACATGGAATTCAATCAAATTAAAATTTATTTCGAAATTTTTAAAATGTATTTTATAGATTTGAAATTAAATTAAATTATTTAAAAATTTAATTAAAAAATTCAGTGTTATATAATAATCCTTCTACATAGTGATTAAAACTAAAAAATAAAAATCTACAAGTGATCTGAAAAATAAAAATCTATTTGGTATTTGAAAATCTATACGGTATAATTTAAAAATAACATTTTGTAAAACTCGCAGTAAAAACAAAAAAATTTTATTTTTATTTTCTTGGTTGATTAGTTCGATTCATTTCTATTTCACGGTCAATTTTTTTACTCAAGTTATTTAATAATCCTTTGATGGTTCACAATGATGGTCCAGAAAAGTTTCAATATCAAAAAACAAAAAATTAAAATTAAAATATTCATCAATAAAAAATAATATTGATGGAATCTAAACTTCTTTTTTTGATGTCAATATCAATGATCCACACTGATTCCCTTCAGCTATTATTTTTTTTTTTTTTTGGTTTTTCTTCTAAATTCGTAAAATTAAAACAAAGTACTTTACTTTAATGAACTTCTTTTTTTTTTAATTATTTTAATTTAGGTTTTCAAATCGAAAGAAAGAAAAACACAAAAAAAAAAAAGGAAAAAAATTTATTTTTTATTAGCGGCAACAATTTTTTTTTTTTATTTTTGAAACCATTAAAACAATCGCAATTCAATCAAACGGATGAAAATAAAAATCTTTTAGATAATCCCTAAATCCGTTTAATTACAAAATTTGCTAAAAAAAAATAAAAATAAAAATAAAAATAAAAACTAAAAAACTAAAAACACTAAAAAATTAAAAAAAATGATTAAAAATGACAATAAAAAATAAAAAGAGCAAAAAAAAAAATGTTCAAGTCATAAAATTAAAATTCTATTAAAAAATCCCTCCTCTGGAGTTCTTATAGATTGGTTTTTAATAGAATGAAAATTGTTTTTTTTTTTATTTTTTTTTTTTTATGTGGATTTGTTGTTTTCCAACATTTTTCATAATTCTCAATAATTTCTTAAAAAAAGATAAAATCTTATTTTAACGCGTATTTTTTTTTTTTTTGTTTTGTAATTTTACTTTTCAGTAGCTATATTCTAAAATAATATACTAATATCAATGCTAAATATATTTAAATGAGTAAATTCATTATAATAAAATATTATATAGTATGCAGATTTTTATTCTAATCTTAACTTCAAATCAACCTGTTAATCTCACATCATCATTTTTAAAAACGAATGAACGTTTTAGTTGTATAATTTAGCTTTGACTTGAATGATTTAAAAAAAAAAATTTATATATAGATATGTACATAAAAAACAAGAAAATGTCCAATAACCGGCTAATACAACATATCTTTATGCATATATGTATATACACGGACAAACATATTATAATATATGAATATTAAAAGACGAATACATTTGACATAGGTAAGCCTATATTGCGTGTATATTCAATCCACCGATGAAATGATCCCGACGACTAGATGCTAATCTTAATCTCTTTTATTTTTTATTACCCTTTTTTTTTTTAATTATTTTGTTGTCTCGTTTCTTCATTTGTTGTTTTTTCGTTTTTCATTTTTATTTTTCTTTCCCTCTGTTTTTTTTATTCTTATTTTTTATTGAATCACTATTATCATTTGGTCCAGTTGATTACGAATGACCCATAATTTATTTAATTTTATGTTTATAGTACTGATATGATAAAAAAAAAAAAAAAGATGCAAAAATATAAAAACAATAATAACAAAAAACCAAGGAAAATTCAAGGGTTCCAAAAATATTTCTGAATAATAAACAAAGTAAAGCCATAAAAATATGGAAATTTTAAAATCTTAAGGCATATATATTTATTTACTTAAAGTACAAAAAACTGGTAAAGTAAAAAAAAAAAAATTATAAATTAAGAAAATCCTACATTTGATCTTATCAAATATACTTAAATGTAAAAGTATAATGTTATCATCAAATAAGTTTACTGTTAATATTATGATAATCTCTATATATAATAAAAAAATAAAAATTTCGATCTGATTGGTCGTATATAAAGTATATATATACAATAACATGAAGGTATAATTCAAAATGGACAACCCAAGACTTGAAACTTTGGTTTCTCAAAACTATTCGTCGAGCCCATATAATTAGTACATATATGCGGAATAAAATTAACTTAAAACTTTAAATTCGTTTAGTTCTTCTTATTTCCTTATTTTCTAATGTAATAAAAATAATTAAAAATAAATTACATTGACCTATACGTTGAAAAATAAACCTATTATCGGATTTCCGTTTACAGACACACTCAGTCACATTTAAAATAAGCTTAAGTTTTTTTTTATAATTACAATACTTTTCTTGCGCTTCATATACGGCATATATTTGTGTATATATATAGTAGCAAATTTTTCTTTATGAAATCTAACCATTAATTCATACTGCAACATGCAAATACCATGGTTCGATGGATCGATCGGTCAATTTCATCCATTCGGTGTGTGTGGTGCATTACTGAACCGTATACAAAAATAATAAAATTGAAACGATTTTTTTTTTTTGAAAATTGTAATTTGAAACTCTTTTTTTTTATTTTGTTTTTGTTTTTTTTTTTATTGTTGCTCCAACATAAGTTTTTTTTTTTTTTTTAGACGGCTGGTTTATTTGTTTGAAAAAGAGACTTGCTCAGCTAAAGTCTCGTGGATTTTTGTAATAGGATACAACAAAAAAGAACAACTTTAAACACAGATTATGCGTTTTATGTTCTCTTTTAACATATATAACAAAATGTATACACGTTTAATATTTAAAAGTGCATAACAGATGAAATACTCAATAAACGCATATAATAACCAAAATTTTCAAAAGGCATGTTTACTACTTCTCGGTTTACATGTTTTGAGTTTTTTTTTTTTGAAAAAAAAAAACACACATAAAAAACATGGAAACCCCTCAGTAATTTTTGAGAAGCTTAAATAAAGTCAAAAAAAAAAAACAAGAAAAAAGAAAAGAACTGAAATTTTATGTTAATTAATTAATTTAAATGACTAAAAAATTACTAAAGTAAAAAGATTTTCTTCTTTTATTTTTCTGTTTCTATTTCTACTTCTTCATCGTATCTTTTATACGTTCAAAAATAACTTTACGTTTAATTTACAAAAACAAAACAAAAAAAAATCTCATTAGGATAAAATGGTATAATGTCATATGATCATTTGTTTTCTTTTTTTTTTGTTTTGTCCTTTTTTTTTTGTCTTATTAGGTACATTATTGTGACTAAAGAAGACTTACGCATTTTCACTCGTTGTTATTCAAAATCAGACGAGACATTGAAATTATTTACTGTACACATATTTATGTAATATGTAATGTGAAAAGAAAAATATGCGTTTGCGCGTATTAAATATCCCATGATAGATAACATTATGAATTTTTAAGGGATTACTTTAAAAAAATAAATTATATTCTTAATATAAGAGAAGAGATTGAGTGCCTATATATTGTTCATATATACATAAATATTTAGAAAATGAGATTTTTTTTATTAACGCAAGTCAGGGACAAACAAAAATATATTACAATTTCTTTTTACTTTTATTTTTATTTTTTCTAAGAGAACATTAAACATCACATTAAAATATTTAGTGGTGTTACTTTTATATGTTATTTAGATAAAATAAAAATATATTCATGAATAAAATCTTAGCACACTAACCATCATGTGTATATGAAATGAAGGGAATTCAAAAACAAATTATTGAAGCCTATATATATACTTTTTGAATTTTAGGATCCGCTATAAATAATTGAAAATTTACTTAAACGGTGTTATGCTCAATTTCAAAATTCTATTCACTTTGTTAAAATTTTAGATTAAATTAGATTATTGTTTAAGGAGTATAAGTATAACATTACAGACCTTTTCATATAGATCTATTGTGCTGCCTCTATTACTCTATATACGTGTTGTGGGAGGCAAAATCCCACGTATAATAATTCAGTCAGCTCTATACTAACTCTATAAGAAAGTAAAGATCTGTGAAGGGTTAATTGCTGACAGTTCATTATTGACAAAGCCATATACTCTTTGATGCACATATCTTGTTCGGAGTAAAGTTTCACCATTTTTGAATATGGGTTCTAGAATCTCTTCTTCTTCTTAACAGAATCTGCAATGCATGTACCGTCAATAGTTTTCTTTAAGTAAGCTCCTTTAGTTGGCTGCTCCTTTAATATTCTGCTGCAATCTTTCTCATATCTTTCCCTTTTATAATTTTGTTAAGCGTACACCAAAATATACTAACTTTTCCTACATTTAGTTAAATTTCTCTTCTGGCGAAAACCGAAAGTTTTTCTCTTAGAACAATTTCTGCCAATAGAACATATCCAGTTACTGATCATTATCAAGTAAAATGGATGTTTTTTGATTGAAAGAAATTTTTTTGCACTCTTAAAAAACTGAAAGTATTGCCTTTCTGAATCTACATCTTATACTTGATTTCTTTTGATTTTTATTTAGTGTATCCGGATCATATCGCACTAACTATACTAATTTAAGATATTAGTACTATAAAAAATAACAGATATTTTAAAGTTAAAGCCTATAAAATGAAATAATATATTCAAGTAATTTCGGAAAGTATATATTATATATACATAATTAAAAGAGTGAGTATTAAGTAAAAATTTAATGCGATATCTTTGAAAATGTTCAATAGCAATATATAGAAACTATAGTATTTCATATTAAAAAATAGTTACAACCGATTATATTTAAGCTATAGCTGAGATTGTTAGTTTCAAAAGTTACTAAAAACAAATAAAAATATTATAGGAAAATGTATTTTGATAAAATTCATAATTATTAAGGGATGAATATTCTCAACCATTGATTATTAAAGATTAAGAAGGGTTCTTTTAAAAATCATAATGAAAATATCGTCTTCTATATCATATTATTTAAATATTCATATAATTATTGTATTGTAATTCTTTAAAAATATAGAAATTAAGAAACCAGTTTTCATTTAAAATTTATTACTCATTAGTGTTTCTCATTGAAGAAATTGTTTTGAGTACGAAAATAAAACATAGAATAGAACAACAACAACAACAACAGCCAAAAATCATTTTTTTAACAATTTTTTTTTTTTATACTTAAAAGATCTTAACTTATAATAAAAAAAAATATATGCGTATATAGAAAAAAAAAAAAAAAAAAACAGCTTTAAATATCTTTTTAAATTAGATTGGATGAGAATTTTTTGTCGCCCGTTTCTTTTTTTTTTGTCGATTATGATGCGATAGTATCAATTACAGAGCAATAAAATTATAAAAAAAAAAAAAAAAACACATTTAAAGCACCTTAAACAAAATTTCCATATATGAGAAAATATACAACCATATCCACCGCATATATAATATAAGAATTAATTTTTTAATGTTGTTTTTTTTTTTTTTGTTTTCTTCTTTTAAATAATTTTTATATAAAAAAAAAAAAAAAACAGAAAACAATATAAGAAAGTTTATAACAATAATAAAAAAAATTAAGTTTCTCTTGAAATGAAATAAAAAGAATAAAAAAAAAAAAAAATATTCATTTACTTGTCAACATATTGTTCTTGACAAATTTTATTTATGACCAACCAAAAGGCTCCAAACAAATAATCGAGCAATCGTATATTGTATCCCCAAGAAATAAATAAAAAAAAAAAAAAAGAACTTATAAAAAAAAAACAATGACTTGGGTACGCGTTGGTTTTAGGACACTATTTGAGATAAAAAAAAAAAAAAAGAAAAATGAATACCTAATAAGTAAAATAAAATAAAACTAAAAACAATAAAAGATCGTATATTAAATTGCATATTTATATAATATTTTTTGAAACTTTTAAATCAAACGATCCTATCCTATCTGAAAGAAATACCTAAACACAAAACAATTTCTTTTTTTTTTTATTTGAAAAAAGTCCTGCAAACTTAGCAGGATTTTTACAGTATTTTATACAATTTCATTTCAAGTCCACTTCATTTAGTTACATTTTGCTTAACTGATAAACTGTAACTGTTATTATACTCTAAAATTTAATTAAGAGAGTGTTGTTTCCAAACACACTTTTCAGCATCTAAACAATGTTAAAAGAATTACATGATGATTTTTCTTGAGTTATTACTGGAGCGGGTAACACATTTCTGTTCTTTCTTAAAAAATTTTTTACATTTAAACAAGAAATGTTTTGAGGGTGTGTTAAAATAGACGCGAGTATTAGATTATATTCGCGTCTAATTCAACACACGTCTAATTCAACACAGTTAAAGATTTTGACGTTATATATAATCTTCGTATAATCTGCAATTTGAGTTAAAGTTTGAGTTGGGTTTTATTTCTATAGTAAAAATTTAACAAAATGGTTAAATTATCTCAGAATTTTCACTTGTTTTGAGTCTGAATTTAAAAACAAAAACTAAAAGCAATTTTAAATTTTAAGTAATTTTCCTAATCATTTCTCCAATATATTAATATTCAATTTCTCAATATAACAATTTTCAGATCAGATCCATCAATATACTGTTGTGTTGGGATACTGGTTAAATCGAAAGGGCTTCAATCTTAAGAGCTTGATTTCAAATTTTGGTGAACTCATATTCAACACTATTATTTTATATCGTAATAACAGGTTATAATTTCGTAATTGAGTCTATATCTTAATATAAAATAAATAAATAAATAAGTGCTGTATAAGACAATAGATGGCGTACAATTATAAAGATTTTTTTTTTCATTTTTTTTATTCCATAACCGAGTAATCAACAGCTTCGTGAAAATAATTGAATCAAGAAACTGTAGTTTACCATACAGAAATTTAAAGGACCGCCCATTTATTATTTACACATCTGAAATGTGTTGACACATGTATGAAACGTAATAAGAACTTATTTTTAAACTCAATTTATAGCAGATTCGATAATAAAGTATACTTCTACAATTCTAAAAATTTACTAGTTATATTAATAAACCATCCGGCATTCATATATACTTTCTAAAATTTTATTATCATTAAAAACAAAACAGACAACCAAACAATAAATTCATTTTTAAAAAAATCTAATTTAAAATTTTAGGTTATAGTGTATAAATTTCAACCAAATCCCGATTTGTCTGTCATTACATTACCAATGCCACAATAAAAAAAAAAAAAAGAAGAATATTATAACACTTGGTTTGATATTTAACGTAAACGCGAGTAGCAAAAAAAAAATAAATAAAAACAATAAGAAAAACAAAAACTGGCATTCAAAAGGAAATGAAAATTCGTCAGTGTTTCACTTCACTTCACCATTTTGCAGTCAGCCTACAATAAATTTCCAAGAGTGCGGTGTGTTTACATATAATGTCTCTTGATGCAGTTAATCCTCCTAATCCTTTGTTTTGATATTTGGTTTAAGAAATTTTATATGTTTTTTGTTTTTTTTTTTATTTTTTATAAATGAAATTAACAAAAAAAAAAATAAGACCAAAAAAAAAATGTTCCTTTCTTTCATTTCCCCAACATCTTTGAATCCAATTTATTAACCAAATATTTATAAAAGAATAAGAAGATGAGGGAATAAGGCCTGATATTATTATTATTATTATTTTTTATATTCAATTTCCATGTTTCAAACATATTATACATACATAATATTATATATGTATACATATAATATACATTTGTATAATGATGGATCAATAGGATTTAAATTAACAATGACAGATGGTTAAGTTTTGGTACTGCTGCCTAGCAATGCTTATACTTCAATATAATATTATGTATACGAATACGATATGTTACATCGTTACCAATAACTTGAGTGAGAACAGATTTAAATCAGGTGATAAAGTTATCGGCATTTTTATAATACTTATGTATTATATTTATACATAATATATATATGTATATACAATTTATATATAATTTTTAATGTTATATAATATATAAAAACGCACGATTGTATTCATTCCAAGATGTGTCCAAGATGTTCCAAATTGATTTATGATGTGTCTTTGGTTTAATTATGATGAATTTAATGATTTTAGTACATTTTTTTTTATTTGATTTCATTTTTTTTTTTTGAATAAGCCGCATTATTTAAAATAAATAAAAGAAAAATTATACATATAAAAAAATAACATAAATTACAGGTAAAAAAAAAAAACAAAAAAAAAATTATTTCAAAATGAATTAAAATTTGTCGTTATACGAAATTGGTTTCTTATAAAAAAAAAAAAAACAAAAAAGGAAAAAAAGTATAAATTAAAAACATTTTATTACACCAACAGTAGCTGAGAACAACCATACGTTTTATGTTCCTTTAATTTTATACCTATAAATATTGTAATATAAATTTTATTTTTGATACAATATATTGTTTTTTAAAATTTTAATTAAAATCACAATTGATATTTCACCACAGAAAACAAACTCCATATTATGGTAATGGTAACATGTAACTTATAACATTATAGGATGTCAGTAAATTGCCAACCTTTCAATCAGAGGATTTGGCTATCAAATCCCTGCCAGATCATATAAAACGGAGTACTTTTATATCATAATAATATATATCGTAAAATAATAATAATATGTACTTAAGTACAATGTGTACTTATAATAATACCAATACTATATTGTGGCATATAATGGAAAAATCTTACAGTAGAGAATATACAAGAATATTGCAAATTTTTTTTTATTCAATTTTTACTCACTAAACCCATCTCAGATGTAACCAATATAATGCGATGATACCCTAACTATTTTCCTATACTTGAATTTTTTCGAGGCATATAAAAAACCGGCGGAGCAGAGAATTTTTATGTTCTCCAATTTTCTTCTGAATAAGCGGTATAAAATATAATATTTTGAATTATATTCAATAACCATGTGTCTACTTAGTTCAAACTACAAAATATCATAATTTATTTAAGAAAATTCATTTATAATACAAACATCGCAAATCATCTACCACTGCAAGTGTTCTTTGAAATTATCCTATCCTCTATGTGTAATCCCCTAAAAATTCGTTGTTTGTATAGAAATTCCAAAGATTCAAAGTGAACATTAATCACTTTTTAATTTAATAAATAATTTATATTCTTTAACTTTAACTTATCTTGTTCAAGTCGTATACATTAGTACAAAAGGTCATATAACATATTGTTTTATTCACATACCCACCTCAGTCTAATGACTTAAAATTCCACACACACACATATAGAGCACTTGTGCATGTCCCACTCCTATATCACTCCTATATATCCTATCCTATATCACTCCTATATATAGTGGCTTTCGTTAAATCCCACATTAGATTTTTAATAGATCTCTTTTTGGTATAATTATTTTTTCTTTATGATTTCATTTTACCGTTTTCTGCTATGATCACATGTTATCGCACATAAAATCATTTTTAATTAAGTCATTTAATGGCGTGTGTTTGCAGAGGATTTTCATTTCTGCTACCTTAATATTTTTCATATTTATTAAATTCTATCTTACACTTTTAACCAAAAGTAAGTGAAGGTACAATAACAGTTTAATTATTTGTATAATTTTCACTGATAAGAATAAAAAGTACTTTAATCACAGCATATCTTCGGTATCTATTATTGTGAAAAAAAAAATAAAATAATAATATTTTTATTAAACGAATATATTGCTTTCTTGTGTAAAACAATTCTCATCCTATATTAAATGTATGATTTATTATAAAAGTTTAAACTTAAATTGAATGTATTTCATATATGAAATTTAAAAATAGTTCTAATTACTGAAAGGCAAAAAAAAAAAAAAATCATAATCCGAATGACCTTCATTTGAAAATAATTTTTCTGCCTTTTTCTTTATATGTATTTTTTACTTTTATATTTTTAGTTTCTAAACCAGATGTCCAATTCTTAAAAATTTCTTTCAAATAAAAATTATATGTGTCCCTAAGGACACGTTTTTTATTAAGCCATGCCATATAATATACAAAAATTAAAACAGACCCAATTTGTTTTTTTTTCATTTCATTCATTTTTAAATAGGATCCATAATTTAAATGTAATAAATATCAATTTAACATGAATTAATTAAAAAATAATATAAATTAAGCAGAAATCCTGTTGTTGACATGAACAACTGTTTTGAAAGTTTTTTATTGTTTCTATATAGGAATAGGTTCTAGAGAAAGAAAATTATAATTTTTAAACTCTAAAAAAATATTTTTTCTCAAGGGAGGAAATTAGAAATAAAAAAAAAGTTGATTTTTTTTCCCCATTTCTATTTCCATATTATTAAAAATCTTTTTTGATTCATATGAAAACTTATACAAGTGTCAAAAGTAATTAAAAACACCCATTTCAAATATGTATACTTATTCTCTTTTAAACTTCTTAAATCTTTATCTAAATTAATTTTTTCTTATTTTTTATGTTAATTCTGGTTTTTTTTTTTTTTTTTTTTGTAGGTGAACTCTTCTTATTTTGGAGTATTTCACAATCACCAGTATTATTAGCTTTAGTAGCTGGACAATCTGCAGCTATAATGGAAAGTGTATCAGATGATGTAATTGTTGGTCGTTGTATTGCTGTATTAAAAGGAATTTTTGGTAATACATCAGTACCACAACCAAAAGAAACTGTTGTAACAAGGTATGTTAAGCTATACAAAAATAAAATAATAAGAATAAAGATATATGTATTTACTGCATAAAATTGGATTAAGACCTATCGATGACCTAAGCACAAAAAACAAAAACAATTAATAAATTTTTACATTAACCATCGTGAACGCAATCTTGAAGTTATTTATAAAAAATAAAAAAAAAAAACATTTATTTGATACATTTTTTTTTTTAATTTTCAATTGAATATAGATGGCGTGCAGATCAATGGGCACGAGGTTCTTATAGTTTTGTTTCAGTTGGTTCATCTGGTAGTGATTATGATTTATTGGCTGCTCCGGTTACACCAAATATAAATGAAACCGAACCAGCTCATTCTTCGGATGATGATACTAAAGAGATGCCAAGATTATTTTTTGCTGGTAAATATTTTTATTATGGTTAAATTTATTTATTAAGATTAATGGAATAATGGATCCATATTTTACAGGTGAACATACAATTAGAAATTATCCTGCAACTGTACATGGTGCATTCTTAAGTGGTTTAAGAGAAGCTGGACGTATAGCAGATTATTATTTGGGATTTCCAGCAAATTATGAAAATACTCAAACAAAAGAATAATTTTTAATTTTTTTTATTTTTTTTTAACGAAATTTTAATTTTTAAATTTACAATTTTTGTTTTTTTCATTATTTGTTTGAATTTTTTTTTTTTTTTTTATATTTTTCAATAATTTTTTTCATTTCATAAAAGTTTCTATTAATATTTTTTACAACTCATATAAAAAATATTTAAAAAAAAAAAAACATGAGGCATAGTTTGATATATTCATCACATTTTTTTAAATTAAATTTATGGATGTACTACGAAACCCAGTTTATCATAATCGGGTTTTTTTTATCAAAATCCTGTTTTGTAAAATCTTGTTTTTTAAAATGCTAGTTTTTTGAAATCCTGGAATGTGGATTGTGATAACTCGGATTTCGATACGATCCCTAATTTCATACATACATACATATACATATACATATTAATGTAAGCATTTGAATTTTTTATAGAATTGTAAAAGAGAAAAATAAGAGTACAAAATAAATAACGAACTGTCTTACTTTTTAATAATAATTTTAATTTATTTTTATTTTAAAAAGAAATAAAAGTTTGAATCTCATGACAGAAAAAAGTCCAAAAGTATTTTTCTAAACAATGATCTTTGTCCTCTTTGCAATAGAAAAAAGTTTAGATACAGTATTATTTCCCAATTTTATGTAGCCCTACCCATTACGAAACTACAGCCCTCCAAAATTTGAAAAAGTCCTATTTGTAAAAATGTATAATTATTTTAGGCTCCTTGTTAATATTTTTTCGATCTATAAAAAAACATAACGAAAGGACTTTTTTTTTACCTTTTGTCAATATTAAATTATACAATTTTTTGCAATTTTTACATTTACTGACTGTAATAATGATTCTTTCATTACTCCGCCACGTTTTTAGTTAAAAACATAAAATTTTGAGAGATGAAAGATCTTTCATAAGTTATCAAAGAACATTTATTTGTGTCTTCATCTATTTAAGAGCTAATAGGGATAAAATATTGAAATTTTCTAAATTTTAAGCACCTGTAATGTAGCAACACCTGTATCTGTTACCTGTACAAATATAAAAATTAAATATAAATTTTTCAAAATAAAGCATAAAAATTAAAGTTTCAATATTATAATTTCAAATGTGTTAATAGTTTTTCTTTATTATATACGAGTATATAGGGTTTCCTTAAAATTGAAGAAAGTTTTCTTTTTATTTTTCACATTTTTACTTATATGAAATTCTAGAAAATTTTCTAAATTGTGGTACAAGCTACAATTCTAAACAATTTGTATTGCCTTTTGGAAAATGTTCGCCTTTAAAAATCGATGGTTTTCATTCTGTCTTGTTTAAACTTAAATTACTTTAAACACTATGATTTATAACGGTAAAACTTTATATGTAGATACTAGATATTATAGGTTTCTTTTATTAGAAAAAATTTTAAAGTATAAAGTTTTGTTAGGTTTAGTGACGTTTAAAAAGTCAAACATAGTACTAAGAGAATAGAAATTAGAAACCTTTTTCTGTACTTTAAAAAAAAGAGGAAATTAATAATTTTAACATTACAAAATTTCGAGAACAGTTTTTAATAGACAAAATCATAAAATTTTTCAAACTTTCTATCTAAAAACGTTTTATTTCATTTTGATTTGACTAACAAATCCACACATATAGTTTTTGATTAATTGTTAATATATGTATGTAGTTATATTTATCTCAAGAATTAATAAAGGTAAAAATTTATCATATTGCACTAATTAAAACCACAATGTTATTACATAATGGCGACTAAACAAACCGCAACTTAAAAAAAAAAAAAACGACAGACTACATAATTTAAGGATACGATTCTCCCTCAATTGTGATCTAAAAACTAAAAGTAACTGAAATTATTTTGAAACCACAACTTAAGATATCGCATATCTCAAGATAAAAATATTCAACAACATGTCGTAAAAAACAAAAATTGTAATAAAAGCACATATGAACCAAATAAAACTTTGAGATATTAGGCAAAATTAATTATCCATATTCGGGTCAGTTTGACATAAAAATTAACATAAGACCTGTATTATAGTATAACCCTTAATTCTGTTTCTTATTCTAATGTAATAGATTATTTTAATCTAAGTAAGAGTTTTTTTTTTTTACATATTATAATTTAATGCCTAATTTAAAAAAAATAAGTCACTTAACTTTAATGTAGGTGTTGAAGTTTTAAAATTTTTATCTTATTTGATAACAAAAATTAATTTTAGAATTAACAAAAATAAAATTATCATTAAAAAATCTTCACGGTTCGTAACTTCCATTATATACTTACAAACATATACATATATGTATGTATGTATTTGGTTATGGTCGGTGAACTATGATTAATTCAAAAAAAAAGAAACAATACCTATACATCTCGTTATTTTCATAGAAAATAAAATAAGCTTAATATTTAGCCTTTAGAAAATAAACCTTTGCAATCCAAATCAACTTAACTATTTATAGTTCTTCTGTTCGGGTCAATATTCCCACAGTCACTATTAATCGAGACAATTATTTTAGGAAGTTAAAATTTATCAATTTTATTTAGAAAAATCTTTCTTCAGGAACTTTAATATAAGATAGAAAGGAAGCATTCAAGAAGAAATTATAGTTTATAAGTAAGAAATTATTATTTATAAGAATACAAGCAAAATAAATCAGTAAATATGAATTTTGACATACGATATATGTACTTATTAGATTAGATAAAATTACTTAATATATATATAATTATACATATTATATAATATTTACAGATGATTTGGCATAAATTGCAAAAAATGCAATTGGTTGTTATCATTAACCCCTAGATAGGCAATGAAGAAAATATTTTCACTCAATTTTGAGCAAAGATGGGCCACTCTTATCACGTCACCAAAAATTTCTATGCTACTCGAAAAAACAAAAAACCAAAAAAAAACAACAAAATTGAAAGAAATAGATAGTAATACGATTTTATCATGTGAAAAGAAGACAAAAAACTGATATGAAACGATTTGGCATATGAAATCTCAGTATACAGCAAAGTGTGTCGAAAGTGTAAAAATAAATTTAAATAAATTGTAGTTTTAAGATTTAAAAATAAATAATTTTTTTTTGATTTTAGAATATTTAATCCAAAATTTTAAAAACGATTTACTGAAACAAATAATTTGAAGGTGTTAACAATAGTATAAGGAATCAAAATAGGATTTTAAAATATATTATATTTATTTTTTACAAATTTTGAACACTTAACATTTTATGTCTTATATCAAATTCTTTAACAATTTTTTTTTTTATTAAATTATGAATTCTGATTCTAATATACTCTTTTCACTTCAAATTTATCATTTTTAACATTATATTTGTCTTTTTTCAAAATCAAATTCATCGAAATTTTCAAAATCAATTTCGTCTTTTTTCAAAATCATAGTTAAATAAGATTTGTTACAATTTACAACAGTCATAATTAAAATAATTTTTTAAACGTTCATATAATTTATATTCTAAATCTTTTTCTGTACTAATTTTACTAAAATATTTATAAATTTATTTTCCAAACTATCTTGTAAATAAAATCTACATAAAATTTTCAATTTAGATTAAAATACATTTTTCATATTCAAATTTCAATAAACATTTAAAATACTTTCGATTATAATTTTTTCCACTATGTACACTATGTATAAAATTGAACAAAGTTGCGCCTTTAAAAATACATTGTAAAAATACTACCTAAACCATATTTCGTTCATTTTCTCTCTTACAGTAATTTCAACAACAGAATGGGTTTGAAATGAAGTGTAACATATATTTTATCTATACTTTTTCTAATGGTTTTTTTTTTTTATTTAGGTAGTTGTAAAAAATGCATTAAAATGTGTAAAAAAAGAGTGGCCCATCCTATTGTAATAGATAATCTTTGATTTTGGGAAACAGCTGAGTGAACCGTGATTATTGCTGTAGTTTCTTTAGTAACAGTTTATGAAAAGATGTAATAGTTCCATTTCTAATGTTTTTAAGAATGTTATCACTTATATTGTTACAAGTAGTTAAAATTTTTAATAACCTTAATTAAATTAAAGTTTAATTTTAAAAACAAAATACATACATACATATATCAATTATTAAGTAATAAAACTTAAAATCTCTTAAATGGAACTGGTTATGAGAAACTGCTTTACATTATTTTAATGATTTTAATAAAGCAGCTGAGTGAACGAAATGTATACAACTGAACATTTTACATAACATATTATAAAATGCTTATTATGTGTTTTTTTGACTGAATACATACTTTGAGATATGATAAGAAAAAAAGATACGAATATACCTATGTACTTTCCTATCTATTTGTAACGATATATTACTAAGATGGGAAGTAAGGTATTGTCATTTCTTTTCTTATGTGTTTTCCTATCTTAACGTATTCAGTCAAAAAAATGCATATGCATTTTATAATAAATGTATGTATACATTCACTCAGCTGTTTATAATTTTTAAAGGGTTTTCCAATTTGAGTGATATGATTTCTTTTCAAAAAAAAACACACTAATTGTTAAGGAAATTCGAATGTTTTTTATTTAATGTGAAGTACAATCGATACAATTAAGTTCTGAATAAAACGTCATTCAAATGGCCTCCACGACTTCTTTTGCAGGAACGAATTCGATGAACCCAATTTTCGAGCACTTTTCGGAGCCTATTTCATCAATACATGAACACAGTTCACTCAGCTGTTTCTCAAAATTGTCTGAAAATATTTTCTTCAAGGGTAATATATCTATAATGTAGTTAAGTATGCTTCAAAAGCTAAGTTCAGTTTTATAACCATTAGGTTCACCAGTTTCACTAAATAGTTAAACTACCTATAGAATAGTGGGTATCTAAATTTTGACTCCTTTAACTGCAGAATATAAAAAATAAATAAATGCACTATGTAATTAGAAATAAACAGTTTCTTTTGTTATTTTATTTTGTCCATAAATTTTAATACTATATTTATATTAGTTATTATAAATAACAACACCCAACAGGTAACAAAATAGATTCCATAATTAGTTATCATCTATAAAAATAACGTGATCAACGTGAACCGTTCAACACTTTGAAATTTGAATGAAATGGAATTAAATCATAAAAAAAAAAAATAACAAATTAAAATGGTCCGTGTCCTAAATATTGTAAATCAAAAACACAAACCATTTCAAAAAATTGTGCTTACAATTTGGAAATTGTAAGCACCTAAATTTTTGACATCTGTATCATAACATAACCTTTTTGTTTTTATTTACTTTTTTTAGTGAAATTTAATAAAGTCTATTCAAAAAATAAATTAGTAATAGAAAATGGTGTTTTTATCAATTGTAAATTATGTTCGAAGTCGTGGGCCAGATGAATTTTGGAGAAAACGTAAAATATTCAAAATTTCAGCCCATTTTCTTGGTCGAAGAAGAAATTGCTACTCAGTTGCAATACGTAATGTCCATCGTGCTTTGGCTTATGCTACTAAAGGTAGAAAGATAAAAAAGAGGGATATATCTGAGGTTTGAGAAAATTTATATAAATTCAATATGTTGAATACTAAGTAAATATTTATATTTGTTAGTTATGGCAATCTAGAGTACAATCAGCCTGCGAACAGTATGGTATTCCATTTAAAACTTTTAAAGAATCACTTTATCAAAATGATATTTTATTGAATAAGTAAGTTCTAACAACTAATATATATCAAAATTTGAATTTATATTTAGTGTTTTTTTATCCAAAATACAATGCTGTTTTAAATTAAAAGTATTAATTATACAATTTTCTGTAGAAAAATGTTAGCAGATTTATCAATTTGGGAACCAAAATCATTTGAAGCTGTTATCAATATAGCAAGAAGCCACGCCTTAACAAATGATCTTCCTGTAATTAGAGGTTATTCACCAATGGAACAAATTTATAATTTACCAAAAAAAACTGAATAGGAATTATAAATAAAATAGAAAAAACAAAATTAGTTTCTAATAAAACAAAAAAATAACTAATGTTTTAACTTTATTTTCTGTTTTACTATTATAAAATGGTTAATTCGACAATTAAAAGCTACTGTAGTGTTTTACAAAAACAATGTATAAATGTGTTTTTTGAACATATTGATGAATCTTTAGAAGAAAAATCGTCTATTCTAACTTAGCCAAGATATCCGACTCTCTAAATAAGAAAAATTCTTTTTTATCATCTAATTCCACCTAAAATATAAATTTTATAAATATAATTATTATCTGTTCAGTATAGTCTTACAATATTTCCTAACTTAATTAAACTTTGCTAAATAAAAATATTTCTATAATTACTGGTAATAGTTTTTAAAATATTCATACACTCCCATTTCCATACACATTCATACAACCACATAAACCAATTAATTGATAACCTTTATAAAAAAAATTCTTAACCCCAAATTTAATTTATTACCTTAGTACCACCAAATTCTGGCAATAAAACTCTATCTCCTACTTGAACATTTACTGGAATGTTGGATCCATCCTAAACAAATATCAAAATTACTTATTGTTTCTGAGTTACATAACTTTTATTAAAAATATGAATACATACTTTAGATCTACTACCGGGTCCAACAGCAATTACTTGACCTTGTAATACTTTACTTTGGGCCTTTTCTGGTATAACGATGCCACCTTTAGTTGTTGTTATTGGATCAAATCTTTGAATGAGGATTCTGTCTAATAATGGAATCAATCGTTTAATTGAACTTGCCTAGAAAATAATAAAAAAAAAAAACATTTTTAGGGCAAAAAAAAAAAAAATCTGATAAGAAAATTCTAGAATTATTTCTTATTAAACCGGCTAACATTATAATTTAACAAAAATTTTTTCTATAAAATTAATATTATTTAATTAACTACATTGATTAGATATTAAATAAATACCATTTTTATAAATTTTTCTTAATTAAAATGCACAAAAAGAATACTAAAGAAATTATTAAATTAAAGTTTTTTTTTAACAGAGTAGAAAACACGTGAAGTACTCTGACAAAAGTCTTTTCAAATGATAAGTGACTTTCAAAGTTTCTTTCGGATTTTTCCGAATTATAAACAATTTCATGAACAATTTTTGATGTTTCGGACTTTATTTTGACATTCACAAATCACAAATTTACTTTTAAAAATTTCGGAATAAAAAAAATATGTTAAAATTTTATAGTGGTGAAAATGTTGTTAAGCATTTTGAAATGAAAAAATATGTGCCTAGCTAAATGGAATTAAGGTAGTTTTGTTTATTTAAACATTTATCAAATATAAATTGAAGGTGAAATAAGTTTACTACCACAGTATAGTAGTTATAGAACTGTTACCATACCATGTACTTGAATTTCAATTGAAAAATAAGTGCTCAAAATCTTAAACCAAAGAAAGTCTAATCTAAAACAATGGTTTGTAACTGTTAGAACAAAAATATAGATATGATTTTAGTTTTACTAAAAAAAACTAGAAAGTAAAATTAATTGTAAAATTAAGCTCTACAAATAAATAAATTTGAAATAATACGTAAAATGTTTTCTTTAATGAATTTTTTATTTGAAACTCTTAATAAATACTTTTTAAATAACTTGTAATTTTTTTTTCTTTTTAAATATTATTATAATTAAAAATAGTTATATATTATTTATATTTGTTTTAATCAATTTTAGATTCTACTATTATATTAATTGTTACAAAAAGTAACTTATTCTTTTTTTTTTTTAGATTTAATAAAATAGATATATCCTAATATGATAAACTTTTTGTTGCTTATTTGTTATTTTTGTAATTTTTGTTTTATTTTCAATTTAATAAATTTAATTTAAAAAAAAAAAAAGTTGCTAAATTATTTTTATTATTTTAAAATATTAAATACTGATAAAGTTTTGATAAAACTATTGGCGAGATTTAAAAAATATTTTTAAGACATTTTATTTTATTAACATTCCACTATTAAAAAAAAAACTATTTTTTTTTTTTTTTTTTTTAATACTCATAATTAAAAAATAATTTTTACTAATTTGTTAATTAATTTTTATACTTTTAAAATAATTTTTTAAAGTTTAATCAAAACTTTATCTTTTAAGTTTATGTTCAAATATTATTTTCAAACAATTTTCTTTTATTACTATTTTAAACATTAAAAATTGCATTAACTTGATTTAAACTTAAAATTAATTATTCTTACATATTATTAAAAAAAAAAAAATAAATTCTAATTAATAATTACCATTTAAAATTTAAAATAAAAAAATTTTTTTTTTTTTTTTTTTGACAATACTCTAATTAGAGTTTCGTTAGAAATCCGAACAAAATATAATGAACAATTATTTGTCATTTAGTACTAACACCTAGTAATCCTTCATCCATAATCTCATCTTCTGGTGTTATACAAGGTGAATTTGTTACACGTGCATTCGCCGCGGTAACTGATATTGCAGCAGAAATTGGAGAAGGCACTGGTGATTTTAATAAACGAACCGCAACAGGTGCTGGTGTTGTTGTTCCAGTATAATGTTGATTCATTTTATTAATAAAATTTGGTGATTGTGCTAATGATGATGGTGTTGTTATTGTTGTAGATACCGGCAATGTTGATGATGACGATGATGATACTGATGATGATGATAATGATGTTGAAGGTCTTTGCATATTATTTGGAAAAATATTTGTAAAATTTTGTTGTGGATGAGATTTTTGTGAAACTTTAATATCTTTTTTTATTAATTCTGATGGCATATTATTAAATAATAAAATATCATGTGCGGTTTTATTATCAGAATTTATTTTTTTCTCATTAGGATTATACTTTAATAATTTATTATCATCGATTTTTTGAAGTGCTACATTAGCAGCAGTATTATTTAACAAATTGCTAGTTAAATTTTTAATTGGATCTTGGCCATTGTTACGTTTTACAGAATTATTTTCAATTGTTATATTTCCCATTGTATTTTGTAAAGAGCTACCACTAGCAGAGAATGATTTTGTGTTAATATCTCCACCTGCACTTGTTGAATTAACAGTTGTTGTTAATGTACTAGGTGTAACGGTCATTTTTTGTGATAATTTTGGAATTTGAAAATTTGTGTCCAAAGACTTTATAAAACCTTCCATAATATTTTTATTGGACGAAAATTGTAATAACTTCATAGTTGTAGAATCTTGTTGTTCATTGATGAGTCGACTAGAAGCAACACTACTGCTAGCAGACGATTTACTTTTACCACTATATATTTTTTCTTTACGAGCTGAACTATTACTACTACTAACGCTACTTACTGAAGAATCACTGCTCAGAGAATTCGAACTTAAACTTTTTGATAAAAGATTAGATTTTTGAATTGAGTTACTGGACGGCTTAACTGATAAGCAATCTGAAGAATTAGATTTTGATAATCCTAAACTTCTCGATTTTGCATTTTGAGATTTTTCCGAAGAATTGAAAGATTTTTTTGATGCAGGTCCTGAACTTACACCAGGTTTTAAACCGGTATGTTTTTTTGGAGAACTGCTGCCCGGATTACTCATGCTACCACCACTAAGAACTCCAAAATGTTTTTTAATGTTAGGTGAAGAATTTCCACTTCTTGGAGAGTCAGAAATTTTATCCCTTTTATAAGAATCTGATTTTGTTTTATTAATAGTGAGTTTCATTCCATCTAAACTTGGTTTAATCATATATTCTTGATTTGATTTCGAGTGAATTTCTTCAATACTAAGATTTGTTGAATGTAGTTGAGGTGTTTCTTTGTGCATTTTCTCCAGTTTTTCTCCAATTTCATCTGTAATACAATTTTTTGCTTGTTTATTTAATTTATCAATAACAGCAGTTAAAGAACTCTTACGAATTCTACTTTGCGGGCTTGGCAAAGATGATGTATAATCTGAAGATGTTGTAAAATCAAAAACGTCATTTTCTTCATTATCTTGAAAAATATCGTAAGGATTTTGTTGATGAGAATCAGAAACTTGATTAAGCTTAATTAGAGAAAATGACTCTTTGCTGTCAGAAATGTTTGTATATGAATTGGTGGCACTTTTCAAAGTAGTTAAGCTTGGTTTACCAGATGTTAAGCTATGATGTTTATTTTTTGGACTGCTATTACTACTTGTTCCAAATGATAAAGGACTCTTAGAATTAGAACTAGAATTATTATAAGATTTTGTACTTATTTTTTTCGACGACGAGGAAGAACTATTATTGCCCTGATTATTGCTATTTGAACTGTGGGCATTACTCAAAGATTGTTTCTTTTGCAGGCTACTAGAACTTTTTGAATCTGAAACTTTACGAGTAAATGTTGAAGTATTGCCATCACCTGTAATTTCTATTATTTTTAGTTCTATATTATCAAAAGTTTTGCTATTGTTTAAATGACCTGAGGAGGAACTCTCCTTTTTTCGTCTTTTCTTTTCTATTTTTGCAGAATCTTTTTCCTCTACCTTTTTCTTAGAACCACTTGAACTGCTGCTTCCCATACTAGCACTCCCCGTAAGAGTTTGAAAAAGGGTTTTTGAAGCTTCATTCATATTACCTAAGTTTTTTGCTTGAATTGGTGTTATAGAAATAGAATTACTGACTGTGTTGTTTTTGATTGGTATAATTTCAATAACAGACTTTTTATCATTTTTAGAACTGTTATTGCTAGTACTTCCAAGTCCCGCTTTGCCTAAATTATTGGAATCATTTGAGGGTGTATTTGGCAGTACTGGCGTTATGCTGACAGTGTTTTTATTATCTGTTCCACTTGATTTTTTCCAAACATCCGATGACTGTACTTTTTCTAAATTTTTAATACTTCCACTGTTGTTGCTACTAGTTGCGTTGTTACTATTACTGTTTGTGGAATTTATTTTTTCGATTATCATAGTGCTGCCGCTCATAGATTTTGTTACAGTGACCTTAGAATTTAGTGTATCATTACCGCCCAAAGAGTTGTCACTGCCTGAAATTTGAAAATTTTGTGCTTCTTTGTTTAATTTAAAAACTTTTGTGTCTACATCTGAAGTTTTTACTTGGTTTTCACTCTTTGGGCTTTCACAAAAATCCTCTTGATTTAAAGGATTTTTTATATTTTCTGGTTTCAAATTAAATTGATTTACAAGACCACTAGTTACATTGCCTACGTTTATATTATTTGTCACCCCACCACCCATATTATTTAATTCACTAGAAACTACATTTAAATTCGATCCTGAATTAACTCCATGAAAAAATTGCCTATTTTGTCCTTGAGAAAACGATGAGCTTGAATCAGTTAACCCACTCCCACTCCCATTTCGACTAAGTTTATTGCTTTGAAAATCACTTGCTATAAGATTGCTACCGCCGCAACTGTTTGGCCCTCTGTTCATTTGACCATTTAAATGATCCATAGATCCACTTAAAGAACCCGAATCGAAGCCACCGTTATCTTGATTATTACGGTTAAAACCTTTTATTTGTTCATGATTCCATAATTTTAATAAATATCTTATAGTAATTGGAATAGATAATGACGTTTGAACAATTTTTGTTAGTTTCCTACTTGCTGCTTCATAGCTATTTGTCAACGAATAAATTTGAACTTTTAGATTCCCTATATCACTTAAATCAAATTCAACTGAAACCATTGATTCATCATATGGATGTTGAAGAGCCACAGCTACCTTATATATTGATAACGCATTTACTTCAAGGATTGTAGTTGATTCTAAATCTGAAAAAATAAATAAAATAAATTATTAAAATTAAATTAAATATTTTTAATTTAGCAAAAACTTTACTTACTACAAAGCTTATCACCAGTTCGAATACAGCTTGATAAAAGTGAAAAAAATACGGCTTGTTGTTTTAATGCTGACAAAATTTTCGGTACTTGGGAGGGTTCTGTATATGGAACATTCGTAATTATGGAACCCTGCAATATTTTTTTTTTTATTAAATTAAACTAAAAAACAAAGAGAGGGTCTTACCGATAATTTTTTATTTTCAGTAAAATAATAACAATGATTTTGATCTGGTAAAGTTACAAATAAACCTTTTGCAACACTTTGAATGATTGCTTTCGATGCGACTTGGACGGTCAAACTCATTAAGTATTGAACAGTAGTATCAGTTTTTTGCGGAGACATACCGATTGCTGACATTAATGTATCAGAAACAGGAAGAGGTTTATTTAACTTAAGGACAAATGTAGCTGGTAATAAAGTTGAATTATTTTGAGTTAATGGAGAAAAAATAGGACAATTGTTTTCCTTTGAAAAAGTTACACTTGGCAGTATTTGTAATTTATTCGCAGAAGATGCTTCTAAGTTTACAGTCACACTCATTCCAATATCCTTGCCTTTCAAATATTCTAGGGTTAGGGGAACTATCGATTTAGTCTCTAAATTTATTAAATCATATGGTGAAATGAAAAAAATTAATTTCATGGGATGACCACCACGTCTTTTTTGTGCTAATCCTACTGGAGACTCAATTAGTAGTGACGGAATATCTTTATTATAACTTTTCCATTTAAATAGATTATATAAGTCCATTTCCATTGCCTGTAAAGCCACAAAGGCTTTACTTTTAACTTTAGGCTCTGCATTCAATTGATATATTGACGATAAACCTTCCAACTGATTTGTAAAATCTGCAAAATCTCCATTAATAAGGCAGGTAACTAATTCACTACAAGATTGTTGTTCAATTTTACACTCGTGATGTACTTTCACATCTTTTAATTTACCATCATTGGGATCTAAAATTATTTCTAGAAAAAACATATCGGAATATATAAATAAACCTGCAGCATCTTCCATAAATTTTAAACCAAGTTGACGTGATAAACTATCTAAGCGTTCAATTAATCCTTGTCGAGTGGTAACCTTTATACAATGTTGCATGCTGTCAAGACATTTTTGTAAATTAGATTTTTCAACAGCATCTAAAGCATAACGTTTTTCTAGCATAGACATACGCATTGCTTTTGATAGTTCTGGAAAACTTTTGTGCTGTGCATAATGGGAACGTAAACGTTCCATTAAAAATTCTCTTTGCCATTGTTTATTCTTCTCATCTGAATGTGGATGTAGTGATCCATCAGAAGCTTTAAAACGATAAATACTGTGATTTTTTTTAAATTAAATTAAACTTAATTGAATAACTTACCACCTGGTTTAGTTGAATAAGAACTCATTTGTGTTCAATATTGATTTATACAATATTTTTTTAAAATAAATTACTATATTTTATACAGTCTGCCATCTTTGCTTTCTTATATTAATTTTTTTCTTAAATTTGTTAGATGCTTTTGACATTTTTGACAGTTAACAGCCTGACAACTGAGAAATATTTAAGTCCTACCATTTTTCTTCATTATTTTTAAAGTAACAAAATATATTATATAATTTTTCTGAAAACAATATAAATTTGAGTTCCGTTAATAAGATTTATCGATATATTTCATTTTACATTTTTTTAAATTTTTAATATTTTTATAAGTGAACAGTATCAATAAAATATGAATGCCTTCGAATGATAAGATACGTATATTAATCTATTTATGCAGGGTCACATTCAGACTTATTTGAACAAATCGTTTTGATTTTTGTAAACTTTTTCAATCATTAAATTAGTAGGTTTTTATAAAAAATTTTAATCAAGCTTACAGTCTAGTATGTTCTGTTTAAATTAAAATTAAAGCTATGTATGCCAAAAGCCATCTTTATTTACTGACAAGCTACGGTATATCATTCAAGTTTTATTTTTAAATGGCCGTCGTAGTAGTTAAGATAAATCTAAACAAAACTTCGATTTGTACGAATTTCTTCATATATGATATAAAACATTTTTTCTCGGGTATTAAAAATTTAAATAAAACAATTTTTATTTAGATAATTTCTAGTTGGAACATAAAAATTAAGAACAAAATAATCAGAAGGTGTTTTGTTTGATTAAATTTTATTTATTTTAAGTAATTTTTATTATATTTAAGAAACTGTATAAAAGTGACTATAATTATGCAGCACTAATAAAGAAATATATCAATAAAAAAAATTAACTAATGTTTAAATTTTTAGATTCACTTGCCTATTATTTACTAACATTTGTTTTTTTAATTTTTATTTTCCAATAGAAATTATTTAATTAGAAATAATTTTAATTAAATTTTTAATATTCGAGAAAAAAATATTCCATACCGTACATGAAGAATGAATTAATTTTTGTTTATAGTCATACATAACCATTACGGCGTCCATAAAATCAATGTTTCGATTTATCAGTATATAGGACGCTTTGGTATGCCCAATACGCCCAACCTAATGTCGAAATGAAATTGTCAAAATCAGGTGAACAACCGTGGTGAGTTTAAGTTATCTGAAGTTATCATTATCAATTCAACTTTGTTTTTGGTTTAATTTCAATTTATTGATAACTTTTTTCAGTTCTTTATTTTTTTAACAAAGAAATTGTTATTCAAATATTTTATAAGTTACCAAAATTTAAAAAAATGAAAAAATCTTAAATTAAATAATTTATTAAAAAGTTGATGCCAGGGGAATGGATTTCAAAACAATTTCTATGATATTTTTGAAAAACGCAACCAAGGATTCTTTTGTTAGGTCTAGCATAATTTTTATAGTATTATTTTCAGTATTTTCTAGTATAATATTAAGGTATATTTTGATTCTATCATAACTATTTTTAATTATTAAAAAATATGTAATTTTTTTTAGTTATAAAATTGGCATATTAATATTATTATCCTTTCTGGCTGGATGTGGTGTTGCTGTTATATTCTTGATTAAAAAAGATGAAATCAAATCACTTATTTTAAAACTTAAGCAAATTTATCACCAATCGCAACCTAAAGTAATTTGTAATTTTATATTATCTTTAAATTAATTTTTTTTTAAATTTTAGACTGAAGGAGCAAAGGTAAGTTGTGATATTTGTAAAGCAAAAAATTGTAAACGTCATGTTGCACAACAGAAAACTCAAAGAGAACCGTGGTCTGATATTCAAATTGATTATAATTTAGACACAGCAATTGAAAGTGTAAGTATATTTAGTAAACTTATAATATTTTTTTATTTCATTCAAGTAAAAATTAAATTTTTAGTTCTATTCCAAAATAATTGGAAGTTTTATTCAGAGTTGGTTTGTTCTAGTAAGTACAGACTCTGATTTTGTAAAGACTCTGAAACAAGGACTCAGACAAGCTACAGCAAATTTAATTGACAAAATCAGTAAATTAGATGCACCGATATTTATGACACAAAAATTGCTGCCAATATTTTTTCAGCATACAGAAGTAGTAACACAAATGTTAGATGACGGTACTTCATTAGTAAAATTACCAACTCAATTTGCTTTAAAATATCAAAATATTCATCCGGCAGTTTGTTCACGACAATCTGAAAAAGATTACTTAAGAGCTGTTGCAAAATGCTTGATTCCAAAGATATTTCATAGTGAAAATTTTGATAGTAAGATATTTTTTAGTTTAATTAGAGAAATTTTAGCTTGCTGGGTTTTATTACCTCTGATGGATGTATTGTGCGATCCAAATTTATTAAATTTAATGGTTGTTAACTTAATAAGTAAAAGTCAAAATGAAAAATTAAAAGTTAAAGCCCCTGGGCCAAAAGTTGAGTTTTTAAAACATTTTGTCGAAGATCATGAACTAGACATTGTTTTAAAAGATGCAAGCATATTAACTAATAGTGATAAATTATATTCTTTTATGCAATATTTAAAGAAAATAGAAGTAGTAGATGCTTTACGTTTTTACTTAGATGTTGGTAAGTGTTGACTATCAATGTATCAATGTAATTTAAGAAAAATTTAACAAAATTTAATTTAGAAAACCTAAATAAAGAATTGCTAGATGCAAAAACAATATCTGATCCTGCAAAATTATCAGCTCTTTATCAAGAATCCGAAAAATTAATGAAGGATTATAAAACATTAGTTACAACAGACAAATTACAAGAATTAAATGAAGCAAAAACTCTAAGTGAAGCCCATGAAAATGTTAAAAATTTATTGGAAGGCGAATGGCGAAAATCATTTAGTAAAACACCAGAATATTTCAAGTTAATTTACGGTTCCAAACAAATTGATTTTGCAGAGGATAGCAGGTTTTAAATATTTTTTATTTAAATTGATTGTGATTTATAAAAATATATTTTATTATTAGAAATATGGATCAGAACTGGGGAGTGGCCAGATTACGTTCAAAAATTAAAGGAGCTTTTAAGGGTACTGTTGATGGTACACCGTTTGAAGCAACTGAAATTCCAACTGTATGGGATGCATTAGCTGAACCCAATGTAAATTATTTTATTAAATTTTGTTGTTAATCAATAATGAATATGTTTATAGCTTCCTTCATCAAACACAGCAATAAACAGTTCCTTCACTCAAAAATTGAAAAGAGAGCGTGGACAAAATTTGGACTCATTTATTTTAGTATTTTTACAATCTTTAGAACAGAGGTAATTTTAAAGATGACATTGAATTGACATTTAAAATATATCTTAAAATATTCAATAGTACTGACATTGGTGAAGATGTTATCAAAGTTAATGAAAAAAGATTGCTAGGAAAAAGTCATTATTCAACAGGATTAAATCCAGTTTTTGGAAATTTATTTGATTTAAGCAAAGCATCAAAACATTTTCATATGTCGTCATATATTTCTTTTGAAACTATTGGACCATCCAGATCACTTTTATATATTGGTACAATTTAAAATTTGTAAATTTACTGAGTAATTTAATTTTTTATTTTTTTTCAAGTCAATACGTTATTAAAACAATCAAAAATTATTGTTAAATTCATTTATTCGTTAATAAAATTGTCTCAAGAAGCGATTGATTCCCTAATATGTTATGCAATCAACATGTTAATTAGCTTAGGATTATATCAGCCACGATTGGGAGCTTTAATAAAGCTATTAGAGGAACATTTATTTGTAGATAAACATACAGATGTAACACCTGATGAACTATTAGAAAGACAAAGAAAGGCAAGAAAAATGTTAGATCATATTTTGCCTGGTTCAGCAAATTTATTAGATATTCTTCAGTCACCGCCATTAAATAAACATTTAATGTATTGTGCATTTGATTCATTATTATCTGAATTGTATCCAGAATTTAAAGGTTAAATATATATTTATATTGATGTAAAATTAAAATTAATGTGATGTGTTATAAATAAATATTAATGTTTAAATTTAATAATATTTAAAAATAAAATGATATTTATATTGCAAATAATCTGACTCTTTTTTATTTTTTTGTTGAATCTGGTACCTATTTTAAAATAGAGAATACAACAAGGGCTTTGATTATCTACATTTTTTAAACAGCCTAGGAAAAATTGAATTTCAAATTAGTTTCTTTTAAATGACATTTTATTAGAATACATTTATAATTTATATTGTTATCATTTTTATAATAATTTACAGAAGATTACAATACATTAAATAAAAATTTTGTTAATATTTGTTTTTAAAAACATTATTTTAACTAATATTGCATTAAACACACTTTATTTTGAATTTTTTCATTGAAATTATTTCTTTCTTTTTTTAATTTTTTTTTTACTTTTGTAAAATTAACTTAATGACTTCATTTTGGTGTGTTACTATTATAATATCTAATTTTAAATTCATATCGCATGGCCGCTTAATTTTTTCAATATTCTGCTTAAATTTATCTATAAATTAATAAAAATAAATCACTGCACTTAGGCATGAGTACAACAAGGATGAAAAAGTGGTTTAACACCTGGTGCATTAGAATGTCTTGTACCTGCAATTAAAATAAATAACATATTATTAAATATTATCTTCAAAATAAATTTCTGTTTTATTAATTTACACATAAAACACTTGTAATCCTCATTTTCAGCCTTTTCCTTTATACTATTAGGATTGTCAATTTTTGGTATTTTTGATACTGGTTCTTCAACAATCGGCGAATCACGAACATTTTCAGCTTCTTCAGAACTGGTTACTTGTGGCTCTGATTGGACATCATCAGGTGGTGTTACAGTAGAATGTCTAAATAAAAATTTATTTATTTAAATAAATGAAATTAAAAATGTAAATTTATTTTATGTGTAATTTACCTAATTTCTTCATTTCTAGTTAATTTCGGTTTTATTATTGGTTTACTTATATCATCATCAACAATGATATCTTCATCACTATCATTATTATTAGATTGATCATAATTATTCTCTTCACAAGAATCAGCCATATAAAGTGTCTGAGTAGTTGAAGGTTGCTCTAATTTAGCCTTATCTACTATTATATATTAAAATAATTAATTATAAATTAAAATAAAATTTAAAATAAAATTTACCATGATTATATATATGATGTATATCCCAAATATTATTTGAATTTGATACACAGTCTTCTCTTTCAATAGCTGGTGTTGTATAATTATTTTCAATTTTTCTGGATTGATTTGAATCAGATCCAGTTACACATTCACAATTTCCTTCAACATCAATTGTTTCAGATTGACTTTCCTTTGGTTGATTTTCATCCTTAATAAAATATTATAGTTTAAAAATTAAATACATGTATCTATGTATATGTATAATAAAAAAAAATAATACTAAATATTATTTAATAACTTACTTCATCCTTATCAGGATCTAAAGCAAATTTTCTTCTACATATTGGACATGAACGACAAAATAAATTTTCCATAAAAAATAAATCTCTTCCATATTTACGTTTTCTAACTTTAATTTTAAAACGTCCCTGTCGATTTTGTTGTATTCTTTGAAATGTCTTAATTATATTTTTGAAATGAAATAATATACTAATATTAAATTTTAATTTTAATTAAATTAAATGTTATTTATAATTACCTCCCATCGATTATGCTTTGATCTTATTAATTCATCATGATTTTGATATGGTTCATTACTAAAATGTGACCGATCCACACCACTACTCAATTTATATAATCGATCCAATTCGGTTAAAAAATGTGAATTCCAATCATCTGATGATAATTGTAAACCACAAACTGGACAATGTTTACTCGGTTGTAAATGAAATTCTGTAAAAAAATTTGAAAAAGGAAATTCTAAAGTGTTCACAAATTAGAAATTCCAACAATAAAATATTTTTATTATAATAAATACATTTTTATATGATATTATTTTAGTTTTTTTTTATATCAAATATATATCAAAAATAATAATATGTATATAATTTATACTAATAAAAACAGCATTTAAATAATTTTTTCAACATTTTATGTTGATAATTTTTCTAGAGTTCTTAAGAAATATTCTTAAAAAAAAAAAGGATTATAATTAACTTAAGTATCTTCAACTTTCTTTTCGTACAATTTACTGATATGTATACGTAAGTATATATATATACATATATATATTTTGATAAAATATAACTTATCTTTAAGTATATAAAAATATATTCATACATATGTATATGTGTAACATGAAATACTTATACAAGCTGTTAACATATTTTTTTAATCCTTTGAAACCTAATTACTCTTTATAATTTCATAAGTGATACTCCCAAATGCGCAAAACCATTTAATTATGTCATTTATAACAATTATACACACATTTTTATTCAAATCAAATTCAATCTTAATTTATGTATATAAGGGGACATAAAATCCAATAAATTAAAGACAGAATATTTTTAAATATAAATTTAAATTAATGAAAATTCTTTGAATTTCAAAATAATTCAGAATTTTAAATTTGTGACTTGAGTATAACATTTTTAGAGCTTCGATATTTAATTTGATGATTATGTATATGCTTACTGTAAATTTCATAAACTATCGAGAATTATTTTAAAAGCAACTGAAACCTTTTTAATATTTAATTAAATATAAACTTTTTTAAAGTATATAATGTGTATTTTTAAATGTAAATTGGTCAATTAAATTTAAGATAAAATAGTTTTTTTTTTTTTTTTTCTGAATTAAACGATGAAATTTTTAGCATCCCATTGCCTTCTTAAGATGAATTATGCACATGTAATTTTTATTAAAAATTGTGCGCAATCATAAATAAGTTTAACTTTTATGAATTATTCATTTTTATACATATTTGAAATGATCAAAAGTGAAAAAGATGAATTTTAATTTTATAACTGATTTACCCATTTACCCATATATTAAAATTTATAATTTAGCTTGCTAGAATTGTTTGATCTAGATTTCTTTTGATTGAAATGATTTCTATTTGTCATTGATTTTTTTCTTTTCTGTTCATTCTAAAATTCCTATAAAAATCTGCAAAAACAGTGTTCACTGATGCCATAAAAGATGTAAAACTACCCTGTTCTCTTTGAAAAGTTGCAATATATTGTATTTCTTTTTCATCTCTTGATCACAACTGTGCTAACATTGCATTCAATTGGAACATTGCAGTCAATAAAAATATGACACAAGAAGTTCAATTGGAACTTCTTGTGCCATATTTTTATTGATAAAATTAAATTTTAAATTTTTTTTTAAATAAAATATTTTTTAATAATTTTTTTAACAGTAACATTAAATTTATAAGTTTTTTTGTAATGTTGAAAATATTTTTTTCTTTTTTTTGTTCATAATCAGTTCACGAGGGAGCATGGGATTTTCAGTTGACATCTTTACTTTATACAGTTTCCTTCGGCTGTTTTTGTATTCTTCCATATGAAGCAAACATTGATTTAGTTCGGTTATTATGGTATACGTTTTCATGTGTAGTTTGGAGGCTGGCGTCTTCTACTTGCTTGGGTTTTAACTACAAAACCATGCGACTTATATTTTTGTGATTTTTTCTTAACCGTGTGGTCTATACACGTCTATTTTTTATTTCTTTGTTTGTTCTCATCTCAATGAAAGGAACCGGAAATGACATTTTAATTCTTTAAAGTTTATATTAAGTAAAGATTTTTTAATTATTATTATCATCTATATACTATTTCAATTCTCAAATCTCAATCCTTTTCAATACTTTGTTGTTTGACAAACTTGAACCTTTTGCAGTAAACACCCTGGTCCCTGAGTCAACATCTTTATGAATCTTTATGAATCTCTAAACCTATTTTATTTATTTACAGTTATAAGTTTTTAAAAAATATGAAAAACCTCATAACTATATACATATATACTAGAACTGTTAAAAACTTATTGTTACTTTAAATTGTCTTTAGATTTTATTTCCATGACCCATTTTTACTTAATTTGTTTTTTCCAAATTCAAAACACCCAATTTGATTGCCAATTAAATTAATCCCCAAAAATTTTTATACCACAAATTTATTTTCTCATTTTATACACTTTGACTCTTTAGAAGTTTTCATAAAACAATTTAATTTTCTTAATAAATTCAATTTTAACAAATTGATTCTTGTTTTCATATAACGTGTAGTTTGTTTCATTCACTATTTTTTGTTTTTTTTTAAATGTTACCCCTTTCTTACAATTAATGTTGTTTTTGTTGTAGTTGTTGTGCAATTAAAACTAATTATATATTTTAAAGTTTTTTGTTTGTTGCGGTAATTGATCTTTAATAAAGGGTATAAAATTGGATTGGGTAACAAAACAAACAATCATACATATATTTTATATCTATATACATATATATATGTATCTAGATTTAAGATTTAAAAAGTGTGTGTGTTAAAAACTTTTCGTATATTACACGATATGTTACGATATGGTAATTTAGATTGTATTGGATCAAAATAAAAATGGTAAATTGTAGAGATTTTGAAGTACTGGAAAACAACTCATAAGTCTATATTCAAAAAAAAAAAAAAAAAAATTAATTTTATTTCAAATCATCATTATTGAAATATTCCGACAAATATATTTGTTTGATTGTTGAGAAGCTCTGTTTTTATATTTTGATATAATTTCAGATAGAGTTTAAGATGGAGCAATACGACTCACATTAACATTGATAAATTTTATAAAAAAAAAAATTAATTTTGTCGAATAACTTTTTTATGTAGTCCTTCGAAGTTGTAAAAACTTAATTTCGAATGTTTATGTCCAAAATTCTGCTGAATATTATTATATTAAACGTCAAACGATAGGATATTTAATCTCTTATAGGTTAATTTAAGAACTGTATGATTTTTTGCAATTTGCATAGTATATATTCTTAAAACGCTTTTAGTCAGAAGCTTGAAATTTTTGAAAGAAGAAATTTTTAACTTGCCTCTGTTTAAGAGATATCACGGGTAAAAATTGAAAATTCGTTATTTTTAGGCACCTGTAATCTAGACATCGATTTATTTAAAGAAAGACACAAATCGAATTAAATCTCCCACATTACATTTATCTCTCCTACACATATTTTCTTAGACACTTTGATTTTGTATAGGTACATAAAAAATTTTGATAGAAAAGTTGTCGCAATTGACAATTCTCAACGTTTTTATTTTTTTTTTGTAAATGTTGACATTTTTGATTCTCGTTATAAGTCTGAATTAAGCCAATTGGCTTTATTTCCATTTTATAATTTTTTTTTTAAATGTATAAAAAATTGTAGTATTTTTTTCCAAAAATTTTATCAAACGTATTTTTTTTATTGATAATAATTTCCTTGTTTTTTTTTCAACTTTCTATTTTCAATAATTTTTTCAGAATAGGGTTAGAAAATGAAACAAGTTCGCGAGCTTCGTCCGTCAATACTTCCATCGTTAAAATGTTGTAATAACTATATAAATAATAAATAGAGTATATAATGTATGTATGTATAAACAAGGTAGAATGTAAATCAAGAGTTTTTAAAAGCGCACATTTCAAAAAAAACAATACAAACTGTTTAGAATTATTGTGACTTTCACAAAAATTTGAAAATTTTATGTAATAAGAAAAAATGTGAAAATAGGACTTTACTTGAATTTTGAGGGGTCTGAAAGTCCGGAACTCTATATAACTAAGAAAAACCATTAGCAGACATAAAAGTGTATTACTGCAGCTTTAATTTTTATGTTTTGCCAAAGAAAAATGTGTACAGGTGCCTAAAAATAGCAAATTTTCAATTTTTGAGCTCTAAAAGCTCTTAAACAGGGGTTGGCATAAAAAAATTTTGCAAGGAAACTTATACTAATTCTAAAAGTTCTTGGGACATGAAAAAGTTGTTCCACAAAATTAATTTTTTTATGAGACCTACCCATGGTTAAATTTTTTTTCTCTGTCTTTAACGGTGCAGAAGTTTTGTAAACAGACGGACGGACGGACGGACAGAATGAAACTAATAAGCACATTTTTTAAAATGTGCTAAAAAGGGTACTTCCAAACTTCTAAACTTTCAAACTTCTACTTTGTAACTGAACATTTAGGAATACAACACAAGGGAAATAACACAAGGACATTTGACCATTTTTAACAATTTGAACATTTGACAATTTTTCAAAGCTGATTAGCAAAATCAGGCGCGTTTAATATAAAAAGTGCTGTTGAAATATGTATGAAAACAAAATAATCATAGGAGAGATTTTAGTATTGGTTACAAAATTAGGATTATACGCTTTATTTACAGAGTAAAAATTTATATAAATGTTTTTAATTAGAAGAAATTTTATAATTAATAGCAAAATTATCGTTCGAATAAAATTGATTAGCGGCGATTGGGGTAACGGTAACTCTCTCTTTTGTTTCCCCATTTGTTATTCTACTTCAAACAGCAATAAAATGGCGTTTTTAATAACGAGATTTTAATTACATAAAATTACCTTAGACGAATTTTTGTACTTTTGTATTTAATTCTCTACACTTATAAAAAAATTTTGACTTTGATTCTTCTTTAATTTCGGATTTTTTTTGAATTTCAAAATTGAAATAAGCCAAAATTTGAAAATTCTTGATTTTGGCTTTATATTATTCGATCTTATTTCAAAGTTCATATAAGTAGTAATAATTGCATTATTAATTGCAATTAAATTAATTTTAGTGCGGAATTAAAGCTCTATTAATCATATGTATATACATCTAATACAGAAGTAAAGATAAAAACAATGCTTTAAAATTCACTTAAATTTTTATATTTTAATTAAAGTAAATAAAGTTCAAAGTAAGTAAGTATATAAGAATGACAAGTAATTTAGTTAAATAACTTTATTTAAATATTGTATAAGTATATTGAATATTAAATTTTCTTGTTAAAAAAAATACTTATATATAGATATAAAAAGACAAAACAAAATCATTTCCATACGCTAAATAACTTTATTTATACTTAATATACAAAATAAATATTTAAAGTGATTCAATTTAAATAACAATTACACATTTATATGCAATATACAAAATTTAAAAAAAAAAAAGAAGGAATTTATTTATGTCAGTTCTAAGATTAGAAACAAAAAAAAAAAAAATTTTTAATATAAAAGAAATTTTTTTATTTTATTTTGTTTTTTTTTGCCATCTCATTTTCATTATGATTGAGAAAAATAAAACCGAATCCTTTATTGTATTTTTTTTTTTTCATTCTAAATTTGGGTTCTAAATCAACAAACAAATTTTATTAAAAACCATTAACTTCCTAAACTCTTTACATTGCTAATATGATATATGTAACACTATAGAATTTATTATATTATTTGTGTTCTTTAGAATTTTTTTTTTTTTTTTTAAATCTTTTAAAATTTTGTTTAAATAAACGGAAAAAAGAAAACAACAATATTATATTCGAAGTATAAAAATTTATAAATAATTATTTCGTTTTTTCAATTTTTAAAGTCAATCTGTGTCCATATGGATTTAAATTATATATTTCTTAAAAGTATATTTTATGGTTTTGAAAAAAAAAAAAAAAAAAAACAACAAAAAAAAGAAAATAGAGACTATCAAAAAGATATCATAATTTTTATTTTATTCTTATAATCATTGCAATCATCCAATATTTTATTCTTAACAAATAAGTAATGTACCCATAATGAAATCATTAGCATCTCTTTTTTTTTTTTTTTGGTTTTGTTCCTTTATTTTAGTTTTTCTTTTGTTCTTTTAGATAGTTCTTTTTCTTCTACTTAGTATGTGGAATATTTGCGGTTAATTTTTGGGATATTTAAAAACTTTATCTAAACTCTTATTTTAAAAGAAGATCTGAAGAAGAAGACGAAGAATATTTTCAACAATGAAAATATATGTATATATGATGTGCGTATCTATAAATTGTTTTTTCCAAAATAATCTACAGTTTACAAAAACAAAAAAAAAAAAAAAAAAAACAGAAAAGAATGAATAGAACAATATAATAGTTTTATAATAAAAGACCTAAAAGTTGATCGAACATTAAATATTGAGATGTTTATACACAATGTATATGACAATATGTATACATAATATATAGGACTATACTCATTCTAAATAAAGTGTGAACATTTTTATAATTTTTCCTAATTTTATTATTGTGTTTTTTTTTTTATTTTTGGTAAATATGAGGAGAAAACAAAGGAAGGCCAATTATAGATCAAGGGTTGCCAAGAATAACCAAATAATCAAAGATTAAGATGAAGATTATTAAAAAGGAGGCAAGAGGAAAATTCTTTGTATATATACATAATATTATAGTACAGCAATAAAATAATAAAATGTTGATGTAAATTTTCCGGTTCTTAATATTTTTAATGGTATATTTAATTTGTTATTTATTGGTCTTTAAAAACAATAAAAAAAAAAGAGGGAAAAAAAAAATTGGTAATGTTCAATGGATAACGATGCAACTCTTTTAAATTTTTGTGTCTTATATTAAGAACGAATATTTTTGTTTTTTTGGTCTAGGGTATATAGACGTATATAATATGTATGTTGGAAGTCAAGTTAAAATATTCTAAAAATTTGATGAAATATTTAAGTGTTATATGATATTTATATATAGATATAGGTATATATATTTAATATATGTGTGTTAAAGTATAGAAAATTTTATTTTAAAAATGTGTTAAAAGATAATTAATTCGTTTTTAATGTATGTCACGAAATGTATAATTTCCTTTCATATTTTTATTTTATATTAATACTACTTCGAAGTGTCAATATAATGTATGGAAATAGATTGAGTTTTAAAAAAAATATTAATCCAAAAAATGAAATTCGATAATATAAATGAATGTACAATTTAATATTTGTATATTGCTTAACTTTACGATATAATGACAAGTAATTTAACAGACTGAAAAACTTTACATATCCTTAAGAATGGCCTCACTCAGATTTATATAAGTATTCATCTTATCACCGTGAATTATGACAAACAAGATAAATATAAAAAAACGGATTTTTGTTAACAAGATAAGTATTAAATTTGCTACAGGAAAAATATATTTTCTAAACAAATAGAGCATATAAGATAAAAAAAAATACAAAAGGGACTATAATTGAGCAGAAAAAATGTATCTGCAGTTAATGCAAAATGTATCTGCATAAAGCAAAGATAAAAAACATTAAAAATCTTTACATAGTACTTCAAAAATTTAAATATATTTTGCTTTAAAATTTAAAAATTTTTTATTAAAAATTAATTATTATATTAAAAAGTAAAATTATTTTGATAGAAATATCCTATAATTTTAAGGCTCAACAGTAGTATACGACATTCATAAAATATTCTTTGCACAATGTGTTAATGGAAAAATAATGAATGAGTTGTATAATATGTTTATTTGTCTATTCATTTAAGGATGTTTATTTTAAAATTAAAATGATGTGATATTTGAATCTTGTTGAACACGTGATAAGTGCCAATACTTAAAATATCTCTTCAATTATTTGTGTAATAAATGTCAATTTTAAAAGATTCTTTAAATTATGATTACGAATTATAAAATTTATTCTCGGTATTAAAATTTGATAATTTATTTTTTCGATTTAAGACAAAATTTAAGATTTTTTTTTTAACTAGGATTAGTATAAGGTAATAATATATTTAATGATATATGCATAAAAAAAAGAGTAGTGAAGTATTTAATTTTGGAGATAACGAATTAACATTATTTAAACTTTAAATTTATAATATATAATATAAAGTATTTCCAATACCTTTTTTTTTTATTTATATACAAGTTGTCCGGAATTCGAAGCTCACGAAGAAAGACAAAGAAGGTGATAGAGAGAACGTCGAATCAAGTAAAAAATTGGCCCGGAACGGGGCTCTGTTTAAAAGGGTTCTAGAGTTAACAGTGTTAAAAGTTTTTCGTATATAGTTCTTGTAATTTATGTTGCATGTTGCATTTTAAAAAAAAAAAAAATATTTTAATAAAATTTCAATGCAGCACAAGATAATATTTAATTTTTTCGAATCTGGTAAAAGAAACGAAAAAATTAATGATATTTACATAAATTAAAGCTATGATTTTCATAAGCTAGAAAATGAGATAAAAATTGTATATTAATAACGGTTTTTATACAAAAAAAAAACCGTTATTTAAAAAACATTAAAAAATATCAATATTTTTCTAAATTAAAAGCTTATACATATAAAACTATTTAACTATGAAAGTTATAGGAAAAATTTTAGAAATTAGTGTAAAAGCTTATAATTTCGCTGCGTATCGATACCTAAAGAAATGTTATAAAAATGTTATTATTATGTTTATAAAAACTTAACGAAAACATTTTGTAGACTGTTATCTCGGAAACCATTAAAACTAGATCACACCTCTGATACAATTTTTAACTTGCTCTATCATCTCCTTTCTTCGTAACCTTTGATTTTTGGACACGCTGTAATATACATTTAATATAGCTTCTCTTAATTTAAAATCTTTATATTAACATTATTAATTAATATTATCTATAACATACATCGTATAGATGATGCATACTTATGTTTATTGAACTACAAATATTTCAATTAGCTATAAATTAATTTAGCTATATAAAGCTATAAGGTGAGGTCATTTTTAAAATGTATGCTTTACTTTAAAAAAAATCGAATCCTATATATATTAAAGTGTATATAGTATCTTTTATTTATAAAACAATAACACTCCTATATAATATATTGTATCTTACTCCCGCTATATATTTAAAATTCCTAATTAATTAAATTAGATATTTTACTCTTTGTTTTTTTTTTTTTTTTATTACTATTTCATTATAAACTCTTTTTGTTTTTTATACTTACGCCTAATATCTTTTTGATCTGAATTATTACTTCTAGGACTACCACTTTTATCTTCATTGTAATCATTTGCTTCTTCTAATGAATCTTGTGATGTACATGCTGGACTTGTTGATGTTGTACGAAGAGATTCACAACTATTGAAAAAATTCTATAGAAATAAAAAAACAGAAAAAAAAGAAAGAAAAATTAAATAAATAAAAAAAAATAAGCTATTGAATCGCATATCATAAAAATTGAAAATTCAGAGTTGATAAACATCAAATCAATCAATCAATCGAACCAATTCAACAATCGCACAATAAAAACTTTTTTAAATTTTAAATTTATTATCAAAAAATACAAAAATTCAAAACTATACAAAACAATAAGTATAATTTAGTTTTGTTAAAAAAACAAAAAAAAAAAAAAAAATTTAATAAAAAAAGAAAAATATATAATAAAATTAATTCATACTTGATCAATTCCTATGTATTTTGGTGGTGAAAAAGCTGATGAAAATTGAAAATTTGATAACATTGACTTTGATACTAATCTGTCATTTGAAAAAAAATTCCCAGCAGCTGCTGCACTGTTTGCTAATAATGTTGGATTGAATTGCAAAAATTGCGGTGGGAAATTACTTAAAAGATGACTTCCATAACCAGACATTAACGACATATTATGTAAATCTTTAGCATCTGGAAGCTGAAATAAATATTATAATATGTATTAGTATATAAAAACAAGGTAGAATGTAAACCAACGGTTTTTAAAAGCGCACATTTCCAAAACTCAATACAAACTGTTTAGAAGTGTGACTTACACAAAAATTTGAAAATTTCATGTAATAAGAAAAAATGTGCAAATAGGACATTTTTGAGATTTTGAGGGGCCGTAAGTCCGGAATCCTATATAACTAAGAAAAGCTGTTAACACACGTAAAAATATATTATTGAAGCTTTAATTTTTATGTCTTGCCGAAGAAAAATTTTTACAGGTGCCTAAGTTACAGGTGTCTAAAAATAGCAAATTTTCAATTTTTGAGGCGTAATAACTCTTAAAGAGGGGGCGTTACCAAAAAATATTCTGAGGAAACTTATACTAATTCTAAAAGTTCTTTCTTGTCTCAAAATTTCAGGTTCCTATCTAAAGGGGTGCCGGAGTTATGAAAAAAGAAATTTCATGCAAAATGTGGTTTTCACATAACGGTAAATTTAAATAGTAAATTACAAAATATTACATAATTTTGATATTGTTTTATATAGATAATAAAATTTTCGATCTTCTGGCGGTTTTAGATTGCAAAACTATTACGCAAAGCCCGAGATATATACATCTGAAAATGGGGCTTTTTTACAATTTTGAAGAGCTGCAGCTTTGGAACCCTTTACAACTAAAATAAACCTTTCACACACGTAAAAATATATTATTGTAGCTTTAATTTTCATGTGTTGCCGAAGAAAAATTTTTACAGGTGCCTAAGTTACAGGTGTCTAAAAATAACAAATTTTAAATTTTTGAGGCGTAATAACTCTTAAAGAGGGGGTGTTACCAAAAAATTTTCTGAGGAAACTTATACTAATTCTAAAAGTTCTTTCTTGTCTCAAAATTTCAGGTTCCTATCTAAAGGGGTGCCGGAGTTATGAAAAAAGAAATTTCATGCAAAATGTGGTTTTCACATAACGGTAAATTTAAATAGTAAATTACAAAATATTACATAATTTTGATATTGTTTTATATAGATAATAAAATTTTCGATCTTCTGCCGGTTTTAGATTGCAAAACTATTACGCAGAGCCTGAGATATATACATCTGAAAATGGGGCTTTTTAACAATTTTGAAGAGCTGCAACTTTGGAACCCTTTACAACTAAAATAAACCTTTCACACACGTAAAAATATATTATTGTAGCTTTAATTTTTACATCTTGCAGAAGTAAAATGTGTGCAGGTTCCTAAGTTACAGGTGTTTAAAAATATCAAATTTTCTATTTTTAAGCCCTAATAGCTCATAAACAGGGGGTGGTCCGAAAAAATTTTCTGAGCAAACTTATACTAATTCTAAAAGTTCTTTCTTGTCTCAAAATTTCAAGCTTCTATCTAGAAGCGTGCCGGAGTTATGAAAGTAGAAAAATCATGCAAAATTTGGTTTTCACATAACGGTAAATTTAAATACTAAATTTAAAAATATTGTATAATTTTGATATTAATTTACAAAGATAAAAGAAATACCTGTCGAATGACGTTTTCAGATTGAAAAAATCTTAAGCAGAACATAAAATATATGCATTTAAAAATAGGGCTTTTTCAAAGTTTGAGGGGGTGTAGCTCCGTAATGAGGGGGGCTACATGAAAAAGTTGTTCCACAAAATTATTTTTTTTATGAGACCTACCTATGGTTAAAATTTTTTTTCTCTATCTTTAACGGTGTAGAAGTTTTGTAAACAGACGGACGGACGGACGGACGGACGGACGGACGGACGGACGGACGGACGGACGGACGGACAGAGTGAAACTAATAAGCACATTTTTTCAAAATTTTTTTGGAAATGTGCTAAAAAACAAGAAAAACAAAAATGAAAATTTTGTCCGTTTTTGGTTTTTTTTTTTTAAATTTAGATAAAGCCTGTTTTTTTTTTTTAAATAAAATGCAGAATTTATTAAAAAACTAAAATGTTTATTATATAAAAGTACGTATTTATATGTAAGTATTAAAAAGTTTTTATTTATTTAAAATTTAATTATTTTAATTGAATGATAGCTAAATTAAATCACCTAATTTATATAGTCATTCAATTTTTCAAATTATCGTTGCTTCTTGTATATAAGAATTTACAATTATTTTCTGTTGCTCAACACAACACTTGTATCCAGATTATATAATAATTCATATAAGGATACAAGTATTGATACATTTTTCCTGGATGATAGATGCTATTTTGTAATAAATAATAATTTAAAGAAACGCGTTTATATATATATATATCAAAATATATAACGAAGTTAAAAAAATATGTAATTATTTTATATATTGGAAATTAATGATTCTTTGATAGCCTATATATGACAGTTATTAATAATGTACTATAATATATACAAGTTTGTATATATATGTACTTTATAATTTATTTTGAAATTTCTAAAATTACTTTTGACATAATAATTTTTAATACATTTGCATCCTGTTTGTTGGATGCATTATAAAATTTTAACAAAATGTATTTTACAGGTTTCTAAAGGATGCATGCCTTTGACAACAAAAACTATTGATTATGTATTAAACAATTACATGTTAAGAAAATGATGACTATAATAATTTTAGAAAAAATTTTTTTTTTATATTATCTGTCTATCTTGATCTGAAATGTTATATAATGCATATATATATAATATACATATTTGATTTAATCATAAGATTTACAATAACTTATTGTTATATACATATGGCTGATATCTTGTTTCAAAATATTGTAAGATAGGAAAATTTAATTTTTAAATATTTTTCTAGTTTATTTAATTTATGTTTATGTTTAGTTTTCTTTTTTTTTTGTAAAGTTTTTCCCCAATAAAATGTATTCTTTGTATTTTTAATTTCCTTCTCTCAAATGTCACTAAATATCATTATTACAACATGATGTTGTAAGGTGACAGTTTTAAAATGTTATAAAATGCCTGAATTTTCATTGTACTCCTATATATTGTATTTAAAAAAATAAAAAAAAAAAAAGTAGAAGAAAACATAAAAAAAAAAAAACAGTAAAATTTCCAAAGAATTTTATATGAATGTTAAAAGGAAATTTTCGATGTCAGTTTTTTAAAATTCATAGACAAAGAGATAATTTACGGACATTTTTAATTTTTTTTTTTTTTTTCGTTTTTAGCTTTTTTTTTTTCATCTGTCTTTTAATAAAAGTTATATACAACACGATTTTTTATTTTTAATATCCTTTTTTGGGACTCTTTATTTTCTTTTTTTTTCGTTTTTTGTTTTTTTAAGGTTACCCTCCAAACCGATAGATCTCATCCTATTCAAATCTATTTAATATACTAAATGGTTGTAATAATGTTTAGTCATGTGTATACAACTATGTATTTGTAAATTTTACAATTGTATCTAAATAAAAGTATAAATATTATTGGTATTTTATTTCTTCTTCTTCTTCTCCTTATCACCCTTTTAAGTTCAAATTTAAATCCAATAAAAAAAAAAAAAAACAAAACCAAAAAAAAAAAAAAAATAATAAAGAAGAAGAGCATATTTTTGCCCATTTTTAGTCAACAACTTTACATATTTTGTCAAAGCATTTTATTATATCTTTTTCATGAAATCTGGACTTTTTACATATTTGTTTCTTTTTTTTTTCACTTATTTTAATTTTTTTTTTTTTCTTTTTTTCATATAGTCATATTCCAATTTCAATTTCAATTCAAGCTATCTAAATCCCCATTGTGGTGAAAACAATTTAAAATTTTTATTGCTATTCAATTTTAAATTTATATACGTGTAATGCAAATTTTCCAGTAATCTTTTTTAATATATACACACTTAAATAAAATAAAAAAGAAAAAGAACAGTAAAACAAAGATTTAAATCCTGAAGGAAGAAAAAAAAAAAAAACAAATATAAAACAAAAATACAATTTAAATACATAAAATTAACATTATGTAGCAACATATGTACAATGCACACTTCAAGTGACTAAACTTACAACTTTGTTCTTACTATTCAAATTGTTGCACTTTTCATACAACAATATTTTTTGCTCTTTTTTTTTGTTTTTTTTTTTTGTTTTTATGCAAATTCGCGAAAAGATACAAATATGTTTTAACGAATCAACTTATTCCATCTCTCCCCTTGAGATTTGCTCCAAACATTGAGGAACAACAACAAAAAATAAAAAGGAATTCAGTAGCTTTAGATTGGAATTTGTAGATATATGATGACAATTATAAGATACATCAACCGGAAAATGGCGGAAGATGGTAGTTATTGAAGCGGAATTTTTTTTTTAAATTTTGGTGGTATAGAATTAAGAGACAAACTTCCGGAATTGCAAAAAAGTATAGGGATTTTTTTTTTTTTCAAAATAAAAACAATCAAAATTCTTTACGAATATAGTATGTACATATAAGTATTGAAGTATTTTGGTAATAAGAACTTTTAAAGGAGCACAAATGTCAAATTTTAAATTAAAATGATATGTTTTTTGAAAATATATACAGACTTTAAAATTGATTTAAAAAAAATTCTTTAAATTTTAACTTTAACATAAAAAGTTGTTTGTTAAATTAAGGTATCAATAAATAATTTAATATTTTATAGTTTAATATTACGTATACACGTTTACGTTTATTACGTTTATATATTATTTTACAAGAGGAAATTTGCCATTTTTTATCTGGAATGGTTTATGTTTGTATATATATTTTTTTTCTACTTATACACTCCTATAAAAATCGCAGGACAATCACTATATCATTTATTATTTATAATTGGCTAAGCTTTAGTGACTGGAATCAATAGTTTCATTGAGATCGACTGTAACTATTTTGTACAAGACTATATAAAACCCTAATATTTTTATTTGTGCGCCATCTATTATCTTGTACAAGAATTATTTTACTTTATTATATATTATATATTACGATATGATATTAATTATTAGATATATATGCACTTATTTTTTATTTATTTATATTAAGAAAATGTATATTATATTTTATTAATCTATATGATCCAGCTGGTGTTTGAGCCCAGTGCTTTTTGAAATAAAACCTGTCCCTTAACGACAACATTATTGGCTGAATAATGTGTACATACCAACAGTTAATTATTCCTAAAGAACTATTCTTCTTAAGGAGCTTAGATCTTAAGGAGCACAAGTTTGATTTTCGATAAAAAGAAAAATATTTTATTAGATTTTTGAACCTGATTCAGATGATATTCCTTTTTAAATTTTCTTTTATATGTTGTATTACTTAAAATCATTGTCCTTCTTTTTCAGATAATAACTTATTTGTTCAAAATTTGACTCTGAATTGTTGTGTAATGACGCTCTTTGGTTTTTTGTTCAATTCCTTATTTTACTAAGAAAATATTTTTTTACTTTAAGTTTCGTTGTTTTTATGAGTTGTTTAAATTTCACAATTTAATATTTAAAATGCGCTGTTCGAACAATATTTATTTCGAATTTCAATCTTCTAAAGACATACCATTTTATTAGCAGTAATACAGTAATTAGCAGTAATACGATGCAAAAAGCAGTAATACGATGGAAAATCCTAACTTACGAAGAAAAATGGCTGAGGAGATGAGGTTAAATGGCTGAGGAGATGAGGTCAAAGTGAATTTAGGTGATCGATGCGATCCATTTAAAGATGTGGTCAAATATGGATTTAATAATGTATAATAATATATAAAGCAAATCGAATGTGTTTAGAATTTAGATAATATTTAAGACGTCAAAGGTTGTGGTGGTTGTTGAAGACTTAGTTAAGGCTGAATTTAGTTTCATATTTGCCACGTGCACATAACAATAATTTTTTGTATTAGGAGAATGGACCGGTTTATTTCGCCAGATTAAAATATAGAGGAATGGTTTTACCACTCACTCTCTTTGTTTCGTATCAAAAATTTTTGAGTGGAAATTTTAATGACTGAATAAATACTTATTTAGCATGGTATAATAACACAAATAAGGTGTCGTTAATGTTTACAAAAAAAAAAAATGTTACTATATTTTTTGTTTTCTTGTTTTGAATGAAATTAAATTTTAAAAGAAAATAAATAATATGTATATTATAGTTCAACAAGCTATATATCTATAGTTATAGTTAAAAATGATATTTTCATCAAAAAATATATTTTTTAATTGCACTTAACTAAAATTAATTATTATAAACGAATAATTATTCTTATAATACTTTAATTTTACAATTTTCCAAAATTATTTACTATTCTCAATAGGATTATCATCGGTTTATAAAACAATTTTTTGTTTTTTTTTTTTTATTGCAATATTAAATAAACAATAGTTAAGATAAAGCGATTTGAATGATATTATATATTCATAAGATAAATATCTTTAAGAAAAAAAAGAAAAACAAGTAAAAATGGTTCATACTATTATTGAAAACTCTTAAAACATTGAAGATCAAAAAAAGATAGAAAATCAATTTGTTTCAGTAATAAATCCATAAGTCTTTATAGTGTTCATAATTTTTTATGTCATCCCCCGTTTTTTTTCTTATTTTCATTTATTTTTCAGATTTTATTATTGAAAAACAAAGATTAATAGAAAATCATGTGATTCAAAAGAGGTTAAACCAGTGTAGTCCAATCACTTTATATATATATAGCATCTCTTTTAAAATGCTTTTTTTTTTCGAGTGTCTGAAAAATACTTTAGAAAAATAAATCTGAATTTAGAAAATTTTTTAACTATATATAAAAAAAAAAATTTATGATTTTACCAACCATTTGCCATATTTATTGATGCAGGTTTTAAAAGAATGAAGTCGCAATAATGTTAAGTTTTTTTTTTCTAAACAAAAAAAAAAAAAAACTGGTCCAAAGCATAACTTATAAAATTTTGACAAGATTTTTTTTTAAAACAATAGAAAAATATAAAGCATTTCTTGTTTTTTTTTTTTGTTTTGTTGCTTTTTTATTAATTTTTTAGACGCATTTGTTTTTTTTTTTTTTTTTGAACATTTATGATTTAAACTCAGAAGCTGAAATAATAAAAAAGAAAAATTAAAAGAAAAAAAAAAAAATGATAAAATATGACAAAACTAAAATTTTATAAAATGTCTATAGAAATTTAAAACTCATATATAACGCAATATTTATAAAAAAAAAAAAAAGTAAAATTAATATGAATTTCATATTTTATCATTTAATTCTTTTCGCAATTCGATTTTTTGATGTTAATGTTGGAATATCTTTTATGGATCAAATGATTCACATTTAAAATTCATATTCGATAAAATTGAATCACTCTTCAGTACATATTGGTTCTAAGATTTTTTATAAGGTTAAAACAAAACAATAAGACAAAAACTTTCTTATAATAATTTTATAAGTTAAAGATAGCTAGTTTATTATAGCTATAGCCTATAGCTCCTATAATTTCGACTAATAAACTCATTTAACGTCATAAACAAAACAAAGTAATGATATGTTGAACTGATTACGCTGTTTGGTAAATTAGGGTTTAAAACAGGGGATGTTTTAAAACTGTAATATATATGTACAATTTTTTATAACAATTTTTTACATTACAGATAGCTGGTTTGTTACAGATAGCTGCTTTGATTTCTATTGATAGATTCATCTAATATCGTAAACAAAATAAAGGCACCATTCCTTAGACTATTAAACTGTTTACTCAATTTGATAAATTAGAATATAAAAATGGTGATGTTTTAAATAAGAGGAATGAAATTGTATTCAGAAGTATATAAGAAAAAATTTTTTAAATTAATATTAATAATTCATTTTATAGATAATACTATTTAAAACAGTTCAATAATACTTAATAGGTACATATAGTTACTTAAAAAATTTTTAATTACAAATATATGATGAGAAAATCTTATAAAATTTTTATCCTTATATTTGTAATTACCTATATCCTTTTAGAAATTATTATTATTATTATTATTATTATTATGAATAAAGTATAATTATTAATCAATTTATGATTAAAAATTATAAAAATCTTCATTCATAAAATTATTGAATCTCATCTATTAACTCTATAAAACTTTATTTGAAAATATTTATTAACTTAAAAAAAATGGTTTAGTTTAATCGAACCCGATTCTTTCAATTTTTTTTTTTTTATTTTCGTTGTTTTTTCACAACCTCAAATGTTTTGTTTTAAGATATAGTTCTTTTTTGTCATCTTAAAATGTTCCATTGATGACAACAATAGTTATTGTAAGTCAATGACGATATAAACACAGTATATATATACATGTAACTATGTATATAAAAATAAAAAAAAAAATTAACTAGAAGATAACTCAGAAACCATCTTCTTCTATATACATCTTCAGTGGAATTTTCAATTTTTTTTTTTTTTTATTGTTTGTAGTGTTTATCGTTCAAGATAACTTTACTTCAGCTTCTTTATGTTCTAAATATACATTAAACGCATATATATGTATATATACTTAATGCACTATGTCGAATGACACCATTGTGTTATAATTTGGAAATTACACCAAAATATTCTTGTTTTATTGAATTCAATGAATAATTTTTTTTTTTTTTTGTTTTGTCGATCGTGAAAAATTATATTTATATTGAAAAATCATCTAAAGTAAATAGTACGTAAGGTATTAGAGCAAAAACAAAAACAAAAAAAATCAATAAAATAAAAAGTAATATTAAAGAAGTTGCAAACAGGATGATACTAACTTGTAAAAACAAAAATGTAATAAAAATATAACAAGTATAGCATATATAAGAGAAGAGACAAGCAATCTCTGTTTTTAGTAATTTTTGACAGGTGATTTTGTCAGGATTAATAACATTTTTGGTAACTTGAAGTAAAATATACTTTGTTTTTTCATTTTTTAAACTCATGTTGATTCAATATTTTGTAAGATCCATAATTCCATACATTTTATATATATATATATAAAAATACAAAAGAATTGCAATCATCATCATTTAATACAAAAGATGCGTTATTGCCTTTGATCACTTAGAGGGGTTATTTTACAATTTTATTTATTTATTTATTTTTTTTTGATTTTTTTCAGTTTTTTTTTAATTCCGAAAATTTTAACGCATCTCGAAAATTGTGCGTTTTTAAAAAATCAATTTTATAATTTTACAAAATAACAAAAAAAAAAAAAAAGAACTAAAACATCAAAAAACAATGAATATGAAAGTATTGCTATTGAATGAGGGCTAAAAGATGAAGAACTTAAAGTTAAACAGTCCGTATATATGCTATATATATATTTTTTGTATTAAAACAGTAAGAAAAAAAAAAAAAATAATAATAATTTTATAGTAATTGTTAAAGGAAGAGTGTAAAAAAAAAATATCCCTCTTATGAAGAGACAATGTGTCGTCTTGTCCAATTGTACTTTTTTGTATATATAGTTATATAATGTGGGTATATATAAAAGTTAATAAAATGGTCTTTGGATAATAAAAAATTAAGAGATTTTTTGATTTAAAAAATTGAGCAATTTTAAATTTTTTTTTATAAGTTCTGTTCTTTTTTTATTTTTTGGAATTTATAAATAAAGGAGTTATTCAAGTAAATTATATTCAGAATGGTGTCAAATTATCGATGATGATTTAGGAGAATTAAAATATAAAGAAGTTATATAGAAATAAAAAAAAAAAAAAAGGAAGAAAATGAAATTCTTTTTCGGAATAAAACTGTGAAAAAAAATTTAAAAATGAAATAAGTAAATAAAATTGTATAGTGATGGAATTCAATATATACAATACAACTGCCATGAATTTTATTTGAAATAGATTAATTAAAAATAATAAAATTGTATTGTATAAATTTAAGAGATTTTTACTGCGCACAATATATTTTAAATTTGTCTTTGCAGTTAAAAACAAAAAAAAAAATTTTTATAATGTAAAGAAATGTATGGATGTTCTTTCAGTTAACAAATATAGTTCGTTGTAAATAAAATTTTCTTTAAACTGTTTTAATATTAACTGAAAGCTTTAATGTGAAAAAAATTGCGCAATTCAATTACTATTAACACTAAGAAATAGCAATACATATCATATTTGTATTTTAAAACCGCGTAACTTGAAAAAAATTATGTAATTTTCTTTTCCTGATGTAATCGAGTACATATAACTTGTAATTTAAGGCAAACCAAGCATCCTAATTTTTGGTTCTTATAAAGTTTATTTACATTTTGTAAAATAAATTTAGATTTTCAAAAACTGACATAACTCTTTTTTTTTTTTCCTAAGAGAGGTGGGAATCTTCCAAAGACACCAAGAATTTCCCCCTTGGTAGTGTCAGATTCTTACTGACTAAACTCACGTCGCCGTTTAGCCAATATAATGGGATGAAACCCTTACCTGTGAACGCAGTATATTGGCTAGGGAGTAGGATTAGGAAATGGATACGGAAACATTGAATTGGGAGTGGGACTGTAAGGAAATAATGAATCCGCCTATTATTATTACTATTTTGCTAATAGTGACTATAGTCGTTACAACAGTTACAACATGTAGTAGTATATAACACATTACTACATGAGGTAATTATTGAAGGCAACCCCCACTGTCACTGTAGCGGATATTATTATTGGTATTACTATTATTTATTAATATTATTGTTATTTTACTACAGAGTCAGGGCCTATCTTAAACTCTAAAATTGAAATAAATAGAATAATTTGTAAGTATTTAAGTATTTAAATCAGTTTGCTATATAATATTAAATTTAATCATTTAACAATTGCTGAAGGGTTTCAGTTGTCGAATGATTAAACACATACCTAGTATATTAACTCTGAAAGTGATGCGAGTTAAAATTTTACCCAGCTCTCAAGCAGTTGTAATGGAAAGAAAAATTTATACTTAAAAAAATATTTGTATCCAAAATTTAACAAAATTATCAAATATATATGTAAAATCAAAGCAAAATAATTAAAATACCAAGTTTTTCACACTTTTAATAATAAAAAATTAAAATTTAGGAAAATTTAAAAAAAAATTTCTTGTTTTATATTTAGAAACTTTTTACTAAAACTTTTTAAAATAGAATAAGCTTGATAAAACAATAAAATTTCTTTATGAACTCTATCCAAACTTAATTTTTGTTTAATATCTATGGTTATATGTAAAACAATTAAAAAAGTTTTTTCCGTTTTCGTTTTGTAGCCTAGATAGGTAAGAGATTGCAATTTCTAATTATAAAATTACTTTTTTATTTATTTTCATCCCAAATAAAAATATTTGCGCTACAGGAACATTCGGCAACAAATTTTTTTTTTTACATCTTAAAATTAACTTAGCCAATAAAAAAAAGTTTGAAAAAACAGCTCTCAATATTATTTCTTATTAACATTTAAATTTGGAACAATTTTTATGTTAATGTGTTTCTCAATTAATTTAACTTATTTAAATAGAGAATAAATATTTTGTTTTAACAATTTTTTGTATTTTTGTATTGAAAAAAAAAAACTATAGGATTATAAAAAAATCAATATTAAATTTTTGTTGTAAGATAAAAGATTAATCGAACCGAACCTACCTAAAACTACTTGTATTAATTAAAACTAATGTGTACATTATTCGGCTAATAATAATGTGTATTCGGCTGCCAAGGCAGTGTAAAATTTTATTATTTAACTTAAAATAAAAATATATTGCATATCTATAGGGGTAAAAAAAATTTCATTATGTAGTATCTGGTTTGACTTTGATGTATTTATTTACTATACAAAGCCAAATTTATTGAATCCATCTTAACTTGAATTTTATTTAAGCTACATACATATATAAATTTTAATTAAAAAAAAATTCGAATAACTTAATTCGAAATTATAAAAATTTAATAATTTTTAATATTTTTTCGTTTCTTTTTTTTGTAAATTGTTTAACACTTTTAATTTTTTTTTTTGTTTTTTCATACAAAAAGTTTTAAGTTGGAATTTAGTAGGTATACCAACTTATTAAATGCCAATCTTTCATTTTTTTTTTATATTTTTAATTTTATTTGATATAAATCATATCATTTTTAAGAATTTTTAGTTAAAATTTCTTAATTTCTTAAAAATGAGATAAAATATTCTTTTAAGTTATTTTTGTTTTTTGTTTTTTTATAAATTTGAGTAGAAATCACAACACAGTTTATTAAAATATATAAAACAATGTGTTGTTATTATTAAGAACAAAAAAAGAAAAGAATAAGTAAAATCAAACTAAAAAAAGCAAAAAAAAAAAACGTCAGAAAAAGAATTTTAAGGTGAAAAAAAAACCACAACAAATATTTCGCGAAAACACATTTTTAAGTTTTTTTTTTTTTTTGGTTTTTTGTTTTCAATTTATTTTTTATCAATCGCAAAATAAAAATTGTTTTTCCGTTTTTTTTTTTTTGTTTTTGTTATACTTTCATTTTTTCTCCGATTACAATTTAATATTTTTTTATGGAATCACTTTGTAAAGTTAAAAAAAATATCCTGTTATTGTGCATATTTTTTTTGTGCGATTTTTTATAAAAAAATGTCTCATCAACTGTCAGTCTATAGTTTAATATTAGTTTTTTATATTATTTTTAAGATTAATATTTTAATCTAAAATCAAAAATAAACGTTTACATTATATTAAAAAGAATAATTTTAAAAATACATGTTTTTATTTAAAAAAGAAACTTTTTTAAGGAGAATTATTACATAGAACAAGGTTTGCTACAATCGTCTTTTAAGAGATATCCACAGATGCTACCATATTGTCTTTAAAGAGATTTTCACAGATGTTCAAAAAAAAAAAAGTAAACACTAAAAAGTTTTACAGAAAATCAAAATCTAAGTGAAAGTTTATTAATATTAAGAAATATAACCTATAAAAGAAATAAAGATAACAAAAGTTTTGGTTGCACTTTTGACATTAAATATTTTTTAACTATTTTTTTTCTTATTTAAAAACCAAAAAAAAAAAAAAAACTGACTGAAAAATCGTATAGGTTGAAAATGTACAGGATTATTTGTATGTTTCTATGATATTTTTTTTTTTTGTTTTTTTTATGATGACTGACAAAATACAAAAATAAAATAAAAATCCTTATAATATAAATGAAACAGACGGTGTTATTTTGTAGCTATTTCCAGTCAAAAAAAAAATTTTTTTAATTTTATTAAAAAGTTTCACGTACAATACCGGGAAAATTTTACAAAAATAATAATTGTGGCATTTCACTCCAATAATTGAAATAAAAATTTTCCGGACAATTTGAAGTGGTCGTTTTTTTTTTGGGGATGATATAATTACTAATTCTGGTATTAAAGAGTTACCTTTAAGATATAAATGAAATTTTATTCTTCTTCTATTTCTTAAAACAACTTTAATTTTTTTTTTTTTTTAAATTAAGTTTTAAGCATTTAAGTTTAAAAAAAATGAAGCCAAGTCTTATATACGATACAAATTTTTTTTATCATATTTGAATAAAGTACAAAGCAAAGTTATATTTGACTTAAAATTCTTACGTCATGTTGGGAAAATATCAAACTTTCTGATTTTAATAAATAAAAATATTAATTGAAAATTATGTAAGGTTTAAGAAAACCCCTTTAAGGTATGCTTTATTTATAATGCAAAATAAAAAAAAAGCAAGACTTATTAGCAAAATTTTCCAATTTATATTTAAATTTAAAATAAAAAAAGAGACATCCAACATTTTTTATTATGTGATAAAACTACAATTGAGGAAAGAAGTAAATACTTGTACTAAGTACGATATAAGTAATAGAATCAAAGAATGGTATAAGTATCTATAGTTTTTGTTTATAAAACAAAAATATATAGGAGAAATCGCAAAAATGTGTGTTTTAGACTACAAAATGTGACAATTTTTTTTATGTAAATTATACAATTAGAAAAAAATTGTGTACATATGTATATAGACAATTTAAAATTATTCTGTAACTTTAAAATTACTAGAGTAAATCCTAATAATATATATATATATATAATAAAATAAACTTAAACTTTAAAGTTAAAAATACAAATAAGCAATTAATAAAGATGTGATGAAATAAACCTTTAAAAAAATGTGAAAGTAAGAATTGGACTGATAAATTAAAAAATCAACTAAGTATACCTATACGTCTTATAATCATCTTTAAAATACCTAAATATGTATATTAAATGGCAATTCATACAAACGACTGAAAATGTTCATTTTCAATATTTTATAAAATTAAAACTAAACCAAAACTAGATAAGTTTCGCGCGTTATTTTATTGTAATTCCATGTCCGTCCGGTCCATCCGTTTAAGATTTTAAGCCGTCAAAAACAATTTTATGATTTCATAAAAAGAATTTACTGACATTACTATGTATTTTATACCCAGTAGCATTGCACCACATTGTTTTTATGCAAGTATAGTTGGTACTAATAAAAAAAAAAAAAAATTACATTAAATATACAAAAACAAAAAAAAAAAAAAAGCAAAAAAGTGAATGTCATTTAAAAGGAGAGACTTGAAACACTATTTTACACGATTTATGTTCGATTCGGATTTTCAAAACCTCAAATAAAAACAACAAAAAGGAAAAAAAAAACCAAACCAAATAAAAAACTGAAGTGAAAAAAATTTGAAAAGTCACTTTTTTTGGTATGTAGTTTTTTTTTTTTATTGTTTTTACATTTTGTTTTTTGTTTTTTATTAGAGAATTGAGAAATGGAAGTCGCGATGGCTGTTGTTTTAAGATGAAATGACCGTTTATGGTAGTTTTTAGGTATTTACTATACTTTTTTGTTTTTTTTTTATTTCTATCAAAAAAAAAAAAATTAAAAACAAAATTATTAAAAAAAGAGATAATGAAATTCGTTTTTCCTTTATAATAAATTTATAGAAAAATTAAAAATTGAAAACAGTTTAACAAACACAATATGAACAATGAACCCAGTGTTAAATTTATAAAATTTTTGTTATATGATATAAAATTGACGTAACAGATCCTTAAAAATTCTTGGAAAGGAAAGTTGAAAGCAAAAATATGAGACGTTTAAAAATTGTTGATTAAAACGTTTGTACAAAAATAAATAATAAAATGTATCTTATAGTTGATTGGATTAATCATATTTTAGTATTTTATTTATTTTTAAGATTTAACTGTTTGCTCATGGATTTTTAAATTGAATTTAATTTAAAGTTTAAACTGACTGGTACATTTTTTCTTTTTAAGTTTTTTTTTTTTTATTTTGCAACAATTTTTATATGGATAGAAATAAAGATATCAACATTTAAGAGTAATAACAGACGCGAAATATTATTGTCTTTTATAATGGTTCTTTTTTGTTTTTTTTTTTTATAACATTTTTTTAACTGGACACAATCATACGTCAAATGTGACAGTTACCGATACCAAAGTAATACTAAAGGTGTGTATAGGCGGTTCAATATAGTAACTCTTTTTGAAAATACATTGGCTTTACTTTTAAAAGTTGCATAAAAAAAAAAAAACTTTTAAAAAAGAAAATTTTGATATCATAATTTAGTTTTTATTATATTAAATGTACAAAAATATACATATATATATATATATATATATATATATATATATATATGTTTAATACTATATATGCAGTTTTGTTGTTGGATTGCTTTTTTTTTTTTGGAATTTGATGGAATTGTGTAAAACTCCATAATCGTCATAATAAAAATGTAACAATGTAAGAAAAAATATATGATTAGTTTTTTTGCTTTTATTTTTTTTTTTTTTTTTTGTATAATTTATAAATTATTAATAACATATTATTACAATATAAGTAACATATTTCTTTGTATATTGGAAAGTATTTCAACATTTTTTTTTTTTTAAGTTTTAAATTTATTATGAAAGATGAAAAAAACAAAACTCGAAGAAGGGAAAACATACGACAAATCTTCATTTTAATTGTAATGGGAAATTTTTATTTAAAAAATAAGTACAAGTACGTAAAATTAAAGTGTTATATGATGTTTAGTTAGTATATATAATTTTAATAGATTTTAATTTTTTTCTATAATTAATTTTATTTTAACAAGAATTTTTTTCTATTATATTGTTTGATAGAATATATACATATATTTATTAAATAAAAAATAAATTCAATTATAGTTTATCCTTAATTATATATATATTTATATATACATTTTTTTTTATTTATTAAATTAATGGATAATTTTGTTTTTCATTTTGTGAGAAATTTTATTAACTAAAACCTAATATGTATAGTTTTGCCTGAGATACTGGTTAAGTTTAAATTAAGGAAAAGATAATATTTTTGTTTTAAAAGTAAATTTTATTAAAAAACAGCTGTAATAATATATATTTAACTCATTAAAAATTATTTATTTATAAATTTTGTCTCTTTTTATATTATACTAGCCGAACCATACGTCATTTCCCGGATTTCTTTCAAATATTTCTATATTGTATGAAAAAAAATTGTTGTATACATATAACACAGAAAATTTTTTTTGGAATTTAAAAAATTTTCGGGCAATTTTTTGGGCCTTTCTTTTAGTTAAAATATGTCCTATTTGGATTATTGAATATAATTCACATACAACGAATTTTTCGACAAAAAGTCTTAGATAAACGGATTAACAAATTCTAAGTTTGTTATTATAGTCAACTTTACTATCATGGAGCTACATATATATAGGTATACAAAATTTGAATTCAATTGTTCAAACCGTTTTTAATTGAGAGAAAAAAAATAAAAAAAATCTTAAAAAATCTCTTGTACTGCAACGGGTTAATGAATTCAAGAACTTTTCCTATATGACGAATTTCTTTTGCATGTCAGTTTTAGCACCATGTATGCAGTTTAAAATCAATAGATCGAAGTGTAAAAATCGAAGTGTAAGGAGTGTAAAAACAAGGTACAAAGTGTTGTACGAAAAATGGTTAACGAGCTGAAAAAAATTAATGTTTGGAATCTTTTCGAGGTTCAGAAAGGGTTGGCTACAAAATCTCGTGTTTCAAAATGTTGTGTTTTAAAATCTTGTGCTTTAAAATCTCACGTATCAAAATCTCGTCTCCCAAAGTTTCGCGTTTTAAAACCAAATAATTTTTTTCATTAATTAAATAGGTTGAGTGAGTATGAAAATCTAATAAATAAAATTTATACAAAAAAAATTTAATTTAAATTAATGTTGTATATACAATATACATTCATATTGAAAAAAAAGAAACTTTAATATAATGGGAGCTGCGGCTCCCAAACCCCTGCTAAATAATACATATTTTTTTAACATACATATTTCAACAACAAGGCATCTAGATTATTGGGGCCTGCCACCCCAAACCCCTGCTAAACAAATAATTGGAACTTTGGTTTTGTATCCAATTCCCATATTAATTATAAGTTTTACATACATATTTCATGATTGATAAAAGTTGATTTTGTAACCAGCTCGTTTTTAAACATAGAAATGCGACTTTTTTTTTTAACATTTTATTTTAGATTTTTTTAAAAATATCGTGAAAACGCAAGATTTTAAGACACTAGATATTACCACACAAGATTTAAAAACGTATGATTTTAAAAAACGATATTGACTAAAAACACGAGAGTTTAATTCGCGAAATTTTGATACGTTCCCGTTCAGAAAACCATTTTTGTAAAATTTGGTTTTAATTGGATGAATGGATGTTCCATACCAATTGGTAGAAAAGGCTTCATGTCTGTTTTATATAATTGTAGATATAAATTTTCAACATTTTTATTAAATTTGCATAACTTTTTTTTACGTAAAATCGATTATATTAATATAATATCTATGTATATGCCTATAGAATTTGTATTTATCTTGAAAATGTTATAAATGTTATAAGAAATGTATTATAACTGTAAATTGAATTTAAAATAAATAAAACAAATTTAAATTTTTAACTTCAGTATAGATATAACAGAAAGTATAATAAAATTTAAAACATGTATTTATTATGGTATATAAAGATAATTTTTAAATAAAACTTAAGAGAAACAATTAAAAAAATTTGAATCCTATTTATTTATTTATAATTTATTTTTTCTTTGTTTTTATTTACTTATTTGATTAAAATAAACCGTTGTTTAAATTCCTTAATTCAATTTACTTATAAGGATATTCAATAACATAGGATAGCGTTAAATTAAAACAATCAAAGTAAATAAAATCAAAGTAGTAAAGTACCTATACAGTATACAGAAAAATTAAACTTTTATATACTGTGTTAAAGAAATTAATTAAGAATTAAATAAGAAAAAGTGTTTCAAGTGTTGTGTTTCATTTCTTACTCTCAAGGAAAGAAACAAAATTTAGAGTTACTCAATGACAGACAAAGTCATTTCGAAATCACCGTAGTAGAATTTAATAAATTAAATTACGTTACAATTATCGTTTCCAAATGGCGTTTGGAGTTAACAGAGTTAACTTTTTTAATCCTATTCGCAAGCAAAATTAACGAGTGTTACAAATGTCAAAGTTTTATGAAGTGTCATTATTGGTTTTTTTTATTCCAAATTTTACTATTATAACTTTCATATTGAAATAAATCTAAACTAAATCGTTCAATTGAACTTAGAATACTTCTTAAAATTAAATTATGTTTTGTAAACTCCAATATTTGTTTAATATAAATAAATGTTCCAATCAGATTTTAATAATTCAAATTTATATTTAATTCTTATCGTTCTATTCGTTCTATCGTTCTATTTCAATATATATTTCTCAATCAGACAGATATTTCTTAATCTGCCAAATACTGCTCTTGCTTTGCGTAATCTGTTTTCTATATATCCTTCATGGTTCCTCCATCAGTGCCAATGATGCTGCCTAGATATTCGAAACTTTTTACATCTTCAATATGTATTATCTATTTCTAGGCCGCTTTGGTTTCTTATATTGCATCTCATAACCTTTGTTTTGTTAATATTCATTTGCAGATCCACTTCGTTTGCGTTTTTGTTTAATATTTTTAATTTCTCTTTCATGTCGTCAATAAGTTATGAGGCATATATCGTCTCCATAATCTAAATCTTCTAATTTATTTATGGTATACCAGTTAATACCATGTACATTAATTATTTTCCTCATAACTTCGTCCTCTATTGAGTGTATCGAATGGTCTTGTGAAGTCTATTAATGCCAGACATAATGGTGAGTTATATTCATTTGACTGCTCTATTATAACTCTTATTGTATTGGAGTGTTCTGTGCAACTTTTCTTTTTTTTGAATCCTACTTGTTCTTTTCTTAGATTACTTTTTATATAATCTTTGATTCTGTCATACATGATTAGTGCAAGGATTTTATTAACTGAGTTAAGTATTAATTTAAGTATTAATTTATTTAAATATAGATTTCTAAAAATATTTATTTATGTATTTTGTACGAATCTATACATAATAAGTATCAATACAAAATGAGTATAGGAGTCTATATATATGTATATATATATTTTATAGATTCTTTGGCTGTGGGCTACTATAGCTATATAGCTATACTACTATTAATTTTTCATAGTTGAATGATTTATTCAAATATAACCTAACCGGATTTTGAATATTTCGACTAAAAGACAAGTCATTTCATCACTGCGCCATTGGTCAAATATTTAATAATAATGTACACTATTTTAAACATAAAATTACATACATATAATTACATGTTTTCAATACATATAATTGTACATATAATATACAACTTTTATATTTAAATTGACTACATATTTAATTCATACATATTTTTTCGAACAACAACAACAAATACAAAATTAATTCGAAAATGTAATCATCTATGTAAACGATCAACATTTTATTTATATTTGTATAGTATCTTGTATTCGAATATATATATATATATATATTTAAATTAAATTGAGTAGAAAAATTAATAAAATTAAAAATCATCAAAATATAATATCTAAGTATATACTTACATATTAATACATATATATATGTATGAGTAATACATGTATGATGTAATTGCATAAAATCAGATAAGGAAAAAATTGAACAATATTTATTTTAAACATCAAAAGAAGCAATAAAACATCCAATAATTTTTTTTTTTATTTTCTTATATACATAATATATAAATATGTATAAATAAAAATTAAGAACAAATTTTCTTTCCATGATTTTATGTTTTAATTTTAAAAATTTCTGTTTTTCTATTTTTTTTCTTTTTTTTTTAATATAAACATAATATATTTTTGTGATAAAAAATAACTCATGCGTGAGATAAATTTTACACCTGGTTGAACAGACTTTTTTATATATTTTTTTTGCAATATATACTGTTACATATTATATGATATGTATATACCTATATCAATTATAGAAGTAAATAATATGTATATAAATATATGTATATTTATATTGAAAAAAAAGAGCAAAAAAAAAATTTTCCATATGCTTCAGTTCTTTTATCAACCAACCCATCAGCATACTCTCTATATATAGATGATATAACTCTATCATATACATACTTTAAACTAAGAAAATATACTGGGAAAGTTCTTAAAAAAAAAATATACAAAATAAAATTTAAATTGCAAATTTTTGCACAATTTAGTTTCAAATCAAATATATCTGAGTAGATATATGAGTATAATATATACATCCATTCATATATATAAATATATATGTACATAAAATATTTGCACAATGATGATAAAAATCATGTACAAAATATGTATGCAAAAAAAAAAATAAATTAAAAATCAACAACCAGTATTAGAAAAATAGAATAAATTTTAAAATTAAAGAAATAAACTACTTTATACTTACCATATATATATATACATAAATTTAACTGACTATAGATAAGTATATATATATGCACTTATATACATATATCCCAATCCCACATATGAAGTAAATATATTCGCATATAAATATATAATGAATATATTTGTACTAGTTATCTAAAACCAAATAAATCCAATTTAAACCCTTCAAAAATTTTATACCCACAAATTTTCCCAAAAACAATACAAAAGAAAAATTAAAAGAGTATGTTACAAAATAACATTAAATTTAACTGTAAATGTTAAAATATCTATTAACAATATCTAACTCCGGTATATATATATTTACAATTGTACATAAAATTATATACATTAAAACATTTATATATGTATATACATAACTGTAATAAAAAAATAAATACAAGTGTAAATGAAAAATTTTTACATTTCATATATCCTTTTTTATTTTAAGATATATTATACACTTACACTTTTACATACATACATATTTGAAAAATTAGACAAGTAAAATCCTTGTTTATCCTTATTGATGTACATTCATATTCCAAAACATATATATTATGTATATATATACATATATATGTAGTATGTACATATTATAATATATAATTCCACATAACAGCGGTGGTATATTGATTTTTGGTATAAATGAGCTTTTAATTTGAGGTTTTGAAATTTCAAAAATAAGGACACATAATTCGTTACACTGAATTTTCTGTAACTCTACTGTTATTATGTTTTTCCTGTTTATATTTTAATTTTTTTTTTTTTTCTTTTTCATGTTGCAAAGTTCCTCATTTACAAATTAGGTACACAACATAAGGTTTTTTTTTGTTTTATTTCTTTAAAAATATTTAAATTTTAAACTTCTTCGGGGCAAAAAAAAAAAAAGAAAAAACAGAGACTTATTAATTTATAGTTGGGGTGCCAAAGAAAAAAAACAAAATTATAAATTATTTAATTAAATATAAATTTATAAAAAAAAATAATAAAAAAACTTTAAGTAACATTTTTAAAGGAAACTGTTACAAAATGTTACAATCTATTTTATATACATTTTTTTTTTTTTTTTTTTTATTATATTTTTAATTTAAAAAGGAAATTCAGGATAAAAATATATGAGTTTGCGCACAAAATATAAACGGTTATTATTTTTAACTGTATATTTTCTAAAACACCGTTATCCGATTTTCATTATTATTTATTTTTTTAAGATAACAGAATTTAATTTTTTTTTATTTTTGTTTTTCTTTAAAGAAATAAAAAGTAATATAAAGAATTTTTTTTTTAGAAACTGTTAAATTCCCGGGATTCTCTATCCACAAAATTGGGCAAGAAAAAAAAAAGAAAAAAAAAAATTATTCAAAGTTTTCTTAGTGTCTTTGAATTCAAATTGCGAGAAAAAAAAAAATTTTTTTTATTCGTATTTTTTTTTGTTTTATTTTTGTTTTTTTTTTTTTAGGTTTTATTGATTTTAAAGTGTTTCAAAAATTCTGAAATGGACAAAAAAGGAAGGCAATTGAAAAAAAAAAAAATAATATTTAAATTCTTTTTGTTGTAATTGAAATTAAGGAATTTGAGGAAAGTATTTTCTTTTAATATTTTTTTTTTATTTTGGTTAACAGTTTTCATTTAACAGGAAACTTGTAACATTTATATACAAATAAGAAAATAATTATTTCAAAATTAAGTTTGTAAAATACTATCAAAAATTGAATAAAAGAATTTTTTTCAAATCATTTAAGATTTTTGAATAGTAATTGTAAATGAAGTAAATGGTTTTAAAAGTGGAGAAAGAAATTATAATTTTTTAAAGGTAAAACGATTGAAAAAGACAATCTTACATTTATATTTAAATAAAGAACCCAAAAACAAAAAAGTTTGTTTTTAAGAACTTGAAGTCATCATTATGATAATAGAATAACTAGGTGAGTGCAAAGAAAATTCTTTAAGTTTTAAGTCTCTTTTAAACCTTCTAATACCCAAAAAAACTCTAATATTTTCTTATTTTTAAATTTTTTCTCCAATTGCCATATATATATATACAACTTATCAATATTAGAGGAATATCATTCTATTCTTTGATGTAGCTTAGCATAGCTTTTCTTAAAAGCCGTTAAATAGTTTTTTATGAATTTCAAATTTAAATTAATTGATTTCTTTTAATATATACCTATACATACATAATACATATATGTAGTTCTTAATTACAAAGTACAGAGCTTAGAGAAAAATGATATATGATTTTAATAAATAGAATAAATTCTTAAATTAAATTTAAAAATTCTATGCAACAAAATTTCATGATTTTATCCAAGAATTTTTGTATAAAATAAAATTAACATCTAACTATAATCTAACTTATATCTTATATTAATGATACAACTGTAGCTAACACTATACTACACTATTACTACATAAAGTAACAAACTTTATAAAATGTAAATACACACTATTTATATATATAATACGCTAAGTTGCGTTCATTAGATTAATGAACTGAACCTAATGGTTCTTTATTCGCCTATAAAATAATATATACATGTTAAGAACTTGTCAATGAATTTAAAATCTTTAATTAAAAAGAAATTCATAAAATGTAAAAAATTTTTTATTTCAAATATTTCATTTTCATTGAATTTTATACAATAATTGTTAAAAATAATATAATGTCATTTATTTTATCATAAATAAGTTTGCAAACTTATAATTATTTGCTCAAATTGTTGTTTTCTTTTTTTTTGAATTACTGAATTTATGAATTTCTAGTGTAGGCTTAATATTGTTTTGCACTGTAACATATTAAGATTTATATATAATTTAATTAGATGTTAATTGCTGAATATTTGATATGATGATTCTCATCATAACTGCATTCTAAATATGTATGTGTACTATATAAATAATGTTTGATGAAGTTAGAATAAGGAAAAAGATAAAAAAAAGATGATCAGTTCGAATAAACGTGTTGAGAAGAACTGAAGAAGTGTTTTTATTAAAATATTAAATAATAGGTCTTAGACTAGATAACTCATTACAAAGTTAATCATCGAATCTAAGAAATTGATAAATACATAAATAAATAACATTATTTACATTATACAAATTTTAAATAATTTATTATCATTATATAATTAATAAATTTATACTTTAAATAATTTTTTCCTAACTCAGTTTGTTAAAATATTAATTTTTTTTTGAGTGAGGTATAATGGGAGTTATTAACGCACGTTTACAATTCAATTTTTGTCGCTTATTGACAAAATATTTTTTAAATATTTTTTTACGAAATATTAACGAATGTTTGCTATGATTGATATGATCAAAATCAAAATAAATAAAATATGTTTTTTGTGAAATTTTTCAATTAATTTTACCAATTTCTTTTCTTTGTTAGGGAAAATCTTTTGCGTAACACGTTAGTTAAAGGTGATTAACGCATACAATGTATAGCCAAACTCGGCTTCGTTTCGTTTGTCAAACTCACATTTAATGCGCTATAATATTTACCATTTTAACCAACTTGTTTCACATTGTTAAATCATATTTACAACAACTATTCTTAAATCATATTTACAACAACCAATTTTCTAATTTATTTTATGGATATATAAATTAAATGAAAGTTTGAAAACCCTCTAAAATACTTCGTTTTGAGCCATTTCTTTTTATGTAATTTAGCGCAATTTGTATAAATTGTAGCTTTTGTTAAGTAAGATTTGTAAATATATTTATTCAAAAAAAAAAAAAAATGTGTGCAATTTGAATAAAATTACATAAAGTTACTACATTAAAACCTAATCTTAAAATATTATTGTCATTATTACATGTACCATAAATCTTATTTTATTAGTCCTGTCAATTTAGTCGATTTTTCCTTGATTTTTTTTTCCTTGATTTAACTTAAGAATTAGGTGACTGGAGTTCTATCGATGCGCAGATATGTTAATATTTTCGATTTACGTTTACCACTTGATACTTCGAAATTATTTTTCTCATCACTTTTGGCAGCTGATCAATTGATCTTGCTAAGAATTATTATGTTATGTGAAATGTTAAAAAATAGGAACCGAATTCTATTTCTTTTTCTGATCCAACTATATCTGTACAGTACAGTTACTTAACTCCATATAGCTCCATTAATTTATATTATATTATTTAATATGAAATAATTTTTTTTTAAATTAATTTATTCAACATAATTTAATGTTAAAATATCAAATTCTAATAGAAAATGTTGATTTAAAGTATGTTTAACAAATATATGGATGATTCAATGAACCATATTACTTATATATGTATATACGTATATAGAGATTAATACAATTAATTGAATTGACTTAAAAATACCTATTAATTATCTTTTATTTTCATTGTATTAAATTATTTTTAATCTTTAAAATCTTTAACTTATTTATCTATAAATATGTCCAAATATTTGTGATCGGCGCACATATCTGATCGAAAAAAATTATTTTAAATATATCGCATTTAAAAAAAAATAAATTTTCATATGCAAAACCTATTGCATATATTATACTTAATTCGTTTAAAAAATCTTGTGATCTTATAGAAATTATGTTTACATATCTATCTACCTATACATTCTTAAAGTAAATTAATGATAAATTATTTGATTAAAAGGTTACATAAACTTTTAGTTATAAGACCTAAATTATCTAATATAACTTTTTTAACAAAAAAATTTAACAACATAATAATTTAACTAAAAACATCAAATTTTACTATAACATAATAATAATATAAGAATAGATACAAAATAGTAAATCATATTCCATATATGGAAATCAAAAAATAATTTCTCCTTCATTATTTTCCAAAAAAAAAAAAGAAATTAATAAAAAAAAAAAACACGAAACATAAGAAATAATCAAAGATAACAAAACAAAAAGATAAATGAACAAAAAAAAAAAAAACTTAATATGGTTGAAAATCATGTTGATGTCAGTTTTATAACTGTTACAACTCCCACAATCTCATTTAATACAGTAAAAATAAATTCAGAAATTTGATCTAAGCAAAAACAACAAAAAACAAGAAAAAAACCAAAAGTTAAACAAAAAAAAAAAATGTATAATTTTCCGTTGGCTGCACCTACCTAATAAATTTATGGACTTTCTATTGAATAGAACCCCGCCTCATACTTTAATTGAAACAACAAAAACAACAACAAAATACATTTTATCTATAAATACATATGCATACATACAATATATTGATATATGTAACTATGTAAGTACTTTGTATCTATAGATATTTTCATTTAGTTTTTTTTTTTTTTTTCTTATTGTTTTTATGTAGGGAATATACTATGAATACGTACTAGACTAAAAAAAATTCAACTACACTAAATAGGGAGTGTATATTATTATTCATTTCATGTATATATATATACATATATATATTATCTTTTATGTAATAAAAACAAAATTAAGAGTGTATTTGTGAGTTTGTCATTTAAGTGAGTATAGCTGGTATATTGTCTTTGTTTTAAATGAAGCTGTTTTTTTTTTCCTTTACTTTATAACAAAATTTACAGTTTATTTTTTCTTAAATTTTTTTTTTATTTATATTTTTATCCATGTATGTGTATTGGAAGAAAATGTATATATATATATATATTTATATACATATGTATATAGAAAAATTAATTACAATAATATATGTACCTAACCTACTATATAAATTTTTATATACCTATTTATGCATGTATACAATGTTGTGTTATATGTAGGTGTATCTATATATATCTATAAAAGAAAAATGGAAGACTTAAGAAAAAGTAAATTGTTTATTTCTTTGAAATTTATGGACCTCATAACAAAGGAAACACATAATTTCTAAAGAAAGTCATTTTTTTGTTTACTTGTTTTGTTGAATAGAAAACAAAAAAAAAACAAAAAGAAAAAAAATTAAATTTACATGATTGAATAGGTTTTCTTTGTTCTAAAATAATTTACGAGTATAAAATAAGAAGCAAATCTTTAGATTTATATTTAAAGATTTTCATTTCTTACTAAATTATATGTATTATTAATTATATAATTTAAATTTTCGGGGAAAAAAAAAAATAATAATGTTTTTATATAATTTTTGAACTTTTTAAATTGAAAAACTTTAAAATCATTTTTAATTATAATAAATGTTTAATTTTTTGTGTATCCTAATATGGAGTACAAATATGATTTTTATTTTAAAGAAAAACATAAAAACTAAGTTTTATTTCTTATTTATTATATAGACAGTTTTATCAGTTAATTATCGAAATGATATCGAATAAATTATCATTTTAATTAGACTAAACACTATAAATTAAAATTAAAATTAAAATTTGTTATTTAATAAAATGCGATAAACTTATATGTATTTGTATAAGTTATTGATACACCTTCTTCAAACTAATCCAAAATTTTCTTCTTTTAGATTTTTAATCCCAATTATATTATAGTAGGGGGGGGCCTCGGTGCCTAAGTGGGTAAGAGCATATAAAATATGCTATAAACACCGAGGGAGTTCGAGTTCCACACACGTCATAAGAGTTATTTCCCCCTACGACATTTACAGCTACGCCTATGAACAGGAAAGGCTGTGTAATTTCCACATTTATTGGCAGAGAAATGCATTAAAAAAAAAAAAATTATTATAGGCAGCTTGTATGGTAAACTCTGCTATATATTGAATCAATTTTCAGCTTTTGTTGAAAATGTGATTTTATTTTAAATTTTTTGTAATTATTAAACTTTCTTTGATTTTATATTTTTTTTTCGGTATAGTTGTAATTTTATATTTGTTATAATAATGATTTTCTTTATACAAGGAGCTTTACTTCATTCAAATCAAAAGTGAAAAGAAAATAAAAAACATTTTGTATTTATATCCAATATTAAAAATTTAATAAAATAACTGAAATCAATAGAGTAGAGAATTGCTGCGAAAATTTTGTACATTTTGAATAAAAAAAAACTATAGATCATAGAGTTGTTGAAATGACTGAAATAAACGGCTATTTGTAGCCCTAAAGTTTTAATTTTAAAATGAAGAAAATTATATTTTGAAATTGTTCAACAAAATTAATTTTGTTATCAGAGCATGCGTAGATACCTAGATATGTCAAAATATGATTTGTTGTATGAGTTTTTTATTTTATACCTATGAGCACTCACAGCTTATAATGGTTTTTGTTTTTAATCAGAGCATGATCAGATAATACTCTACGTATGGTTAGAACAAAATAATCCCGCACGATCGAAGAAAAGTCAAAATAATTTTTGCTTATTTTTTTTTTGTACATTTCAAACGTCTTTTATTAAAAATTACAGTTTATTTAAATCGTGTTTTTAAATCTGACCATCAATGATCTCGGAGTATCTGCATGATCTACGAGATTGAAACATTAGAAGTAGATAAAAAGTTCCGAAAATAGATAAAATTAAAAACGAGAGAAAATTTAAAAGAACCACAATATTAATTATTGTTTATATTTATTATAATTTTTAAGTTGGGGTACTAAATATTGTTTTTGTTTTTGAAATTACATCTTTTTAATAATTAAATATTTTAGTACTCATGCGAAAAGTAAGTACTTAGCACTTACTGAAGAGTTAATAATCTACAATAAAAAAAACATTAAATTAATATAAAATGTCACTAATGTTGTTCATTTCAAAATCGTCATGGTCATCGTCATCTTACGTCTAATGCAAATCTATTGTATTTTTCTCAACATATTAACTTTCTACTTAATATTATAATAATATTCCATTTTTAATATTAACAAATTTTAATTAAACTTTTATATAATAACTGCACTATTTTTGTAAATTATACACTACACTACAACTTTTTTGGTATTTTTTTAATTATATTCCACTTATTATATTAATAATAATTAATATAACCTATAATTACATTACAGTATTACAGTGTAACCTATAATTTACATTTATTAATTTTTTTTTTCTTAAAAACTTGAACTTGATTTATTGAATTTTTATCAATCAAACATCATACCACCCGTAAGAAATATTTTTTGAAAAATTTAACATTAATACATTAATTTTTCTAATTAATTATAATAAATAAAAAAAATTAATAAATGTTTAAAAATATAAAATTTAGAAAGAAAAAAAAAAAAAATTTAAGAAAATATACACATATATATAATATAAAAATCTACAATGATTTATAGAACAAATGTTGGAGCCGTTTATTTTTATAACTTAAAGATTACAAAAAAAAATATATATACTGTGTATATATAATATATAAATGTATTTTTAAGTTTATTAAAAAACTGATAACTGGATTAATTTATTTCGTATTTTTATATAAAAAAAATATAAAAAATTAAATTTAAAAAATAAAAGAAAAAATTATAATTTATGATGAAAAAATACATTTAAATCCAAAATCAAATTAACACGTGCGAATTAACCCACATTTTGTTTTTTTTTTTTTTTTGAAAATATAACATTCACCATTTTAAATTTCACATTTAAAAACAAAAAACATTTTTATATATTTTTTATTGATTTAGAATTTAATATTTTTTTTTGACAATTTTTTATAAACTTTTTAATTATTTTAGGTTTAGTTTACAATAATTTGCTTCCCATTAATTTTCGTTTTAAATAAATTAAAATAAATTTTCAAAAAATATACAAAAAAAATTTTTAAAATAAATTGTATTAATTTTTTTTTTTAAATTTTTGTAAAATATATTTTTTTTTTTTTGATGATTATTAATATTATTATTTGATCGTTTTTGAATTTTAATTGAAAATAATTACCACATAGGTGGTATTTCAATTAAATAAATTTAATAAATCAAGTTCAAGTATAAAAATTGATTTTTTTTTTTTTATTTCCTAACATATAAATTATATAGAAATGGCGTTAGAAACATGTCAATTTTCTTGCTAGAAAATGTATAATATTTCAATATTATACATTTTATTAAAAGAACAAATTAAATTTTAAAAAAATGAATCAATAATAAAATAATATAAAAAGTGTAATTAATTTTTTTTAATTTATTTACAAAATTTTGAATTACCACAAAGAAGTTACATATATTTTCTCACGTCACGTCTCAAAATCTCTGTTCTTAAAATCTCATCATGTTTTAAAATTGCGCATTTCGCGCACTATTTTAAGTTGTTTGATGTTGAGATATGTACGAGTACTTATGTAAAAAATATTTAGATTGAATTTTAGAGTTGGTTGCAAAATCAAGGTTTCAAAAAACTGTTTAGAGATGTTTGGGGCGGCAGCGCTCTCTATTTAAAAATCTTTGATGTGAAAATGCATGTAAAAAAAATAATTAAGAAGGAGTTAAGAGTTGATAACAAAATCAGTGTTACAATAATTTGTTTAGAAGGGGTTTAGAGACGGCAGCCCGTCATTAAAATATAAAATTATACAAACAAATATTAATTATAGTGCATTATTATAATCACAGGATAAATTTATATAAGTTATATAACTGCCACGTAGTTATAGGTATAGGCAGTTATAGGTACTGCCACGTAGTTATAGGTACGTGGCAGTTATAACTTATATAAATTTATCCTGTGATGATAATAATACCCATACTGCAAAATTTTCAAGTAGATGGTGCTAAATATTTTTTTTTGAAATTATATCTTTTTAATAAAAAAAATATATTTTAGCATTTTTATAAAAACTGAGAAATAATAAGAAACATTAAATTTAAATAAACCATTGTTATATTTCAAAATTGTCTTGTATATCTATATAATCTATTGTCTTTTTCTTAACAAATTTTTTTAAAAAGTTCCTGCCTCCTGGTTAATATTTAATAGTTTTGGAATCAACCTAAAAATCCAGAAACAGTTATGATATTTTTCCTATTTATTTTATTTTTAAATTTGAAAAATATTTTTTTGAATTCAAAATTTTTTCTTAAAACTAAATTTAAAACAGAAATATTAACATTAGCGCATCAACATCCGATAAGGATCATTATGTATACATGTATACATGTATCTATCTTAAAAAAAAAAAAATTAAAATAGTAAAAAGTTTTTAATAAAAACAACATATGAGCAAATGATATATTATTTTAGCTTGCACTGAATTGATTTGAATCAATATGTATAAAGGGGAATTTCCACTCGTGTTCATACAAGTTCATACAATTTAAATTTCCCACTATAATCGATACACAATTTCAATTAAAGCCCTTAAAATAAAAATTGCGATTTAATTTTATGCAAAAACTCATTTGTCATTTAACAAAAATTAATAAAATAAAGTATATATATAAATTAATTCACAAATTACATATTTTTCTCTTTTTTCTATTTCTTTACTCTACGATCTACGGTCTTTAGCCAAAAATTTAAAATAATTTTATCTAAATGTGAAAATATTCGTACGGTTAAATTTTGTTCATGTATTAATTCGATTTCATTGGCAAAATTTTACGATTTTTTATTGGAACACTAGAGAAAACCCGATTTAACTTTTAATTCGCAACACAATATAAGCTTTAATTAACAAATTATACAAAAAATATGGTGATCTAGATTAGGTACGTACCTATATATATACATATATAAATATTTTATAGAAAATATAAACATTTTAAGCTGTATTAAAAGCAGTCTTTTTGTTTCTAATTTTGAGTTTTAATTAAATATTTAAGTGCGCATATCTAATTTAATTATTCTAAGTAATTATGTATCACTTCTTTCTATATTGCTTAGTTTTACTTGATTTTACTAGAAGAATATATTTTAGAAAACTTTGATAGTCATTTCCTTGTTGATAATATAATGATATTAATTATTTATAATATTGAATACAGCATCTCCTATGTAAAATTTTACAAAGAATTGTTTTGGAATAAAATTATTAATTTATTTAGTCTATTTAGGTGTTATTTTATGATAATCTAAAAAAAAAACTATCAAGTAAAAATTGGTTTCCACATGTATAAATTTCTAACATTTTATATAGAAAAGATATACAACTACTAAAAAAGTATTATTCAAGAATTTTGCGCTTACTTTCTCTGTGATGTATAGTTGTGATCCGTGACTATTCTACATTTTGAAACAAAATTTTTCCTATAGGTATATATACATACTTCAAGCTAAAAAAAAATCGTGTGAATCATTAAATTAAAATACTAATTTCCTGTGTTAGCCCATATCATTTCTTCGTGTATTAATTCATCAAATCTTCAATTAGTCTTAATATTTAAAATCAATGTTAAAAAAGCTATAAAAGATGGCACCAAACCTATATAATATATGATAGGTATTATTTTTTACAGAAACCTCAGTACTTTTTAAAACTTTGATTTAAAAAAAAAAAGCAAAAGAAAAATATCAGACATTTGAAAATGAATATTAATTTTCCTTTTAACATGAACCATGTAAGACAGCGGAGAGGAATCAAACTTTTACCTTTTTTTTATGAATGTCTGGCTCTTGCTTAAAAAGAAAGAAGTTTCTGAAAAAGTAATAAGTCGATTTACGGTGCTTTGTAATAAGCGCTTAAAGCGTATAATTAGGAAAAAGAACTGATTCGAAAGGTATCACAACCAGTCTTAACTGAGTCTTAAGCCTCTGCAGTCTACCTATCTAAACCTATCTAATATATGTACCTACCACTGATTACCTTATAAAAAAAATTAATTTAAATTATTATTATTACCAGAAAATTTCAAAAATATTTATTTATAAATATTATTTTATCAATTTTTCAATTTAATATTTTCAAAATTATTTTACAATATTTTCTATACTATCAAACGTTCATTAATATTTTATCAGTATAATTACAATAATTTTTAAAATGAAATTAAAACTAATCAAATCGAAATAATAAACTTATAATAAATCAGATTAAAACCATATGGGCGAACTATTAGTGGCATATTTATTTCTAAATAACAACAAAAATTTTCTAAATAATTTAGAAATATGATATTAAAAATACGTGAGCTTAGAAAAATATTATTAGATATTTTATTTTTTTGTTTTTTTTTTTTTGTTTTTAGCATAAGTGTGTTTAGATAAAAACAAATACCGCCACTAATCCACAGTGATATTTGTAAATATCATCCAAGATTCACCAATAACATTCAGATATAAAAATTTGGTTTTTATTCATGCATATAATGAGAATATAATGTAAAAACAAAAAAAAAAAAAACCACATATCATTGTATACGCATAAACCAATAATAAAATTACTATCCACTATCCACCACATTACAATATAGTTTCACATTTTCTCAATAAACATCTATAAATACTATTTGTTTGTTATAAATCATAATACATATATGTATACATATAATATATATATATATATTTAACATATATATCTATGTCTGCAATATAAAATTGCATAAATAAATATTTTCATTTATTTTTTTTTTCTGTTTTAAATGAGGTGATTTTTATCGTTAACAATCCAAAAATGTCAACACTACCTACCATTTGTGTTCGTGACTGAATTAATAAATCAAAAAAATGCCAGAATTAAAATTATTACAAAAATTACACTAAATACATATTATTTTAAATATATAATAAAATTAAATATTCATGTTTGATATTTTATATATATATATTATACATTTAAAATAAAAACAAAAAAAAAAATATATATTATTTAACATTTAATATTACAAATTAATGTACAACAAATTTGTCATTTCATAGAAAATAAAGAAAGTAAAAAATAAAAAAAAAATTATATTATGAAAATATGCAATAAATGCATGAAATTTTCACCATATACAAATCAAAAATCTATACATCTATATAATATATGTATATAATTCTAAGGGTTACCATCATCTTTTATGCTTCACTTTTTTATGTAATTGCATAATTAGAACCTAAAAGAATGTTTTTGAAATAAAATAGCTAGGTAACCACTTAACTATTTAAAAAAAATTAAAAATGGTAATTTGAAATAAAAAATAAAAATTATTTTATTCAATTTTACACATTTTTTAAATTCCAACAAATTTCAAATGACTCGACGTACCATAGAATATTTATTTTATGTTTAAGAAGAAGTCTTTTTTTCTCTTTTAATTTAGTGTCAATTTGTGTTTCTATATAATGGAAGGGAAAAAGTATTGATAATGTAAGTAAATTTCTATAAGGTTCGGAACTATTTTACAATACTTCAGGAGTGATATTGTAATATGTCAGTATTTTACAATATGTCAGTCAAAATAGAAATTAAATATATATACAATTTTACTATATGTCAGGAGTATTTCGTTTTTTAACATTACTACTTAGACTCATCAGTAGGCATTTGTAATGTTAAAATTGCCTAAACAACTGTTAATTTAAACTTATAATTTCTATAGTTTCTTATAAATTCTTAAATGAATTTCTACAGAAATCATCTGCGAGTTATTAGAACGAATTAAAAAACTTTTACGTGAGACAGAAAAATAGAATTAAATTCTCTTTTTTCGAAAAGCAATATATATATAAAGGCAAAGAATGTGGAAATCGAAATAGCATCAGAATTTTGGAATAGTATATGTACCTATATATAATTTTTCTGAAAAAATTTTTTAGAAAAGAACTTAAAATTTGTCAAAACCAAAAAGGAATCTAGAAGTAAATGTGAAGTAATATATAATAGCATCAGATTTTACCAATACAATTATTATTAAGCATGAATTATTTTTAGCATTTTAAACAAACAAAATACAATATGTATATTATATAGAAGAAAAATTTCACTTTACCTAATACGTTACGAACCCTACTACCCTAATAGTTTATGAATAATTTTAAACAAAAATAATGATTCCTCAACTTCATCTTATAAACTCTTTTTATTAGAGTTTTATCCTATTGGATAAAATCCCACATAATTATTTAACGTATTATTTTATATATATACGTATTTATATTATATATATATATTTTTTTTAACCTTTTAACCATACATATATTTTTTTTTAACCTTTTTTTTGTTTTTTAATAAATCTGGCAACTCAAATTCAAAATTAAAAATGATAAATATCCTGATGATGGTCACTTAATACAAATCAATATGACATATAACAAATATAATATATCTATATAGATTATATATACATATATAAATATAATACATAATATTATATTATCCATGACAATATCTTAATTCCATCTTTTGTTTTTTTTTATAAATCCAAATCTAATGTCCATTTAAGTCTGTATAGTAAAAAAAAATGCCAACTTAAAGCTGATGAAAAATGAAAAAAATTAGACCACTATAATCACTTCATCAAAAATGTAGATCATGTTTATACTTTTATATCATATATAGTTTTTTTTTGTTGGTTTGCGTTAGAATAACAAAAAAAAATATATATATATATATAAAACAGATTTAACAAGATTTTTATCACGAAAAAGTATATATGTATATAGAAAGGAAAGTTGACATCAATAACTTATCCATATACTACTTTTGAAAAATTTTCTTTTGTTATTCTTTTACCAACTCTATATAATAATAAAAAGTTTTAATATGGGCAAAATAAATGTGGTAAACCAACCTACTTGTCCAAAAATTTAATGTACCCACATATTTTTTTTTTCTATTTTTTACAAAAAAATATATTTCTAATAATATAAACTTAGGAGCTGAAAATATTTAATATATTTATTCATATAATGTATATTGTATAGGTATATACATGTATTTTTTTTTTTAAATTTTAATATTTAATGAGAAAACTATAATAATAAACTATTATGTATATATGTATTTTTAAGAACGACTAAGTATTTAACCATAGGATGTCATATACCTGGACAATGAACATTCTTTATTATATGTACAAATTTTCTTTTTAAGGTTTTCCACCTGACATACTTTATAGGTTTTTATATAAGTTCTATATAATATTGCACTTTAAAACTCACTATAATTTCATACTTAAACCAAAGCTTAATTATATATATTATATATACATATATATTGTAATAAAGATACTATATAATATTCTACTCTCATATATCCTATATAGAAAATAAAAATATCATATCTCAACAGGAGTCAAATAATTATATGATTTTATTATATGTAACATATTCACAGCATGATTTTATTATATAAAATTATAAAAGAATAAACATATATTGGTCTAACATTATTAAATTATTACTATTAACATTTTTTTATAGAAAATACATAGGTATAGATACTTAGATAAAAATATAATTAAATATATCAGTATTAAATTTAAAAGTTATATATAATTTTAATTTTTAGTACATATAATTTTTGCATTTTTAAGGCGACTTCACACTATGTATATTGTCATATGACCTGCAATGTGTATTGCACAAATTCCACAACATAAAATGAACCATGTGAACATAAAAAATTGTGATTTGGCGTCCTTATGTTTTGTAACATATCAGTTAAATGATAAATTTCATTTGAATGATAGTATCTATTCTATTCTAAAACTATTTGTATTACCAAGAGGCAGATTCGAAAGAAATATTTTTTAAAAAAAATATATGCAGTTTTATTAATTCATTTACATATATTATAAAATATTTCAAATCTTTTTTTTTTAGCCAAAAATGCTTAGGTTAATTTCACTTTACACCTTTAACTATATATTCAGAGAAAAAAATTCTTTTTGTTCCTCTTACAGAGTAAGCTACTCTTTTGTACTTCCATTCCAAGTACACCAGCCTTTGAGAAAGAGTAAATACGGTTATATTAACTCAACCAATCTCAATTATTCTTTTCGTGTAAAACAAACGCAAACAATAACAATAAAATTCAAATGACCAATACAAAACAATGCGCATAAAAATCTATCCATATTCAATCCAATTATTATTGATCAAAGAGCTGATTAATATAATTAATATATTCCAAAAAGTCATATGACTAACACTCATAATCTAAAGTGGAATAAAAGTACAAGTTCATTAGGAGTTCAAAAGTGATTACGAAAATGATAAGTAAAAATTTGATGTCTCATTTTTGCATCTCTATTTTGCGTATAAATTTTAAAAAGGAAAGTTGAAGATCATATCTAAAAAACTAAACCAAAAAAAAAACTTGGTTTTAGTTACCTTGATCTTGTGTGTGTTCAAACTTAGTTCGGAAAGAATTTGTGTAAGAACTTTCTCATAAATTTATGTAATTTTCTTTTTCTATTCATACAAAAATAAATAAAAAATAGAAAAATTATATCAGATTAGTATATATTAGGAAATGTGAACAGACTATATATATAATTTCACAATATCCAGAGTCCTAAGTCACTATATTGAAAAAAATCCATATATACATATTAAAGTATAAATATAGAAGAAAAATCTTTCGGAATTAGTTTAAATTATCTTAGCAATTTTGTTTTTGTATCACCCCCAATGTGATTAAGGCTCAAAAAATAAAAATTAACGTATTTAAATACTGTAACTTAAATTTACCGTTATGTAAAAGTAAAATTTTGCAAAATTTTCTTTCTTTTATATCTCCGTAATGATTTTAAAACATAAATCTTTGAAATTTTGATAGAAGAAGATCTTTTAGAATTAACATATGTTACCTCAGATATTATTTTTGTCCCATCTCTTGTTTAAAAGCAATTAGGACTACAAAATTGGAATTTTACTATTTTTAGACACCTTTAACTCTAACTTTAACTATAAATAAATTCTACAAATTTTGTCAAAATAGAAGTGAAAAATTAAAGCTTCAAAATTATGTTTTTACCACTATTAGCTTTTCTTAATTATATAGGGTTCCTTAAAAATTGAAGAAAGTGTCTTTTGATTTTTAATAATTTTTTCTTAAATATAAAATTCTAAAAAAATGTATGAAATTTAGATGCAAATCACTGTTAATATTTTAAACTGTTTATATTATCTTTAGAAAAATGTTTGCATTTAAAAATCTTAATTGGTTTTCATTCTACTTTGTTTTCTTATTCTCCTATTTTCCTATTCTTATGTTTTATAGTTTTTTTTTTCTGCTGCTTGTTAACAATATTTTGTATGCTTTGATTTTGATTTTTTTTATGAATGAATGTTGAAGATTTTACTAAATTACATAATTATAGGATAATATACGAAAAGAACTTTAAACAATTCTGAACAATTCTCTTAAACTTTTTATGCCCAAAATGTATACACTATACCAATATTATACTTATATTATTTCTGCGTTATACATTGCGTTATACTCAAACATTGTATACGCCAAACATAATATAAGCCAACTTTTTCGAACTTAGTTTTATTTTTTTGTTTTGAGAGTTTAGTTGAGAATCATGGAAAGGCACTATAAAAGAGCGAAATGAGCACGAGTCCTTTATGAATATGTGGGACTTTAACCCATTATACACCACTTTCTTTTTTTTTTTTTTTGATCAAACAATAGCTTATATACTTTTATACTCATGTACCTACTGTCTGGTCAACGCTTATACGGACATATTTCGCATAGAAAAATGCTTGTTTCACACAAATGATTTGTTTTAGTAAAAATTATTAAAATGTTTTTTAAAATAAAAAAAAAAAAACGATGTCATCCTCCATTAGAACTAAGTTAACTTCTGTAAAGCATGTAAATGAAAAATTATTCGGTATAATTAATAATGTAAAGCAAAAAACTATAAAAGTTCCAATATATCGAAAACGACTGATCGACTGACCTCCTCTTTCATACAATTTTTTTCTATAGTTTTTGTATCAGTAATCACCTTCTGAAATATTTGGATATATTCTTAAGAGACACACCCTGTATATTAAAAATCGAATAATAATGACAAACCAATAAAACTCAACGAAAAGTATCGATGAACCTATGAAAAAACAGAACATTGCTGAAAGCCTTGTTTCTTACGCTATTCCTTTAAATTAAAATCTGTAATTATATTACTTATAGGCTTATAGTCAAAGAAATAAAAATAAAAATTAAATTGGCAAATAAACATGACACATTTTTTGGCATAATCGTCATAATTATTATTATTAGTCATCATATTAAAATTATAATTAATTTATAAACATTTAAAATACATATCTTTTAAAATTATTATTTAATATTCATATATATATAGATATATGACTAAAATCCAAAATTTTAACTTTAATCTTATAAAGATGATTTAAGCAAAAAAAAAAAAAATTAGGAGTCTGATGTCAAAACATATACATATAATATGTGTATGAAAAGATTAAATGAATTGGAATTTATCGTAAAGATTATTGATGACAAAAATAAAATAATAACATTTTATAACAAAAATTTTTACACTTCTAAAGAAGAAAAGCTTATATAGCTTAGAAAAATATCAAGTTATACTCATAAAATGAACCAAAATTACTTCTAAAAAGAAAAAAAAACACTTTTTAAAATTTTCTTATCAAAATTTGTTAAATTAAACAACATTATTTGTGAATGTTTATATACACCATAATACATATATTAATACATACCTACATAGATATGTATATGTTTTAAATAAATTTCTCATAAATTATCAAATTTGTTTTAAAACGATTTACTTTAAATAAATATTCAAATTATATATATAAAATTTAAAGATTCGATCAAGGAAAAAATATTTTCTCATAATTGAACAAATAAATTTATTTTTTTTTTTTTCTTTGGTAAAGAATTTTTAACCCATAGAATTCAACATCTCTTTTTCTTAGACAATAGCAAAGATAAACAAACAAACAAAAAAAAAAAAAGAATCAATTTTTCTCGTTCCCCCTTTTTGTTTTTAAATATTTTAAAAAAACTTGCAAACAAGTGTAATATAATAAATGTTCTAAATTTAGAAATTCGTTAGTAATGTGTTAAAAAAATATGTTCTTCTTTAGTTTCAATTTTTTTTAAATGCATATGATCTTATTACTTTTAAAAAACAAAATTGGGGCCCTCGGTGGGCCATAGGTAAGAGCGTATAAAATACGCTGTAAACACCGAGGGAGTGTGGGTTCGAATCCCACACACGTTTTAAGATTTTTCCCCCCCTTACGACTTTTACAGCCACACCTGAACAGGAAAGGCTGTGTAATTTCCTGTCCCCATTTATGTGGCAGAGAAATGCCAAAAAAAACAACGACAGGATAGATTTTAAAAATATATTTAAAATTGACTAGAACAATAAGAAATAAAATAAATAGAACACAGTATGCAAAACTAAAGATTTCTAAAGGAGCATATTTTCAAATAAATCAATAAAAACTAGGATTTTATTTACTTCTTTGGCATCAAAATTTTTTATGTAAGAAAAAATTATGAAAAATCAAGAGACACTTCTTTCAATTTGAACGAATCCCTATCTAATGAAGAAAAGCCTTTAACATATATAATATTGTAGATTTATTTTTTAATTTTCTTACTAATGACAAGTTCATAGCATCTAAAAAAATCAAATTTTCAATTTTTGAGCCCTATATAATATCATTTAAACGGGGATAATTACAACAATTTTTCTGAAGTAATCTATAACTCTAATTCTCAAAGATCTTCTTTCTCTCGAAACTTCAAAGGTCTGACTAAAGGAAATACGAGGGTCTGTTCCAGAAATACGAAGTAACCATAATTTTCAAAAATTATGGCATACATAATTACATAATGGAAATGTGGAAATTATGGCATACATAATTACATAATGTCGCAATAAAAAACCAAAAATTTATTTTCGAAATAAATTAGTCGTTTCAAAAAACCAAAAATGTTTGTTTTTTTTTTTTTTTTTTTTTAAACACAAAATCGATCTACCATTATTTAAACCTAGAGTTGTCAAAATCAACTATACTCATTTTTTAACATAATTTTTTTGCGAAAAAAAAATTTCACTTGCATTATCTGTGTGCATATAATAAAATAATATGTTATATTATCACACATATTATCTATAATATAATATATATATTATATGTCATATATATAGTATTTGAAAGTCATCATCATCATCATAATACCAATTTTTAGTCCTTAATCAGAAAAGATGATCCCCCCAATTTATTTATATATGTGTACAAAAATAATATCGAAAGAATACATAATCCAATTTATATGGAAAAATCATTTTTTTTTTTTAATAGTTATATGCCAAAATACCGAAACATCGAAAAACAAAAATAAAAAACTAAGAATAAAATAGAGTTATAGAAAAACAAATAAAAATTATCAACAATTTAACAATCATATTAAGAAGAATAACAAAATATTGTTAACTAAAAATATTTTATACCCATATGTGTATATATTTAACAAATTGTGTACTAAAATCTGATTTCCTCACTTATTCCTATATATATACATACATATATGTATATATAATTATTGTAAACATATCAACATCTAAATATATAACACCAGTTAAAGCCTATATTGGTATTATCATGTCAATAAGGATGTTAAACTTATACTTCCAAACAATATAACAACAAATATATAGAAAAAGGGAGAGAGAGAGAGATAAAAAAAGACAACAGTTAAAAAAATTAGAAAGGATCATCTGTTAAATAAACACCATGTAATACTTTTTAACACTACAGTATACCCTTCATAAATTTTTTTTTTTTTTATAATAATACATATAATTATATATATATGTATATATATATATATATATATAATATAACAATGTAGTATAGTTCTATATTTTTTATATCCTTATAAAATTGTTGGCTGTTAAAGTTAAACATTTTATTATTGTTGTTCTTGTTGTTGTTTTTATTATTTTTTTATTATTATCGCAATATTGTACTTATAAAGCGGCAAAATATTTAACTCTTATATATATAAATGCGGGTACAGATGATAATGATGAACAATTTAAAATAAATATCTGTTATTTAAATACATTTGTAAATATATATGTATGCATAAATAATATATGCATAAATTTTTAAAATAATATATATTTTCTTTTTTCTTATTATAGAAAACTTGATATAAGACAAGAAATCAATGGTTAATAACAAATTTGACTCAAACTTAGTGAAAATTCTAAAACTAAAAACAAAAAAAAAACAAAAATAATTGTAATAATATGAAATTTAAATAAAAAAAATTGGCCTTTTCATCATAGATTCATCCCCCTTATCTTAATTTTATTAACAATTTTTTTTAACAGAATTTTCAAAGATATTCAAATTTTTTTTTTTTTAACTTAACTTGACTTTAGTTTTTTTTTTTTTTGAATCCCATAGGAATCTGCATTTTGTTTTAAAAAAATCTTTTTATATCATTGAATTTCAAAAAAATAAAAAAAAAGAATATTAATAAAATAAAGCCACAAATATATATTTTTAAAATAGTAATTCATGTCTGAGATTTATGAATTTTGTATACATATAATGACTTAGAGGCATGAATTAAGACCTATACTTAAATTAAAGTAAATTTTTTTTATATTTTCTTTTGATTTTTCTGTATAAAACAGGTACGGAAATATAATTATTATGAACTGATAAAATTAATTAATTAATTTATCTATACGATAATACAATATTACTTAACTATCGACTATACTAAGGCTATTATTTGTTGAATACTATTATTATACTTATATAATTAGGTAGGTAGGTAGGTAAGGTGGTTACCTTCGAGATGCTGCTTGAAGACCTCAATTAGCACTAGGGTGCGCCGTGTTGATCTCTATGCAAAGAAAAGATGCGTTCCTTTATGGCACTTATTGGATAACTGACTCTTTCAGAAGAGTTGATGTTCAGAGTGACTCCTTTCCTTGCTAGTTAATCTGCTTTTTCGTTGCCTTCAATATTGCTATACCTTGGCACCCTCACGAAGGTTATGCTCAGGTTTTGGCTTATTGAGGATATATTTATGGAATATATTATTAATTTTGTTTATATTATAATATATGTATAATATATTTACATTATATTTAAAGGCAAGGGAAATTTTCTTATAAGAAAATATTTTTAATAATTTTTCTTCCAATAAAAGTAACTTGCTTTGTGCAGGATTTAAACCAACACCTCCATCGGTTAATATACTATATGCTTACTTAACCACTTGGCTGCAATACAACAAAATATAGTTTTAGTCAGTCAGAAAACATTAATCATTTTAAAAATAAAGTAAGGATGTAAACCTAAATATGTGTTGAGTTATCGCAATAAAAATATTCAGTTAAGTAAAATGACCATTCCAGAATATTAAAACATTCCAGAATCTTCCCCTTTGGTAGTGTCAGATTCTTACTGACTAAACCCGCCTCCTCCTTTAGCCAATATAATGGGATGAAAACCTTACCTGCGAACGTAGTATATTGATTAGGGAGTAGGGATAGGAAATGGATACGGAAACATTGAATTGGGAGTGCGACTGTAAGGAAACAATCAATCCGCCTATTATTATTACTATTTTGCTAACGGTGACTATAGTTGAAGAGGTATTGTCCCAAATGAGTGTTCCTTTTTGCCGTCCAGACTGGGCATGTTCAAAGATGATCGAGAGTCGTTTCCTCCTCTTTTCATCTTTGCAGGCTGTCTGTCTAATAAGTGACTAGAAATTATACTAATTGTTATTCCAATATCTGCCCTTTTAAGAGAAAGCAGATCATTGGATTGTCTTAAATCGCTTTTAACCATTTGTTATTTACCATATCTGTTATTTCCTTTCGAAGTAACGTTTTGTTTGTGGATAGAGGTATACCTAGTCTTGCCTTATCCGGTAGAACTTGTAAGGTTGTACCAATTCTTGCAAGTTCATCAGCTTTTTCATTTCCCGGAATATCTCGATGATCTGGTACCCAGCAAAGCTGAATGCTAAACTGCCTGGCCATCTCGTTAAGAAGTTTTCGGCAGATTATTACAGTCTTCGAGGTTGTATATGTTGATTCCAGAGATTTTAACGCAGCCTGACTACTGACAGAATACGTGCTTTCTTTACAGTCAAAACGCTTCTATTCAGTAGAGTCAAGGCTTCTTGTATTTCCATAATTTCCACTTGGAAGACGCTACAATGGTCTGGTAATCGGAAATTATGACTGATATTCAGATTTTCTGAGAAGACCCCGCATCCTATACTACTGTTCATTTTTGAACCATCCTTGTAGAATTGTACTCCTTCGAAGGTCATCTCTGTGTTCGAGTTCCTACTGTCACGGCTTGGTATGCTCGTTGCGTGAGATTTCCCGAAGAAATAAGTGGGGGACGTGTAGTCCACCAAAATGGGAGTGGACTTGAATTAGTTTATGATATCCGAGTGACCTTCTCGTGAATTGATCCACTGGGATGTAGCTTTTAATCTTACAGCTGTGTTTGCGGTTGCAAATTTGCTATAATATTCTACAGGCATTAGATTAAGCTAAAAAAAAGACTAAAACTGAGACTACCTAAGACTAAAACTAAAAAAATATTGTATCGTAAGGGACAGGTTTAAATCCTATTATCAGTCGTTTTTGAGATATTGGAACTCAATATTTCACTCTTCTTTGAAATTAGATATTGGGCGAAAAATTTCACTCTTATGCGGAACAGCCTGTATAATAAAATTAATTATCTTTAATAAAATATTCAAGCAGACAATTAAAAAATCTTATTTATTTATTTATAAATCACATAGGATAACTACAAGACCATCGGCTACTAATAAATTATAGGTCTTATAAAGTATTATAATATATACATTAATATTATTTATTTTATATTTACACTATATTTGGTAGCAAGGGCCATTTGTTTTCAATTAATAAAACTTGTTACCTGTGCAGAATTTGAAACCATGCTTAACCACTATGCCACCGAGGTCCCTAAAAAATTCTAAATAACTCGGCAAAAAATCAAAAATTTAATTGCATATCTCATAGGCTAAAATTTGAATCATTGTAGTATTTGAACATACATCACTTACAATATAAAACCGCAATCCTATTGACAAATTTCTAAAAGGTCAAAATCTAAATTGAACAAAGTATTCAAAAGTGTGTAGACACAGTTATAGTTCATAAATTTTTCAAATAGAAAAATCAGTAAAAAAAAGTGTAAATTTTTTAGATGAGAAAACTTAAAACCAACTCTAAAATAAATTTACCATCGAATAAAAATAATATGAGAATTAAATATATAAAGTTAAGTTACTATTATATGTAAGTATATGTATTTTTTTCAACTCTTTGACTCACACAAGAAATAAATTATAAGAAAAATTAAAATCATACAATATGTGTACATTTATATTGAAACTTCTAAAATATATACCACAATTACTCAATTAATTACATGCGGTAACATCTGTACATACTGAACACAAATATGAAATGAGAAATAAGCTTATAAATTGACCCAATGCCATTAATTTAAATTTAATATGAATAATTATCTTTTAATTAGTATTTTATAATTTAACAATGCAATACAAAATTTTGATATTGAAGTGAAGTGAAGTATTAAAACATATTGAAATACTTTAATATTCAGGTTCTTGTTATACATTTGAATATACATTTTTAAATATAAGTCATACAAATTAAATTTTATTGATTTTAATATATAATATATGTGGCTCTAAGTTTTTTGAACTGTAAGTCATGAATGGGACAATAATCTCGTTATATTTCGCGTTTTTCATTCCGCTATAATTATAGGTTTAAAATAACTCCAGCCTAAATATACGTAGAAAATCGAAGATTAATAATAAATCATTAATTATGATAATTTTAATAAAAATTCGTTCTTAGAGTTTTTTTGAGTGCGCTAAATAAATTTTCTTTTTATACTTATATAATGTTTGCTGTATAGATGTAAAACCTTCTTTCCATCTCCTGATCTTCTCAATATCTAAAAAGTGTTCATCCGAGCAAATATGGAGTATAATGCACATATTTGGGCAGGAGCCTTTAAAATGGTATTGGAATTTATCGATAAAGTGCAAAATAAAGCAATTCATTTAATAAACGATCCCAATGTGACCGAAACGATCTTTTCACTGGGTCTCCGACGTTTAGCAGATTTTCTTACTCTGTTTTACAGATATTTAGTAGGAGTCGGAACTTGTTCCGACAAAATAAAAAGTCTAATGCAACTACTCAGACTTTTTAAAAGAGAAATAAGAAAAGTCTCCGCCGCCCACCCCTATGTAGGAAAAATTCCTAGATGTAGCTTTAAAATGGATGGGGTTACATAAAAAAGTTCTTCCATATATCTCATTAATATTTATTGAAATATATTCATAGTTAAAACCTAATTATTGCTCCATCTTAAATGGTGTAGAAGTTTTATAAACAGTATACAACGTATACAAATTAACAGAGTGAAAATATTAAAACAAATTTTCAAAAAATTTTTGAAAGATGTGCTAAAAAGGCTTATTTATAGTTAAACATTTAAAATCTTTGTTATTCTTCAAATTAAAATTAATTTGTTGATCTTTTTCGAATATTAAAAGACTATCGGATAGAATAATATTAAATATAAAAAAACTCTTAATAGTCGAAAAACCAACTAAGTTTTAAAAATGAAAAAGTTTTTAAAAAAGGTCTAAATTCTAAAGACATTATATAATCTTTATTTGATAAATGTCCGGTACTAAGTACTTTTGAAATCTTTTCATAGTATCTGATTAAAATCTAAATCTGCATAAATATCATATATATATATATATATATATATGATATATATATATAAATAATAAGTTGTGTAAAATGTAAATTGATTTTTTTATTGCAGGTCAATTAAATTTTATATTGCTCACACTTGCATCCAATATACTAATTTTTATTTATTGTCTTATCTAATCTTATACGACATCAGATAAAAAGTTTGTTAAATTTTTCTTTTTTTATTATTTTGTTTTTATTCAAAATATCGTATATTATATTCTTTACTATTGTCAACTATTATATTGTACAACAATACATTATATACGTATTATATATATATATATATAGGTATAAGATGATTAATAGCATAAGTTTCTTAAATTACAATTGACCCCTTGTTATAATAATATTTTGTTATATGTTCCTCGCTTATTTATAAAAATGTTTTACACTTGTTATACCGTTATAATATCTTTGCGGTTGTTCTTTTCATAATCTTTTTATCCCCTCATTTTTTTATTAGATATAACGGTATATATATGTATATTTGTATAAATGTTTAGTTTTATATAATAAAAAAATTGCATCTAAACAAACTTATAAATTGCAAACATCTGAGATCTCAAAGAATTAATAAAAACAAGTATCTTTAGCAAATAATTTTTTTACGGAAAGGGAAAAAGGATAAAAAAAATAAAATCTAAAGTTAACAAACAAGTCTGATGAAAATCTACTTTATTTTTTGTTTTTTTCTTTTTTGTCATAATTTTCATAAGAAATAATTTCGAGTCATTGGAATTTCTATTAATATTAAAATTAATATAACATTAATTTATTATAATAATATATAATACATGATGAGTTCTTGATGACAGGAGTTCAGATTTTTAGACATATAGATTTTTCTATACTAAATATACCTAATTTTTTATTATTAAAGTGTATTAAATGAATATTATGAAATGATATTTTAGGTGGCTAAAGTCTAGACAATATATGTATATAGAATACGTTGTTGAACTTTATTTTTAACATTAAAAAAAAAAGTGATAAAAATTATTTCGAAAAATTGTAAAGATAAGATCAGCTAGAGATGTAACCTTAGCAGAAAAAAAAAAATAAAATTATATTTAGTATCTTATAAAATTGTAGTAAAATCTTCAGTTAAGAGGAAGTAATATTATTGAATTACATAGGCATATGTATGTTGACTTTATAAAATTTGTTATATTATTCAACTCTAATTCATTACTTCTAGTCTAGAATAACATTGTTCTAAAAAAGGCTAGTATGGTTTAAGCTTTTATGTATATGTAATATATATAATTTTCGTTATTGAAATATTTGTTTTTTTTTTTAAATTAATGAAATTTCAACTAATTTTTAATTAAAACTTTAATAATACACATTTTTATTAGGTATAAACCATATTATATAAGTATATAATATACTTAGTACTTATTAAAATAATAAAATGATATTTCTAATATTAAATTTTAATATTTGGAAACATAAAATGACGTTTCTTGTTCTCCGTTCAATATTCTATTCAGGAGGTAATAACATTAAAAAATGATATTTTGGAAAAATTAAAAAAAAAAAAAAATGCATTATTTAAAGTAACTAACTTCTTCAGAATTTGTTTTCCTTTAGGCAATTTAAAGACATTTTCCATAAACACATTAGCACTGCAAGGAAGGTATATTTTTCTTTATAATTTATTTCGAAGGAAATGCTTTTTTCTTTCTAAAACGAACAAAAATAAAAATTTTATATTAATAAGATTATTATAGTAATATTACAAATCACATATAGGATATTGTAATTTTACTAAACCATCGGTTACTAAAAACCATCATAAGTCGAATACTATATATATATATATAATGAACTTATACAATAATATTATTTATATTTTATATACATTTTATTATACATATACCTATTATATATAATTTTCATACACTTCATTTGGTAGCAATAGAGATTTATTTTCAATTAAAAGAACTTGCTATCTGTACAGCATTTGAATTTGCACTACCTTGAATAATAAATCACGCATGTGCACTCGGCAACCGAAGTCCAAAATTTATGGCATTATATTTTATAAATTGCATAATTCTAGGGGTATATAGGACAGAAAGTAAAATTTTTAATTTCGAAAGAATAATTATTGAAATATTTAATTTTTATTTGACTTTAAATTGTTTCTGGAAATTAAAAAATTAATGAAATTTGTTTAATAAAAATTTTTTTATATTTTTGACAAATTTAAAAGTGCTTTAGGTATAGAAACTAGGTAATATATATATATGTGTATATTGTTTTGTATATAAACTTTGGTAGAAATCAATTATGTATACATATGTGTTTTACAAATTTTAATTTTGGAATACCTGCAGGTTTAGCAAAAATTAATAAATATAAAATAATTTAAGCAATAATAGACTTCCTATATATTAGGAAAATTATTGTAATTTTATTATTTAATTTCAAATATTTAATTCAATTATAAATTTGCCATAAATTATCTAATGGCTAATTGTATAACGAAACGAATAAATTAAAAATTTATCACTTGATTATATATGCTTTATAAATCATATTTATCAGTCAATAACAGCGATCAATTTTTTTTTAAGAATGTTAAACAAAATTTTAGAATAAATATGTACACATATATTTAATAATAATCATTTATTCGATTTAAATTAATCTGAAATTAAGCAACTAAGAATGATAATTCAAAAAATTTCTATACAATATAAATTTTAATATGAAACTTCTAATATTCAAAAATCTTCTAAAAATTATTTACAATCTTTTTTTTAGCATTGACCTAAGTTCTTTTTATCCAAATTCATAGTATACCATTTACCACCCCTAGCAAAACTATATATATCAAAAATAAAGGACGAAAAAAAAAAACGAAAAAGTAAAATTGAAATATTTTTATAACATTATTACAAATACAAAAAGAAAACAATAATTTTACCAGCTTTTTTCATTATTCTTTTACTCTTTTCTTTTTTTCTCTTTCTCTTTTTCTTATTTTTATTTTGGTACTATTATTTTGTACTGCTACCAGATTTTTTCATATAATATTTAACATAAATCTATTCTAAAGTAAAATTTAATACACATAGTGTACATATTATGTAGAGCCCAGCATTCATTCGCAATAAAACTTCATTCTAGTTATTACCATTGTATATCACCAAAAAAAAAAAATAAATAAATAAATTTTATTTAATCAGCATTATTATCACCATAATCATAATCATCATCATTATATTTATAACGCGTTTACCATCCTATACACACACTTTTAATACGCATAGCATGTATATATATAAAATATAAACTATATATAATAAATACAAACAAACGACTCAACAATCCACCAAACTGTTTAGTATAATATTAAGTGATGTGAATATTTTTTTTTTTTTTCTATCCACACCATCACCCCCATCATCATTTTCAACAATAAAATTTTTTTTTTTTTACGTTTCCATTGTTGCGAAAATTTATTAAAAAACCACAAAATTTGTTTTTGAAAGGGTGCGTGCAAAAAAATATTAAAATTTTCATCTCAACCCATAACCTTAGTTTTTTGTTTTTATTATGGTTTTTATATTTTTTGCTTTGTTTTATTTCCATCAAAGAAAATCAGCTTTGAAACGCAGTTTAAAAATTAATTTTAAAGTTAAATATTGTACATATACCAAACAATTTATGATCCAAAATATAAAAAAAAAAAACAAAAAAAAATTGGAAGAAAAAGTTTTTAAAAAAAAAAAAGAAAAAATATTCAAATCCATTTGTTAGCTTGACTATAAGATATCCAGTACTTTTAACCTTTTCTTAAAAAAAATTAATTTGCATATATATACATACAATACTATAAGGTATACTAAAAAATAAAATTAGACCAATTTAATATTTTTTCAACAAAAGAAAAACACAAAAACTTACCCTATGCTGCATTGGTCTTTGATTTCTTAAGACTTCGTGTAATCCAGAAGCCGCCTCTGATAAAACAACTAATGCCTCATTTGGCATAGAATTTTGGCTAAATGTACTATTTTCCATTATATATAATATTGTATTTAAAATACTGCTGTTTTAATTATTTTATATTTTATTTATTTTTTTAAAGATTAATAGAATTTTTTTTAATTTATTTATTTTAATTTTATTTAATTTTTTATATTTTTTTAATTTTAGATTAGATATTTAAAAATTAATTATTGCACTGAAATTTACGCTAATTTTACACTATACAAAAAATTCCTGTATTAATTTTTGTTGTTGTTTCTGTTTTTCTTTTTTTTTTTTTTTATATACCTATAGGTATATAAATATATTTGAAATTATAAATGTATGAATAGGTGCATGTAATATAAAAAAAAAAAAAATTATAATATTTATTTTTAATTATAATAATTAAATGTCAACTATTTATTAGTGTAGATGTCAAAGTTTCATTGTTTTTTTTTTTTTTTTGAAATTTTTTTAATTAACCGTTTTTATAAAATACAAAATCTATTACAAAAGTTGTCTAACAATCAAATGAAATTAATATAATATAAAATAGAATGCCATGTGTATTTGTGTTTATTATTATTACATATAGGTATATATATAGGTATGTATATACATAAGTTAATATTCAACTACATTTAAATACTAACTACTAAGTCTATAATATTACTTAATAATTTACTAAATATTTTTCTTTTTATTTTATTTTTTTTATTTATTTATTTAAACAAAACAGAAAAAAATATAAAAATAACATTCACCACACCTGATAACACGTTATTTATCTTAAAAAGACTCGACAACAACTGAATAAAAACTTTAAAAAACACATTTTAGTATTTTTTTTTTTTGTTTTTTTTTTTTTTAGCTTTTCTTCATTCTTCTTTTCTGTTTTTTTTTTTTTGTACACATTTAAATAGTGATTCGTTTAAAAATGTCAGCTACCGCACCCAATTATTTAACCAATCAAAACAACTAAAATCCAATTGGATTAAAAACACCAATAAATGGTGAGCATTTTACAAATACTTTAGATTGGTTTTGAAAAAGATAATAACATATATTTTTTTTTGTTACAATTTTAACCAATCAAAATAATAAAATTAACATAACAGAAATACATGTATAGTTAAATTTAATTTTGTATTTGTGTGTAGTAAACGTAAAGTGATAAACATTTTATCCGTATATAAAATTTGAATTTCATTTTTTTTTTTGTTTATAATTTTATGTTGGTGTTTGTGTTGTTAAATATAAATTTATAATAGATATATACATAATATTATGTTAACATTCAAAACAGTAGAATAATATTTATACTGTAGAATTTAACAGTATTAATGTTATAATGTAAAATGTTATGTTAAAGTGTTTGATTTACTGTATAATAAATTGAAAGATGAAAAAGGATACTTTTGTTTTTTGTCGTGTTAATATGTATGAAAATTGGTGTTACATATTATATTTTGTATTTAAACATGTTATCTTATAAGTTGAATAAACAAAATCAAAACAGTAAAAATTGAAAAATAAAAATCAGGCGATGAAATCAGTGAAAGATGCTGTTACAATTTTTTTTTTATTTTGTTTTAATTTTTCTGTTTTGTTTGTTTTAGAAAGTGTTAGAATGCTTTGGAAAATTTTTTTTTAAGTAAAAATTACATTGTCCTTAGGGAAAATTTTGATAACGTGCGAAATATTGTATTAAAAAATTACTTTGTACAAAAAATTTTTTTAATGTTAAAAAAAGTGAAATATTCTAAAAAGATTTTTTGTGCACCAGAAAATTTGTTTTTTTTTTATAATGACAATTGCAATAAAAACAAAAATGAAAGAATAGTGGATGAATTAAGAAAAATCAATGTACATACGCATAGTTATGTTTATAATTTTTGTCGGTATCATGACAGTTCAAAGATCAGATCAAGAGATATACCTATATAATTCCATAATGTTTGATTTTTATCTTTAGAGCTTTATTTTTGGGCTTAATTTTGATCTTATATACTACTTACATATGTATCTACATATGTACAGTGTACTTAAAAAAATAAAGTCGATTTTTTTTTCTTCCTGGGCTGTTTATTAAAAAATCTAACAAATCAAAAATAATGATGAAATTATCCTTTACGAACTTATAGATGCAAAAGTAAAAAATTTACATTGCAGATATTATGATTTAAAGAGTTTAAAAAAATCATACAAAAAATAACTTACAAAATCATACAATCACACATTATACGTTGTTCTGTATTTATGCTATAATAAATGTATAAATTTAAGTTTATTTACAACAAATAACTTTTAAAAATTTTCAATTCTGCCAATTCTTAAAATTTGCAAAGGATTTAATTTTACATAAAATTAATAGAGAAATCCGAAATCTTATTATTTTTGAAAAATATCAAAAATTTTTTAAATAATCATTTTATAAGTGCGCAAATAATTTTTTCAGTATCAATTCAATATTTAACAAATCTTTGGGAAAAAAAAAATAAAGAGACACTTACAACATAAACAAAAAAGAAAAATAAAACAGTCCAGAAAAAAAGCAATAAAAACAAAATAAATAAATACAAAAATTTTCACTAAGAATTCATCATCTCTTTTATATTAAAGGTATAGTGGTTGGTTTGTTGTTTGGTCCTGTGTATATTTTACGCCTGATGATACCTACTAAATTGTTGAAGATTTTTTTTTTTTTTATTAATGAAACGGTATCTATAAGTTCAAAGTGAAAACAAGTCAAGGGCGATTAAATTAATTTTCCTACAGTTATTTTTTTTTTTTTTTTTTGGTTTTTAGTCAGTCGCTTGTAAAGAAGAACAAGCAAAAGAATATAATAAGAATCAAAATCAGTAGATAGAAAAAAAAACAAAAAGAAGAAGAAAAATGAAGAAAAGACAGGACGAAGAGCTTTGAAGTTGAAATTTTATGTACCTTTCGTCGACTTTTCTTTTTTTTTTTTGTTTTTTTTTGTATCAGAGTAAGTAGAAGTATTAAACGGTTCTTTGCTTCATAATTTTTGCCTTTTTTATTTTTTTTGTTTTTTTTTTTTGTTTTATAAGAATTGCTCTTTTAAGTGTTAACCACTGTGACAACATAGATGGATAAGAAATACTTTTTATTTTTCATTTACATCGTATGTATACATACATATACATCTGTATAATATAATTTATACTGTTATATATATATATTTTATGAGCATTTCATTAACGGTTTTTTAGTAGATGAGATTTGTTAATATTTGGAGGGTTTGTATTTTTTTTTTTTTGTTATTTTCTGGTTGAAACTTGTACATGTACATTGTATTACGTATATATATATTTATATATATATATATAAAATGGAATAATATGATGATGATGATATTAAAACGGATGTGTTTAGCTTCGGATGTAATTTATAAGGTTTCTACTATAAAATTGCCTATAAAGGAATTTTTATTTAATTTTTCTGTTTTTTTTTTTTTTGTTTTTTTTTGGCTCTTGGCATAATATTTTCTCAAAGTAAAAGAAATTATAACAGTACGTATGTGTGAATGTTATGTTTTTCTACAAATATAATTGTATTATTGTGAAGGAGTAGAATATTGTCATTAAATATATATTTATATTATGTAATATGTAGGTATGTTTGTTTGATAGGTAATTTTATAGAAGATAAATTTTATTAGTGTCATTTTATAAAATCTGTATAACCTTTAAGTTAATGGTGATGATGAAATGAAAAAAATGATGATGATAATAATGGCAATGATTATTTTTATATATATAAAATGAAGTATGTATAGTATTTAACAAGGGAAAAGATATATTATATTAATATATACATACATATAAGTTTGTGCATTATAGAATTATACTAATATACACAGTTTAATTTTATTGATGTGATTTTAAATGAAAATTCATAGCTAAAAAAAAAAATAAAATAATTTGATTGTTTTTCGCTTGTCATAAGTATAAAATAAATTGAGTACTTGTTATTTTGATTGTTTTTAATAAATAAATTAATTTAATCCTTTTTATTGTTGTTGTTGCTAATTTAATTTTATGCTATTTTTTTTTATTAGGTAAAATTTAATTTAAAATCACTAATTAGTTCAAAATTATTTAAAATAAGATATTTCATGGAGATCATTGTAATGCTATATATAATTGAAAGAATTATAATATGATCGGATAATACATATCCGGTTTTATTTTAAATTTAAAATAATATTTTTTTAAGTATTTCTTATGACTTTGAAAAAAGATTCTATTTGAAACATTTACATATTTATATTTTTAAATTATTTACTTTTAATGTATAATTTTTAAGAAACGTCTTAGTCTTGTATAATAGTTTCAGCCGAGTAATCAACGGTTTAGTGAAATTAATGATTCACGAAACTAAGAAACTAAGTCAAATATGAATAATAAATGACTTAGTGGAAGCCCTATACTCCTCATAGGAGTGGCAAGAGAAAAAAAAAATGTATAATTTTTAAATTTTAGGTACCTATAGGTATAGAACGGTAGAATATTAAAAAATTGAATAATATTTTCTTTTAATTTTTCTATCCTAAAGCGGTTATTTCAAGAACATCTTTATCTCGGCATCATTAAAAAACTGGTGAAAAAAAAGGACATTTTAGCATTAATTTAAAAAATCTTGAAAAATTTTAATTATTTTTGTCCATTGAAAGTGTTCTATCTATAAGTCTAGACTTTTTTGTACATAAAATTTTAAGACTGTGTATGTATGTATTTTATGATTTCTCTTTTTAACTTTTCTTAAAATTCGTAAAAAATTGCTAATTAATGATCATATTTAAAATTAAATTAAATATATGTATAAAAGTAATTATACAAAGTTTACCTATTGATAGAAATTCAATTGATATTGTTACAAACACTTTTTGTTAAAATAAAATAATAGCTTTAAACCTAACAGCGAGTTACATACATCAGTTATACGTACTGCTAATTACCAATTACTATACCAATTAAGAATTATTTTTGGGTATGAAATATTAATATAATACAATATATATAAGTGTATATATGTTTTCTATAACATGAATAATGGTAGATGAAAAATAAAAAAGAAACATAATTTTATTTTTGGCTTCATTTTTCAGTTATCACTTAAATACTTTTAAATTGGTGCCAATTATTTGTACATTAAAGATGAATAGTAGACTTTACCATTCGGGAGAGTCTAACGTTGTTGTTCTGAATATTTTTACAATTTTTGTAAAGTTTGGCATGATGCTCTAATTACTAAATGCAAAACAGTGGGTTTCAGTGATATATTAGTAAAATTGGATTGGAGATTTTTATTTAAATCGTTCGTTCAATTCATGTCCCGATATAGTTGATCGTTACTTTGTTCCAAAATGATCTGTCAACTCTCTTCCTTGTTTTTATAAACGATTTATTTTGAATAATCTTAATAAACGCAACGCTTCTTATGAAATCAACACAAATAAAAAATCCGCTTCATTTGAGCTACATTTTGATTTAGCCAAAATGTGTAATGGAAAATGAAACTTCGATGTGCGCGTTAAGTTTTCACGGGTAGGTTTTGGAACTTACAGGTGAACTTAAAATCTTCGACATGAAGCTAAATGAAAAACTTAGTTGGTCTAATCATATTTTTGACATAGCTAAAAATGCAGCTAGTTGAATTTGGGTTTCCTGTATCGATGCAAAGTTTTCTTTGGGTCATCTTTTTATAGATCTTCTAAATATCTAAAAACGTATATGTAGGAGTCTACAAAACGACATTGATATTTCTTGATCTATCTATATATGTTTAATAAATTATTCTAATTTCATCGTCCTAATACCATGAAATTCTAATGTCACCCTATTTGACCTCCAGCAGCACTTATCCTATTTTGTTGATATCTTAAAGGGGTGTGTACTTATTATCTGAAGTGCTTAAAAGCTTGATGCCTCCATTAAAAACCTTCCAAAGATTAACAAGAGAAGCTTCAGCTGCACATCCCTCTGTTGTACAATAAATATATGTATAGGCTTAAAGAATTACGACATCATATAAATTATTTTTTGATTAAAAGAAGGTGTTGTTTAGTAAGTAGAAGTACCACACACTCATAGAGGCTCGGTCCATTCTTCTATAGTGGCTTTTGTTTTTTTTTACCAAACCCTCGGAAAAAACAAAAAATACATTAATGTTTCGCTTATTAAAAAATGTCGTTTGCAATATTACATGCTACCATACCATAGAGTAAATTAGGCGAAAGAACAATTAATGTTAAAACACAACTTGGCAGCATTTAAGTAGTCATTTTTTATAATATAAATTAAAAAAAAAAAAATTTAAATATAATAAAACATGAATTAAAGAAAAGAAAAGAAAAAAAATTAAATTTAAATATAAGGGTATAAAACAATATGAATTATAATAAACTAGGTACTTAAGCATTATATTAACACAACACAATATTACAAACACATTATTTTTATTTTTAGTGAATTATATTTTTTGCACTGATGAAAGATTTTTATTTGCACTTTTTACCTTTTAACTTTATTTACAAACTCTGTACGAGCTTAAGCTCTTTTAGAGATAATAATAAAATAAATAAAAAATAAATAAAATAATAAATAAGGCAGAATGTAAACCTAAGGTTTTTATTTTATTTTTTAAAAGATAATAAAGTTTAGAATTGTAATTTTCACTAAAGTTTCTAAGTTTTCTTCGAATTTTATGTGTATAAAAAATTGTAAAAAATCAAGAGATATTTTTTTCAGTTTTAAGGAAACCTTTTATAATTAGGAAAAGCTGTTAAGACGCTGGCGTTTTAAAATTTAAGTTTTACTGATTTTAATTTACCTAAGTTAAATTTTAAAACTTTTATCGCCAAAAAAAATTTCTGAGGTAACTTATGCTATAAGTAATTCCAAAAATACTTTCTACTCCTAAAATCTCAAGGTTTTAACTAAAAGGATGCAGGCGTTGAACCAAATTTGAACTCTTTCTTAGAATAATTCTATATCTATTATAGGATATATAATGAAAAAATTGTGAAAAACCAAGAGCCACTTTCTTTAATTTTAAGCTAACCCTATAAAATAATCCAGGAAAACGGTTTAGATATGTAAAAATATAATATTAAAGATAAATTCTCTAGTATGAGGGGAACAAAGTCTTGTAAAATTCATTTAATGGAAAATTTGAATACTAAATTTAAAAAAATTCTTTTTTTTTTGACATTGATTTTTAAATTTATATCATGTTGTTTGACGTCTCTACATCAAAAAAATTATTATCTCTTCTCCAAGATCTTTCTTTCCTCAAAATTGCAGGGCTTCGCCCGCTAGCTTTGCGGAGTAAAGAAGTAAAATCTTGCAAAATTTTTGTTTTCACATAACAGTAAATTTAAATATGTACTTAATTTAAAGAAAATGTTGTTACTATTAAAAAAATGTTGATATTGATTAAAAAATGTCCTGTTGTATGGCGTTTTTATATTGAAAAAATGTTAAGCAGAACTTGAGATACACACTAAAAAAATAGAGCTTTCTCAAACTTTGAGGGGTTGTAGATCCGTAATGTGTGGGGCTACATAAAAAAGTTGTCTTACAACATAATTTTTTTATTAGACCTACCTTTGGTCTTTGGTCTAATAATTGGTCCTTTGGTATTTTTTCATTGCTTTATTGCTTTAACGGTGTAGAAGTCTTGTAAACAGACAGACAGATAGATGGACGGACGGACAGAGTGAAGTGAAACTAATAAGTGAAACAAATAAGCATTACTGCAAAGCAGATGTACTTGCTCTTGCAGTAAGAAAATTCTAACTAAATAAGCAATTAAAAAGAGGGTCTAACACTATTGGCAAAACTCAGATAACGAACATCTATTTCTCCTTAGTTCAATTATCAAAAAACTCACAATGCAAAAAATCAAGTAACACATTTCTCACTTAACAAATTTGCAATTCGCAAATATTCATTTTTCAAAAAAAAAAAATGTCCCGTTTCCATCAAAGACTAATTGTATATACGTATGTATGTTAGTAAATCTAATGTGTTAATACTCGTGAAAATTTACCGCCCTTTTACGGAATACGAGTATTTATACTCGAGTATTTACGAGTATATGTGATATTCTGAATTAGGAGATATTTAAGAGTTGGTTACAAAATCAGAGTGATACGCTTTTTCCAGATTATAGGCGAGATTTTGAAATAGGAGGAATTTCATATTTGGTTACAAAATCAGAATTTCAAAAAATTGTTTAGGAGGGCTTTGGAGGCGGTAGGCCCTACTATTTTAAAAATACATTGTTGTTAAAATACGTACATATGTATGTAAAAAATAATTGGAAAGATTGCAATATCAGGGTTTCAATAATTTGTTCAGCGGAGGTACAAAAATAATTAAGAGATTTTAGTTGGTTTCGAACCAGGGGTTTCCCCGTTTTCTAAAATATGCATAAATATGTACATATATGCAAGATTTTGAGTTAGAAGGAATTTTAGAGCTGGTTATAAAATCAGGATTAAACACCTTTTACGGAATATTTATATATGTATGTATATGCGAGATTCTAAATTAGGAGAGATTTTAAAGTTTCTTACAAAATCAGAGTTTTACGCCTTTTACAGAATGTATACTTGTTCACCATATACATATATATGTATGCTTATGTTATTCGAAAATTTGTCGAACGGATGTTTACAAAATCTACCCTTTTTGACGTTTTTGCGAAGCGGTCAATTGCGTTATACCCATTAAAAAAGATATTCTTAAACTAAAATAATTTAGAATTAATGTTATGATGAAATACCTAAGTATGTATGTATGTCTTTTTAAATGGAAATTTTCTCGAAGTATATTTTTTATTCGCATTTTAACCAAGATTGCGTACTTTTTAGCTTATCTTCTTATTTCTTTTGAATGGAAACTCCAACACTGATTTGCACACAAAGTTTAACACAAATACAAGTACAAAAAGTTAGAAGCAACAAAATAGGTTATGTAAGTTTTCTTATTCTCTTTAAGTTTTTGATTATTTTTTATTGACACGTACAAAAGCTAAGTATGTATATAAGATTTATTAATAATTATTTGTTTCGTCATTCTTAGTTAGCTTTTCCTCTTCCCGCTGAACATTTAAAATAATATTTTACATCAAACAACTGTAAAAATCTTTCTAGACAACATTTTTATTATAATAGTGACTTTTGCAATTTAATGCAGTACAGTACCTTAACTGAAATAGTTGTAATACATTAAAAAAAATAAAGAAAAACCTTTTGTTTTTATTAATTTAATACTTTTTAAAATCTAAAGGCCTTATACAATAAAATTTTAAAATATTTCTACTTAAGTTCATTTCTTAATTTTTCTTTTTTGGGTTAATGAATCTGATACAAATTTTTTCTTTATAGTTTAACTAAATACATATTATATATTTTTAAAATGTCATTTTATATATGAAACGATTTATTATGTATTATATTTTTTGCTATGGTTGAGTTGTTACGATCCACTTCAATTTTTTTTTTCTTTTATTTGGAATGAAAATTATCTATTTTAAATTACAATTAGAACTATGAATAATATGAAAATTCAACCGCAAATATTATAAATATATATTTAATAATAATAAACTATTTTATAACACTAAAGGTAAAAATAATATATTTTATATAATTTAATACGAAAAATTTTTTAATATTTTCCTTAAGAACTGAAATTAAATTATAAAAAAAATGAATAAAAATTAATTTTAACACAAAATATTTTTATTTTAGTTGGATGAATTAGTATTTGTATTTGAAAAACTATTAGATGATGTTTGTCCTGGAACGGAAAATGTTGGTCTAAATGAAGCGAAATTTCCAGCTGGGCCACCAACAAATGCCGGTAATTGTGTTCCTTGAAAACCAGTTGGGAATTGTGACATTGTTTGAACTGAAATTTGAAGACCAACAAAACCAAATTAAAAAAAAAATTAATTTAAAATCAAAATTAATTTTTAAGTAATTTACCTGGATTAGGAGCATTTCCGGCAGTAGCTGCTAATCTAGACAAAATTGATCTTTCGGACATTTGTAGACGTTGAGCAACTGGTGGGATTCTAGCCAATGTAGCTGGTAATCTTGAAACATCACTTTTCATATCTGATAAAAGTTCTTCCAGTTGATTTAGAACTTTATGTAAAACAGCATTTGCTGGTTTATTACCAGCTAAAGACTCTTTACTTAAATGTTGATGAGATTCAGCTAAACATTCAACTTCCGCAAAACGTGCATTTAATGACATTGCAGGATGGTTTGGATCTTGCGATAAATTCAAATATGCTGCACGCCTTAATTGCTCTTCAATTACTAATGCTTGTTCTAATAGCTTAAATCTTCTTGCAAGAAATTTATTTTTAATTTCGAGAAAATTACCTTTACCAACATCCATTTTAAATGGTTCATTTATTATGGCAAATCTTATATCGTTTTGTATATCTTGCCAACGACCATAGCCATGAGTTACAATACCAGCTAAAAGCCAATAATCATGTCGACGATGCCATATTTCATATTCTCTACCAGGAACAGCTGCTTTTTCTTCGTTAAGCCATAAAGTGTGAAGTTCAGTAAATCCACCATCAGCTATATTGAACATGAAATTTCTTTTATGTACTTCTAATGTTTCTTCTGTTTTAACTTCTTTTCGTTCTTTTAGTTTTTCAATTTCACCATCATCTTTTATTATAACCACATCATCATCATCGTCTTGATCAACTGGAGTGGGTTCGACTTTTTCTGATTTTGGCGGTTCTGTATTCACTTCCTTTACATCTTTTTTCTCCTCTTCGGCTTTGGGTTTAGAAATTTCTGTATCCTTATCTTCTTTTTTTAAAGATAAGGGTTCATTTGCAGTATTATCAGTTTCCTCTTTAGATTTTTCCTTATCCGTTTTTTCCTCTTCATTTTTCTCTTCTTTTACTGCAGTATCTTCAGTTTTCACAGAATCAGCAGACTTTTCTCCATCTTCTTGATTCATCTTTTCATCCTCTTTTTCTGATTGAGGAGCTGGGCTTGCAGCTGCACTTGTAGATGGTGTAACAACAGTACTTGGAGTAGTGCTTTTCTCCCCACCTATTAAATAATTATTTAAAAAAAAAAAAAATAATAATTTTTTACACTTACTTTCATTAGCATTACTTTGATTTTGGTTCTGAGGTTGATTCGATCTTACAGGCTCACATGGTTTTCTTATTAGTTCAGGCATGCTGTAATATCCATTTATATGCTCAAACTCCTGAACTTTTTTTCTAATTAAAGACATAACTCCAATACGAGTTAAAACGTGTTGTCTACTAAGGCCTTCTCTAGGAACACCATCTGCATATGTTTCTGAATTATCAGCGCCCGGTTCACATAAGTGCCTCATAAATAATGAAACATATGCTTTAAAGTTTCTTTCAGACTTGCCTCTTAAATCACGAACTAACCATTGCGAGTTAAAAGCATCTTGAGGTGGCATACCATAGCGCATAATAGCATTTAAGAAACTCTTCCGTTGACGTGCATTAAATCCTAAGATTTCAATATTACCACCTACTCTTGCTAATAGTGGTGGAAGCGGACGATCACGATCTTCTCGTCTTTCTAAGCGACGTTTAGCACGACGACTTAAGTCGCCATTTTCATTACGTTCATCAAAATCATCATCTTCCCCTTCTTGATCTGAGCCTGAATAATCCGAATTATAATCTGACACATTTTCTTGCCAATTAGCATCATCTCTTGACTCAGTAGTAACTACTCCACCATCTGTATAATTTACTTGTTTTCTAACACGTTTACCTTTACCCAAAGTACGTCCAACGTCTTCTTGATGTTGTTCATAGTGATGACGTAATAATTTCACCCAATAAGCAGGATCAGAATTTTCAGCTTCTTGTTTAATAACTTCAGTTTCTTCTTCTTGATTTTCTTCCTTCGTTGCATAGGACGCAACCTAAAAATTTAAATTTTTTTAATAAATGTAAGCAAAAATTTTGCCTTATATTTTTACCTTAAAGGATGACAAATATTCATTTGCCCAACTTTCTTTTTCTTCAATACCACGATTTGAGCGATCTAATAATTCCCCCACTGCTTTGTTGTCATAATGAATAGCTTCATCTTCTTTTTCATCCTCTTTAAACAATTCCTCAGTACCAAATCTTAAAATATCATCCAATTCCTGTTTTGTGAAATTAGCGCCTTTGCCTCCAATACCAGGACGCACAACTAAATGAGTTAACATCATCTTTCGTTTGGCTACTTGTGTAACTCTTTCCTCTACCGAATTTCTTGTAACGAATCGATATATCATAACCTTATTAGCTTGTCCGATTCGATGAGCTCTTGAAAAGGCTTGAATATCATTATGTGGATTCCAATCTGAATCATATATAATAACTGTATCTGCTGTAGCTAAATTAATACCTAAGCCTCCAGCGCGTGTACTTAAAAGAAATACAAATTGTGGAGCGCCAGGTGCATTAAAACGATCAATTGCTTCTTGTCTCAAATTTCCTGTAATAGAACCATCAATTCTTTCGTATTTATATCCTTCACCTTCTAGAAAATCTTCCAATATGTCTAACATTTTTGTCATTTGAGAAAAAATTAATACACGATGACCAGTATCTTTGAGCTGTTTAAGCATTTTAGCGAGAAGCACTAGTTTTCCTGCTGCTTTCGTCATTGCTTGTAATTCGTATCCTCCACCGGATGTCAAAGGAGCCTCTTCTGCAGCAGCTGGAAATAGATATGGATGATTACAACATTTTTTAAGATCCATCATAATATTTATCAGTGAACAAGAACTGCCACCACTCTTCGAATTAAGAGCTTCAAAATTTCTTGTAAGAATATATTTGTAGAATTTCTTTTGCATTGGTGACAATTCAACACGAACAATAAATTCTGATTTTGACGGCATATTTTTAAGCACATCTGCCTTCATACGACGCAACATATGTGGACCCAACATATCATGTAGTCGTTTTACTTGTTCTTCTTTTGCTACATCAGCGAATTCATTTTGAAAAGTTTGAAGATCGTTAAATTTTTCAGCATTTAAAAAGTTTAGCAAATGAAACAGTTCTTCCAAATTGTTTTGCAAAGGTGTACCAGTCAAGAGTAGTTTATAAGCTATGCTGTAACTATTTAAAACTCTGAAAAATTTACTCTGATTACTTTTCAATCTGTGTGCTTCGTCAACTACAAGAACAGCCCAATCAATGGAACCCAAGCATGCAGAATCCATTGAAACAAGTTCATAACTGGTTAATAGTACATGAAACTTCAGGGTACCAGCTCTAATACGAGATGCTTTTCCTCCAGATCTAACAGCATTTTCTTCAAATGATAATTCATTTTCTCTTATCACAATTCTTGATTCTTTTGCACCAACATATGTAATTACATAAAATTCAGGAGCCCATGTTTCAAATTCTCTTTCCCAATTGATAATTGTTGACAAAGGAACAGACACTAGGAAAGGACCTTTGCAATGCCCTTCTTTGTATAGAGAGTAAAGAAACGTTACGGTTTGAATTGTTTTGCCCAAACCCATTTCATCAGCTAAAATTGTATCAATATTATTAGCCCAAGAATACCGCAACCAATTAAGCCCTTCCATTTGATAAGGATGCAATTGCATTCCAGTTTCGTCAAGATATTTTGGTTGATTTTCCATTTTCTTAGACAAATTAGTAGTTGGTTTTTCTGGAGGTGGGGTAAATCGTTTGACGGTTTTATCATCATCTTCGTCTTTATTTTTTGATTTACGACCCTTTTTACCTTTACGACGCATATTTGCTTCATTTAAACAAACCGATCTTAAATCATGGTAGTATTCAATAGCATTTTTAAGGCCAGGGATATCCTCACTTTCTTCTTCCCAAGTAGCTTTATCATAACCCAGTTCTCTCCATTTAACAAAATATACATTACTTCCTAAAAATTTTTATACTTAATTTTAACAAATGAAAATAATTTCGAAATATTGAACTTACCATCTCTTGCGGTTCTGTGATTAATAACACGATGTACAATCAACCATTCTGGCTTAATACCATATCTATAATAATTTTCTTCCAAGTATTGTTCATCGCAAAGTTTGCTATCAGCCTCACCACCACCAATAGATTTATGCTTTTGTATTCTTAAATATCTGTTATCTGCTTCATCAAGAGTTTCCTCAAACTTAGGAGGTTCCTCCATATCAAATTTACGAGCAAACAGTCTTAACATTAATGAGTGATGAACATCAAGTTGCATTTCTGTAATCCATTCACAATTCCAATATGAGCGATCCTTCATTTTGACAAAATATTCACGTACTCGTGGAGGATTTTTCTTTGACGAACCTTCAACCCCTTTTATTTCTTTCCACCGCCAAGTTAAAATTTTATCTACTTTTCCGGAAAGTGGTAGACAACTGCACCGAGGGCAACGCCAATCTCCATCCGGTATAGTATTAAGGGGCGGATTTAAGCAAAAAGTGTGATAAGCTGATGGACATGAATCACAGCATAGAAGCTCTCCACCGTCTTTACATACACGACAAAACTCTTGATGTTCATCATCATCATCAGCTTCAATTGGACCTTCTGCTTCACATTGCGGGCATGACCACTTACCTTCAGGTGCCTCTTCTAGTTCTGGTTCCAAACAAACTAAATGGTAAGCACGAGGACAAGTATCGCACAAAATAATTTCCCCACCTTGTTGACAAACCTCACAATAATCTTGATGTTCAATATCTTCTGGTTCAATTTTACTTTTGTTCGCTTTTTTCTTGCGTTTATTTTTAACACCAATTTTAGTTTTGGCTTTTTTAACAACAACTGGAGCTTCAGTTGAATTTTCATCACTTTTCGTATTAGCGTCTCTTGCGCTTTCTTCTGACTTTTGAAGCATTTTTTCGAATTCTAAATCAGAATCTCTTTCAGATCCACTAGCCTCTTGATCTTCATCTGAACTATTTCTTCTACGTTTAGATCCAAATTTAATTTTTAAAGTTGGTATTCTACCGGAACCTTTTCTTCCCTTTTTCCCACGACCTCTTTTTTTTCTAGATACTCTTTGCTCCGGCTCGGGTTCTGGTTCAGGCTCAGGTTCTTCTTCATCCTCTTCTTCCTCTTCCTCTGACTAAAATACAAAATATATTTAGATTGGCTTAAATAAAATAAAATTACAAATAAAATTTACATTTACTTTAGAAGATCGAGATTTAGCTTTTGGTTGATCATTATCTTCCTTTGCAAAATCTTCTTCATCTTCCTCTTTTGCAGCAGAATTTTCTAAGTTAGGATTATCTTCTGTAAATTCCCGCCATTTGGCTGCAACTAACATCATTAGTTTTGGCATTGGTACTTTTGGATTTTCTTTTTGAAGAATAGGACGTACATGCTGTTGAAAAAGTTTATACGAAGTCAGACTTTGATATTCGCTTTCACTAAAATCAATAGGAACGTCATTGAGCCCAAAAGCAGAACAAACATCCTCGACTCCTGGCATTCCTTAATTACAAAAATAAAATCGAATAAAAAAAAAAACTTTATTTGATTATTTTCATTTACCTGCATTTGAAGAATCTTTTGAATCTTTTGCAGGTTCTTGATCTTTCTTTCTTCTACTTTTTCTAGAATATGCACTATTTTCCCCCTCTTCATGTTGAAAATCACTCTCTTCTTCAGACTCATTCTTCTTTCTTCTTTTCTTTTTACGAGTCTTTTCTTTATCATTTTTTCCACGACGTCTTTTGTTCTTTTTACGTTTTTTGTTCTCATCTGGCTCGTAATCATCATCATCATCGTCTTGCTAAAAATATGTATAAAAAATGTAAGCGCACCAAAAACTAATATTATGAAATTGGTAACTTAATTTACTGTAATATAAATATACACATTAAGTATACAAATATGTTTAACTTACATTTACTTTCAGCGGAGCTTCATCAGAGTCAGCTGAAACTTCTGCAGAACCGGCAGGCTGTTCATCTTGATATTCTTTACCTTAAATAATAATTTGGAAAAGTACTATTTTAAAATTGTTCTAAAACACCTTTAGTGTTAGGTTCGAATGTAGCCTTGATCAAATTTGGTGTCAATGTCGTTGATAATTAAAATTTGATCTTTTAAGATCAGATCTTTAAAAATCAACACAATTATTTTGTTTTATTTTAGTTACTGACCTTCTTTGAACTTTTTTTTGTATTAAATTTTTTTTTAACCAAAATGTTTTTTAGGGTAAAAAATGGCGACTAAAATTTAGAACTCCTTTCATAAATTACCTCACCCCTTCCCTTCATATTACGTTGATTTTTGACCAAAATTTAATGGAAAATTTTAATTTTTTTTTTTAATTACTAAATTGAATTAAAGAATTTGTTTTGAAATACTTAAAAAAATCTTTATGACCATTAAATTTATTTCTAAAAACTGATATTAACATTAAAAAATTAGGCTTTTTTCCCCCTGACCCATAAACCAAACACTATTAAAACTAACAAATGTCACTGCACCAAGCAATCTTTCCTTACCTTGAAAAGAATCTTCATTTTCTTCATCTGAGGCCATACTTCTTTAGTCTCAATATAATATATTCACTTCCAATTATTATAAAATGAATTTATTTCTTTTTTTCGGCAATATATTTTTAATAAATTTTATAAATAATTTCAGACCGATATCAATGCCGCTTTTTTATCAATGGCGGCTACAAATCGGAGAGTTTTGGAGAGTTTTTTTTGTCTAAAATTGACTTACCGTTTTGTGAGGGTTTTGTTTTGAGGCTCTGTCTTAATTTGTGCGCTATCTGACGGTTTTTATAAAAAATACTTTGTTGTTGTAGAGTGTAGACCAGGTGTAGACATAAGACATTAGACAACTACAATTTGAGTATTGATCTTTGCAAATAAAGTACCTTCGAATATAGACACATAGTACAAAATGCAAATGTACAAATTTTGTGTAATGAACTGGTACTAAATAATAATCGTACCCCAATATGAAAATTGCATACTGCTCACGAAAAGAGATATTATAGAATGGAATTCAGTTCACTAAGGTGAAAGACACCATTACAAGAACGTATTATATGTACATACTGTGTCTACGTGACCGTGGCTACATACGTCAGTTATGCACAGAAAATATAAAAATTTGAAAAATATAAATTAGTTCAGATTTGTAAAAAACAAAATTCAAAAATATGTTGATGTATTGGACAAGCTTTTTAAAGAATTACCTAATATTAAAAATGTTTTATATAATATGATTGATGTTAAATTTCAAAGAATTTAACAGATTAAAATAAATCTAATGATATTGTGTTTTTCTTTTTCATGTTAATCCGGATAGAAATGTGTAAAACTTTTTATAGATTTCTAAAAGGAATTCCTATTATTTTCTGTGTTAATTCGCACATACATATATATATATATATATATATATAGAAATACAAATAAATTGGTTGTATAACATTTCGGGCTCATTCTCTTGGAAAAATTATTGGATTTCCGTGTACTAATATAACTAAATTCCGTGTGAATTGTTCGATTTTCAAGCTGGGAACTGCCATTTTTTTCGTGCGAAATGCTTGTTTGGGGCATGGAATATCAAAATAATATATAAGAATGAATTGATATTTATACAAAAAACTATGTTTTAATATATATTAAAACATTTATATAGTTATTTCTGCTCCAGCGTGTAAAGTGAATTTTTTTGTTGTTGTTTCAATTAGATTGGAGTTAAAAATAAGTCATTATAATAAATATAAAACTGTATGTATTTTGAGTACCTATGTTGAAAGTACAACAATACATACTTGAGATTATTAAAATTATACAGTATGATTTTACTGCAATTTTAAAAAGCTTATGGTAGCACTTATTTTAAAAAAACTTGACATTTATTTTTTCTTTTATTTATATTTTTTTGACATAAAAAAATTTTTGCACAATTGACAATAGTTTTGCATAAACAATTAAAAACAAAATAAATAAGTGACCAAATAAATGTTTTAAATTTGTATATAAATCATATTCATTTTTATTAATCGGTTATGGATTATTGCAAATAACTGAATAGAAAAATAAATATAAATAGCAATGCTCTGCTACGAAGGGAAACTGAGTTTACTTTGCTTTTTAACTACTGCCTTAACAATATTTACATTTACAGCTCCACAATTATTTTTTGAAATAGTTCCAAATAGATATAATGCATTGTTATGGGGACCGGGATTCTATTATATTCTCATTAATTTAATACTACGATACATGTTAACAGGAAATTCGTATCAGGTTAATATTAATATTTTGAATAATAATATTTTATATATACATATATATATTTAATCGAATCATTAATTTTTTTTTTTTAGATTGGAATTCGTGCTTCTTTTTTAGGCTTTATTTTATCTATAAGTGCATTAATTTTTTGTTATGCACCATTTCAATTTAAAAGTTTTGGTATATATGGCATGTTTATGTCATTATTTCACTACACCGAATTTCTAACGATAGCATGGTCACATCCTGAAAATTTGTCAGTTGATAGTTTTATTTTAAATCATTCAATACATTACGCATTTGCAGCAGGATCCAGTTGGATTGAGTTTCTCATTGAAGTTACTTTTTGGCCCAGTATAAAAAGTCATTATATATTTTGGATAATTGGTTTTATTATGTGTTTTATTGGAGAATTTCTTAGAAAGTTAGCTATGATTACAGCGAAGCGTAATTTTACTCATTTAGTAATTAACTGAATAAAATTAACTTGGTTTTTCTTTAAAATAAAATGAATTTGTTTTTCAGGTTCAGTTTGAAAAAAGAAGAGAACATAAATTAGTTACACATGGTATATATGGTATTATGAGGCATCCATCTTATGTTGGCTGGTTTTGGTGGTCAATTGGAACTCAAGTAATTATACTCATTTTATTTATAAAACAAAAAAAAATAAACTGTGTTTTAATTTAAGGTAATTCTTTCAAACCCCTTTTGTGTGATTTTTTACGCTGTTATAAGTTGGAAATTTTTCAACGATCGAATATACGTTGAAGAGATCACGTTAATTAATTTCTTTGGTAAACAATACTTTGATTATCAAAAAAAAGTTTCAACTGGAATACCTTTTATTAAAGGTTATCAATTAGAAGTTAGAGATGAAGATAAATTGTAATTTATTTTAAATTAATAGAAAGCAAATTTGTACAAACTAATCATTAAAACACTGTTTAGAAAATATAACTTAAACTGAATTTACTTAATTAAATAAAACAAAAATAATTTTGTATATAGATAATTTAAAAATTAAAAAAAAAAAAGGTTGAAATAGTTACTGTTGTTAAATTTAATTTTTTTAAAATATAATTATAATTTATTAAATATTTTATTTTAACATTAAAAAATAATTAAAGCTAGTCTGTAAATTTGATCATTAAGTTAGTTAAAATTTTATTAACTTTATCTTTTCATTTTTTGTTAACAGAAAGTAGAAACAAAATAAAAAAAAAAAAGAACAGCACACTTGGTGTTTACATTAAATTTTTATCATAAACATTTTATAAGATTGTTTTTACAGAATACTAAAAAATTTTGCTAATTAATTTCAAGTTTTTAAACTTATATGATTTCTTTGAAACTATAACAAAATAAATTTGTTGTTCTTGAAATAATTTATGACTTTTTTTTATTATTAATAAACAAAAATAATTTAGAAAGATTACTTATAGGTATTAATATAATTCTCAACTATCTTATTATATTTTCGATTATAAAAAAAAAACAATTTAAAAAAATCTTTCATATAAAATTTAGTTTTTAATCTTATTTAAAACTAAAAAATTATTAATTTGTTAATTTTTCTTAAATGTTAATTGATGGGACTTTCCGTTGTATATGTATGTACTTTGTTGGCATAAAAATTTAATTATATTTTACTTTTTGCTGAATCTTTAACATTAAACTTAGGAACTCGATCCTTTTTAGATAAAATTTTTGTTGAAACTTCCTCTGTGTTAATATTACTAATTAAACTATTAATACGACGTTCAATTATTCCTAAGAATAATTTTGCATTATAAACTGATATTAAATGTGAAGTGCTAAGAACATTTAATATTGGAATATCGTCACATCGAATTATTCTAAAATAAAAATATAAATCATACAAAAATTTTAAAATATTAAATAAAACATTTGTATTCAAAAATTCATACTTAAACAAATCTTCAATTCCTTGTAATAATAAAGTCAATTCATTATTTATATTTTCTCTTCTCATTGCAGATTCTTTACTTTGTTCTTCATGTGAATTTTTCATTGCAGTTAAATAGTCAACAGTTTCCGTTTTCTTTTTTAATGCTATTTCAATGCTTTCAGCCTTTTGTTTTTCTAAAAAATATTTATACATATGCGAAGAAATTTATTTAAATTAATTCATCTCTATAAAATTTCTTTTTATATATACCAATATCATCATTTAATAACATTACAGATTCATTTAATGCTTCAACTTCATAACTTAATTCATTGACATAACTGAATAATGCAAAATTTTCTTCTTCTTGGGTAGTAAATTGGGATGCTACTTTATCAATATTTTCCTCCTTACATGTTTCCTTTCGAAAAAAAAAAAAATCAGCACGCGAAATAGAAGTAAAAAAATTAAATTTTACTTTAATTTTACTTTTATTTTAAAACAAAAATTTAATTTACCTTTATACAAGTGATCAGATCATGATAATTTGCCAATTGCTTTTCAAATTCTTCTCTTAATTGAATTTTCTTTTGAACCTCTCTTTCTTCTAAATCTGAATTTGTTCGTTTTTGACCTTTAATATTATAAAACTGTTGAAGTTTATCATCGTGTTCTAATTTTCTTTGAACTTCACGCATTTCCTGTTTAAATAAAAAAATAAAATGGAATAATTACAAAAAAATCAATTGAATAAATACAAACCTGAATATGAAGCATTTTATCAGTTTCATTTCTGTCTTTTAATGCTTGTAATTTGGTACATAATTCTTCTCTTTGATCGAAAGCTAAAGTTGATTGATCAACTAACTCCATGATATATTTTTTTCCTTGATTAAATTGTGTAACCATAGATTGCCACATAACATTAAAATGAGTTCTATGTACATATGTACATATATAAAATAAATAAACCGATTACAAAATTTTATACGATAGGCAAGGTTTTTAAATAAAAAAATAACATACCGATCTTGTAAAATGTGATCAATTGATTCTCGTAATTTAAAAATTTCAGTTAAAACATCACTACTTTTCTTATTAACTACATCTAAACGATTTTCAAGTTTAACTACATTCTTTTTAACTTTTTTAATTGTTTCCTTATAAATACTATCAGTTACTTCATTTTTTCTCAATGCTTCTATTTCTTTTTCAATCTAAAAACATGCATTATAATAATATCAATTTAGATTTTAAAAATCATTAAATTATAAATAACACCTTTCTAACATGTCCATTCAGCTCTTTCATTGAAAATTTCTCATCTTTCAGCCGTTTTTGATCTTCTGTTAATTGGTCATAAATTCGAAATAATCGCATTTCCTCCTAAAATATATTAAGATATGTATCTACCTAGTACCTATTATGTAATTATGATAATTATGGATGTTTTTATATTATATCGTCCAGATATAAGTATCTGCCGATATTTTTAGAGCCCTTTTGCCTTAAACCATGTGGACCATCTCGGTACTAGTATTAAATTATAATTATATTTAATATTTTGTTTACATTATTTTATTATATTTTATATATTATTTTTGACCTGACCTAGGTTTGAAACCGAGACCTTTCGTTTGAAAGACCGGTGACTTATGCACTGCACCAATGGTCAGATAATTTTTTTTTTTTTAAATTGAAAAGATAAAAATGTGATAAATAAATGAAAAAAAAATGGTTATAGCTCTCAATAATAAAAAAGATAATATAAAGCTTTATTATGCCGCATTCTTTTCCAATGTACACACATACGTACATACATACATAATTAAAAATTATGTATATTTTAGAACATGTACAAATTTGAAACCCTACTTAAAAATAGAATTAACTTACCTTATTTTCCTTCTTTGAATGGACGCCATCTTCAATAAAATGGATTTCAGTTTTGATGTTTTCATGTTCCTTCTGTAGCAACTTTATAAGTTTCTCTTGTTTGATAAGTAAAGTTTTCTTATCATCTAATAAACTTTTTAATTCTAAATTTAATTTTCGAAGCTAAAGAAATAAAAATATTACAAATTTCTTAAATTTGTTTTAAAACAGATAATGTTTGTAAAAATATTTTTTACTAACTTGTTGTTGTAATCGAAGTAGTTCATTTTCTGCCAATTGATCGATTTCCGCTTGATCTGCAGACATTTTTATTTGTTACATATTACACAATGAATTTTTTTTTATTCTAAAACCTTATTAAATCATTATTTCAAGAAAATTTATTTAAAAGAAGTTAAACTTTTAAGAATGGAATGATTGTTTAATCAAATAAATATACCATGCTGTTCATAACCATAGAGATTGCCTGTGAAATCTACCACCTGTAGAATACAGTCACATTTTAATTTTCATCAATCATTAATGGTATAGACGATGGGAAATCAAACGAGGGAAAAATTTACATTATTTATTTTAAAGCTTTGAAAGAAACAAATACATATAGAGCAAGCCAAATAAAAATATAAGCAACATCGTTCATCGGTTACAATTTAAAAGCATGATCTAAAGAAAATTTTGGATAATACCATCTGCATAGTTCAGTAATAGTCATAAGCCTTCAAACATTTTATGTTATTTGTTGAATTGCATTTTTTTTTATTTTATCATTTAAATTAATATACACTAATAAATATAAAAATTCAAAATATTTTATAAAACAATAATTTCATACAAATAACAACTCTAAGATGTTACATTATTATAAGCAACAATTAATAAACTTCAATTATTAATTTCAATTGAATGCAACTCTATATACATCATCATAATTCGAAACAAAATGTACTTCAATATCTTTAACAATATAATCGGATAATTCTTGAAAATCTCTACGATTTTCATCTGGTAATATTATCGTATGAACTCCACTACGTTTAGCCTTAAACAAAAAAAAAAAACAAATTAAGAATTTTTATAATTATTTACAAAATTAAAATAATTTACTGCTATAATTTTTTCTTTAATTCCTCCTACTGGCAGTACTTTTCCTTTGAGAGAAACTTCTCCAGTCATTGCTATATTTGGTCGAACTGGTTTTTTCATTGCTAAACTTAATAAAGCTGTTACAATTGTAATACCAGCACTTGGACCATCTTTAGGCGTTGCACCTTCAGGAACATGCAAATGAATATTGGTGTTATTTAAGAAATCATTGTCTTTAGAAATCGTGTTTAAATAATTTCTTGCAACCGTTAAAGATATTTGTGCAGATTCTTTCATAACGTCTCCTAAATTACCCGTTATATACATAGAACCTTTATCAGTATTTTTTTTATTTTCATGTTCGACACTACGTTTTTCTGTTTCAATGTATAACGATGAACCGCCCATTGACGTCCAGGCTAAACCCATTGCAACACCAAGCGGTGTTTCCTCATATAAACGATCAGATGTAAATCTAGGTTTTCCAAGGATCGATGGTATTTTATCAGCAGTTATTTGCATACTTTCTGTATCTTTTTTAACTATTAGATATGCAACTTTTCTTGTAAGCTAAAATTAAGCCATTATGTAATTTATTATTTTAAACAAAAATATTTTTACCCTTTCAATCATTTTTTGTAAATTTCTAACACCAGATTCTCTACAGTAATGTTTAATTAATTCAGTTAGGGCATTTTCATCTATTTGTATCTGCTTATCATTTAAACCAGAGTATAATAATGCATTAGGAATAAGATATTGTTGTGCTATAGCTTGTTTTTCCTCAGCAACATATCCTAAATAATTAATATATTGTATTTAGAGAATTTATTTAGAATTAAATTAAATTTTTATATTACCTGACATTTCTATTAACTCCATACGATCTCTTAAAGGTTCAGGAATTGTGTCTATAACGTTTGCCGTACATATAAATAACACATGTGACAAATCAACAGGTACGTCCAAATAATGATCTAAGAAATTGGAATTTTGTTCACGGTCAAGTAATTCTAAAAGTGCTGAAGCTGGATCGCCTTGATAACCCCTAAACATTGTTTGATAAGTAAAATTTCTAATTTTAGTTTTTCAAAACATACTTTCCTATTTTGTCTATTTCATCAATTAAAACTAAAGGATTTTCAGTTTGAGTCTTTTTTAAACATTGTATTAGTTTTCCAGGCATAGCACCGACATAAGTTCTTCGATGTCCTTTAATTTCAGCAACATCCGTCATTCCGCCTACACTAAATCTGAAATATTCTCGATTTAAAGCACGTGCTATAGACTTTGCTAAAAAATAAATAAATATTAAAGACATTTTTCCAACCTAATTTGAAAAAAATTTAATTACCAATACTCGTTTTACCAACACCTGGAGGGCCATGGAAACATAAAATTCTACCTTGTGTTGATCCTTTTAATTGACTTACGGCTATAAATTCTAAAACACGTTTTTTAATGCTCTTCATACCATAATGATCCTGGTCTAATATTTTTGCCGCATCATCTAAACTTAAATTTTCTGGACTTGTAACACCCCAAGGTAAAGTTGTTAACCAGTCTAAATAATTACGTGTTACACTATAAAAATGAAATAATTTGAAAATTTACAAAATTACAGCTTCCAAAATAATTTAAAAACAATTACTTAAATTCCGAACTATGGCTTTCTAAAAAATTTAATTTATTTAATTCCTCATCAATAACTTTCATTATAGGTTCAGGCACAGTTTTGCTTTTTAATTTTTCCCTATACTTTTCACCTAAAGCATCTTTATCTTCTTTTTCAATACCTAACTCTTTTTTTATAATTTTTAATTGTTCTTGTAAAATATATTTACGGTGCTGTTGTTTTACTTTTTCCTCAACTTCACGCCCGATTTTTTGTTGAAGTTTTGATAATTCTAATTCTTTTTTAAGAAGTTGTAGCGATAAGTATAATCGTTTTGGAATCTGAAATAGTAGTAATTTATTAATTTATAATTTAAAATTATTAATTTTACATTTTGTTCGTCCATAATAGCTTGTAATTCAGCTGCATCAGCACCGGAAAGTGAAGCTCCTAAGTCTGCTAAATATACCGGGTTTTCTACTATTCGAGGATTATGATGAAGCATTTGTTGCAAATTCTCTCTATACAATGGATTAAGAGAAATTATGTCACGTATTGTTTTAATAACCTCTTGTGTTAAAGCTTTTATTTCCTCATTTTGTTTATATACATCATGTACAACATTTTCAACTTCTATCATAAGAACTGGTTGCGGGGCTTCCTTTGTCGCTTCCTGTCCCGTTTTTTCTTGTTTTTTAGGTTCTGGAGCTACAACTTTAGGTTTTATTTGATTGTTTCGCCGAATTTTTCTTCGTGATGATGATTTTTCTTCGGGTTCATCAGCTGATGTATATAAATTAATGTTAAATGCCGGAAATTTAATTTTAACCTCTATAAAGTCACATAATTTGAAAATGTAAAATACAGAGAGTAAAATTAAATTTCGTTATAAAAACTAAAAGCGTGGTAAAGAGTTTTGGCATGTGAAATTTTGGATAAGTGAAAAGGGAAAATGTAAAAATTAATTTGTTTTATTGGTTTTGTTCATGGTTTATATTACCCTTGGTTTCTGGTGAAACTTCTTCAATAAGTTGTTTCAATACTTTAATTCTTCGATGTGCTGTAATGACAAGACGTAATCTATCACCTAAATCTTGCATTTCTTGTACTTGAGCGAATGTTCCTATAGGATATATTTCATTTACTGATTTTATAATATCTTCCTCATTTTCTTGATCCTTTCTTAAAAATATTCCTATATATGGTTGGTTTAATTTAACTTTTCTTCTTATAATGTCTATTAACATTGGATTTGTTATCTAAACAAAATTATTTTTGTACTTTGTATTGCAAAAAAAACGAAAAAAACAAAAATGTTTACTTCAATTATTTTCATAAATCTTGGAAAAACTGGTGTTCGCCATACAGCTACTAAAGGTAAATGAGGCCATACTTCTGGAACAGCAACAGTTGCTGGAAGTTGGCCTTCATTTTCTGATTGTGGTGCTGGGCTATCATCTTCGTTTTGAGGTTTTGAACAAAATAATCTTATTTGGAATTGACAAATTGTTGGATATATATAACGATTACTAATTGTTACTCGTGAAGATAATTCTTTAAAACCTAAAGTTTTATTCGATAAACTTTTCCAAGGCGAGTTTCTTTTAAATAAAAATAAATTCTTTGTTGAATTATATAGACGAGCACTACGTAATAGTGTATTCATATTATAAGTATTACCGGTTAATATTTTTTTAATTAAATAACAAATTAACGTAATAACAATATTTATTAATGAAATCAAAAAATTCGATCTGAATTCATTAGGTTAAGTTGTCAAAAAATATTTTCTTATCTTGCATTATTTTGACTTTTGTTTCTCGTTATTTTTCAGTTAAGAGCGACACTTGTGGTGTAAGTTTCAAACTAAAAATTCTATAGCTAACGTCGTATGAATTTTATTTATATATTAATAAATATTATAGATGTAAAAAATATTTCCAACGAGTTCGAATGTTTTGGAAAAAAAATACTAGTGAATTTTCTAACGAAAATAAATTAATTTAAATAAATGAAAATATTAAATTAAATAAATAAAAAATTAATATACGATTAATTTAGAACTTGCTAACAAGTTAAATTATAATATAATAAATACAAGGATTACTATGATGACTGCAAAATTAATATAAAATGTTTTAAGTTTTTTTTAAATAAAAGTAAATCAAAATAGAAAATAGAAACAAAAAATATATGTATATGTATGTATTTATATATTAATCATTTTTTTTTTTAAATTTATTGTAATATAAAACTGTAAAAATTTTTGAAAATTAATGGAACTGTTTCATCAGATATAAAATTTCTTTCTGGTTTTCCTGATTTGAATATATTAATTGTTGGTGGTTGAATTATATTAATTGAACGAGTACAATAATTTAAAAATCTTTTTAAATCCAATGGAGATTCATATTGAGTATATGATGTTATTACTATTGGACAATTTGATTTTGCTGCTTCTTTAATTGTTAAAGGCCAAGTATCCATATCTTGATATCCAGTTGATCTATGTAAACCAGGGTTATAAAAGCAAACTGTATAAAAAGAAGAAAAAAAAAATGGTTTTAAAAAAGTAATCAAAAGACTTAATAATTTAAATTAATATATAAATTACTTAAGTTTGGGTTTAAATATGACGGTTCTTTACAAAACTCATGATATAACATTTTTTCAAATTGCAATATTATTGATCGATTATGTTTTCTACAATATTTGCAAAGTCTAAAAAAATAAATTATTAATACTTATTATATTAAATTATTTTACACATAATTAACTTACTGCAATTTAATTGAATTTTGTGAAAATGCATTTCTATAATATAGTTCGGGTCCGATGAACATTAGAGTTAGATTTTTTAATTTTGGCACAAGATGCATAAAGAATGATTCCCATTTATTTAATAAATCTAATTCAAATTCCATTTCAGCACCTAATTTAAATATTTAAATAATTATTATATATAATATTAAAAATTTATATAAATATTATATATTATAATGGAAGGTTAAGGTGTACGTAGTTCTAATTCAAATTAAGAATAAATGTTGCATTTTAAGGACATTAAAACAATTATGACATTAATAAATATAATTAAATTTAAACTAGTGTAACTTTCAAACGTCAATAAAAATGATAATTTTCGTTTAAAAGGCTGTCATTTGTAAATATTAATTTTAAACTAAATAATAATAAAAATATAATAATACAGTGGAACTTCCCTAACTCGTACTTTCCTAAACTCGAACTTCTCCTGAACTCGAGCTATTTTGATGCATTTTAAATTTTGTTTCAATTGTTTATACCTATAATTTAGTTTCTCTTACTCGAAAATCTCTTTAACTCGAACTTTTCTCTTACTCGAACTATTTAATGTCATTTTGAGTAAAAAAGTTTCCTTAACTCGAACTTTTTGTTGAATTAAATTGAAAACAAAATATAACTTTTGTTATTCTTTTTGTTTTTTTTTTTTGTTATTATCCTTTCATTTCTGTTTTAGTTTTCATCTTATTTGTTATTTGTTAACATGATGTGCACTTGTTCATGTTTACATATTTGACATTTATAATTCAGTTCAGGCAATTAACATATTTTTTGTGTTCGTTGTAAATTTAAATTTTAATTTTTAGAAAATTAAAATATTTATTGGTAGAAAATTAAAATATTTATCTTTAAAAGAAAAACTTAATTTAATTATGCTTTGTGCAATTTTTTTTAAGTCTCTATTATTCGAATTCTCTTTAACTCGAACAAATTTCCGAACATTTAGAAAGTTCGAGTTAAAGAAGTTTCACTGTATATGTAATTGTAATAACGTAGTTAATTTATGTTGTTTAAAATAATAATGAGTTACTAAATTCTGAAACTAAAATTTTAAATTAAATTAAGCAAATTAAATATATAAAGTATGGTATCAGACAAATTTAATATTATTAGATTTTTAAAAAACGAAGTTTTCAAATAAAATATAATATATGTATGTACTTATAATTTAAATAGATTTCAATAGCTGTCCGCTTTCGGTTAATATTGCCTATTAATAATAAAGTAATTTGACTTAAATGAATTGTTTGTATGTGTATATGTTTGAAAATGAATCATGATAAATATGATAGTCCCCAAGCTAGCTAAAATAGCTAATAACCTTTTTATAGCTCGAATAGTTAAAAGCTTTTCAACTTAAATGTATGTATGTAGGTAATTACAAAAATTATAATTCACGCTGCAAAATTCACATGTTATAAACAAAATATGATTTTACAAAAAATGTCATAAGACATAAACGAATGATTGCGCAAAAAAAGTGAGAGATAATATTAATTTTTATAGGTATGTATTTAGTGTGTTTTAGAAAAATTATAAAAATATAACACTATTTTGTGTTTGCCCATTATCTTGTTTGTCCATTAACTTTTTCATACATATAACCTTTGCAGAATTGCTTTTAACAGAAACCTTTTTTATTTTAATACAATGTACATAGGTACTTAGATAGTTTATTAAATTTGTTTTGTAACCATTTGAAGTTTGAACAATATTTTTAAGTAGCTTTTGACAACAGTCACTCAGTCAGTCACTTAAGTGAGTTAAGAACTGAAGAAATCAGTTATATGTAGCTCGCCTGCTCGCCTCTAACTACTTTATCATAAATTCTTTAATATGCTAATAAAATAACAGTTTTATAACAGTTCACAATAGAAAAACTGATTTTTCATGAATTTATATAAAAATTACTTCATTTTCATAACTTACAGATAATCCATAATCTTCTCTTTTTGAAATATTATTTTTTCTTTTTTTTTATAAAACACGTTAAAAAATAAAAATACCTTAAATATATTTTTGATATCTAAACACAATCACAAGTTTTTCCGATCGTTTTTGAACCAGTTTATATTTTAATAAAAAAATCAATTATATAAAAAAAAAAATGTTATAAGATAACAAACAAAGTACTGTCAATTAAGGTACGGTTTAGGTATAATATAGGAAATATTATGTATGGTTTAACACCAAGATTTTTTTCTTCAAAAAAAAATTTTCATTTACCAATAATATGTATCACTAAATCTTCTTGATTAAGTTTAGTAGTTAATTTTAACGCATACCATGTTGTTAAAGGACCTGTTGCTGCTAATGTACACATTGCATTTGACATTTCATCAATTTGATCTAAAAATAAACATTTTTGTTTTTTTTTAATTACTTTGAGGTGATTATATAGAATAATTTAAGTTGTTATTTTACTTAAATTTAAATTTTTAAATATTTTATTTATTGTTGGTTTAACAAAAAAATGATTTTCATTTTCTGTAAATACTTTATTCCCAAATTTTGGAACAATAATTCCATTTTTTTCCTGACTAGTGTGTATTTTCTTCAATAACGAATAAAAATTACACCATATAAAATGTGATTTATTAAAATGTTTTGGATTTTCTTTACAAAAAGCAACCTACAAAAAAAAAAAAAAATTTAAATTAAATACAATTTCATAGAAAAAAAAAACACTTATTTCTTACTTCTCCACAATAATTGCAATTTTTTAACTTTTCAAAATTATGTTCTCTACATTTAACTGCACCACAAAGTTTAGGAAATAAAATTGCTTCTTTTTCATATGGAGTCATTTGTTCTGCAAATAATGCCTGACATGAATTCAAGGTTACAACACGATATGTTCGAAATTCATCATATGTTAATGTTGATGTACCATTGTAAATATGTCCTCCTAAAATAGAATAATGGTTAATTATAATACATAGTATTCGTTTATTTAGTTAATGTTAGTTAACTAAACGTTAGTGCTGAAAGACTCTTCATAAATTAAGTTAGTAACTATTTAAATAGTTAAGTTAATTAATTTGGGAAGAAATAACTAAATTGCAAAATACCGTACCACAACGCCATAGAAACGATATATGCTATATATACTATATATAATTATATATATGTTTATTTCTGTAACCATAAAATATCTATATATACTATATATGTATATATATATACTATAAACTGTATGCAGTATATATGTTTATTTCTGTTTGTAACCATACAATTTATACTATAAACTATACATTATAGATACTATATATACAATTACGTATATTTATCTTTATGTTACAATCATATGGTTTCTTTATGGTAGAACGGTACAATACAATTAAAATGTTATTTTTTGCTTTGTATTCGTATTATGTGTACACATATATAGAACAAAAAATTTTTAAAATTTCGTTATAAATATGTATGTATCCTATGGATAGTAACGGTTATATTAATAACGATATTGTTTTTAACCATATTGTTTTTAACCATATTGTTGCGAGTTGCGACAGAAGTCATATATTCTAAAAATATTAGACATTTGTATTATATCTTAAATTCATTTTTCGAGTAGAGTATAAATTATAAATTATAATTATTGTCCTATGTCATAATTATCGTACCGTTAGTCTATTAAATATGAAATGTGCCGTTTATGTTATAGATTTTCTTTTATTGTACACCACGTGCTAAAATTTTTTACTATTGATATTTATAAGAGGATTTGAACACACTGACTGAATCATTATAAAAACTAAATAAAAATATTTAAATCCGAAAAACTCGATTTAATTCCGAATCTAGGTTATTTGAGTGAAACAAAGAAATCCTACCTACTGTTCCTCATAGGCAAATCATATCGATCATATAGCAGAAAATCCATTGTTATATCCCCAAAAAAGAATTACATCCTTACAAATTCAAAATGCATGGATATTGAAGATAAATAAAATTTTAAATTGGGGGAAGGAAGATTAAATAAAAAATAAATAAGTAATATGCCCCAAAAAAAAAAAAATTTTAATAATTTAACAATCGATTACAATAAATTTGCAACTCAAATATTAAATAATAAAAAATATGAAATATATAATTTTTTTTCTCATATTTATGTATGTATATAATATGTATCTAATTTTTTGTACATTTTCTTTGAATAGAGATATATTATCAGTGCATACCAAATATCAATGTCGCGTGATTTTTATTGTATTAAAATCTTTGATCATATATTATATATATATAACTAAAATACATAATTTAAAAATGCTATATGTATATATATATTTTACGTTTCCATTCAATAATATTTGGAGATCATTCAAAAACATTAAAAAAAATGTTTGGCATTAAGCCAATAATTTATGCATTAAATATACAAAATTCACCCGAAATATCAGACTCTAATATGTCGCAAGCAAAAAAATATTTTAAGTAAATAGTTTTAATAATATATGATATAATTTTTCTTTAATTTTGATTTTTGCTACAAATTTAGTATATGTATGTCTATTTAAAAAAGAGTTTTAGGTGCAGCTGTCCTTAAATATATGATGATATATTTTTGATACAACAAAATCTTATATTTAATGACGATAAACTTAACTCCTGAATTGAAACTTTCATAAGTTAAAATTTTCATCTTTTCAAACTAAGGTTTACCGTACCGAACATTCATTATTTAATTTACAATAAAAGTCTCATTTTGTTACCAAATTCAAAGTTATGATTATGCTAAAATTTTCTTGTATGTATTAATATAACAATATATGGCTAGGAAATAATTAATATAAATTGCTATATGCATATATTGCACATAATTTTGGGATTTGATTTTATTATTTAAATAATGTTGAAGAATTGAATATAATTATTAAATTTTATATAAAAAATCCAGACATCGTCTATTTTTATTTTAATAAAAAAAAAAAAAATAGCAAAAGCGCGAAGTTCGTAAAGAAAAAAATTTTTTTTTTCTGTATAGAATTTTAATCTTTTGATAATTATTTAGAAAATTCCCATGTGACAATATTTAGTTTGGTCTATCGCTAATAATTGATGATCCAAATAAATTTATCAAAACAAAATTTAATCTTGCAGAAAATATAGAAATGTTAACATTTTAACGATTAATATTCCATTAAAATAAACATGAAAAGAAATACATAAATGAAAGGTAAACTTCAAATAAAAATATTTCAAATGGGGTTATGGTTATTGATTTTCATTAATTGCATTTATATTATTTATATATTATTTAAATTACATCAACATCACCAAAATATTATTAAAATAAAAACAAAATAAAAAAAAGACTGTGAAAGTGATGCAAATTTTTTTTTTTTGTTCACAAGTGGAAAGCTATACTTAAAAGGTGGTTCTGTTAAATTATGATAATTATGTATACGTGTACGGTACACGTATGTACCATAATATGTAATTTAATTTAGAAAAATATTTTATTAGAGAACGAGATTGATTATGTGTTCCTGTACAACAAAAAAAAAAAAATTTATTATTTTCAAAAGTAAAATATATATGTTTAAAGAAAAAAAAGTAAATTTGAATGACCAATACAAGTATTACCGATGCCCAAAATATGGATAAGATAGTCATATTATATCGCATAAAATTTTGACACATACTTTTTAAAGCATTCTTTTGTTTGGTACGCGTCTTTCTCTTGTCGATAGATATGCTAGAAGATTAGATATGTATGGGGATCTTATCTGTAGATTTTGCAGAGAAATTAACGCGATAATGAGCGTGAAGTACTTCTCTGCATCCATCTGTCCTAGTCTGTGAAGAAAAGGCGGAAATATTTTGGTGATTTCTTTTTCCATGTTTTAGCTGAACTCTCTGACATGGATCTGATAAGCTTTCAATTCAATCTGATTTCTTTTGTCAGAGTAATATCATGGTATATCATGGTAAGTGGTATAAATTTAGGGAAACTTAACACCAATTCTGGCTGAATAGATTCTCCTACTATTTGAAGGTACACCACCGTATGTAGAGTTTAATGATTACTGACGCTTTAACTTAGCCTTCCTCAATAAAAAAGAAAGGAGCTTATCAATTGCCAATTAGATATATTTTAACATTTATAATATTTATACAAATTCAAGCAATTAGTTATACAAAATTTGAGACTATATTATATAAAACTACCAAATAATCTTAAGTATCTATTTATTTAAGACCTTTTATAATAATATAAAAAATACAAACGTATGCAACATTTTTTTAAACTGAAATTTTTCTAAAAGCAAAAAACCTCATAATTTAATTTCTCATCAAAAATATTTTTGAGTTTTTTTTTAATTAACTTTTTATGAAAAATTTGACTCTTTGATGAAAAAATTTGAGTTTTTTTGAATGCGGTTTTTTTTTTTAGTATATTTCGCTGCCACATAAATGTGACACAGCCTTTCCTTTACAGGCGCTGTTGTAAATATCGTAAGGTGGAATTATTTTTTCGACATGTGTGGGATTCGAATCCAAACACACTATCTCTTATGTCATAATTATAAGGTGTTTAAAGCGTATTTCATATCGTTTAAAGCGCTTTTACCTACTAGGTATACCACCGTATGATCCCTTGAATGCGTTGGTATGCGTCATATTGATATTAAAAAAAAAATAATTGTTATACAAATTTCTTCATAAAAAGGAATCCGATATTATTTTGTTATACGGGTTAGTAAACATTTTTTTTTTTAAGTAAAATTATTCCTTAAATCTTTATGTAAATTGCAGAAATTTTTCTTAATAAAAAATTAAAATACTAGAGAATATATTAATTAAATTGAATCGCCGAAATCTATTTTTCATAGTTATGATATGCAATGAATTGTAATTTATGATTGAATGTGTGCACTTGTATTTTTAAATCAATTTATGTATACCAACCAAACCCATAAAATTAATTAGTTCCTATATTTGCTAAAAATAAAAAAAAATAATAAAATATAATAATTTAATATCGTAAAATAATTTATTTGAATTTTCTAATGGTTCATTAGTTTTAAAAATAATTCGTCTAATTCTAATATTTTGATATGTTTTCATATGTTGTATATATTTAAAAGAATTATTAAACTAAAAAAAAAAAAAACCAAAATATGTACATATTTATTGGACAATTTTACTATTAAAATTAATTTACATTAAAAACTAAAAAGGTAATTTGTAATTATATGAAAAATTCAATGGATTCGGTTTATTAAATTCTGACGTAAAAGTGTATGCTCCGGTAATTTGATTTTTGACGTTACGTTGCGCACGTATTTTTTGTAATAAATTGCTTTATAATGAAAGTTAATTAAAGCAAAAACCTTAACTAAAAATTATGGAATTAAAGTGAGAGTTATAGTGGATTGCTATATAGTTAGAAACTTAAACTAAATTTAGATTATGAAATACATAAAGTACAGGAAAGGCTTTTTAATATCAATTAAGCTAATATACAAATATGTATATCTAAATATGTATTATCAAAACTATAACCCTTTAAAAATGAAGTTCAAGTATGCAGTATGACGCTAACTATTAATGAAATTCATAATTTTAATTTTGTTCTTTTTTATTTGTAAATTTTTTAGTACATAATAATATCTTAATTTAAAATTTTAATGCATTCGCATTGAGAAACCCCAAGATTGAGAAAGTTTAACCACAAGATTGAGGTTAACTCGAAGATTGAGAAAATTTCTATTTAGAGTTTTAAAAATCAGCCTTATTTAAAATTCAAATTCAACTTTTGCTAAATGCTAAAAAAAAAGCTTTTATAAATTCAGTTATATTCTATAACCTCTGTTATACCTTAATTTTAAATAAAAATATTTTTCAAAATGTCAGATGTCAAGAAATAGATTCTTAGATTTTCAAAATTAAATAACATTTTTTGCAATTTTAGTACATGTGGATAATAATTATAATGCGTACATAATACATAACATATACTACATATATGCCTCCTCTCGAAAATTTTAACAGAAATACCAGAAGGGTTTCACAGAATAACACATATACTTTAAAAAGATCCGCAGATGGCACATCTTCGCACATGGAAATTCATAATATTAAATGTGTAGACCGTGAATTTTGAATAGCTTGCCGCCAGAAGTATTCCCTAAAATTGGCAACTATAACGTATATATGATATCGATAAATTCAAAAACAACATCAACATCATCTTTGTTCTAAATAACTTTTCCAACATCTAATAACTTTCAATATTTCCCAATTTCCTTTATTCCTATTTCTATATTCCTTGATTTCTATTTCCCAATGCCCAAATCAAACAATACATTGTACCATGTTGTAATATAATGTTCGTTTTAAAAGGGAGGGGCGTTTAATTGGTATAAGTCAAACACTTTATACCAAAGAGAATTCACACGTTGATCTCATTGGTGTCTTTCAAGATTTTCACCTACCCTCGCAAAAGACCTACACCTACACAGATGTATTTTATGTATGTATTATTTATTTATGTATTTTCACCTACACAGATGTGTTTAAATTTAAAAAGACAAAAATTTACTTCAAGAAATATTTTTTCTTCGTATGTGGAAGCTAAAAGGGGCAAAAATAAAAAAGTCATTATTTTTATAGATAATTAAAGCAAAAGTTCCTAACTATACATTATATTTTTGTAATAGGATTTAAATAAACATTATATTTTTGTAATAGGATTCTTAAAATTGAAATAGTCTTCAGATTTTTCACAATTTTCGTTAATAAATAGGTACCTTAGGAAAATTATGTAAAACATAATAGAATTTTCACAATAATTGTTCAGAATTTTATTGCCTTGTTTATGTTAAGATTATTGCATTATAAATTTTAATAATTTGGTAGTTTTATATTCAGTACTATACTGAAATTTTTAGTAGGAGTAGGCGTGTATCGGTTAGCCAAAAAATCTTGACAAGGTGGAGTTCATCGAACAAATCTACTGAACTGACATAATATAAACTTAAATCTAAAATTAAATGTTATAGTTAATTAATATTTAATTTTTTATTAAATGCTCTTAAATTACAGTTATTTTATATTTTGACCTTAACATGTTTTAGAAATGAAAAAAATGTATGTATGTACATACTTGTACATTTATTGTATTCTATACAGAGAACCATGATGTAATTTTGATTTAAAATTATTTTATTTACATAAATAAATTTTCTTATTTACTTATTTAAGATCCTAACTATATGTATTACATAACAATAAAAATACAGCCGTAAAACGACGAAATTAAACATTGCATTCATTATTTACTAACAATTTTTTTAAGATAAAAAAATGAAAAATAAATTCACCACTTAAAACAAAAAAAAGTAAAAAAAAAAACTCACCTCTATCTTTTGCAATTTCTTGTACAATTTCACAGAAATCTTGATGTGTAAAATCGGATGCAGCATGTTCTTTAGAACAATAAAATATAATTTTACATTTATCACAGCTAAATTTAACAGGTGATTTTCGGCAAAGCTGTAATGATTTTATTTTTTTAAACTATTTTTTTTTTTTGACATTCATTTTGAATTATATTTTTTTTTAGAATTAAATTTTAAAAAGAAAAGCACCAATATATACATTACAAATAGATGAAAAAAAATATTTTCTCCCTTTTATTGTTGGAAGGCCAATAGGGCAATCATCCTTATCATTTTCATATTCATATTTTTGTTTTTTTTTATTTTTTTTTAAGCTAGTGTCATTTTTACAATTTTGAAGTTTAATGTCGTTATTATTTCGAGTATTATTAATTTTCATTTTTGTTTTCCTGTTTTTGGAACGGATATCGCACCAATATTGTTGTGTAACACTTTATATTATATTATATACTTAAGTTTAATTTTTTTTTTTTTAATCCAAAAGTTTTCTTTAAATATTTAGTAATGTGATGAATTCTTTCATTGTCTTTTATATACTAAACTAAAATTTGGCGTTAGGCCATTAAAATTTAATTGATTCGATCACTATGAAGATTTTCTGAATTTATAGTGATTCGTTTCTTTTATTGTGTGAATGTGTATGTTTTATTCTTTTCCCGTTTTTGTAAATTGTAAAATAAATTTATGAGCAGTGATGTAGCAGTAATATAATATATCTATGTATATGAGCTTTTTGATATATTTTAAATTTTTTCTTTTTTTTTTTGAAATTAAGAATTAATTTTTTAAGAATTACGTATATATAAAACACAATATTAATGCAGTACTATTTATAACAATGATTATTATATGGTATATATAAATATATATATTTTTTTAATGCATTTCTTTAGACAGGAAATTACACAGCCTTTCCTATTCAGGCGTGGCTGTAAATGTCGCTAGGGGGAATAACTCTTACGAAGTATGTGGAATTCGAACCCACACTCCCTCGGTGTTTACAGCGTATTTTATACACTCTTACCCACCAGGCCACCGAGGTCCCAGTTATATACATATATTATTTAATAAATAGTATTTAAATAAATAAATAAATACATATATACATATATAAATATGTGGTCGGTGTTAAAGTCAAACTATTTTTTTATATTCGAATATGTCATTATATTATAATTTTCCAAAGAAATTTTATTATAGTATTGGACAATATAAAAGGTCCTTTAATTTTTTTTCTCCGCCACTGAAAAATGAGTATAAAAAATTATTTCTTTTGGCACACTATAATTTTTTTTTTTTGCATTTTTTTTTGCAAAATTAAAGTAAAAAGATTTAAATTAAAATTCACTGTTGTAAAATGCTGTTAGGAAACTGAAAATATTTGTAAAAGAGAATTTGAAATCTAAAATTGAATGTATAAAACAAAATTTTTTAATATTATTTTTCTATACTTTTTAATAAAAATTGAATATTGCCAAAGACGCTTTTAAATTATCTGTCCTAGGCTTATTGAAGTAATCTACAAATTGAACAGGCATATAGATATGTATATGTATATCTGTAATAAAAACGTGGGTTGGACTCTATAAAGTCTTCGTATTTAGGAAAGTTCATATAATACTTTAATTATAAAAATAAACACATTTTATTAATTATATAAAAATAAACATATATAATATTATAGACTTATAAACAAAAATAATTTAACGGCAACTACAGTTTTATTAAGTTATTGAATCAAAAAATATAGGTATAAAAATGTAATAAACTTTATATGTGTACTCGTATAAAAATTTTAAATTTATTAAAACGTTCCTAAATTCTGCTTCATAAATTTTTTCAATTATTTTTTAAAATTTAATTTAAATATAAAATCTCATTTCAATATACGAGTACGTATTTTCATTTTATTATTTTACTCAAAAAAAATTTAATGTTTTGTGCAAGTACTATTTTAGCCCCATTGTTATTATTAATTATAGCATTGAGCAAAGACTCACATATTTTAGTCGTTTGTTATATGAAATTTTTTTCAGAAATATTTTGTTCTTTTTTAGGTATTTTTTTAGCATATTTTCAAAAACAAATTTTGAAAAATTTTCTTATCAGTTCCATATGTATTTGTTTATTTTTAGTTTCATCTGTTCAAATTTTGAGTTTAGTATTTAAATTTACCGTTATGTTAAAGGAAATTTTTCAAGATTTTGCTACCTTCATATCTCTGGCAAGCTTTTCGATATATGTTGTACCTTTTGAAATTTTGAGAGAAGAAAAATTTTTTCGAATTAGGAAAAGTTTCATTAGAACATTTTTTTTGAAACTTTGTATTTTCTTTAAGATATGATATAGGTATACATTAGTTTCTTTATGATAAACGCGAAAATTAAAGCTTCAACATAATATTAATTTCTGGTTTTACATACTGTGTTATTTAAACATAAAGGCAAAATATGTGATGATAAAAATAATTTAATATTGATTTCAAAATATTTAAGAATAATTGTAAAATTTCGTACGGACAAAAATAAAAATAGTATGGTGAATTTTTTCTTAAAAATAAAATAAAATTGTAAAAGCCTAAATATATGCAAAATTTTGTTTTGTAAATTATTTGAAATGACGCCTCAAATCTTGTAATTAGTTAATTATGATGATCATTTTTTTGAATTTTAGCGAAATGTTAAATTATAAATTCAATATTTTAAATTCAATTGTTGTTATTCATAAATAAAATTATATAATTGGTTTTATATTGTTTTATTTTAAGATAATATGTAAATTTATATTATAAACTTTTAAGATTTATATTACCTTATTTATATTTACCTTTAGGCATCTTTAGGTTTAATATTAAATAATCCTTGGAGATAATAATGGATGTAAAAAATATTTTTTGTGTTAAAAATTCACGTGTAGTCGCTTTTATATGTCCATTTACAATTAATTTTTTATTGAACAAAATGATGTAAAAATTTATAAATTTATCTAAAATCCTTTTTATTTATTAATTACCTATATCTATATTAAAATAATTAATTGGTTAATAATTAAAAAATTTAAATTATATTAACCAATTTAAGTTTAAAATGCAGATTAAATCCTAATTAGAGGCTATAAAATTGCATGAAAAGAAAAATGAATTAGTAACCGATGCTCAGCAAAAAAAAAAATATTTTTTTTTGTGAAAGATTTTTATATTAAAAATTTCTCTGACTTTTCAGCGGCACATCTGTATTAAATTAGGAAAAAAATCAAATAATCATGTGAAATCTTGACCAGTTTTTCGCTACGATATAATAAAGTTAAATATAAAAATAAATATTCTATTCCTCTAAACAGAACTAGAAAAGGTAAAAATATACTAAGGATATGGATTTGTTCAGCATAAAACTTAATCGATTTATCTAAGACTCTGTAAATTTGCTTATCTGCATAATACAGGTAAATTTATTTCCTTATTGCATTGCATATGGTGGGGAATCAAAATATAATAAATAAATAATTAAATGAATAAATAAGAGGAATTTACATATATGTATTTTCATAAATTAAAAGTTTTCGCCTCATTTGAAATTTAATATTAAACTGAACTGAATGAATTTTATAAAATAATGTTTGGCTACTGATGGTCGTATAAAAAAAAAATTTCACAAAAAAATCAATTATACTCGTTCTTTTCTTAGTCGAAGTTTTATATAGGAAGCATTACTATAATGGAACCATAATGGAACAAATTTTTTAATTAAAGCTTTGATAAATTATATATGTATATTATATATAATATATTAATATAATTAAGTATTTTCGTTAGTGTAAGGAAAATATTATTCCTTTTCGAAGAATTATTGCTACAATTAATTTAAAAATAATTAATAAATTATAAATTAAATTAAATTTTTTTTTATTACTTAATTTTAGTTTACATTAAAAATTGCACATAAAAACTTTAAATTTACATATCTATTTATTTTATTTTTTTTTTTCGAATAAAATTTTATTTAATTTATAGTTTTGTGATTTCATATTAAAATAAATTTTTAACATTATAACTTCAAAATAATTATTAAAAATAAAAAAATAAAAAAAAAAACTATAAAAAATTACAAATTCTAATTAATACATATACTTATACTGTAAAAAAATTAAATTCTATCTAAAAATTAATAATACTATATTTTGTAAGGAAATTATATACTTATATCCTATAGATGTCATTATTATTAGATAAAATTAAAATTATCATTTAAATTGTTTATTGTGTATTAAAAACTGATTCAGGATAATAATTTGTTGCATTAAACATTCTAGAATCAATAACTAATTGATTCATTGGTAATACTGACATAATATCCCTGAAAACAAAAAAAAAAAAAATGTTAAAATTAAATTAAAATTAAAATATTAATAATTTTCAATTAGAATTTTATTTAAAATTAAATAAATATGTACTTATATAAAGTATATAACTTTTTTAATTGCATACTTTTAGAAGCATATAAAGTTGAATTTATTGTAAGGTTTTTTTTTTTATTCATTATTTTTATTTTATTATTATTCACATTTGACTTATAAAATAAAAACTAAAGCTAAAATTTAAAATGCAAAAAACGCACGCTTTAAAAAAAATAGATTTATATATAATAAAAATAGTAAAAAACGGTCTGATGCTACATACTACATATAACAATATAGGGATGATTTTGATTTGAATTCACTAAAGTCCCTCCTGATTCAAATTCTCACATATACATATATATATATAAATATTCTGGAAAAGCGTATAGCTCTGCTTTTGAATGCAACTCTAAAATCTCTCCTAATTTAGAATGAAATTGTAAGAAATACAGAGAAATGATACTACGAGCAAATGAAATACAGGCATATGACACGCTCCCCCAAATTACTATTAATTAATTTTTAAATTATATAAAATATTGCCTCTGGTGGCAAAATAACCTATATATCTAATAGAAGTATAAGTTTCTTACTATGTAAGAAAACCAACAGTAACAAATAAGTTATGTGTATGTTATGTGAAGAAATTAAGCTATGGATGTAATTTGCTTAAATTATGCACCACACTAACAAGTTATAGGTAGGTAGGTAGGTAAGGTGGTAACATTCACAATGCTGCGTGAAGGGCTCAATTAGCAATAGGTTGCATCATTTTGATCCCACTGCACTCACGAGACCTTTGTTTTGTGGTTGTTTTTGGTTTAATATCCAACCCGAGATTAGATACAAAATCGATTCTTTGATTCTAAAGTTGTGGTAGAACAGTTTGTCGAGTGAGAGGAGTCTGGCTCTAGCTAGGATCGAATATCTGCATATTGAAGTTTTGGATGAAAAAGAGCATAATATAAACTTAAACATACTTTAGTAGAGTCTTACTAGATATACATAATCGCAGAATAACATTATTTAAATATTTTTTTTAGATAGCTAGAATGTTTAATCAAATGGCAAATTAGAGTCAATAATAACACCTAAATATTTAAAATGATCAACCTTTTCAAACTTAAATAAATTGGAATTGCACTAGGAGACCCAATTAGTATTGAAAGAACGACAAAAAGATGAATGATAGAAAATATAAAAAATTATTATATTGAACATTTAATAATGGCTTAATTGAAAGATATATAAATAGTTAGATTAGATTAGATTATTAAAAAATCGTATAAGTATAACAATGCGACCTTTTGTTATAGATCTATTATGCTCTCCTTATTACTACGAGTTGTGGATTTGACCTTTACTTATAATATTTCTTTCAGGTCTGTCTACCCTTAAGAAACCAAAGATCTGTATAAAATTGCTTGTAGCTCATATTTAGTAAAGCCGCAATTTGCTGCTAGGTGTAAATATCTTACTTGAAGTAAAGCTACTAGGTTTTTGAGTATCCTGATATGTGTATGTGTACTGAAAATTATTTTTCTTCTTGACAGAATTTAGATGTACCATCATTTTCTATCTCAATTTTCTTTTAATGTTACTTTAGCGGGCTGTATGTATATATAATATATTTGTCCGAAAGGGTCAAACTTGATTTTTTGATTGGTTTACATTAATAAATAAATAATTAATAACTAATAATTAAACGATATTGGATTTTATTGTGATGAAAAACTATTTATTTTACTTTTTTAATAATTGACCAACATTTGTTTTTATAAATATTTGCAATTTTAAAAATAGAATACTAAAAAAAAAAAAAAAAATCTGCTTAAAAATTAAAACTTAAAATAAAAATAAATAAAAATTTAAGTGTACTCCTCTTGTTACTTAAATTAATATTGACCAGCCTCTTCCAAAATTAACAGAAAAAGAACATTGCAATTGCTATATCCCAATTTTTATTTCCATTGTTTTTTATTTTTTTTTTTTTATGAAAAATTTTGTAATTAAGTCTTGAAATATAAAAAAGAAATGGAAAGAAGAAAAATAAAATATATGTATGTTGTATTTGAAATATGATCCACTTATGCTCACACTTCAATCCCTTAAATCAATAGGAGGTCCACGTGCGTATCGTTCTTATATTTAAAAATATTATTCTTTTAATATAAGATTCCTATTTGTTTGTTTGTTCCTTTTTTTTTTGTTAGTTTTGATCTTCAAGAGAAGTTTTATGTATATTATATACGTATCAAGAAGTTTTGTTTCAATTTTATGACTTTTTTAGTGCAGTTTTTTAAGAAAGAATTTTGTAAAAAGTAAATTTTTTGCATATTGTAAGATTTTTAGTTTATTTTTGTATACATATGAGTATATGTGATTTTTTAGCCAAATTTTTAGTTGTTATAAGAAAAATAAATACATTTTAGTGTTATATAATAGATGGAAATGATTATTTATACTTATACATACTTATATATACATGTATAAGTATGTATATATGAGTTTATTAAAACAACCGAAGTTATTTGGTCGTTGGTAAATTTCGAAATTCGCGCTGGGAATAATCTGTTAGCTGGTTAATTTTTTTTATTCTTTTTTTTATATTTGCCAAATTTTTTTTCAAAATGTTTGTGATATGCTAAAATAAAAATTTCACTCAAATTTTATTTATTTAATTTTCGTTCTTTTTAGGCTTATTATCATTTGATTTTTTTCAAACTTAGTGGAGAATGAAAAGAGGTGTAGGCGTTTATTTTTAGTTCAAAGCAATCAGAGCACTTAGAACTCAAAGCGTCCTTTACGTATATTATTACAAATAGATTATTTATATTTTGACATTTGAAAACAAAAAAACTACTTTTTGATCAATTTCGTCCGGAATCATAAATATTAAGAGAAATACGATTTACTTCACTACACAAAATTTTGAAAACTTCAGAAGTTATGTGAAAATGGGTTTAAAAAGTTTTATTTGAAAATTTTGGAACAACTTATTTGGCATAATTTTAGCCTTTTGCTTATTTTGACACTATTATTTTTAGAAAGATCATCTTCTGTAGAAATCATTGTAAAAATAAATTATAAACCTAATCCCTTATAATGATTAATATATCCATATTTTGTTTCATCAATTTTCTTTAAAAGTTTTAAAATATTTAATGTTGTTCACAGTTTGACTTTTGCTGACATTTTCATACTTAATTTAATAAAAGTGAGTGACAGCTGTTGCTTCTTTCTCTTTTTTATTAAACGTGATTCGTGAATGCTCCGAATATTCTCTGACTTTTGAGTTGGAGTTCTGACTTCTGAATGACTCTGAGCAAAGCACACTCTGTTTGTTCAGAATACGATCAAAGCTTAACTCTTAATTAAAAAAAAAAAACTCATGTTGTTTATATTAATTAAAAACAAATTTTTTCGCTTAAAATAAATTTTTGTTATACATATATTTAATTTATAATCTAACAAAATTTAGTAAAATTCAAAATAAGTTGTAATTAATTTGAAAAAATTTTAATTTAATTTGGAAAAAAAAAAAAAATTTTTATTTAATATTCTTCTGTATCAAAAATATATTCAAAAAAAAAATTTATTTAAAATATAAATGCCTTAAATGTCTTTTAACTATAATCCTTCAGTATATACAGATGTATACCTATACATACATACATCCATGCATACATATATATTCAGTTCAAAAATTATTATTTGTTTAAAATTTTATAAAATTATTTTATTACTTTTCAGTTTAATGGTATGTAGCAAAGAAGAAAAAGAATCTGAACGATCCATAAAAAATTGATTTTGGAAATTTTTTTTTTATTTTAATATTTTTTTTTTTTTTAACTTTCAGAATGACTCAATTTAAAAAATACGAAAACTAAAAAAAAAATGTTATGTATATATAATTTCTTTTTTACTTAAGATTTTTCATAAGATTTTTTACTCTCCAGTTTATTAAAAAAAAAAATATATGTATAAATTTTTAAAAATAAAATTAGACACACATGTGTATAAATCCATGTAAAATTTGTTAAGTACATGTGTTAATGTGAAATACTTATTTAAATAAAAAAAAAAAAAGAATTAAAAACCAATATAAAAAATTTTTTATTTTTCAATTTCTTTTCTCAATATTAATAGTAAAAATTTATTATTTTTTTGTTAAATTTTTTATTTGTAAAAATTAGGTGTTGATTTTAAATAATAGCATACATTTTTAATTGATTTGAACAAACAAATTAATTATAAGAATTAATTGTTAATATATGTATAGGAAAAATTTGCAGATGTCTAGACAAATTAAAATATAAAATTTAAAGTGTTATAATTTATATTGTTTTCTTGTTAAAGATTTAACTACAATCGATGGTTATATTTTAATAGAGTTATGTACATTTACCTTAGCTTAAGATCAAAGCTGTTCTTTAGCTGACAGTGTTTAATTGTATACAATTTCTTTTTTTTTTTATTCGTTTTCTCCTTTCCTCTCCTTCCTCTCTATAAGGAGCATAGGACATCCACTTCTATAAGAAGCATAGAGCTTCCACTCTTATATGGTGCATAGGGCTTCCACTCCTATAAGGAGCATATAGCATAGGGTAATTTTTTTATTATTTATTTAATGATTTAGCATCAGTTTCTGGATCGTATATATACTATATAATCACTTAAAATTTTTACCATATAAAAGATATCCTTTTTAAGTTATTTAAGTTATTTCTAAATAAATTAATTTAAAGGTATGATCTGAGTATGATCTTACAAATCTTTAGAATTAAATTTTTTTGCCAACAATAATTTAAAAATTCTTCAAGGTAAAAAACTATTTTTGTTTTATGAAAGATTATTATATAGAATATTTACAAATATTAAGATAAAAAATTTTTTAATAAGTAATTGTAAGATTTGTAATGGTATGATTATGGCATCTTCCATCTAAAATGTTTTTTTGAGTATTCTGTAAAATAGGTTTAAATGTTCTGTGATGTTTTTTTTTTCCATATATACATACATCAAATTTTCAAATTTAATTTTTATTATTTTGTAAAATATGTCAATTTTTATAAAATAATTTATGGGTTTTGTGTTTTTTTTTTAAATAAAAAAAATTTTTTTTTTTGGATTATTGACTCGAAGGATTTTTAATTTTTTTTGTTTTTTAAAACAATTACGAAGGGCATTTCCAGGAACGCATATATCATAATTTTTTTTTTTTTTTTATTAGTTGTACACATATATCCAAAAATAGTTTTTGACAGACTGACCATTTTTGTTCATGTTCAATTCATATATTATTCAATCTAACAAAAAAAAAAGTACCATGGTAATAATTTGTATTTTCTTACTGCAAAATAAAAAAAAAAACAACTAAAGAAAAAAAGTAAAACTAAAAAATGATCGTTTTATTATAAAGAAAAAGTCACGTTTTTCCCATATTTATAAAAAATTCTTATATACATATATAGAAAGGAGAGGGGGGCAAAAAAATTTTGCACAATAAAATTAGAATTGGTAAAAGAAAATAAAATTAACAAGGAACTAATTGTGCGTATCAAAACAAAAAAAAAAAACATAAAAAAAACATAAAAAAAAACATAAAAAAAATAAAAACAAAATAAAAGTTTTGTAAAAATGTAATTAAATTTAATATTTATTTATTAATTTTATGACTTACGGTCTTTGTTGTGGTGTTCGATCTCTTTGTCTTCGATTTTTAAACCAATTTGATACTTGTGTTAATGTTAAACCAGTTTTTTTAGCTAATGTTTTTTTTTCATCTGGTGTTGGATAACGATTTGTTGTATAACAATCCTTTAATGCATTTCGACTTTTCTCTTTAAAACAATATACTGTCTCTTCACCATCCCATATTGTTTTTGGTAATGGATATTTTTTTCTTAATCTATATTTATCAACAGCACCTAATGGTCTGCCACGAACTTTTTCCGCTTCTTTATAATGTGCTTTAAACCATAGATTTTGTAATTCTATATGATATTTTATTGAAAATGTATGTGATTCTAACAGATTATATAATTCATGAAATAAACCACGATGATATGCAACTATAGCTCTTGCTCTGTATTAATAAAAAAAAAAAAATAATTAAAAAAAAATTTATTTTATTTAATATAATTTTTTTTTTTATTTTTTACCTTAAAATACTTTCATTTGTTCGTAATAATTCAATATTCGGTAAACTCCATAAAAATGTTGCTAATTTTTCTACATCACCTTTTTGTTGAAGTGCTTCGCACATGCATTGAACCTTAAATAAAAAAAATTAATTGTTTAAAATATAAAATAAAAAAATTTGATACTTAACCTAATTTTTACATTAAAACATATTATAAATATATGGTGACTTATTAAAACTAATAATTGTTTAATTTTAATCAAATTTATATATATTTAAATTTTGTGAGAATTATAAAAACATTTAACATTTTATTATAAAAACAGAAAATATCGAACTTTTGAAATTTTAGTATTCAGCAATTTAAATATAATGATTGAAAGTATACATTTAAATTTTTACATAATTTTTAAACGCCTTTATATCCAAAATTTAAATGTCCATAGCTTTCTAACCGTGGCAGATTTTATTATTTTATTTAAAGCAACCTACTTTTATAATCCACTCTAATAACAGTGAAAAACTTAAAGTTTGTATTATCAGAACTTTCGTTTAAAATACTTTTTTGCCTTTAACATTAAACAACTTAAGAGACACGTAACGAGTTTTGAAATTGAATGATACATATATATTAATGCAAAGATCTGCAGAAATTCGGTTCTAAAAATATGAATTTGCCATATTGTACAAGAAGAAATTGCACTGTTTTTAAATGTAAGATTAGACCTCGCCCTTTTTTTTTTTGTAATTCTATTAAAAAACTTTTAATATTGCTTGCAAAATTCTTTGCAATAAAAATAGTACGGGAGTTGAATAGAATTCTATTTCACCTATAGACTATACCTCCACTTATTGCCTCTTGAAGTATTGATAAAGCTATTTATACTACTGGTAAGCTACTGTATGTATATCAATATAGTTTCTATTTAAATCGAATATTTTAAAATAAAATTAAGCATTTAACTTTTTTCTTTCGATAAAACTAAATTTTTTATCTTTGATTTTTAGCAAATTACTTAAAGAAAAAAGTACTCATTCCTACAAAGAGCCCTAAGACGTACACTAAGTCATTTATTATTCATATTTGATTAAGTTTCAGCGCTTCTGAATTCATTTAGTTTCACCAAGACGAAACTATCGACTTTACATATTATACAATACTATATTTTTTGAGTTCCTTTTAAAGAGTAAACTATCATTTTCTACTCCCATCCAACAACACTATAGCATTTGAGAAAGAATAGATAGGTGTAAATACGGTATTATAAATTAACGTTCCATTTACCAAATACTCTTAACTACTCTTTCCGTGTAAAATGAACGCAAACAATGAAGGCAAATAAATATTTTTATTTGTGCGACATCTGTTATCTTAATCAAATATTATTTTATTTTTATTTTATTATATATTTTCGATAATTATATATACATTTATTATAATTATATATACATGTATGAATACTTATTTTTTTTTATTTAGTTATATTAGGTATATTAATTATATATATGTTATATAAAAAAAATCTATATTATCTTTTATTAATCTATATGACTAAGCCGAGGTTTGAACCCGAAGCCTTTACAATGAAAAAACCTGGGTCTTAACTACTATAATTTTGGATGAATTTCAAAAATAGGCAACTTAAATAATTATTACAGTAAATTCTTTGAAAAAGAAAATGAAAGAGAAACTTATATATATTTAGATATAATTTAAATAAAAATTTTTTTTTTTTCATTAATTAAATTTAATAAATTTATAATAATTTATATTAATTAAATTGATTTATATTTATTAATAATTTATTAATTAAACATTTTTTATTGTCATAAATATAATAAAAAATTATAATATTATAATTATTAATATATTATATTAATGCAATTTCATATATGTATATACAAAAGTATAATATATTTTATTATGTACGAAAATAGATATTATTATTATGTATATATAAATAATTAATATTATCATTTAAAAATATATTATATATACATATTATAAACATACCTGATCTGGACTAAACATATTTAAACATTTTCTACCAATATCAAAATTAATTGTTGAATTTTGTAAATTATTTAAAAATTGATGACTATTTCCATTTCTATTTGTTATTTCTTGCATAATACCACTAGGTGATTTACAATTAATATTATTGTTATTATTATTGGCATTATTAGTATTAGTATTATTATTTATATGATTATTATTTATAACTGAAGAATTATTATTATTATTATGATTATTACCAGTTAAATTTGTTTGATTATTATGACTATTATTATTATCATTTAAATCAGTTTTAATATCATACTTATTATTATTATCAACAAATATACTTTGATGTTGATGAATATCTGATGATGATGGACTTGATTTATCATAATCACTTCCGCCAATATCATTTGATTGATGTTGATTATTATTACTGTTATTATTATTATTATTATTATTATGCTGATGATGTTGACTATTATATTTCCTTTCAAAGTCATCATTATTATCAATATTATTGGAAAATGTTTGAAGTTTTTCAGAAAAAAATAATGTTTTACAAGAAATATTTCCACGATAAACTGAAATTAAAAAAAAAATAAAAAAGCTAAATAAAGAATAATAAAAATAAAATAAAATAATATAAAAATTTGTAAGGTATTAATTTTTGTTTATAAACACCTGTAAAAGTATATATAAATATATCAAAATATAATTTATTTGTTTACAATTTATTTTCCGTCAAGGTAGGATTGATTTCCGTTTAAAAAAAAAAATATTTGTTTAAATTAATTGAAAGTTTATTTAAATTTTTTAGGAAACTTTAGTATAAGTATAAGTAAAAAAAAAAAATATGGTATTGTTTCAATAAAAATCTAAAAATTTCATTATCAATAAAAATCATTAATGTCGCCTCTTAAACAATTCTAACATGTAACACAATACAAGTAGCAAATACTCATATCTACACTGTGGAAACTCTTAAATAGTTTAAAACTGGTTATAGAAACTTATTTGCTGTGAGAACTGCGAAAATTTCCAACATTCTTCTATCAAATATGTTCACCTCTGTTGGCAATACTCTATATTTTACAATTTGCATTTTTTATTCAAAAAAAAAAAAATCTTTTCAAATTCGTATACAATTTACCTTTCAATTCCTCCCTTTAGTCCTTTTTTCTTTCCTGACATCCTCCCCCATTTAGTCAAACATACTCCAACAGGCGATAATGTATAAAGGAATAATTTCCTAGAATTTGGCTATAGCGCATATAAAAAAGTAAATATAGAATTTTTTTTTTTTATTTAAGATCCGTAGATCAAGGAGCACATAAAAAAGTCGCAGTGTTACTGATACCCCAGTGTTACCCCAGTCGCAGTGTTACTGATACCGCAGTGTTACTGATACATAAATAATAATAATCTATAATAGGTCAAATCAAAAATTATTTTTATGTATAAATGATATATAAAAATAATATGGGATAGAGTATACATATATATATATATAATTTAAAGTAAATATAAACTAAAAATTTATTAAATTGTAGGACATAACGTTACGAATATCGTCAGTATAATTAATATATACTTTTTATTATCCTCTCTATATGATTAGAAAATCTATAGTAGTATCATTTATTAACTAAATAATACCTACAAATTATCACCTAAACAGTCATTAACAGATCTAAATATAATTAATCATTGCATTTAACAAATATTATGATATAATATAAAATGTGTAATAAAAAGATTTGACTTTTACTTATACATTACCATAATTATGAAAACTGAATGTCCACTCATGACTCTTATAGAGCTAAAAATCTATTGTTTATATTTAACTTAATAAGTATAAATAAATGAAAGAAAATTGAAAAATTATTCATTTTTATATTGTTTAGAATATAACAAAAAAAAAATGTAATTTAATAGTTTTATTTTGTTGTATTTATATTTACAATTGAAAATTATAAAGGTAAAAAGTTGCAAAAAAAATTTTAACGATGAAAATTTTGAAAAATTTTGTATAAATTAAATAAATAATATATTTAAGGCAATAAATATATATATATATTAAGGCAATAAATATATATAATATATATATAAGACAAATTTGAAGTTATAAACTGTACGTTTTAAATTTATAGTATCATGATAAAACTTTTAAATAAACAAGACCATATACCATATTATGTATGTGTTATTTTAGACAAATTTGTAGACAAATTTAATTTAGAAGACATTTTTATCCATTTTAAGTAAACCCTATTTATTTATAATTATAATTTAGTAGTTTTCAGCCACACACTACGTATTATGACATTCCGCTAAGTTTTGAATACAAGTACAAATTTGGATTCGATTTTTCTATTACAAAATCTACATTAACATATAACCATACATAGATACATATGTATGTTTAAAATAATTTTTTTTTATTTTTTTTTTGGTGGAATCAATAAATTTTGTATACCATACGAATTTTTTCTAATTTAGATGTCACGGATGATGTTAGATGTTTTTGTAATTTAGATGTAAAATATACTTATACACCAGCTACAGGGCCGCTAGTATGTATATAATTAAGAAAGGCTTTTTGTACATATGTATGTAAGAACATAATGTTTTGGTTTCAATTTTTTGCATCTTGTAGCTTTGAAAATTTTTCACTATGGGACGAATACTATGCCTAAAATTTGTAAATTTTCGATTTTATACCACTTATAGCTCTCAAAACGGAGGCAAAATAAATTTTATTTTATCTTAAAGATATGCATATTACACCTCTTGCAATTTCAAGTATCTAACTTTTGACGTTTAATAGATATACTAAGAGTGAAAAAGTTTACATAATCGCAAATTAAAGTGTTGAATTGCAAAAACTTTTGTTATTTTTGTATTAATTGTAAAGCTAAAGAAATTTTCTTTTGTTTCGAGTTCTCAGATTAAAAAAATATATCCAGCAGAATTTGAGTTATAACCGTTTGAATATTAGGATTTTTGAACTTTAGAGATCTGTATAATAGCTTCGAAAGGGTTGAGCTTTATAAAAAAGATGTTTTGCAACTGTAAACAATTTTATATACAATTATAAAATTTAATTTTTTTAAATAAACTCTTAAACGCTATAAAGGTTTTCTAAACGGATAGACAAACGAATTGACAGAGTAAAGTTAATAAGTAAATTTTTCAAAATTTTTTGAATTAAATATCTCGATAATTTGAAGAAAGTTAAAATTTTTTTTATAAAAATTTAATATTTTTTAAAATATGAAGATTATACTTTATTTATTTAAAAAAAAAATTTTAGAAATATTAAATTTTTTTTTTTATTTATTTAATTTATTAGAATACATATTTCTTAATTTGCAAAATTTTTTGCTTAGTTATTAGAAAAAATTCTCAATAATAATTTTCTGTTTTTATTGTTTAAAAAATTTTTAAAAAAGTTACCTAAATTTTTATAAACTTTTCATATACAATATACATAATTATTGTATTATAAACTGAACTTGATCATCTAATATTACACAAGTTAGCTAGTTCTCAAAAAAAAAAAAAAAGAAAAAAAAAACCAAAAATGTTAATTGACACCTTAGACATTTTTAAAGTGGTTTATTTTATTTTGGTCAAATTCTTTTGGTGAATCATTATAAGAAATCAATGTAATCAGATGTTGTTAAGTGCATATATGTATTATAATATCTATATTTTGTTATTTATGTAAAATATAAAATTTTTCTATAAAGTTCAAAAAAACAGACAAATATATATATTTATTAAATGATATCCTATATAGTATATAGAATATACAAAAATAGAATATACAACGAAAACTTAATCAATTATTAAGGTGGCTATAATATTATATTGTCGTTAATATTATAGTATAGGCTCCTAAATAGGATATTGAAAGGAGGAGAAAAATATTATATGTTAAAATAGGATAAATTGCATGGACGAAACATATTTCCAATGAAAAAGTTATTCGAAGAATAGGCGAAACAAAGAATTATTGACATTTTTTATTAAGCACGCTTAAAACATTCTATTTCGGTCACGATGGTTCAAAAATATGAGTTACTTCAGTTGATTGTCCAGGGAAAAATTGAACCAAGAAAAGGTATCGACAGGAAACAATTGGCATGGTTAACAAACTTTAAAAAATAGACTAGTATGTAACAAATAAAGAAAATTTAATGCATTTGGTGGTTGACAGAATTTCAGCTTAAAAAATGTAATATAGAAAACATCATATAATCGTCATCGTCCAGTATTTTGGATATATAGCAGAAAAAGAAGTTATACGAATACATATATATATACGATTAAATTTATATATACTTATACCTATACAATAATAAAAGTTTGTTGTTAAAATAAAACAAAAAATTCTTTACAGTACAGTCGTAATTTGTATTATTGTATATACACATATACTTATACTCGTACATTGAATCAAACTTTTTTAAAAATGCAATCGCAAAATTACACTTCTTAAAAATGCAATTGTAAAATCAAACATATTTACTTATATTTGAATAATTTTAATTATACATACATATGTATACGTATTTTTAAACTGTATATATATGATTCATTAAGCTTATTTACAATATAATTATGTTAAAATTATGATTATAACTGCAACTTAATCGTATGTACTACAATGCTTTCAACGTCGTTTTTTTGTTTTTGACAGCGATGCCTGTATACATATATGTGAAGCGATTTATTATAGTTATATTATTGTTGATGAATCATTTTATTCATAGTTGTAATTAAATTAATATATATAATTATATAAATTAAATAAAATCAAACCAAGAAAGTTATTTGATCCAAAAAGTTTCGATTAAAGGTCAAAAGTTTTATAAAAATTAACGGTTCTCTGTAAATTATTCGAATAATATTTAAATAATTTTTATATGATATACATTTAAAGTAATAACTTATAAATATAATTTTTTAAATAAGAAAAACTTGTGCATTAACGAAACGAAACGAAAAGAAACTGTAACGAAATATAAATTTTTTTAATAATAACTTTTTATACCTACAAAAATTCTCGCGCAAATTTCAAATAAATGAAAAACGAATTTTTATAATTATATATACTTTTGCTATTATATGTACATTATAATATGTTTATTTATTTATTTTTATTTTATTTTTTTAATTTAATTCTTTAGAAATGCCTTATCATATATACTTTACCATTATTATTTAAAAAAATTGATTGATTAGCAGCTGTATATGGTGATATTCCTTGATTCATTGATGTTGTATCCGAAATAGTACCACCAGAACTTGTTGAATCTAAATCACCTCCCATAGAAGGTGATAATGTTGTATCCATTTTATTGATAATAATTTTGAATATAAGTTTTAAATTTTTTATTTTATATAATTTAAATATTTTTAATTTTAAAACTTTTTATTTTAGTTATTTATATAATGTATATTTTAACTGAATTTGACAATAATTATAGATTTAATTTTTTTTGTTTTCAAATTTAATAGAATATAAAAAATAAAACACTTTTTATACATATATAATAAAAGAGAAAAATTAATAAATTTATAAGTAATAATATAATTAAATTTAATTATAAAAATATCCTTTCATTTTTATCCTATAATTTTTTCGTCACAAAATTTTAATATACTTTTCAACTTATCAAGTAAAATTTAACTTTTTTTTTTTAAAATTCTTAAAATTACGGTATATAAAAATTTAGTTTTTTTTTTTTTTATTTATTTTATTTTATTATAATTACTCTTTTCAGCTGATGAAATCCGATCAGAACTTTACAAACATTCGATAAGAACTAAAAGAATAATACCCATTATTTTTTTTAAAGTTAAAAAAAAAAAATCAACAAAACAGAAAAAGTAAAAGAAAATCAAAAAAAAAAATTTTGAACAGAAAAACCTTGACAGAACAAAAACCAATGACCAATTCATTTTTCATATATGTATGTATAAATATACACTATAGAATATTTATCATAAAATTGAATATTCCGATTATACACTATACAGACATATATATATATATATATATTTATCACATTATACTGTACAATTTATATATTAGAATATATAAACACCTACAAAAAAAAATTATTCATATATGTATGTAATTTACAAAAAGGAAAGGAGACCTTTAAATCAGTCAATTCTGAAGTTTAGAAAAAAAAATGCTCATTTTACAAATTGGGAAAAAAAAGACATATAGAATTTTTACACGTGACAACAAATATATAATTAATTAGGTATATTTTTTTGTTTTTATTTAATTTTTCTATTAAATTTCTTAAAACAATTGCATATACATATGTATTTTTAATGCTTTTTGTCTTATAATTTTAAATATTACCACTTGAAAGGATCATATTTGTGATATGAGTGATTTATATTATTTTGAGTTAAAAAAATTTCACTCATTTTTCTTTTTGCATTAGTATTTGTTATTTGAATTAACTAGGTTTTTATGTGTGTTGTTTTGCTTCTTTCAAGTTTTTTTTTTTTAATTTTCAAAAGGATACGTAAAATATCTAGTAAAATGTTAATGGTAGGTGTGTCTTTTATTAGAAGCCATTTTTTATTTATTAACTTGTTTATTTGTTTTAAAGGAAATATGTAAAGTATATATTGGTTTAAGTATTTTTTTTTTTGTTTTGATTGTGATTTTTTCAAGGACTTCTTTGAACATAATAACATTAATAATAATTATTAAAGAGAACAAGGATATTTGTGTGCTAATTTAATTTTATTTTAAAGAAAAGAATATTTAAAGGTTATATGTACTGGTGCATATATATCCTGGCTGGAAATATGTTTAAAATTATATATTTATATAGTAATAGAATGATATATTATATAAAATACTTTATATTATAGAGCCTAGATTAATTATAATAATATAATTAATATAATAATGTAAAAAGTTATTTGAAAATTTTATTTGGAAGTATGTAACATAAAGCAATAAAACTATACTTTATGTACTAAAAATGTTGTATTAAACATTAATAGATATTTTATTTAGTGATTTCAATCAAGGACTATTTTTATTAAGGATTCTACTTTAGGCATTTATTTGAAATGAAATAAAATTTACTTTTATAATGAATAGAAGCATAAAAATATCACACATTTTTTTGAAAATTTTTCGAATTACGTAAAATATTTTTATATTTTTTATATATGTAATTTGTTATAGAGTTTCCAGTTATATATATTTTGTATGATTAATAGAATAGTAACTTTTATTGTTATTACAAGGCTGTTACCAATATAATATAGCAATATATAGTAAATTATAAGAGATGCAACATTTTTTTTTTCCTTGCCACTCCTGTAAGGAGCATCATCCATTAAGTCATTTATTATTCATATTTGACCAAGCTTCAATTTCTGGAATCACTAAGCCGTTGATTACTCGGCTGTCACTATTGTACAAGACTATGAGATATTTCTTTTACTTCTACGCCATCTATTATCTTATGCAAGAATTATATTTAATTATTACTTTTATTATATATTACAATATATATGATGTTAATTATAATTTATAAGACATATTGTACTTATTCTTTAATTTAATTATATTCTACTATGATCCAGCCGGGGTTTGAAACCGAAACCTTTCTTATGAAAGGTTGGTGTCTTAAGCACTACACCATAGCGTGGATTAAGAGGTGCAGCATAACTGGGATATATTATATTTCGATATATTGTCAAAAATGAAATATCCCACAACTTTTATTGCTTCCTTATATTTATAAGGATACTGATATAAGGTTTCCTTATATTGATAAAAAAAAAAAATATAGCAAATATTTAAGTATTATTTATTGATATTTTAATTTTTTAAATTGCATATAATAATAAAGGACGCTTTTTCGTATTAATAAAAAGCATTATAAAACTATATACCTATGTAAAATATTTGTGATAATGTAAATTCAATGTTTAAAGGAGGAAATGTTACATGTAAAGAATAAAAATTTTTATTGTAAAATATCATATAACTTGATTCTTATCAATTTGAGTTACTTAATCTTGCGTCAATTTTATATTTAAAAACCTAACCTCTTTGTTATATGATTTTTCATCAGTTTTTCTGATTAATTGATATATATATAAGTATATATAAACGAAAAAGTTCATCAAATGTACGTAAGTAAAATAAGTCCATACGTAATTAAGCTGGTAATTTATTAAAATTCAATAAATCAATTGTTGAATAAACAAGGTGCCAAAAGTTTTATTTTTTTTTGTTTATTTTATTTTTGTCTATATTTTTCGTTAGATTGCAAATTTTATATATGTACGTACGTATGTATGCTTTTAATATATTTTTATAAGTACTGCGCCAATTTTTGTTATTATTTATTTTTTTTTTAATTTTTTTTTTTTTTTGCATTATTCCTTTGCCTTTTTTTATTTTTTTTTTTTATAAAACATCAAAATCATTTTCCCACACTTTAAAAATATGTCAACTTTTCATATTTGATATACATATATACATAGGTGTATAATAATAAATATTAAATTGTTATTTTTTCGATTTTTTATTTTATTTTTTTTTTTTTTTATGAAATTTTGTTGTTTGTAATAATTTCATTGCAGTCATTGAAGGCATGAAAGATGGTATCAAATTCCACCTGAATATCGTGAATATGAAGTGTCTTCAAAAATTTATATATTATGTTCATAAAATTGTATATACATACGTTTATTCATATACATGTTTATATATATTTTTTTATATCTATAGATTTGTTTAGTTTTTTGTTTTTTAAGAATAGAAATATTTCATTATAAATCGCTTATTTATTTAATTTTTAATTAAATTTTTTATAATAATGTTCGTTTTATGAATTAAAACTTTTTACGTTTTAATGCTACATATATATACATGTATATAGACATACATTTAAATATAATATATAGCGTTAATTTGTAGAATCATTTCAATATATTATTATATTAAATAGATAAAAATAAAAAAAATGAATTTGTCTGATGCTAAACTAAAGAATGATTTGAACTAAAGAATGAATTTTTGAACAAATAAAAAACTCTTATCTTTGCAAAACTTAATGAGATAAATTTTTTTTTTTTTGGTTTTTTTTTTTTAAATAAGTTTTATTTGATTCTGCAATTTTTGTCAGCAGTAAATTATATTTTTTTTTAAATAGGCACGTTTTGTGAAATTAAAGGAAAAAAAAAAAATTATACAAATTCAGATAATTTTAAATTTAAAAATGCTTAAGGAATATTATAATAGCAAAGAAATTTCATTTTACATAGGATCGATTTTATTCCTATATTTAATTAACAACAAAAATCTTAATTTTCATAAGCTTTTTTAAATTAAATTTTAGAATAAAAAAGTTTATTGACTTATTTATTTTTTTCAATTATAAATATTAAGAAAAATTTATTATACTATGTAGTGCCATTTCAGGAAGTCATGTAAAATTAAAACTGAAATTTGGAAATAACACATGATGCATTAAAAGTCGAAATAAAACTCTACAAGAAAGAAAACTCTATTGTCGTATCACGTCACAAAAAAATAATAATGTGATTTTTTTAGTTCGTTAAATACTATGAATAATTATTATTTAGACCCGACTTTCTATATCTATATGTTATTTAGATCCAGAAGCGTTTAATCTATAATACCAAATTTTCTATACAATTTTTATAACTGTACGAACGACATTCATGAGTATATTATAATTTCTCGTCCATTTGTAATAGATATAGATTCATGTGTGTGGTTCGGATTAGTATCGAAAAGTAAAGTGATTTAGCTATATGTATTTGTCCGTTCATCTGTCTGTTGATCACCACGATCACTTAATATCTAAAAAACTTGTAAAGTCATAAAATCATCAAACTTGCAAAAAATTTGTCGGTTCCATATATTAATTTAGTATGAAAGTATACCACTCCTTCGGGTAGCTTCTATATAAAAATGGATAAAACTAATTTGCATATATTGAAACCAATTTGTATATCATTAAAACTAATGACTAAAATACGAATAATGACTAAAATAGGACTAATGACTAAAACTAAAATAGGAAAGTTTTATGACAGGAGAAGAACTTTTGTAAAGTTTCACATGTCTAGAATTTTCAGGCAATTGCCATACAAATTTTGTGTCGATTTATTTTACTAACTATATATGTATTCATTTATGAATATTCATATGGTATATTTTGATATAAATTTTTATGCAGATTTGAAAAAATTCTTTTAAAAATAATTTGTTTAAAAATAAAATTTATCATTATAAAATACATTTTCCATTATTTTCTTTTGCAGAAATTATAGAAAACCCTATAACAAATAAAATAAAAAATTAACAATAGAAATAAAAACTTTTGACAAACATGACATCATAATAAAATACAATAGTAAGTGACAGTATTCACACTCAATAACATATTTTTTATATCTTTCAAATAATGTCCTTTTTATTATCCTTTTCAAAAAAAAAAAAATACAATAAAGAAAATATATGCAATTATACCAGAAATTATTAGAGGAGTTTTCAAAGAGGATCCTTTTTATTTTCCGTCCAGTTCTTCTCTGTTAAAAGTACATATGAAAAACTACAACAAAATTTTTTATTTTTAATCTATTTCATTCAAAAATCCATAACCATAAAATATAACCATATTTATATATCAATAAATGAGGGTAAACAGGGTTTACAAGCAATTACACAATGTTATAAATTTGTAAAAGTGGATTACAAAATATTGAATGGAATTGAATTGAATGTGTGAATTGAAAATAAGAGAACAAAAACAAAAAAAAAAACATCATTATTAGAGATTTATTTTTGATCCTTCATTTTATAATAGATTTGTAACACAAAAGAGGAATAATGCCTACCTAAACAGAAGTTCTTTTTTTTTATATAATGATCATATATAAATACATACGTATAAGTATAAGTATAAGAATTGATTGAAAATTATCAAAAAAAAAAACAAAAAACACTGATGGGTGTGAGTATTGTTATAGGGAAAGAATCCTTCAAATATTAGACAAGAATAAATAATTATTTGAAATTACCTTTTCAAATTTAAAATTTTTGAACTGATTTTAAAATATATGAGTAACTATAACAAAACTATGTTAAATGCGACAGGGTGCAATAAAATATATAGCAATAAAGCTTTTACTTCCAATTAGAATGAAAAATAAAACCTAAATCGGAATTTCGCGAATTTTCGCAAGTTAGGACTTATTTCTCAATTCAGTTAGGAAGTAAGACCAATTTGGCCTAATTGCTATAGGCTTTATTGCACCCTGCCATTAAATGCATCATATTGTGTTTACTTTATTTTATAATATAATAATTTTCTTTTAGAGGTATAGCGATTTTTTCTTTTTTGTGTAATCAGTGTTTTAATCAATGTTTAGTCAGTTTAAGTTCAAACCAACAACCATGAGAGCTTGACATCTTTTATTGAAAAAGTGGCTATAATAGTATAAAAACTTTTAAAAGTTCTAATCAAAAATACAAAAGTACTATTCCGCGGTTCAAAACAGTATAGTAAATATAACAGTTAAATGGTTGACATCTTGCCCAGTTTAGGTCAACCAGCCAGATTAATTTTAATAACTGCAATTAATAAAGAATAAACTTAATTTGTTATTTAAAGATTGAGATAAGAATAACATTTTTTATAAAACAAAATCCATATACTAAAAACGAATTCAAAGGGCCTCGGTGGCTTGGTACGTAAGAACGTAAAAAATACTCTGCAAAAACCGAGTGAGTGTGGGTCCCACACACGTTTGTAAGAATAATTCCCTCTTACGACATTTACAGCATCTTTTGAAAATGAAAGGCTGTGTAATTTCCTCGTTACATTTAAATTTTTTTCGACAGACAGATGGACAGGAATTACTTAGATACTCAATTTATTTTGTTAACAATTTTTTTTTGTTTTAAATATTTTTATATTTAATAATCAACAATAGCAAAATCAGTGTCGTTCTATATATCAGTAACAGTATGGTATTTATTTACTTCTCACTAGGATATTTCCTTTAGGGAGGATTTTTTAATCTTTTTGCCATAGAGTGAGCCTATAATGATAGAATAATTGATCTATAGTTGAACTTTGTTATAAATCCACGAATACTTGTGAAAATAATAATGTTGAAAAATCTTTTTAGTTCTCTAAATATAATTTACTAATAAATTATAAGTAATAAATTAAAAAAAAAAGTGAACATTCTTAAAACAGTTGGTATAAAGTGTTATTTTAAATAATTATATGATTATTTAGTAAAAGGAAATTTAAAAGGAAACCCCTATTTTTAAATAAATTTTTTCCCGTTTAAATATTACAAACAGATTCGATGAAAATATTTATGTATTTTTTTTTTTTTTAAATATTGCAAACAATGTCGTGTTAATTTTATTGTTTTTAAAAATATTTTTTTAAACTAATTAATATTTTAATTAGTATTTTTAGTAAAAAAAAAATTAATGCTCGAATTAATTCAATAATTATCTATCTGTTCTATTTCGAAACGAAAAATAAAAAAAAAATAATAACAAAGATAATTTTTTATAAAAACAAAGGGAAATTCTTAAAATTTTAAAAATATAAAAATTTTTTTTTTGAGCATTATGGTTTTAGCACCTTTTTAAAATAATTTTTGAAAATTTTTTTATTGCATTTATTAGTTTTTCGTTGTTTGTTCGTCTGTCCGTTGTTTTCAAAACTTTTACACCATTTAAAATGGAGCAATGAAATTTTAACTAAATGGGTATAGGTTTCACTTAAAAATCAATGTTGTGCAAGAACATTTTTATCTAGCTCCACCAATTACGGTGCTACAATCCTAAAAATTGGAAAAACTCTTATGTATTTACAAATATTTATATCTGAAGTTATGCTTAGTGTTTTTTCAATCTAAAACGAGGAAGAATACAGTTGCCTTTGTCAACTCTTAGATACCCGTACAAACCGTTAGTATGTTCACAGCCTGTCAATATCTATCTACATCTCTGCTTACAATATTATTTTTTTAATATTTTAGTATTTTAAAATAATTTGGGTGAATTTTATAATTTCTAGAACTATGGGTTGTATATATATTCAAACTATATATTTATAAATTCCTCAAAAGCAGATTTTAACTTTCCACATAACGATTATCAATCCAAAACTTTTTCAAATATTCTATAGTACCATTTAGTACTAAGCGGTAAATGTATATTAAATTTACTTAGTACAAAATAGTAAATATAATTTTAAATATTATAATATATTATATTTAAATATTCCATTGACAGAATAATTTCTTATAAGTACAATAAAATACATATATGTATGTAAATACGGCGCTATATAATATACATCTATACTCTTATCATTCATTCACTAGTGACATATACGATAATGTAAATAAACATGATATTATATAAGTATGTATATATTTCAATATCATATAAATAAAAATTCTTCAAGCAACTGTTATGTTGTTTATTTATTTACATTTTTTTATACTACGCATTATATCCTCAACAATTTCAAATTATCGAGTAAAACAAAATGAAAAAAATTCGTTAAAGAAATTTGTTAGAAAATTTGAAAAAATCAAGTAACACTTTCGTAAATTATAAAGTAACCCTATATTATTAAAAAAAGTTGTTGACAGAAATAAGAGTATAATGTTGAAGCTTTAATTTTTGTGTATTACTTCAAAAAAATTTTAACAGGTGTTCAAGTTACAGGTGTTTAAAAATAAGAAATTTTCAGTTTTTGACCCCTTGCAGCTTCTAAACGGGGAGTGATACAAAAAAATTTCTGAAATGACTCATACTTATTTTCAAAGATCCAACTTCTGTCAATTTCAAGTTTCCGACTTAAACCGTTTAGAAGATAGAAGGGTTAAAGGATTTTGCAAAATTTTAGTTTCGTATAACGGTAAATTAAGACACCGTATGCCACAACTATATATTTATTGTATATACACTTTTAAAGCTAATAAAAGTGGTAATCGTTTGGCGTTTTCAAAATGAAGATATACCTTATACAACTTGTGCTATAACAATTTAAATATAGAGCTTTTTTGAACCTTTGGGGAGCTGTAGCTCCGTAACGGGTGGGGCTACAAAAGAAAGTCATTAAAAATAAAATTAATATTTTTGTAATATCTACCAGCAGTTAAAATTTCATAGCTCTATTTCAAAAAAATTGTGGGGATCTAAAAGTTAGGTGTTCGAGAGCTACCCTAAGGTTTGGTCCAAACTCAACCAATAAAAATAGGGAACCTACAAATTATTCCCAGAATATTTTGTGTAAATTTCAAGATTCTAGCTTTCTTAGTTTTTGAGTTAGCGTGCTGACGGACGGACGGACGGACGGACGGACATGGCTCAAAAGTCTTAGAATTTTTTTCTGATCCGATCCATACCTTTGAAGGTATATCTAGCTCGCTTATTTCGAGGTGTTACAAACGGAGGAGTCATTTTATTATACCCGATCCTATCGTACGGGTATAAATATCTAATAACAGGAAATTTTTGAAGCTTTTTAAATCAATATATGTATATAGAAATTATACATATAATGTTTTACAATTTATTATTTAAATGTTACCGTTATTGTGAAAACAAAACATTACAAATTTTTGGTTCAAACATTACAAATTTTGGTTTGGTTGGTTGGTTGGAATCTTTTACTTAGAATCTTCAAATTTTAGAGAAGTAAGAGCTGTTTAAGAGCTATTAGGCATCAAAAATTTGTAAATTCGTTATTTTTATATAGACACCTATGAAAATTTGTCGTATTTAAAGTATAAAAATGAAAGCTCTAATATTATATTTTTATATGTGCTAATCACTTTTCTTAATATAAAATGGGTTACTTTTAATATAATATGGTTAAAACTGAAAAAATTGTGCCTTGATGTTTGACAAATTTTCCTTTTATAAAAAATTACAAATTTTGATACAAAAGTAAATAGTTACGATTCTATAATACTTTTATTGATTGTTTTTTTTTTTTTTCAAAAAGTGCACTATTAAAAACCTAAAACTTTCATTTTACATATCGTCAATTTTTTGGTTTATTTTAGTTTTTGAAAAATATTTTTAAAATTAGGTGAATTCAAAATAATATTTAATTTAAATATAAATAATTTCCATTATTTAGATATAAAATATCAGAATTCAAAAATAATCATAATATATATGTACATATAATGAAATAAAGACATTATACATAATATATAAAATATATTTTTATTTTCGGCAGAAGTTTTAGCTATTTGTAAATTGAATATATTAAATATTTTTTTAGCAATTCATAAATTGGTTATACAAATTTATTTTTCTGACAGGACAGATCGAACAGGTCATTTATGAAACATATCTTAATAGAACAATTTTATTTTGCTTTGAAGAATTAATTACTATACGTGTAGCTCTTCAGAAAAATGAAAATACCGATTTGTGAAATTATAAAAATATGTAATTTTCTATTAAATATTAAACTTGAAATGTTAAAACTACGAAGTGAACTTATTTGTTACAAAAAATTTTTAATGATTATGAAACTTTATACAAATTTTTTTATTTTTTTGTATTTTCTGTAATAAAATTGAACACAAAAAATTTAAATATACATTTTATATAAAGGGCCTCGGTGGCCTAGTGGGTAAGAGTGTATAAAATACGTTGTAAAGACCGAGGGAGTGTGGGTTCGAATCCCACACACGTCGTAAGAGTTATTCCCCCTTACGACATTTACAGCCACGCCTAAAAAGGAAAGGCTGTGTAATTTCCTGTCCACATTTATGTGGCAGAGGCTAAAAAAAAAAAAAAATTTTATAGTAGATATTTCTATAACTTCAGTCTTATATCTATCATATAAAGCAGAATATCCGAATCCGAAATTGAATGGCAATTTTTCTTATGACGAGTTTGAAAATTGTTTTTTTTTTGTTGTTCGGCATAAATTGTTTTTACAATTCAGTTTAAATTTTACAGATCTTAACCGGTTAAGCTCTACTGGTATAAATTTAAATTTTTCTTTAAAATCTGTCACATTAAAATTTTTAGCCGTTAAAAAGTATAGCTAGGGCCTAACTTAAATTAATATATAGACAAGGCAGAATGAAAATTAAAAATTTTTATTACTTGCACCAAAATTTGTAATTTTTCTTAGAATTAGAATACATATAAATATATAAAAAAAAACTGTGAAAAATAAAGAGAAAACCATTACCACATATTATAAAATAAAAATATTGAAGCTTTAATTTTTGATTTTTACTTTGGCATAATATGTTCAGGTATTAAGTAATAGCCAATTATCAATTTTTGAGTTTAAATAGCATTTAAACTAAACAGAGGGTGATACAAAAAAATTTCTGAGGCTATTTATTCTTCTGAAAGATTTTTTTTTTCTCAAAATTTCAAGATTCTCTCTAAAAACATAAGGAAGGAAGCAATATTTTGTTAATAGGGCTTGCTGAGATTATGATGAGCAGCTGTAGCTCTGTAACGTTTCACGCTACATAAAAAAAATTGTTGTTCTGCGACATTAATTTTTTTTATGAGATCTGTCCTTGGTTAATATTTCATTGTTCTGTCTTAAACGCCGCTGTGAAAGTTTTCTAAACAGACAGATAAACATAGTGTGAGTTAAATGAATAAATTGATTTCTTAAAATATTTTCGAGAAATTTATTAAAAAAGATCAAAACCAATATGACAGTCAAAGTCTTTAAAATAGTAAAAACACATGAGTAAACTGCAAAAACGAATCTTACCTTTAAAATTTTTTTCATCTTTTTAATATTTTATCTGTTACTTGTTGCAATTTATATGTATACATATTATATTCTTCATCTTTGTGTGTATATCTTTCATTATACTACTCTCTTGACTCTTTCTTCTAGATCTTTATCATATGAATATTTTAATTACCTCATTTATTTATAGACCAACGGAATTTTTTTAATCAAATTTAATTCGCTTCTCATCATTCAAATAAGCTGAAATTTTCCAGTTTAGCATAAGTTCAATAATAATTCATGGTTTAAATATAAATATATCCAAAAATACAATAATAGTTAATGAAATTTACACAATATACGATTTTATATTTCATAAATTAAAATTATATTTTTTTGCATTACCGTATACGTATGATGTATTTTCGTTATAGATGAAGGATTTTATACTTCAAAATATACTTTAATAAAGTTAATAATTTTTATTTAATTAATTTTTTTTTTTTTGATTTAGAAATTTTAAAAATGATATATAGCTCAAAAAAGCTTAGTGAACCTTTAATCCTATGCATTCGTATTAGTTCTGCTAAAAGAAAAACGCATCTCTTGTTGTTACATATACATTTTATAATTTTGTGTAACAATATCGCATCACATATCGCATCAGGATAGCGTGCATTCTTTTAAATTATACAAATTGTATATTTTTCAATGAAGTAAAGTAAAAAATTGTTTCCGACGTTTAATATACATACGTTATGTAATATACATATGTTTTATCGTATAGTTTTAAAGTTTTCTAAATTCTTCTTAAATCAAAAAAATCAACCAAGAAATTATTAACTCCAATTAATCAAAATAAATCATAAACGTAAGAATTTAGAAAAAAAAAAATACAATCTGTACAATTACAAGTTGCATCCTTTTTCTCTAAAAACAAAAAAAAAAAACAAATTTAGATATCGTATACAATTAGCGCCCACAATATTATTTAATAATACAAAAAATAGTAAATGAAAAAAAAAAACAAATGTCTGTAATTATATATATAAAAGCGTGTAATAATTTAAGGACAATATGACACAAATACTTGAAGAAACAAAGCAAAACAATTTTAATCTAATATAATTTAATTTTCCCCCTACTCCATAATAATCCAATATAACCTCACTTTATTAATGTTAATTCAGTTTTATTTGTAATTTTTAATTCAATCCCTTGGAGTGCTATTTATATGACTGGCGGACACAGCATAAAATTGTATATTAGTTTTAAATTGTTGATTTTTTAATGTGTTTTTTGTTTTTAATATTACTGTTAGATTTCATATATGAACATATACATATATATATATATCTAACTATATATATGAAATATAAAGGGGTTCCAATGTACCAAAACTAACTAAATGAATTTTATTCAAATTTACGATTCGTTTATGAACGAAAAAAGGAAACAAAAACAAAAAAATCTATGTGTAAAAGGACACTCTAAATAAAAAAAAAAATAAAAAATAATTTTTATATCCTGTTTCTAATATAAATCATAAAATGATACACCGTTAAAAATAACATAAAACAAAAAAAAAAAAAACAACAAATAAATGAAGGGTTCCAAAGTTTGTTTTTTTTTTTGGTACAGAGGTTATGTTGTATACAGTAAATGGTATTAAATCTTGGTCTTTTAGTAACGGAACGTGTATTGGTAATGTATTTTTGACAGTTTTCTGTGTTGTTTCGGTGTTTTAAGATTGCTATTCAAATTTATAAATAAAATTTGAGATTATAGGCGATATTTTACAATTACATTTATGAATTGTTATTAAGTTTATAATGTTAAATGTCATTTGTCAAGGCATATTCCTTTAAGCAGCATATAAAAAAATATAGAAGCAACTGAATATGTTTAAAAGAAATTCTTTAAGAAGCATATAAAAATTGAAATAACTGAATATGTTTAAAAAAAGAAAAATACTGAAGTTTGTAGATTTTCGGTACATTATTTTGTAATTGTACTATAAACTAGAATTAAAATTATTTAACTATGTATATAAGTATATATAAGCATTTCAAGGATTCAAAATAACCAAACAATTTTTTGTATTTCTGAGGAAATCCTTAAAGCCCTATCAAAAATTTTATTATGCATAAAACTGATTTTAAAAACATAGGAGTTTAAGGTTTAGTTTTTGTTTGAAGAAGTGAGCTCAACTCAAACCTATTTCTGGTGATAAAAAAATGAAAAATGATTTCCGCAAAAAGTCACGAACTTATAATAATTAAGGTAATAATTTAATAATTTTTTCTTTCTATAGTGTAAAGTTTCTTCTTTAATTCTGATATCCTATAATTCTTATTTCTTCTGATATCGAGTTTTCACTCAAATTTTCTCGCTTAAATTTATTTTTAAAAATTTTTCTTTTTTTATATGTAGGTACACTGGCTCTTTAGAATATCTAGAGGCAATAGAAAATTTTTGTAAATAATTAACCAGAAAAAAAAACCAAAATTTCATTTTAGAGTTTCAGAGTTGAGGGTGCAAAATTAACTTATATTACTTTGGCGTTAACAGATTTTTATTAAATCTAATGATAAGATCATTTTACACAAGTTATTATTTTATTAAATTATAAAAAAACAAAAAACCGGGTGTGGATGTATAAACAATAGTATTGAAAAATTAGTTTGAAATTAGGACTTGATTATGTTATTTGTTGTTTTGAGATATAAAAACATTGCAAATATGTTCATATATGGTTGATTTTTTATTTGGTATTTCTTTTGGTAGAAATACAACTGCTTAACTATAGTCTTGGTTAACAAATGTCTAAATAAATAAATATTGATTAATATTGATTATTGAAATCATATAATGGATTCGTTATACTAGGAAGCGATTTACAAAAATAAATAAATTAGAATAAATTTATCACCCCTTGACTTTTTAGTAACACTATTTTAAAACTATCGTAAAAGCTGTGTTATTTTTTTTTTGATCAAATTAGCTCTATATTTTTTTTTTTGCTAGGGTAGATGTGAATCTCGAATCTCGTCGTTAAAATTTATCGACTCATCAGGTTAAAACCTATGTTCCTGATGTGTCGATAGGTTTGTCAGTTTAATATACTGCTTGGTTTGGAGATTGGAAAGTAGGAATAAAGTAAATGGGCTAATATGGGTAGTTACGGGATGTTGGAGAAGTGTTTAGAACATAGGTGTTAATGTTCTTCTTAAATTTATTAATATTGTACACGTTATGGTGCCAAGTTTTGGTAATACTTCCGGTGATAAGCTCTTTCATATTCGTGCTATACGCATTACAAACGATTTTCAATCTGAGGAGCTGTGCCATTTGAGGATCTTTAATATATAAAGGGTAGCCTTTCTTCCATCTTAAAATTTTTAAGAGGAGGTATTAAGATTATTGAATATTTAAAAAAAAAACATATTTCATTTCCATAGAACACAATTATTTATACAATTATACAATTATAATCCCGACAGCAATACTTATTTTTACACTACGTATACAAAAATGTAAAAAGATTTTGTACATCTAGAAAATATTTTAAATCTATTTTTTTCGATATTCACCTGTTCGAGTTTTTTTCCTCTTTTTTTTAAATTCGTGTTCTATAACTATGGTAACCCCTTTTATTTTTTTACCCTTTTTTGAACTCTAATGAAAGAGTATAAATAGGTTTAGGAAAAGTAAATCTGAAACACATGTAATAGATTAATAAAATTAAAAGACAAAATTGTGCGGTACACATTTTCGGTATTTTCCATTTTTAGTTAATTAATTTAATTGACCAATGATGGTGTTACATTACATTATATTTCTTTTTTGACATTTTAGTTTTTGAATTGAATTGAAATTTTTTTAAAATATTAAAACATGAAATTGGATTCTGTTATTAGTTTTATTATACATGTAAAATAATTTAATTATTATTAATTTAAAAAATTAATTTTAATGATTTTGTTTCATAATTAAGCATTAAATTGTGGTAGATTTAATTGCATGAAAGTATATAACAGGATTCAGAAATATCGAATCCTTTCGATATCATTTTTTGCATTTATGTCGAAAATATGTTATTATGGAATTTAATGATTTTTGATGATATTTTAAAAAATTTAATAATTTGATCTTATGACTTATCTATGGTTTTATCCAAATGCTAAACTATTTTATTAGAAGAAATAGAACCATATAATATAATATATATAACTATATAATAAAGTTCGTAATTTATTTTTTAAATAACAAAGATTTTTATGTTCCATTATCTCAGTAACAGTACAAACTCTGAATACTTAGATATTTTTTGCATATTTTAACCTCCGTAATTATTTATGCTATATCAGCTCTTTAAACATCCAATAAAACATACGTAGCTTACATTTGTTCTTAATCAGTCCACTGGATTTATTCCTTTGTCAGTTATTGTAAAGAAACTATATGTTTCTATACAATATAACTATAATTTTTTCAACTTCGTAGAAATTTAGTGACCCTTAAAATATATCTGGACGTTCTGACATAGAATATATCTAACAAAAGTAGGAAATATGTTTCACTATGTATTTTAGTTTGGCCACTATGGAGTCGTATACAATTGGAACCAAATTTCGCAAATCATTTCTCTAAATTTAAAAAAGAACAAACTTTCCTTTCTTTTGAAATTCGTTAATCTGTTCCAACACAAGATACTGTTTAAAGATTTGTTGTCCAAATAAAACGATTTGATCCGTTTAACAATATTCGGAGATTAATACATATCAAGTTTTTTTCTTTTTTGTAAGTGAATTTAGACATTATTAAAGATTTATATGTGGCCTTAAAGAAGGTTCATATAATTGTTGTTAAAATACCGTTAATTGCTCTTAAAATATCGAACTATTGTTTTTCTGTTATCCTTTTTAAATATAACTTGATAAATTGACTTTAAACTTAGCAGAAACCTTGTTTTTTCGCTATAGGAGCTAGGGTATTCATTCATACTAGATCTAATCGCTTACCATCCGTCAATTTGTTTCTACATGTCAAACATTGCTTCGTTGAATTTTAATTGCAATCCAAAGATAAAAGTTTTCGGTCAATATGTAAAAGAATTATATTGGATCTAAGCTTAGTGAAAGTTGAAATTGATAATAAATATAATATTAAAAAAAATTATTAAAAAATGTGAACAAAAACACTGATACCACATAATACATATTCAATAAAGTAAATATTATACAAGCATTTATTTATTGTTATTAGAAGAATTACATAAATTTATTATTAACAATCTTTTGTTCTATAGACTTCCTTCTAATCTTAAAAATTAGTTGAAGTTTTAGAGTTATTTTCTATGAAGTGTTAAAACACATTTTATAGGGTGTATAAAATTTCGAAAATGGTGCTTATACAACAAAATATTGATTTTAAAAAATTATTTTAAGGACATCTAATCACAACAAGTGTAATTTAATTTAAAAATGAGGCGTAAATTTCTATATAATATACCATTTACCTTGAAAATTTATTTAAGTGCTCTAAATCCAAATCCAAAGTACATTTAATCCTTTAATCAGTCTTTTAGGAGTCATAATATTATATACATAAAATTCTCTAATTAACAAATTTTGTCTTCACATCAAATACATAAAAAAAAAAAAAAACAAATATCTGTATAGGATTAAAATCCTGTTAAAAATATTTTTGTTCCTTTTGGATTTAAAATTACTACTATTTTTATATTCGTACGAACGTAGTTTTTAAGGTATAATAAATTTTCCATTACGTTTGTGAAACCTTCAAGGAGATGATATAGTTATGGAAAAGTATGTATGTATATTCTTGCTCAGGATCGAATTCTGAGTTGATTAAACTGTTCATCCGTTCTGCACTATAACTCAAAAAAATAAAGAAGGTAACATTCTGAAATTTTTACTATTTCACCTTTATAAAATTGTTAGTTTCTCTATTGAAAAGGAGCAAGTTCAATCAACGGGATCGAGTAGCTGCCATACAACTTCTTTTTTTATATGTGCACAACTCAGTGACTTGTGACTGAGAATGCTTCTGCGACTTGTGACTGAGTGACTGAGAATTTTATGAAAAGAAGTTAAGTTTTATGCCAAAGACTTCTGAAAAAAAAAGGTTAGTTTAAAGCAGCAGGTTCGAGTAGCTGCCATACAATTTAAACGATGTATACATCTTGGTACTTAATTAAATCAAATGTTTGAACTTTTGTAAAAAATGATTACATTTGATGGTAGCACCATTACTTATGTTCGTACGGATATCCTAAAATTGGCATAGTCAATTATACATTCTTCCTCGTTTTTTTTTCTGAATTTATTTTTACGATTGCAAGAAAGTAGATCAGATGAAAAATATTTTATCAATTTTCTAGTGAAAAAATTAATGTTGTTGTGATTTTTTGTATTATCCTTTTTACCTTTAAAAATCTTTACTTAATAAAGAATCGATTTGTATCAATAAAATTTGGTTTGCTCTATATTATCTATGATTTGTATATATATAAGAGTATTCGAATGTGAAGACTGAATAAATTGTAATCAAGAGTTGGAATCTTAAAGAATTGAGAGAAAAAAAAATATTTTTGGTTATCATGAAAAAACATCATTATTTCCTGCCTTTTTATGTTTATTTCGAAATTGACCAGAAAAATATTCATATAGTAATTCAGAAGCCTGGGATTGTCTATTGAAAAGTTTTGAAATATCTTAACTGATTATAATATAAAAAAGGTGAAAAGGACATATTGTTGTATTTTAGCGGATTAATTGATGAAAATAATATGATAAGGTGTTATAATAAATATGGACTTTTATAATATAACATTAAGACTTTCTTTTTTCTCTTAATAGAATTTTTGATTCAATATAATATAGTTAATAATTAATTTTTTTTTTTTAAGAAAAATACATTCTATATACTACATATGTATGTTTGTTTTTCATCCTCATGTGGATTAAAATGTATTGAATTAGAAAGATTGCTATAAATAAAGAATTTAGTGGATTACATATCTATTGAGTATTTGAATAGAATTTAATTTAACGAATAGAGCAGATTTTTAATATATGATTAATAATTATATGTATACATATATTATATATGTATATGTGTATTTTTACTTTCACTTCGGTTTTAATATCAAATTATATTTTTAATTTAATTTAATTTTTTAATTTATTTCCTCTGCTATTAAATTTTTACAACATTTATAAAATAATTTTTTTTTTTCTTTTTAGTGCATTTCTCTGCCACATAAATGTGAACAAGCCTTTTTTGACATTTACATTACACAGCCTTTCCTTTTCAGGCGTGGCTGTAAATGTCGTAAGGGGGAATAACTCTTATGACATGTGTGGGATTCGAACCAACACTCGGTGTTTACATCGTATTTTACACGCTCTTACCCACTAGGCCCCATCGAGGCCCCTTTATAAAATAATTTTACATAGATTAGGATTCTTTCTATGATTTCTTTATAACAAAAATTTTTGATTTAAAAAGCAACAAATATATGTATATATAGGATATTCTAAAATTTTGAAGAAAAACAGGCAAGCAATATAACATTTGTATCTTACCTATAAGTTTATATCTAAGACTAATCTAACATAAAGTAATTAATGAAACTTAATGTTTAATGTCTCATATGAAGTTTTGTACAATAGCTGCAGCTGAGTAATCTGCTTAACCGAGTATCTGCTAAAAGGCTTAGTGAAATTAATGATTACCGAAACTGAAGTTTAGTAATAACTTAGTGGATGCCCTCTGCTTCTAATAGGAGTGACAAGAAAAAAAAAATTTTATTATATACATGTTTATATATAATTTTTTTTATATAGTGTTGTTTCAATAATGCAATTTGTTATCAAATATATTTATTATTATTTCTATTTTAAATATATTCATTATTATTTCTATCATATTCACACCAACCTTATCATCTAATTTTTTAGTTGAATAATAAAATGGTGAATTTAAATTGAGTTTTAATATTTTATTTTGGGCGATTTGCAATTTATTTAAATGTATTGGCACTTTCTTTCCACATTGGTAAGTCCTCATAAGTTAAAATTGTTATAAAAATTGTTCTTAAAATATTCATTTAATTCTATGATGAGAGAAATGATTTCTGTTTAATGATATATAATTTATATATATATATCAATAAATATTTTAATACTTTTAATAATTTTATTCATGGTTGTAGATATGGTCTTGAAAAGCAAATTTTTTGTCCAGTTGAATATACCTATTGGTAACTTTACAGTTTCCACCCACTTTATTTCATCATTATTAATGAATGTCAAAATTTGATTGTGGCAGGTTTCGTTTTTTAGTAAAAAATATAGCTTTAGTTTTTCTTACATTAAATATGATTTTCCACTTGATGTATAGTACTCGTATAATATGTTTAAATAAAATTGTAAATTTTCCATAATTTGTTGGAAAGATGTGTCGGATATGTATAGATAGTAATGTAGAGTAGGAACGTCGTAGAATGATAGAGAGTAAAGTAGAAACGTCTTAGTATAAATATTATAAAAAATTGGGCTAAGTAGCGACCCTGAAGTGACTCCAGTTGTTATAAGTTTTGGTGTCGATTTTATATTTTCTTTATAGGCACAAAAACCTTTGCCTTTAAGAAATTTTAAAAGATTCTAATAAGGTAAGGTAAACCAATAACCTGACGGTTGTGGAAGAGGAATTTAAATTTAATTTTAATGCATTTCTCTACCACATAAATGTGAACAGGAAATTATACAGCCTTTCCTGTTCAGGCGTGGCTCTAAATATCGTAAGGGGGAATAACTTAAATTTAATTTTTAATTTAAAATTTAAATTTATATTGAAATTTAAAATAATTCTTAACCAGATTCTGCCTATCAATATTAGATCTATTTTAATTCCTAAAAATAAATGAATACTTTTATATAAGTATATATAGTAAAAAAATTGTGCAAATACAACAAATGAAATATAGAAAACAAACAATTTTAATTCATATCAAATAGCTATATATAATGATATACAAATAAAAACAGGATTGTACTCGTATATATTAAATGTAATTTTAAAAAATTTTAAGTTCAAGTTATACTATATGTTTGAGAACGTTTCATTAATAATTGACTGAAAAATGATTGAAATGATTTATACTATTATTTATTACATATTGTAAAAAGATGGTCTAGAGAATTTAATGACCCATATATTATAAAATCTCTTTACACGACTTTAGTTCGTCCTAATCTGGAGTATGCAAATCAGATCTGGTCTCCACACTATCATTAACATATTGTTAGAATTGAAGCAATACAAAGAAATTTTTTAAGGTTTGCCTTAAGAAACTTAAATCGGGCTGATCTTATATTGCCTCCATATGTCAATCGTCTCAAATTACTTGACATGAATACTTTAGAATGCAGACGAACAGAGTCATGGGTATTGGGGTATTGTTTTTATTACTCAGGTATTTTGTAATGTGAATCAATACAAAACTATAATAAATATAAATATGAGTAAAGATGTGATAAAAAAATCACTATTCAAAATAATTCCTTAATTGTTCTTCACTATTTTGTTGTAAAATTTTGTGAAATATTAAATATAAGTAAATATATATTTCTTTTTTTTAAATAAAATAAATTTTGCTTTGTAAAACTTTAATATTAATTTTAGGTTAAGTATAGTATTGAATTAAGTAATAAATAAATAAATAAATATTCATAATATAGATTATTCATTATTATACCATTATGTATCAGTGGTACTTTTGTTTTAAGTCTAACTTTTGAATAAACAAATAAATTTTTTTATTTTTTTTAATTTAATAATTACGGAAGAACATTTCATTTTTGACAAAATTTAAAGTTATTAAAATTTATAATATTATTACAATTACTATATACTATTAAAAATTTTGAAAATCGAAAATCAACTAAGAATCTTCGACAGAAAACGATAATTTTCAGTCTTAAACAAGATATACATGGTAGATATGGAAATCGAGTGCGAGTGGCAATATAATTAATATTATACGAATATAGAGATAGACTAATTATAGAGATTCATCTAGATCTTAAATATAGATCTAAAAAATCTATCTTTGAGGCCAGAGTAATTAGTACTAGATAACATAAATTAGTGTGGTTAGATAACATAGAAAATGATTTAAGGGTATTAGATGTTCAGAACAGAAAAACAACGGCAGTAGACCGAGAACAATGTGAAATCTTATAAGAGAGGTCAGGGACCAATCCACGCTGTACGTATAGGGATATTTCTAGCTTTTAAAATTATTTTATATTAATTTATTTTATAATGTTATTCTGTAAGCGTATTTAAAATTAATAATGCTCACTATCAATTTAAGAATTAACTTTCAAAATTGTTTCTGTAAAATTAAAAATTTTCAAATTTTTTCAATTTTTTTTTTTTTTTTAAATAATATCAAAATTTCGGTTTATTTTTGTAATTAAATATGATATCCACCTAAAATGTTTTAATTCATAACTCGCGTTATTTAAAATAAATATTTTCTCATATCAACTAATTTTCAAGAGGAAATTTTATGAATGAAAAATAAAAAAAATAAAAAAAGGAATATACAAATAATAAAAATTAAAATGATGATAATTTTATAATGGTGTTAAATTACAAGAAAAGAAAAAAAAAAAAAATATTAGAAAATTAATTGATAACAACAATGGCCATTTTAATTTTAAAAATTTCAATTATATGTAAGGTAAGGTTATTTAGTATAGATTCCCATCTACATTAACAATTTCGACTATGTTACTATGGTTTAAAATTTACAGAAATTGAAGTATAAATTGTTATTAGAATTATAAAGTTTGTTTGTTATGTTAATATTTTGGTAACACGTTTATAATGTATTAATTAGTAAATATTCAGATATTATAACATGTTGCGTGTAAGATCTTAAAGTTAATGAAAAGTTTAAAAATAATATCACTAGAGATTGTGCAGTGCTGTATACAAACTTTTTAAAAGGGCAGATCTTAATTTAACTTTCTTTATGTTTTTTTTTTTAAATATTTGGTGTTAAGACACTGGTCTTTCATTAAAAGATCTTTGGTTCAAATATATAGATTAATGAACAAATAATATAGATTTTTTCTTATAATATGTAATTAGTAAAATATATGTATATAAATAAAAAATAAGTACATAACGTATATATCATAATCAATAACCATATTTTAACTTATAAAAAAATGCAAATAAAATAAAATTCTTGTATATAATATAGATGGCGCACTAATAATAATATTTGTGTTTCATATAGTCTTGTATAATAGCTATACATTCAAGTAATCAAGTGCTTAGTGAAGCTAATGATTCAATAAACTGAAGCTTAATCAATTATGAATTAAAAATGACTTAATGAATACGCTATATTTTTCTTATGTACGTCTTCTTAGTTAAACTTTGAAACATTCTGGTACACTGTTAGTATAGAATGGTATAAATATAATTAAATTAATTTTTTTCACAATAATTTGAAATAAATAAATTTAAACATTTCCTGATCAAGTGAAAACTTGGCATTTTACTCATTATGGAATCAAGTTGCTGAAGAGAAAAACTGACAACAGTTTTGACACTCTATATATAGTAATAAAATATACTTAATAAAAAGCATAATATGATCCATTCATTATATAGTTACCTCATTATAAGCAAAGAACTTTTTATTTTTAAAATTATACTTGTACTGTTCATTTTGACCCAATTTATTTTAAATCGGAATAATATAAAATAATATTGAAGACAAAGATTTAATATATTATCACACTAACACATCCTGATTCAATTATATAAAACAAAAAACGAAAAACAAAAAAAAAAAAAAATAACGAGTGTGACAAATAATATGAAATTCTTTGATCCTTTTATCCTTCTATTTAATATTATCCTTATCTTAAGTACATTTTTTTATTTTTAATTTCATATTACATTCCTCTTGATTTTACTGATGGTAAATAATTTTTTTTTCTTTTTGATTTGGGATTTACTGGATTTGATTTTTTTTTTTTTTTTTACACTGCTGTAATGATGATGGTGTCAAATTAGATATGATGCGTAATTTGATTCCAGGTGGAAAAAATAATGATTGTAAATAATTAAATGATGAAATGATGGGAACTGATGAGAACTGATGAATCAGTGTACATATACATATATATATTTGTATAAGAACAGTTGTAATTATTTATTTTAAAGGTATACTTTTATGAAGTTATGATATGATATGGAATTTAAATATTATTGGCATGCTAAAATGTTATTACCTAGTTGAAAAATAGTCAAAAATTTTAATTAAAATTTAATATATTTTAAAAAAGCTTTAATGATAACGGTTTTTGGATTTTTAATGAAGAAATTAAGCTTTTATATAAAGAAATATATAAGATAAGAAATAAAATTTATTCTGCTATTTATTAATTTCTGACCTATAATTTATAGGAACGTACGGGGGTTATCTACTAACCCAAAGAACGCAATTAATCAAAACATTAAAATATTTAACATATGTAAACAAAAAATGAAAAATAAATAACAATTAACTAAAGAAAATTGGATATATTTATGTATGTATAGATATTTAGTAAGCTTACATATCAGTAAATCTAATTATGATTTTTAAACTCCTAAATTTTAGTAATTTGTTGACGCATTGCATATAAAATATTTTCTTCTTAATGTGGTAAAAATATAGAATTGATTTTCAATGAACTGTGATTAATATGATATTTTCGTTTTTTTTTTATAGTATTATAAATTAAACGGCAAATGCTAAATATTTCTGTATATATGCATACATGTTTAAATATAGTAGGTTTGAATATTAATTAAATTGAAATAATTAAAAGAAATTGATTGATTGAAACTTTATACGATTGTTAAAAATTTGGTATATTAACTGCGAGTAAATAAAATACAGCTAGAGTTTTAAGATTAAAATATATGTATATAAAAAATATTCAAAATTATATTTTTAATCTAAAATTTTAATAAGAATTTTTAGTTTTTCAATAGAGATTTTATGATATTGAATATAAATTTTGAAAAAAATAATTAAAAAGGATACATTTATGTATTGAAAACATTTAGCTGTACTGGAGAGGGAAGACATAGGATGGATATCCATATATGTATGTATGCATGTATATATTTAAATTTTTTTCCACTTTAAAAAAAAACGTACCTAAATTTATTATAACTTTATATATGTACATACATATATGTATTTCCAAGTAACCTAAATTTATTATACCTATATATATCTACATACATATATATTTCAAAGTAAGAAATTAAAATAATTAAGGAATAAAAATATGTATTGGGTGGAGTTATCTATACTAATACATATTTCAAATACAAATGCAAATTATTATTACAAATACACAAAAAAGAAACAAGGATAATTTGGAAAACGAAAATTACTCAAAATTACACTCATATACCTTTTCTTCTTAGATTTATGACATATTATATTAATCAATTTACGATAACAATATCGTAAATTATTATCTTCTAGAGGTAGTGTTTTACAATGTTTTATGCGCTTTAATATCATACATGAACATTTTTGACAATACTATTACATTTTTTCTACTATCTTCTCCACTGTCTTAACATTTTTCTAGATGGGATTGAGATAGTAATTTGACACTTCCAACAATTAAAAATGGCGGCAATAATGGAAAGCAACATTCATGTGAAATAAATTTTTTGCGGTTGTTTTATTTTTAATTTGATATTTTTTTTTTGTCTATTTTAAACATGAAAAAATTTTGATAAAATACAAAATGAACTTGAAAAATTTTGATAAAATATAAAATAAACTTAAAAAATTTAGATAATAAAAGAAATGTCTTGACAGTAAAAATGCCACATACTTCACACAAACAGTAATTTGACATTTCGTATTACACACTCGCAAGATAGTAATACTGTCTCGTCCGCCTGCCGGGTTAGTAATTAATTTGCATTTTTTTAATATAATATAATTTTTTAAATTCAGCGAGAACATTCACATCAATCAGAGTCTAGCGAGCAGGCTGCTGTAAGCGTGATTGAAGAAATCAAGGACATTCTGAGCAAACTTGAGTTGAGAATTGAGAGTATACCTAGAGCCTTCACAGAACTAAAAAAAAGGCAAATTGAATTAATTTCCAGTTCTGTGTAAAAAAGAGTAGAAAAAAAAGTGTGTAAAAAAAGTAAAAAAACGATTACAAAAATGAAGTAAATTTTCTAAATATAATATCAATAGAAGTAAAATCTGTCTTTTTCAAAATATTATATTTTATTAAAATTATTTTGACTTTTCATTTTTACAAATACCAAAGTTATCATGCTCTATTTTGATTTGTGATTCGTATTCGATAAATTTATTTACAGTACTTAGAAAGGGCTCTGAACATGTCTGAGGTGTGCGAAAAGTATCAAGACGCTAGCTAGAATTGGACTACCACTACAAAAAAATGCTACCATTGCAATTGCACTTGCACCTACATATGTAAATCGTTGTTTTGATTACGGTTGCCGCAAATGTTGGTTGACTTTGAAAAATTTTATAGGCAAACTTATGGCAATCGTTCAAATTTATGCATAACAAAAATTAAAGTAAAGGTCTATAAATGTAAATAATGGGATTTTTTCAACATTTATTTTTCATTTTTTATTTTATTAATTATTAATTTCTCAACCCAATTATAACTAAAAGTTCTACCTAGCTTGGTAGGCAAATTATGACTAGGAATTATTAAATGTTATATTAATTTTATAATACATCGCAATTTTTTTTTATATTTCAATTTTGTAATATTAATAACATTCATTAGTTATAGTGATAAGCACTAGATGGCGGATACATGTATATCATGAATAAATCTTTAATTTTGACATTTTATGTTTAATTATTTTAAATTGCCAAATGTCAATGTGCTGTCAATTGTCAAAGTATTTAACCAAGGTTGTTGAATTGTGAAGGCAATAATTGTTTTGATTAATTCCGGTATTCGTAATTTCATATTTCATTTTCATATTATATTAAATATTAGACTAAATAATTTTAAAGGTAGAAATTTTCAGTTTTATAATTTTTTATTTAAAAATATTTTTAATTTAAATTTAAAAAAGTAATTTCATTTAAAGCGCTAATTTGACTAATTTAAAATAGGAAATTTTGATTTTGAGTTTTTTCTTTTAACATAGTAATTTTTATCTAGAACCATTTAGATGTGGAATCGTTTATCAAATTGTATTGTATATAACGCTACTGCTATTTATTTTAGAGGTTTGTTTATTTACAAATAATTCATTTCAAACATTTATTATTATTAGATAAAAGAAATGCAAATCTATTGTTTATTTTTGTTATCAGTAGACAATAATTCCATATCTCACACAGAAGAATCTTATTTGATGTCAAACACAAAAAATAAAAAACAAATTTTAATCTAAAGTAAACTTTAAAATAAAATTTGTCATGTGTAAAAACTTTGATTTGAGAAATTGATTTTGTTTTGATAAATAAAGAAGTATTTGTGGCACTAATTTTTTTAAGGTTTTTATTTTAATTTTAAAGTTTGAGATTTGATTTTTTTTTTGTTTGAAATTAAAAACTTCTTCAACTTTTTAACCTTTCTGGTTAAATTCTCAAATTTTATACACATCATTTGTTTATTTCAGCACGAAAACTAAAAACTGTAGGGTTTAAAGGGATTCATAGCTCTGCAGAAATAATAAAAGCTAGTAATATGGATATTCAAATAATTCCTGCCTTAGAAGATAATTATATGTATCTTGTAAATAAGAATATTTGTAATTATGTACTTGGAAACTTGTATTATGATTTGTTTTTTTTTTGTTTTAGGTAATTGATAAAGATACAAAAGATGCTGCAATTGTTGATCCAGTTGATCCAGAAGCAGTTTTAAAATCTGTTGCACAAAATAATGTTAATTTACGTTATGTGATGACAACTCATCATCATTGGGATCATGCTGGTGGTAATGAAAAATTAGTAAAGAATTTTACTGGTCCCCGTTTAGTTGTTTTTGGTGGTGATGATCGTATTGGTGCTCTAACAAATAAAGTTACACAAGATGATGAATTTAAAATCGGAAATTTAACAGTTAAATGTTTATTTACTCCATGTCATACAACTGGACATATTTGTTATTATATTGAATCAAATGAAGGTGATAAAGTAGTTTTTACTGGAGATACTTTATTCCAAGGCGGTTGTGGTAGATTTTTTGAAGGTACTGCTGAGCAAATGTATTCGGCATTAATTGAAAAATTAGGAGCTTTACCAGATGAAACAAAAGTATTTTGTGGTCATGAATATACTTTACAAAATTTGGTAAATTTAATTTTTATTTTTAAATTATGATAATGTAAATAAATATTTATTGCTTGAACAATTTTAAAATATGTATGTATAAAAAAATAAACCAATTTATTGTAGGCTTTTAGTCGTCATATTGAACCAGAAAATCAAGCAACTCTAAGTCGAATTGAATGGGCAAAAATGCGTCGGGCAGAAAAATCACCAACAGTGCCATCTACAATTGCTGAAGAAAAAGCATGGAATCCCTTTATGCGTGTTCATGAAGGACCAGTTCAAAAACATGCTGGAGAAACTGATCCAATAAAAACCATGCGAAGTCTTCGTACAGAAAAGGATACATTTAAAGCCTGATTTAAAAATTTTTTTTTTCTGAATATTCAAAAGTTGCATTCTGTTTTATTTTGGTTATAATTTGTTGGGAAATAAATAATATATAAAAAAAATTGTATTCTATTAATGTTATTTAATACATTCTTTAATTTTTTTTTAATGCATTTCTCTGGCACAAATGTGGACAGGAAATTACACAACCTTTAATGTTCAGGCCTGTTAATGTGGTAAGGGAGATGACCACGTGTGTGGTATTCGAACCCACACTCACTCGGTGTTTATACGCTCTTCTCCACTAGGCCGACGACACCCCCATTCTTTAAAATTTAAGCCAGAAAACTTTTCATGACCCATAATTCATTTATATTTATATTTTTAATATGATGCATGGTCATATGATATGTTTTAATGCGTGTAGAGATGGTGTAGTGTAGACTGTAGAGTATATAGTTTCTTTTATTAGTACCTTCACTAGCACTCAATTGTGGCGCTATGAATTAAGTTAGAAAACAAAAATGAATTGAATTAGAACAATTTTGACAATTTTTCTAACGTATTCCATTATGAATTAAATTAGAAAATTTGGAATGGAACAATTTTTGCATTTTTGTAATCAGGTAGTTTTTGGGAGCGATACAAAATTTCGTACATACATACATATATACTTATATTAAATTTATTTTTTAATTAAAAAAATATTTTTTTGTATAATAAATAAATAATATATATACAATACATATGTATATGTATTTATATGTATGCATTGCATAAAAAATATAATATGTACCTACATATATTATTTAAATATTTATTTAATACTACTTAATAAAATGTACATATTCTGGAAAAAGCAAAAACGTTGTAAACCGACTATAAAATCCGAATATTTTACAGTTACATTAATTATTTTCCATATTCTGCCCGAGATGGGGCAATCCGCGAACGTGGCGGGCGGCCTGTTCCGTGCGCTGCATTCGAGTTCCAGGTTTCTGATATCAACTTATAAGACTTCTGACCATTGAATTTTTGGAAATTTGGAAATTATAATTGAAAGTGGTTGGAAAAGAAAAGAAAATTAAGCATCAAAAAGAATGAAAAATTAATGGAAGCAAATGAACTATGTATTAGAAAATGGTAAAATATCCCCAATGATGTTTGATGAATTTGAAGAAATTGATAAAGAAAATGGAAGCGATGCGGAATCGGAAGGGGAATTGGAGCTCTCAAATATTAATCAATGTTTGGCGAATCTTTCCAATATAGTTCTTCTTCCGTGCCGACTATGCCACTGAAAATATGCCACTTGTCCGTATTATAAAGAAATTGTTCAAGAATCTATTCAAGTTCGAAGAAGTTGTTCAAGAATCTATTCAAAAATTTCTATTCAACTTCAAAATTCTATTTCAAAAGATAAAATTAAATTATTAAAAAATTAATTCATATGTTCTTATTTAATTTTCTGACTTATTTCATATTGTGATTTTCTAACTTAGTTCATTATGTTATGAATTAAATGAAAAATTGAAAATGAAATAAGTTCGAAAAAGAAAATCAGAAATTTTTCTAACTTCATTTTTTTGTTTTCTAACTTAATTTATAGCGCCCTCATTCGTACGTATTTGCTAGCCTTTTTTGAGTCAAGTCTAAAGGAAACATTTAGTTATTGATAAAGAAATTTTATTGTAGTTTCTATTGAATTATCTCAAAAATGGCAAGATATGGAACAAGAACAAATCGTGATGACCTAAATGAAAGCTGACAACTGGCGAAATTTAAAAATTAAATATAATTTTTATATTAACGGTTCTATTAAAAAAAAAACAATTTTCCATTAAAAATCTATAATTTTGAAACTAAGATAACGAGAATATTTTTTGGATATTTACATAATATTCTATACATATGTAAGTAAGTACATCAATAATAATTTTAAATTTACATTTTGAGACTTTATATTGAAATGTTTAAATTTGGTTATTGTTGTAAAATCAAACATTACATATTTAGTGAGAGGACTTGAATGCATGTTGTTTTGATTGCAAAACGATTACATAACAAAATTTTTAACTTATATAATATAGTGGCTATGAACTCCCTCATAAATGCTCATAAATCTTTTCAATATAATAAACAAAGAAGCTTTGAAATTTTACTTTATTAGTTAAATTCATAAAAAAATATCGAATATTTTTTTTAGAAGCGCGGACAGTTTTTTTTGAAACGACTTAGTTGGCTTTAATTTAAAAATACAAATTTTTATTCTATTAGAAAAAGTTATTTTTTTTTTTTTTGATTTAACTTAAAACGTTTTTAAGTTTATTTTTAATATTTTTTTTATTTGCATTATTTTTTGTTTTCCATTTATATATTTTTTATTAAAAATGAGTACTTGCCAATCAGAAGAAAAATATGCTGGTGTAACAATTCAATGGTTATACGATGAAATTAAGAAACGTTCAAAGTAATTTAAAAACAATTAAATTTTAAAAATTAAAATATAAATTTTTAATATTTTTGATAAAGACTCGATCCAACTGAACATAAAATTAAAAATGATGCTGCTACAATATTACAGGCAATTGTCAGAGGTTTTCTGGTAAAACAACGAATAAAACATTGGCATGAAGCAGCTACAATTATTCAGAAATATTGGAGAAGACATTTGGCTACCCATATATATGCTAAACTTATGATTGAGAAGTATATAATGGATATGTTAAAAAGACTTGACGATGCTGCGACGATAATACAAAGATTTTGGAGAGGATATATATCAAGAATTAAAAACCATAATGAAGCAATGAAAAATAAACTTCAATTATCTGTCTTAAAAGATTTAATACTTTGTGTAGAACATAAATTTAAAAAGTGTGCATTAGATGGACTTAATACTAGACCAATATTTATTAGAAATTCACAGTAAGTACCTATTTATGAAAAAAATAGTTGGGAAAAATTAAAACAATTCAATATTTTAAAAATTTAGTTGCTATGAAAAACTTGGTACATTTATGGAGACATTAAAATTTAAAGAATTTAATCGGGAATCATATCAAAGATTTTATACAAATATGAAAAAGATAGAAAGAGCTACAAATTTTGTTAAAGGAAAACGTAGAAAAATTAGTATACCATATGGAACAGAATGTAAATATAAAGAAAGATGCGCAATTCATAATACAGGGGATGAATATTCTGGAAAGGTTTGACATTGAACTTGTATTCTTAATTAGTGTGGTAAGACATTCTACATAATATTTATGAATATTTACGTTATTCATAGAAATGTCGCCGTTTCTTAAATTACATTGTTTTAATTTATAATTAGTATGGAATAAAATTATTAATTCCGTTTTTTCTCATTATAAAAATAGCAGCCGATCTATCCTAAAACTAGCATGTCTATAGCCAGATTTTCAGCATAAAAAACTAACTATGTTTAACTTATAGTTTGTTTAGTTATATCAGATGCAAAATGATGGCATTGGTACAGTAGAAAAATTTAAGAAGTGTAAGCATTTACTGTATTTTAAATATGGTTTATGTAAATATTTTTTATAAAAATAAAAAAAAAAAAAAATAAAAACTTAAAACATATTTGTTTGTTTTATTTTGAAAATAACCGTAAATGTCTTTTCTTTTTTGATCATTAAGTAAATTTCAGTATTTTTTCTATTCCTACGGTAAAAATTGAGTAAAATCTAAAAGAATCCTTAGTTAAGATTCTTCCGTAGGTTTCTGAACTTAATTTATTGTTGCTCTACCAACTGTTAGTACTTTTATACAAATTTTTTATTGTGATTACTATAGCAAGCATAGGGCATCCACCAAGTCATTTCATATTTGACTAAGCTTCAGTTTCATGGATGATTAATTTCACTAAGCCCTTGATTACTCGGCTATAGCTATTGTACAAGACTGAAAGACGTTTCTTTTATTTCTACGCCATCTATTATCTTACACAAGAATTATTTATTGGTTTTATTATTTTATTATGTAACTATTATAATTTATAGGACATAACTTATTTTTAAATTAATTATATCTGATTATATTCTACTAATTGTATAAGAAAAAAAATCTATGTTATTTTTTAATCTGTATGACTCAGCCGGGTTAAAATGTCGGGTGAGCAAATTTTAATAGCACAGCTGTAATGAAAATAAAACAAAATTTAGGTTTCCACTTTATACTGAGCTGCTACGCGCTATACCCTACGTAGATAGTAGGTACATAATTCTTTAATATGCATTCATGTGTATAATGTGTTGTATATTACATATCAACTAACAAGTGTACGTATATAATGTACCGTATGTACATATTTGACATTACAAATTCATTTTTGTGTTTGACTTTACATTATTGCATCATTTATTAGTGCATTATTTTCTTATTATATGTTTGTTTGTTGCTAATTGTTTTTTAAAAATTAAAAAAAAAAAAATTAGTAATAATTTAGAAAGCTAAATAAAGATTTAAATATTTTATATAAATATGAAAATTCTTATTAAATATTATTTTCAGGAAAAAATGTTTTAGCAACATTTTTCGGATATGACCGGAAATATAAAAAAACTACAACCTGATACAATGTAAAATTTATGAACCCAAATGCATTGTATTTTTATAAATACTGGGCTGTTATTTTGGAGAAGCCCCCATCTTAGGAATCAGAAGTCAGACCGATGCAATTTAAAAAATCGAGTCCTCGATAGAAACTAAAAAAGAAAACAATAATAAAAAAAAAGGGCCTTGGTGTCCTAGTGGGTAAGAGCGTATAAAATACGTTGTAAACACCGAGGGAGTGTGGGTTCGAATCCCACACACGTCGTAAGAATTATTTCCCCTTACGACATTTACAGCCACGCCTGAACAGGAAAGGCTGTGTAATTTCTTGTCCACATTTATTTTTGTTTACTATATTTAAATTCCACTACAAAATTGGTGAGTGCGTTTTTTAAATCATGTCGGTCTGACTTCTTATTCCCAAAATAAAAGGGACTTCTTGCAACCTACCCTATTGCAGTCATAGGTTGTTTATGAAAATGCCCATATTTTATTTATACATACTTATTTTTTTTCTAAGTCCAATATATTTATATTTGTGTATCCAATATAATACACAAATATAAATAAATTGAACTTAGAAAATTGGACCGTATAATAAATAAAATAGGACTCAAAATGAACCGTCGGAACACTAAACAAAATTTTCAAAATTATTTTAAATTATTTTTTTAAAATATCGACATTCCATTTACAAAAAATCAAAATTTAAACAACTTGAATCAATTAATTGAAACTAATTCAATTGACTTAGCCAAAGCCGATACCGGGAAATTTTTTTGTTGAATTGAAAAATGTCAAAATAAACCAAGTTCAGTTAATTCTCCCGACACCACATTTAATTTCTTAATATTTGATCTATTAAGTACTAATATATTAACTTGTATATATGTATGTATGGAATTGTTTTGTTTTGAAATAAATTTTTTTTTCTTTTTAAAAAAGTTTTACGAAAATTATGATAGCTAAGTATATATCTATAAGAAATTTTCCCTACTATTCAAATATAATATGTATTTAAAAAAAAAATTTCTGGCAAAATTGTTCAGGCCAGAGTTTTACAGTCCTTCTTTCTAGAAATAAAAAAAAAAAGTGTTTAAAAGCAAAAAAAAGTTTATTAATCCTTAAACGATAAAATCTATTAAATAAAAACTAATTTTATTAGTAATCTAAATTTAAACCGTTTCAATCGGATTTATAGTTTTTAAGATAAATCTCTTTTTTAGTAAATAACTATTTCCCAACTATAATTAACTATTAGAAAAGAGGCGGGCAAATCGAAATGTACCCAACTTAATGCATATAGAAAAACTAATACATGCTTACATATATACATACATAATTTCTTTTTCAAAATCAATATATTTTTAATATCTAAGTTGGGCAATTTGAAATCTGCCAACCTTGCAATTTGCCCCTTACAATATCATCTACTAACAACACTTCTAGAATTAATGGAGCTTACGTTTATTAGTTTAAGTGTATCGAAATACGGTAATAAATTAAGTGGATGGAACCACTGAATCACTTATCGGAAAATAAAATTAATATAATATTTTTGAAAATTCTAAAGTAAATCGGAAGGAAATCTAATATATTAAAAATTTAACCCAAAATACGTTTATACGTGATTATACGTGTAAAAAGATATATAATTTTCTTATATAAAATATTATAAATATAATATAATAGGATCCCTAGCTTCCCTATTTATAGTTTATATAAGTTCGAAATATTTATCTTATATATTATATACTTACAATACTTACAAATTAAAAATCAAATCGACATTAAAATACTTACATTAAAATTTTATCCTAGACGAATAAAGCATGAAGGATATATAAAAGAAAAACAAGTATTTTTAAAAAGGAATGACGGGAAATCTTTATTTTATTTATTTTGAAATTACATTTGACATAATAAATAATATTAATAAAATGTATATTTAATTTTATATAATTGTATATATATATATTTATTTATTTTATATTTTTTACATAATAATTTTGAATTTGAAACTAATAAAATCTGAATTAAACTATTAATAATTATTTTATTATACTATTGTGTTTTTCTTTTTTTTTTGTTTGTAGTATAACATACATATGATTTTTATTAAGTTTCCAATATCAAAGTAAATTTTAATTTAAATTCATTTCATATTTTATGTATGTATTTCTTTTTAAATTTTTTCAAATTATATAATATTTTAATTTAAAAAAAAAAACATACATTTTTTGTTTTTTAAAGTATAAAAATTTTGTTAAAGTAAAAAAAAAAAAATATAAAAAAAAAAAATAATTATGAAAATAGCTTTTTCGCGTTTCAGAAGAGATCATTAAACAATACGTAATTTTATGTATTTTTTTTTTTTTTTTTTAAATAATCACATATACATGTGGAATGTAATTTGTATATATATATTTTCAAGATATATTAATTGAATTACAAGTTAATTTAAGAAAAATATATTACCAATATAGACTTTCTTAAGTTTCAAGACGCATACACTAATTTTATCACGTATAAACTGGGGCTCCTATTTATAGTGAATATAACATTAATACAGATATTAATATATTTTTATTTTATATTAATTTGAAAGTTATTATATTTAATTTATAACATTCTTTATTTATATATAATTTTTTGTATAGATATTAATTACTCTTAACAGACAACAATTTCATATTTTCATTTATACTAGAATATGAAAGATTCATTTTTTTTTTATATATATTTATAAAAATAATTTCAAATAATTGTTGTTTAATTTAAATATATTAATTATTTTTAAAATTTTTATTTGTTTATATTTTATACCATCCACATGCATATGACAGACAATTTTTGTTTTTAAAAAAAAATTTAAATTAATTTAAAATAAGATGTTTTTTTTTTGTTTTTTGTATATATTAATATATCTTTGACATTAATTTTACTATATAAAGATTATATATTAATTTTACTATAAATGTATACTTAATTTTTTTTAATATAATACTTAATACTTTTTTTTGCTACATATTGTTTTTTATTTTTTTAATAAAGATTGTTTACATCTATAATAGTTTAACAACAGTTTCTATATGTGAAATTTTTTTATTAATATCTTAAATATTTAAAAGTATATTTTATTCAAATAATTATGCATCTAGCGCTGATGGTGTTATTTTTTCACTCTTTAATAATTAATTTTTTATATTTTTTTTATTATTATTATATTTATACTTAAATTTATTTAATATTAATTTTAAAATGAATTTTTTGTTTTTTTTTTTTTTGTGGAAAGAAGGCAATCAAATAATGAATATGTTATATTAATTCCTTATAATAGATTTTTTATTTAATTCTAATTAGGGATATATGTATGAATATGTATGTATATATATATATATATTTAATTAATATTATTTTATTTATTTTTTTAATTTTCCCTTTTTTTTCGATTAATAATTTTATTTTTCCTTTTTTCTTTTATTTGTATATTTATTATAATTAAACATGTATATATTATTTTCATACATTGTTTAATTTATACACTTGTATAACACATAAAGCAAATTTTTATTTTTATATAATAATATATAAATAATAAAGGCAATTTGGTGTTTTTATTTTTTTCTATTTATTTTTTTATTTCAACTAATTTTAATTCTAATTTGCGAAAGTGCATTATTAATTTTAATAATATTTATAAAATTAATATAAATGTATATTATTATATATATATATATGTATATGTATAGATTATACTATATTTTTAACAGTTTCGACTGTCGGTGGTTACAAAATAGAGGCGATGGAAGTTAAAGAGTTTAAGCTCTTAATAAAATTAAATTAAAGAATCAATAGTTACAATATTTTTGTAAAGAATAATTGAATATAAATAATATTATATTTTTTAATATTATTAATCATTATTTTTGTTTTTCAAAATATAAATTTAATTAATAATATTTTGATTACCAAAACAAAAAAAAAAAAATTGAAGAAATATGACAGTTTTTTTTTAATGTTTTATAAAAATATTTTAAAATTTTTTTAAACCTTAAAAAATAATTATGTTATAAATACAAAGAAAGAGATTTAAAAAAAAAATTACTATAATTTGTCGTTCTTGAGATGTAAATAAAATTTTGATCTTAATAATTCATTATAAGTTTATGAATTTTACATAACCATACATATGAATTTTACCAACTATTGAATGACATTTAATGTAGAAACCTTTTTCTGGCTTTTTGGGAAGTATTAAATTATGAGTAAAAAAAAAAAAAAAGAATAGCATTTATGATATTAAACTAAAAAGAATAAATCTCACATTTGTAAATAAACTTTATGTCAATTTTAAAAATTATGTAATTATATTTATCTATAATTTTTTCTACAATTATTATTCCTTTTGTTTTTTAATTTAAAATATTATATTTTATTTCATTTATTTATTTATTTTCTTTTTTTTTTCAAAAAATAAAATATACACATCAATAATTAAATACTTAAAAAAATGTTTAAAAATAATTAAAATTAATATTATAAAATTTATAAAATAATGTTATATATTTATATACTATATATATATTAAAATATCTAAAATAACAAAATTATAATAACTTTGTATATATCAATATATGTATGTATATATCAATAAAAATTAATATAATATATTAATTTTTTATATAAATTGAACATATAACCAAAATTATAACATAAAATTAAAATATAAAATATTTAAAAAGAGAACATGTACATATAGTATTTTATTAATAGTTTTAATAAAAAATATATATATTTATAAATAACTTTAAGAATAATGGTAACAATATTAAAAACTTATTATAATTATTTATTAGTAAAATAAAATTTATATACAAAATTTAATGAATATAAAGAATATAATTAATATATTATAATATATAGAGGGGTTTTGATATCGAAAAAAAGAAGTTTTTTTTTTCCATAACTGTATCACAATTAATAATAAATTAAAGTTAAAAATTTAGAAAGAAGTAAAGATGTAAAAAAAAAGATGAATGATATTAGTGTTGCCAACATTGATTTTAATTAAAATCTAATAATATGTGATTTCTTTAATCTGTTATTGTTCTATAAAGAGGCAAAAATGATTAAAGATTGGAGTGGAAATATTAAGATTTAAAGGTTCAAGAAAATTTATAGTTCAACAATGAAATTTTTCTTTTTTCATATTCTATTGTTTTAAGTTTTATTTAATTTATATTTTATTTATTTAATATTAGTTTATTTTTTTATTTTATTTTTGTTTTTTTACTAAGGTCACTTGTGATTTGAAATTGCGAGGCAAATGAAATTTTAAAATAAATCTGATTTTGAAATGAATCAAGGGGAGGGAAAGAATAGAAAAAGAAATAATTTACATGTGTTTTTTTTTCAGAAGATAAATTTATATAAAAATAAAATAAAATAAAATAGAAAATGTATTTAAATAGATATTAAAAAAAAAAAAATATAAAAATTAAATATAATAATTACTAATAACCTATAAGATTTTTTTCTTTTAAAAAAATTGTAAAAATATAAGATTAATATCAGTTTGATGATGAATTTGAATGTTGGCTATTATGATGATGATTTAAATGATTATGATGATTATGATGATTATGATTAGGATTAGTAGTTGGACCACCATTTTCCATATTATTATGACTTGAATTTGAATCACCATTTGATATTGCTAAATAACTATTTTTTTTTCCTTTTCTTAATGCTTTTATATACAATACAAAAACAACAATAATAACCAAAATTAATAAAATTATAGCAAATGTTAATAAAATAATTAAATTATCTTTAATAAAATTTGATATTCTTGCACTGGGTTCTAATGTTGTTGTTGGTGTTATTGCACATGCTGTAGTTGATGTTATTATATATTCTGTTGTTGTTATTTCATCATCTTTATTTGTTGTTATAATTGGTATTTCTGTTGTTGTAGATGTTGTTATTGTTGTTTTTAAATTTTCATCATCACATATTGGACAGCATTCACCAGGAATTTTTTTTTGTATTTTACAATTATACATTGAACCACATTGTGTTGTAAAACAACGACGATTACCCATTTCACATTCACATTCAGTACAATCATCTTCTTTCCATGTATCACCATCTTTATATAATTTACGTTCTAATGAAATTTCTGAATAACAATCTGATTCAATTGTATTTTGATGTTGTGATGATGGACATACTTCATTACATAAATGTAAACCAAGAATACATTTACACATACGACATTTACTTGGCCAGAAAATTTTTTCAGTTTTTAAATATAAACTACAATCTGGTTCAGAATCAACACATACATATTCTGGACAACAATGTCCTGGTTGACTTGAGTTACCTGGTTTTGTTTGTACAAGAATTTGTTTTGTATCAACACAAACTGGTCTTTGACAATCATTACGACAAACACAAGCTGATATTTTTTTTGGACAACATTCTTTAAAAACTGATATATGATCAGAACCGGCTGCATTTATAGATGATAATTGTTTTGAACGTAATTCTGATATTATACCAGGTGTTTCTGGTAATCCAATTGAACGTTTCCATTTTTGATTGTAATAACGTCGAAAATATTCATCAAAATTACGATAATCACCGGGAACAATTTTAATTGATTCACGACGATGATATCTAAGACTACGTTTATTTAATTGTTTAACTGGCGTTGCTTCCGTTGTTTTATTTTTTTTACGATTACGCCGTTGTTTGATTGTTGTTGTTGTTGGAATTGTTGTTGTGGTAGCTGGTAAAATATTTGAAGAATTTGAATTTTCAATTAATTCATTATCATTTTCGATGTCATCATTAGCATCAATTAAAGTTGAAATCTTTTCAACTGGAATCGATATATCACTGTCAATATGTTTTGTTATCATATCCAGTTCTGGTCCCAGTTCATCTTCTTCAGATTCAATTATTGTTGATAATGGTGGTGATGGTGTTGTTGTGGTACTTGTTGTAGTTGAAGTTGTACTTGTAATTGTTGTGGCAATTGTCGTTGTTGTTGTTGTAGGTGTAGTTGTTTCAAGTACCATAGTTAACATACTATCAGTTGGACAACTTTCCATTACTTCTGGTGGTGGACATACAACTTTTTTACAATCAATTCGTTCTGAAATTATAAAGAAAACGTTTTAATTAGTTGTTACAAAACAAGAGAGAAAAAAAATTATGATATTCAAATAAAATTTAAAAAGTTGGGGTAATTAAAATAATTATATATGATGTAAGTATGTATGTTATGTAGAATGTTTTAAAACTGGTGTAAAGAAAAGTGTTTACACTGAAATAAACAAAAAATTTCATATAGAAATGTAAATAAATAGTAGTACCAGGTAGTGCTAATGAATAATTTTAAATAAAAAATTTGTTAAAATGTTGAAAAGGTTGAAACATTTTATGGGCTATAGGAATATTATTGGGGACATAGTCATATTACATTGGTATCATACATTTCTATCACTGCTAAAATTACAAATATAAGTTGTTGGGAAACGAGAAATAACGAGAAAAAGGGCTAAGAAAAATTTTAATTTTTAGTACATTATGTACATCTATTAATAAAGCTAACATTATTTTGAATTTAATGATTATATTATGTATGTATGTGGTAGTTAATTTTTATTATGATTTTTAATTGACAAAAAATATACCGTTTTATTAAGAATTTTTTTATTTTTTTTTTTGGAATGTTTGGAAAAATTTTGTCTGGATCATAAATATTTTCTCATAAAAAATTAAAAAAAAAAAAAGTATTTAAAGCAAAATGACGTGAACTGAATTAAACACAAAAATACACATGTACATACATACATATAAATAAAATAAAATCATGTCAAGATAATCAAATAACAGTAAAAAAGTTTGTTTTATTTAATACATAACAAATAAATATGAAAACAAAATATATGAAATATTTAGCGTATATATTATTAGATATAAGTATGTATAAAGTTTGGTATTATAGGTATGTTATGTACACACAAACATACATAATAATATGTTATAGCAGGTTATATGTATGTAGTTAGTTATTGGTTATCATATTGACTTTTAAACAAATTGTAATAAGATTCTATACACACACAAAAATTTGCTTTTTTATAACAATGGTAACAATAGCAAATACGAATTGAAATAGCGCTTTTTGTTTGTATGTATATGCCATTTGTACACATAAAACTTGTCCTATAGTAGACACAGTTTACTTGGTAACGGAATTCATGATGATATTACAAAAGCAAAAACCTGTTGCAAGAACAGATGAAATTTCGAAAACACTCTGAAGATTAAAGGTGATGAACCAATGCTCGTTTCGCGCGTCGCTTCTATCATCACCTATAGTGAAGCTTTTTAATTAAAATGATGACCAAATGTTAGCGCCACTTTATTAAACAAATTAAATTGTGTTCTAACAATTATGAAAATTATATTGTCAATAACAAGCAATATAAAATTAACAAATAAAAAAACAAAAGAAATTGATTGTCAACGCTTCTAAACGCAAAAAAAAGTACTAAGTTGCTCTACGAAAGTGTCGCTTCTCGTTTCATTATGTTGCTGTGTTTCTCGTTTCATTTGGTCAAGCCGTATTTAAAATAATGTATTCTATTTAAATGTCGAAGCGACGCGAAAAGCAACGCAAGCATTGGGTTATTAGTCATTCATTATCTTAAGAGAGATTCTAGTAAATTTTCTAAACTGGTGTACACAGGACCAACTATGTATAAAAGAAAACAACTAAGAATATCCCCTCGAAGAAAGAAAGTGGGACAATGAACTGAACTTTTAAATTTTATAATGTGAACATTATCGAATACAAACATAAATGCAACATAAGCTTAAAATGCATGTTGCCTTTGTTAATACATAATTATTCGATTAATTAGAATTTTTTTTTTTTTAAATTTATTTTTGCTATAATGAAATAGATAACATTTACCATTATATTTATTAATATATGTATATAAATATATATATATATATATATATTCTAACGCCTGAAAATGATAACTTAATTTTAATAAATAAATTTAATTTTGTAAAATCAAAGAAAATTTTTTTTTTGTAAATTTAATTTTGATGAATTTTTAGCAGGAATTATGCCAACGGGTGTTCGTTTCTGTTTTAAATCAGTCACTGAAACACACACAAGGGATATTTTTTCCTTTTTTAAACAAAAAAAGTTCAATTTCTGGGTATTTTATGAAATTTCTGGATATTCATTAAATTTTTGGATTATATTCATAAATAACTTTGTTGTTCTTAATATGCTTGTAGTAATAACATATGTATATATTTTCAAAAATAAAATTATAGCATTTCTACGAATTTTTTTAACGTTTTTTTTTGTTTTTTTTTTTGTTTTTTAAATTGTACAATTCAAATGATTTTATTTCTAACGGGAATAGGTATACAATTTTTAAATTTCATTTAGATTTTGACAGACTGCATAGTAATTCTGTATATTTGGAATATTTTTTAGAGAAATTTTGTTTATAATTTAAAAAAATTCTTTTTTGTTCCGGAAAAGTCATTATAATAAAAATCGTAAATAATTTTATTATATGTATGTATGTATTTATGTAAATACATTTTGATTATACATGCATACATATTTACAATTCATATTAAAAACTCAAATAATACATCATATGTACCATAGCATTGTAAAAGTTTATGTATTTAAATGAAGATGTGGTGGTGGAAGATAAAGGATACGGATGAAGGAGAGTATTGAACATTTTCAAATAAAATTTATTTTATAACTTAATTTTTTTTTGTTTTTTTGGTACAGGAATTAATATGTTGAGGGACGATTTTAGGAATATCCAAATTTAGGATGGGGTTAATATTTAAAACACGTAAAATACATTTTAAGTAATTTATATTTAGATTCAGAGGGGTGTTCTATACATATATTTTATTTTATTTTTTTTGTTTTTATTGTTTTTTAATTTTGATTTTATGACAATTTTTTTTTTTTTTTTTAGTTTAATTTCTCTTCTCTATATTTTTTGTATAAATTCTGGTATGTTTCTGAATTCTTGGGAAATTATAATTTTATGTTTTAATTTTAGACATTAAAATAAAATGAATTTTTTTTTATGGGTAAAAAACATTATTTAAAATTTAAGTTTTATGTAGATATTATATACCTATATTGAATATTAAAATAAAAATAGAAAAAAAAAACAAAAAAAATTTTAATTATATTGTTATGCATATATTATTGTTTGACATAATAGTAAAATCATTACAAAATAGTTACTATTTTTGGGTTGGCAATTAAAAAGATTTATAAATATGTATGTATGTATATATATTTAAAATATTATTGTAATTTTACATAAAATAATATGAAAATACATATTATATGTATGTAAATAGATGTGAATTTATTTCATTTTAGTTTAGTATTCCTTTTGAAATGTATCGTAAATTTTGTTTTAATTAAATAGAAGTTTTTTTTGCATTTTAGTATTTTAGATTTATTTTAAATATTTTCTTGTATTGAACAGTTGATAAATATGTTAATTTACAATTTTATTATAAAAGTAAAAACATGTATGTATAATTAATCTAATTATTATTTTATTTTGTCTATTTATATTAATATTGCATATCATATATAGGATAATGGAATATTACTAAATAGACTATCGGCTGATAAGGTCATTATAGGTTGAATATTATTAGGGATATATGTATTCAAAATCCTGGAGAACTAAATAAAAAATATTTAACCAAAAATAAAATTTGTGTGGGGGTGGCACACACCCCATTATATTAGATGCCAGATATTAAATATTAAGTGAGATTCTGAATTCGGAGGGATTTTATAGTTGGACACAAAATCAGGATATTCCCTTTTTCCAGAATATTTATTATGTAGTGTATATGCAATATAGGAGAGATTTTTGAATTGTTAAAAAAATTAGTGTTGACTCCACGAAAAAAGCCTAAGAAATGTAATTGGTTAGTTTTAATGCATTAAAAACAGTATTCTTTCTATTGTTTTGTTGTTGAAGATTTGGTTTTTGGGGATTTTGTTTTTAGGGATTTTGGCTTGGGAATTTTATGACCAACCCATATTATTATTGACTTATGGGTGTAGTAATATATATATATGTATATTATAAAAACACTTGCAGGAATTAAAACGGGACACTCTCGGTTAATAAGTCATGTAATTTACCACTCTGCGACCAAGATCCCTATTTATTTATTTATTTATATTACACAATAAATTGTAGTAATATCAGTAAGGCCCTAGACTACAGAGACGATTTGAGCCTGACTATACGAAAGTTTTAATTGTAATGCATTTCATTATTCACATTACTTACTTATTTTTATATTATTATATATACCGGATAGGGATAAAACATTAAATAGAAGTTATTGGTGTTTAGAAGATACTTATTAGTGTACATTAATATCAAAAAATTTTTTCTTTATTTTATTTTAATTTTAGAAATAATTTTTTCTTTTTTGGTTTTACAGTTCGGAAAAAAACCTATAAAGAAAAAAGGGGTAGGTAAAGAAGGTTTGGTTAAGTTTGTTTTATTAGGATTAAGTTTTAATTATACTCAGAAAATTTTTGAAAATACCTTGGTTTTTATATGACTTTCCAAGGAAAAAAAACCAAAAAGCAGAAAACAAACTTTTATTGTTAAATAAATATTCAAAAAGACTTACTTTTAAATAGTTTTATTTAAGACTAGATTAAGATTAGCGAAAGAAATTTTTGTTATTTTTAAAGCTAATAATTAGAGAAATATAATCATTTTTTTTGTAATCTTTTTTTTAGGTTTAATTATAATAATTGAATAAATAAATAAATAAAAAAAAAAAAAAAACAAAATTATTATATTATATCCTTTGATTTACATTACATTTCAAATAATTTGCAATAAACTTAACTTATATTTGTTAACTTATAATTAATTGTCATATTATTTTGATTTAAATTTGATTTTTTTTATCTAGGTAACACTGTTACTGATTTTGCTTATTTTGTGTACTTTTATTAACAAAATAACTTTTACTTTAATAACCTAAATGATTTTCCGCTTATTTGCAACAATTTAGCAACTTCTTCTATTATTCGTAGATTTTTTTTTTTATGTTTAAGTACTTCAGTAACTGTAGCCGAGTTTTTTTACAAGTACCCTAATTTAATTGTTTGGCATTCGAGAAATATAAATTCTAAAAATATATACACTACATTTTGTAGCAAGGAAAATTTGTTAAGAAAAGTTACTATTTCAGTAATTTCCTTTGCAAAACACTCTCTTGATTAATATGCCACGTTCTAAACAACTATATAGGCCATCGAGACTCATATCTACCTATTTTTTAATAACAAATATTTAAAAATCTATAATTATTGCATATTTTACGGCAATAATTAAAAATATCTAATATGGCGCATCAGATGTAATTATTAAAAATTAAACTATATTTTATTATTTGTTACGATTTAAAAAGAAGATTATAAAATTGTAAATTTTAATAATTGAATTTAATTAAATATATGAGAATGAAATAATTTTACAGATGTATATTTTCATAGAATGTTAATGTTATGAAAAATAATTATTTAATCTGAGTATTTTTACATTCATAAAATTCCAAAAAAAAAATTTTACATTTCATTGTTAAAATGTAGCTAACTGCTCTGTATTAGAGAAAATTTTCAAATTTACATTTGAATTTTTAAAAAAATATCAAAATTATTTATATTTAGATATAAATAACATAGTTTATATTATTTTTTTTTTCGTTTTTTTCGTGTTAATTGGTAAAATACTTACCATTACTCTAATTTCTATTTAATCTATTAAAATAGCTATTGTACATATTGATTATGTATATTATGGCGGGTAATGAAAAAAAATCTTTTTATGAAATTTTAATGTAATTATAAAATTCAAAAAAATTTAATTAATGCTCTTAACTTGTATTGGAATACATATGGGTTATTTTCTATAATTAATTCTTATAAAATTTTTAATAATAACTTTTAAAAGTAATTTCATTTTTTAAAATGATTTTTAATATAAATGGAAACTAAATTGTTGCTTATTATATTATATAAAATAAGCAATTATTATTCATTTTATATGAACAGGACAAAAAAAAAATTTAATTTTACATTTGAGAATTCACAAAAAAATTTTTAAAAAGAAAAATTAAAAATCCAATTACAAAATGCTGATTATTTTTATGTTAATTTACTTATAATATAGATCTGCCCAATAAAGGCGTCTTACTACTTTAAGTTTTATTAAATCTTACATTATTATTTTTTTTTTTTTATAAAATTATTTCTATATACGTCTGTGTTATTTTTTTTTTGAAAATAATATGTACTCTTTTTGATGTACTCTTTATTCTAATTGATGAATAAATAAAATAAGCATAAAAGATTTTCTATTCAACCACACAAACTGAAGAATACTGATATTGTCTTTTTCAGATCATCAAAGGCAAAAATTCTAATTATTTTTTTTTTGTAGGGGTTAGAAGATCTAAAGAAAAAACTATATGTATATAAGTATATGTAATTGTAGACTATAAAAGGTCCAATAATCACAATTAAAATAACATTTTTATTTTTTTTGTCCAACCTTTCAATTATTTTTTATTGTACAAAAAATCTAATTTAAATCTTATCTAATTCAATTCTAATTAAAAGTATCTAATTTAATTTACCATTGAAGCTTTTAGACAACACGAGCAACGTTATTGAATAACGATTGAATAACATTAAAAATAAAGATTATAGTTAATATATATTGTGAACATACATGAAAATATTACACGATAAACACTTGTGTACATAATCCATTTTTAATTTTAAAATTCATACATGATTCTATTTGAACTTTTTTTTTTTTTTTTACTTCGATTTCAGTCAGAAACTCCTTTTATATTTTATAGATCATCACTAAAAATCGATTTCATTACATATTATACATATATGCAATTAAAAATTTTAACCACGTATTCTAAATTATGTCTTTTAAAAGTTTTAACACATAAAATAAAAGATTTCATATAAGGATGATAATATTTTAATATACATCATTTTTTATACATAATAGGACTTCATTTTTTGAGTTTTTTTTTTCTTTACCACAAAATACAAATAAAGAAAATTAAAAACAAAAAAAAAAAAAAAATGAAGAAAATTAGGAAAAAATTGTTAAACGCAAAATAATTACATAAATATTTTCTTGATTTTATCTTTTAAATCCAATTTTTTGTTTTTTTTTTTTGTCATTGAATGAATCTTTTTTTTTTTTAAAATTAAAGTATAATCCATTTAAAAAAAATGAAAAGAGAAAAGAAAAGGTATGTATTTTTTTTTTTTATTTCATTTTATTAAACATTTTTCTTCCTATTATATTTTGATTTTATGCTTTTAATTTTAAAGAAAACTCATGGGATCTGAAAAAACAAAAAAAAAAAAAAAGAAGTTAGTATATTAAACCAAAAGTTTTTAAAAGTGTACATTTTCACAGAGAAAATAAAAATATATTGAGATTATAATTCTTTTGTATCAAAAATATTTAATTTTTCTTAGAATATAAGAAAAATTTTTGAAAATTTACGAGATATTCTCAGAAATTTTCCTCCTTCTGTCAAAATTTCAAGACACTGACTAAAAGTATTGGGGAGATTCGAAGGAACTAAAATTTTGCCAAATTATAAAAAATTATGCAATTTTTATATTGATCTAAAAACAGTATAAAATTTCCTGTCGTTTGAAGTTTTTAGATTTAAATAAAATTTAGATTGAATAAAATATTAAGTAAAACTTCAAAATAAGGCTTTTTCAAAGTTTGACAGACTGTAACTCTATAATCACAAGGACTATATATAAAAGAATTGTTGCACAACATTAATTTTTTAATGAGACATATCCGTAGTTAAAATTTTATTTCTTCATCTTAAACCGATGTGTAAGTTTTGTAAACACAAGCCACGACTTTTAAAAAATGCCACGGGCAGACAATTTGAAACTACTAAGTAAATTTTTCCAAAAATTTTTTAGAAAATGTTCTAAAAATGTACAGAAAAAAAAAAGGAATAAAAAATCAAATGGGATAATAATAAAAAATAATAACGAGAAAATTTCCAATAAAAACCGTTTTGTAAATCAACTCTACTCTTTTTTTTTTTTTTTTTAAGGTACATAACATACGTATTTATTATAAGAGTATATATTAGTATATGTATATATATATTATAAACATTTAACATAGAATGTTGGTCTTTCAAATTAATCCTGCAATACGTGTGTACGTGACTCAATAAAATCCTATTGAGTTGAATTTATTTATGATGATGTGAGTTCACATGTACAACATAAAAGTAGTAAATATCTGTGCCATTGACATCTTTTAAAAAATAAAAATTTTGGTATTTTTTTGGTAACTTGATGTTCTTTTTATAATTTTTTTTTTTACTTTTGTCTTATTTTTTTTTCTATTTTTTTGAAACATGACATTTTTTTTTAAAAAAAATTCATTTTGTAGATCAGATCATCAATTTGTTATTTAAATTAAAAAATAAATTTTTTTATGTTTTGAACTGTCTGTCTAATATATTTTTAGTTAACAATTTTGATTATTCATTTTACGATTATGCTGTTATTAAACAAACAAAAAAAAAGGCTAATTTAATTATAAAAAAGTAAAAAACGACTAGAAGGTGTTCGGTATTAATTAAAAGAGAAGGGAAGGGTTGATTATGATTAAAAATGAAATACCGACTACTGCTATATTATACAAAGATGATTTTTGAGATATTGCAAGAGTTAATAAACGTTTACAATAAAAACAATAAATACATACTTATTTGATATTTTATTGTTTTAAGGATTATAAGGATTTCTATAAGGGTGGTGGAAATTATTGAAAGATACAGTACATAACAAAAGCATAAGAGAAATTATCTATCATATTAAAACACTATTCCAACCTTAAAGAAATGAAACTAATTTAAAAACTAACCATTCACATATCCTTCTATATATTCTTTAGTACAGGGTCTAAATTTGAGTCATAATATACACAGTAATTTTATACGTTTTCTACAATTCTAAATTTCGACTTAGACAATATATTACATTAATATATTACAGTAACAGTAATATATTACTGTTAGAGTAATAAAAACATTCAGATGTTTTGTACCGACGTTAACTACAGAAATATGTTTATGTAAATTGTGGAGTTGTATGACAGCTACCCGAATCTATTTCACAAGCACAACCAAATTTTAAAGAAGTTGTTGCCATAAAACTTGATCATCATTTATAAGATTTTAGACGCCTAGTTTCATTAAGTTCCAAGAAATGCAAGAAGCCTGAACTGGCTGCTTTATACCAATCAAATTTTACAAAGGTTTTTGGCATGTAACTCGACACCTTTTCACTAAATTTCAGATAGCTAGCTTCAATAGACACTGAATTATTTTCCTTTAAAAAGAGAAGTTGTTTGGCAGGTGGCCGAACCTGTTGCACCAGCACAACCAAATTTTACAGAAGTTATGGCCATAAAGCTTGATCATCATGTGTAAGATAACAGACCCCTAGCTTCATTAAGTTCCAAGAGGTGCAAGAAGCCTGAACCGGCTGCTCTAGACCAACCAAATTTTACAAAAGTTGTTGTCATGTAACTCGACACTTCTTTACTAAATTTCAGCTTCAGTAGACACTGAGTTATTTCCATTTAAAGAAGTTGTGTGGCAGCTACTCGAACCCGGCTGCCGAAAATGCTGGATTTATATAGTAAAACTAACAATTTTGCAAAAGTGACGTAAAAAAAATTTCAGCCTCCTAGCTCCTTTATTTTTTGAGTTATCATGCGGACGGACGTACATGGCATAATCGACTCAGAATTTGATTCTGTTTTATTTATATTAATATTACATACATTAATGTAGTGCAATATTATTGAACCACCGGCTACTAAGGCCATTATAGGTTTTTTTTATACTATTATTAAATTTATATACTAATATTATTTATTTTGTTTATATTATATACTATATATTTACATTATATTAGGTCGTAAGGGGGGTATGTAAAGAAAAAAACGTACGACCTGTGCAGGGATCGAACCCACACTCCTTCGGTTTATACGCCACACGCCTACCCACTAGGCTACCGAAGCCCCTTCATACGGGTATTTATTTATTTATATTAATATTACATACATAAATGTAATGCAATATTATGAACCATCGGCTACTAAAGGCCATTATAGGTTTTTATACTATTATTAAATTATATACTAATATTATTTATTTTGTTTATATTATATACTATATATTTACATTATATTTGGTCGTAAGGGGGGTATGTAAAGAAAAAACACTTACGACCTGTGCAGGGATCGAACCCACACTTCTTCGGTTAATACGCCACACGCCTACCCGCTAGGCCACCGAAGCCCCCTTCATACGGGTATAAAAATCTTTAATAAAACAATATGTAAAAATTATTTGCATATTTATAGGATTAAATTTTAACTTATTTTTGTATACATTGTTACTGTTATTAAACTGTCAGGAAAAATTTTTGATTTTTGTGATTTTTTTTTTTCATTTTTCTTTTTTTGTTGACATTTCTGTTTTAGTGAATATTTTACAAAACCAATAATTCTATATCTATCTAATCCTATGTAATGAACTCCTAAAATTATATTTGAGAAAGTATAATATTATGTAATTTTTTTGTTTTATTTAATTTTTTTTCTTGAGACAAAATGTTTTTAACTTACAAAAAAAAAAAAAAAAAGAAACAAACCATTTCTACCGCGAACAATACTAAAACAAATGAATTTTGCAATGTGGTACTTGGTAGCAACAGTATCAGCAATTTTACTTGTATCATAGTGGTACAGTATAATATTAACGAATCAATACTAGGTCATGGTTTGGATTGAGTACGTCCTGTATTTTTATACAAAAAGAATTATTATGGGGTTCTTGTTTATTTTGTAAGAAAAACAAAACAAAAAAAAAAAAAAAAATAAACCATAAGTTAAGAAACTTTAAGAAATCAAAAAAAAAAAATTAGTTTAAGACCTGAATGTATACATATATCTAAAACTGTTCAATGCAAATTTATATTTATTGCACAAATATCCATACATATAAACATATGTATAATTTTAGTACGAAGACGTGCCTGACGCGATTTACATATTTTTCATTGTTTTTTCATATGATGGTTTGGTTTTTTTTCGTATAATTTTTTTTATTTTTTTAAATTGTGAATTTTATTTTTATTTCAGTAATTCTTACCACATACCAGAACTATAATAGCATCTGGATTCTGGAATATTATTATATTTTACTCACACAAAAAAAAAAAAAAAAAAAACAAAGAAAAAACAAAATGTAAATATTTTCATAATAAATTTGTTCCAAAATATGTAACAAAAGTTGCAAAATGAATGAATCAGTGGTTATAAGAATAGAATAAGAAAAAAAAAAAAAAAGGATAAAAAAACCACTTTGAAATTGAAATTTAAAATAATACTTGTATAGTGATTCTTTAAGAAAATTACCTTAAAAAAAAAATTCGAAGAGTATACAAAATTTGTTTTAGATTGTGGTTTATTTCATTTTATTTTCTTGAATTGCATTTAATACAAAAATTGATTTAAATGTAAATTTAGTTGAAAAATTCTTTAGTAAAATTTTCTATTGAAAAATAATTTTAAATCAATATATTCGAAAAAATATTTCAAAACTTTATGGTTAAAAAGGTTAAAATAAATATTTTCTTATTTTGAACTAATAAAACTATCAGGAATTTTATTTTTCATAGATTCTAAACCAATATATTAGGTATGTCAAGAAGAATTAAGGTTTATACTGAATTGGGATTTTTTATTGGAAAATGTTCACGTTAGAATGCTGTAGTTTTATTTAAATATTCATCAATGCAAATGATTTGATTTGAAGCGATTTATTAAAAATGTTCTAATTGATTGTACTACGACAATAAAAAATACCTAATTGTTAGCTACTTTTGGGTTTCAAATATATTTTTTTTTTTATAAAAGAATCATAAAAAATTAAATTGTAAAATTGTTTTATTTTATTTGATTAATCAATTTTACTTGTGGTATTTAATCAGAAACTTATACGGTACATATCTTTCCCAAATTCATTGAAAATTTGTAATATCCTATTTGTTTACTTGGCTTCAAAAAATTTTAATGTCACTTATAGTTGCTGCCAATTCTAATACAAAATAATCCGATTTATAGTCAAACAGGTATGACAAATAATGTCAGTTGATATATCAAGCGAAATATTATCTTCTTAAATAGGATTTACTCCAATATCTAAAATATCATATCTTCGTTGTTTTTTTTTAGAGAATTCAGTCAAATTTTTAAGAATCTTATTAGGTATTTTTTGTATTTTAATAAAGACTGACGGATGAGATCATCAATAAAATCATTGATTTGTTGCCTAAATAAAACTGCTGCTGCAATTTAAAAAATTTTGTATGTTTGATATGGATTAAAAATGATATGGATATTGTCTGGTTTCGTTGTAATTACTATTCTTTTTCAGTAATATTGAATGAAAATTTGGCAGTTTCAAAAACTTTTATTTATTTTTCTTTTTTAAAATCATGATATCAACTTAAATATATATAAAACTTTACAATCTATAAGAATATTGAAAAAGGGCGATGATGTTAATAGCGATATTACAAATGTTAATAGTGATATTGTAAGTAAGGAAAGATTTTTTATTTTATAATTTTATGGTATTTTTTCTGATATCAGACTATAATGAAAAAAATTAAAAGAAAAATTCTGATATATTTTAATGTCTATTGAACATTTTCTGAATTATGGTATACATATGTGGGCTTTAAAAAGAAAAATAGAAATAACGACGTTATTTTAACTTATTTGCATTCATTTTTCTAAAATTTTGCTGAACTTTTACTGATTTTATTTTTGTTTTAGTATTTTTGTTTTTATAATATAAAAAATATGTATATTTTTTTTTTTTTTCGTAAACCTTTACAGAACTATTTTTCATCCGGATCCTTTTGTTTACGTATTCTTTTCTGAAAAATAAGATTTATTTAGTTGATTTCTTGATTTGATTTCTAATAATATTTTATATAAATCAATACTTAAAAATATATATATATATATATATATATATATTACATTTAATTTTTGAAGTAAACTTAAGTTGAAAAATAGAAAAATGAAATATCTGAAAAAAGAAATTATGTAAAATATAGAAAGAAACAAACAAAAATAAAGTAATAAATTTTTTCTTTAAAAATTTAATTTTAAATATTTCAGGAAAATGTTATTTTGAAAAAAATTTATGTTTTGAAATTTAGTTAAAACAGGTTATATGTTAAAATTTATTATCTTTGGTATTAAATATGAAAACAAATCTATATAGTCTTAAGTATAAAACACATGTGATCAATATGAAAATGTTACTTTCTTTGATATATAGAAAATTCCTTGATAAAAATGCCTATAATTTTATTTTTTAGTTTATTCCCTTGCCACATAAATGTGACAAGGAAACTATACAGCTTTTCCTTTTTAGGTGTGACTGTAGATGTCGTAAAAGGAGAATTTTTCTTACAACGTGTATGAGATTCGAATTCACCCTCTTTCGGTATTTAACAGCACATTTCATACGCTCTTATGCCCACTAGGCCACCGAGGCCCCGTCTATTATTTGTATCGGCAATGAATTGAAATGTTCTAGGTTGGTATAATTTAATTTTGGTTTTGATTTTGTTTTGTATTGATCTTAAAGTATTTTTTGTTAATGGCCTAAAAACTGAATTAATAATTGTTTTACAGGGATAGTAAAAAAGATAAAAGTCTATTTAGAAAGATAGATTCTATTTAAAAATCGTAGAAAAAACTAAATTTTTATGTGCAATCAAGTTTGAATGCTTTTTTAAAGGATTTTTAATTTTAAATCTTAGAAATAATTTAAGGCATGTAATAAGAAAATTTTAAAATAAAAATAAATATTCTCAATTTCCTATGAATGTAATAATTTAGCAGTTATGAATTGAAAATTGGATTTTCCAATTTTTTTTTATGTAATCTATGTACAACTATTGAAAAATACATTGAAATGAAAAGGAAATTTTATCTAATAAATTATTCTTAAAAAAAATTGAATATATAAAAATAGAAATTATTTGAAATAAATCGTAAAACATATTGAAATATTGTAATGTAACATTTTTGTTTTGTTGATTTATAGTGAAAATTCTACCTTTACTTATTTAAAAAAAAAAGTCTGTCAACAAAAAAAAAATTATATAATATCTATGTTTTCCTTTTAATTTTTTTTTCTTGATTTTCATATTCAAATATGTTCACAATTTTAATAATTTAAATGTATTTTGCTTTTTTATATGCATTTTGATACTTTGAATATCCGAAAAATTTTGTTGATAAAATTTGAATTTTTTTTTTTAGCCTAAATATATGCAAATTTTTGTTTTAATTTTGTTTTTACTTGAGATTATACAATATTTAGAGGGCTTCGATATAAAGTAGGTTTAATACAAAATCAAAACTATGTTCCTCTACTATTTCATTATGGTAGAAGGGCTACATGTTCTAAAATACAGTTTGATCCAAATGGTGTTGACATTGGGAGTTTAAAATACGACACCCATATCCAAATAGGGATATGTGTGTCTATAAAGATTACTGGTGGTTAAAAAATTAAATTGACTCTGTAATAGTTTGATATTAAAGTTTCATTTTATTTTATATTTTTCTTTTTTTTGTCATAGTCTAGTAGATTAAGTTAGTTTTTAAGCTTTTATTTTTAGCACATAAAAAAATAATTAATTGGTTTTTAGATATGTTTTTTACAATTAGTATATAAAAGAAATTCAAATACATATAAAATTATTATTTGTTAAATACAGAAGAGTAAATTAAGAAAAGAAAACCAAAATTTACAAAATAAAAATTATTATTTTTACATGTAAATCAATTTAGACATTAAGTTAATCTAATTTTGTAAAATTTTTAAGGATGTAAACAGAAACAGAAAGAATACATAAAAAGTAAGAATAAAAAAAAAAAAGGGGCTTCGATAGCCTAGTGGGTAGACGTGTGGCGTATTAACCGAAAGTTCGATCCCTGCACACGTCGAAAGTGTTTTTTCTACGACCAAATATAATGTAAATATATAGTATATAATATAAACAAAATAAATAATATTAGTATATAATTTAATAATAGTATAAAAACCTATAATGGCCTTAGTAGCCGATGGTTCAATAATATTGCATTACATTTATGTATGTAATATTAATATAAATAAATAAATAAATACAATATTTGGTCCTTTTGGACTTGATAGCCAATGGTTTAGTAATATTCCATTATGTTATGTGTATTTCCAATATAAATAAATATATTCAATATTAAATGATCATTTCCATCAGATGTTAAATAAAAATATAGATACCTATTAAATTTTATTTTATGTTAGTGCTATCAGAGACTACATCGTATTTTGATTTGATTCGGTTTCTTTGAAAAAATATTTTATAAATAAGGTAATGTGTTTTACACATTAAAATATCATTTATTTATTTATTTATATACAGTTACCGTGGTACATAAATGTGCCAGGTAGCTATAACCCCTGTTTCTTGATAGGAATGTGGAGTGTACGAGATATTATGTGATATATTTAAGTATTTATATATTGCGATATATGAATATTTTTTTTTTTTTTTATATTATAATTATTGTACCCAGTCGGGAATCGAACCCGAAAAGATCATTGTTTTTGAAATTAAACAGTCAATATTTAATGTAATTCATAATGAAATTCTTTGTTAATCAAAAATATTTAATATATACTCTATATAAATTATAATTTTAGCTAATATTTGTATAGCATAAAATTATTAGTATATGAAAGAAAATGTAAAATTGTGTGATAATGGTAAAAATGGTAAATAAAACATCTGTAACTTTCCGTTAAATTGTATTTTACCAATTTTTTATTCAAAACATATTACATATTTTAATATATGAGATTTAATCTACATTCATTAATTCTTATCCCTTAAAATGTTATGAAATATTGTATTATTTTATCTAATAAATGTTATATTCCTTAAATTTTTCATTTAACCAATAATTGTCATAAATTCATTTTATTTTTAGTTAGTAATAATCGAACATTGGCAGTAGCTCTTGTTACTATTCAATATTGTTGTATCATTAAATGTATATAACGGATAAAACAAGAAACATTTTCCATAAAAAGGGATATAGAAAAGCAAAAGGTAAAATTATACATATACGTAGTATTTATATATAAAAATATATAATACTAAGTATATATATGTAATATTTATATAAAAAAAAATTGTACAAACATATACATATAAATATAATTATTCTAAATACTTTACAAAACAAAAAAAAATATGTTTCCTGTTTTCTCCATTTTATAGATACGGTAAGAAAGTGAGTGAGTAAATGCATAATTTGTTTTTTTTTTTTGTTATTTGTTATGTATATAAGGTATCAGTCAGTTATATTTTGATATTATCAGATCCTTTGCAGTTTTTGTTTTCGAATTCCTTGAAATTGAATTCAATTTAAACTATTGATATATATTTGAATATAAGTATATAGATTTTTAGGAAATTGATAAAATTTAAAACTTAAATATTACATAGATACATAAAGATATGTACTTTTAGAAGTATATATAACTGTTTGTATAATTTGAAATCGATTAGATCAAGGCCATAATATCATACATAAACAAAGAGTGAATGTAATTTATATAAAACAAAAAAATATTTAAATGTAAATGAATTTTTAGTTTTTAAAAAAGGAAATATTATATAATTATAAATATATAGATTTTATATTATTTATTAATTTCAAAAAAAAAAAAAATTGAATTTTAAATATTCAAATAATATAAGTTTGAAATTTATGTTTAAAAATAGAATTAAATTAAAAACAATTTAAAAATAATTAAATAAAGGTAATTATAATGGATTATTTTTATTGCAATTATTTGAAAAAAAAAAAAAATTTTTTTTTTTATTGTTAAGAAAATATATCGTGAGAAATCAAAAATATGCTTAGAAATAAATATAAATAATTAATATTTAAATTATTTAAATTTTTGAGTCTAGTGATACTTTAAATCTTGAGTTTTTCTATAGAATAAGGTGGAAATGAAAGCAATTGGCGATGAAAGGAAAGAAAAGGATAAACTAATAAAATATAGTATAGAATAAAATACCTACCTACCTACCAATCTATACAATAATAAAATATAAAATATTGTATAGGTATAGGTAGGTAGGTAAGGTGATGGCCTTCACCATCTTCAATTAGAACTAGGTTGCGCCATTTTCATCGTACTGCATTCACATGACCTATGTTTTGTGATTGTTTTTGGTTTTACATCCAACCCGAGGAGTTCAGATACTAAATCAATTTTTGGATTCTGAGTTTACAGAGTTCGCTAAGATTGTGGTAGAACGATTTACCGAGTCAGAGGAGTCTGGCTTTAGCAAGGCTCGGACATCGGCAAAGAAAGTACTGAAGGTTTTCACTTTTGTTTGCTTCTTTACAACTCCTGCACGAGGTGTTGAGACATTATTTGTATAACTTCCATAGATTTTTATCCATGGATCTTAAATGGATTTTTATCCATGGATCTTCCATAGATCTTAAAATAAATTTAACAAATTCGTCCTTCTAAAACTATTTAATATGTTTTATATTTTAAGTATTTTACCCTTAAATGTTTATTTTTGTTTATTTTCACTATACAAATCTATATTCTTTATTTCTTTTTATTATCTATGTGCATTACTTTATGACTTTTAAAAAATAATTTAAAAGCTAAAAATTAAATGTTTTTTTAATAATAATAATAGATGTCTAACATGAAAACTTTACTAGTCAAATCACAACACAAGAAAAAAAAAAAATTCGAAAACATTATGACAAGATAATACAAAATACATATGAACATATAAAAACAAAATAACAATAAAAAACCTCATGGTTCATACAAAACTGTCACAAGTATATGCATCATAAAATGCAACAAACTTTGGATTTAACGCTATGAATCAATTGTCATTGCATTGTTCAACAACTTGTAATAAATTTTTATTACAATGAGATTTTGTTTTTGTTTTAAAAATCTGTAAAAAAAGAACAAGGATTTTAATTTGAAGGATATGTTTGAAAAGTTTAAAAATTTCAATGTTACCTATTGAACTTGAACTGGTCAAGTATAGTATTTTTTTTAGAGTAGAAAATAGATGTTAATTAAATTTAAATAGATGTTAGTTAAATTTTAAGTCAATAGATGTTATAAAATATTTTCATCGTATATTAAATAAAATATAATAAATGATACTTTATTTAAGTGTCAAAGAATTTTGATTAAAAAATTCAAATTTCATTTTATTCTTCAAAATTTTATAATTTTACCAAATAAAGGTGTCCCAATATTTAATACGTGTAAAATGTTGGCCATCTCCTTAAAAGTCTAATTGCTGAGTGATGACACTCTTCGTCCCCCTCATTACTTATTTTATTATATACTTTGATACTTTAGATTCTTTTCGAACCTATTACACTTCGCACTAAATACTAACTAATTGGGCCAAATTAATTCCGAAAAACTCTTAGGTGATCGCACTTGATTATCATCAAATTTTTAGTGTACTCTTGACTACACTAGATATTCGCACTAAAAGAATAAAACATGTAAGAAAAGTTAAGGGTCCTAGGGTCAAGTGCTAGTGCGATAGCTTCTGAAATACCGTAAGTTTAAGATTCGTTAACCACAACTTATACAGCCAATGGTGTAGTGATTAAGACGCCGTCATACGAAAGGTCTCGGGTTCAAACCCCGCCTAGGTCATATAAATTAATAAAAAACAAGTAAATGTAACAGTAAGTCGATGCAACCGACTTATTAATACCCTACACCTGAATAATTCGAATTAAATTAACAATCCATAAGTGTTTTTGGCAGCTGCTTGAACTTCTTCCCTTTTCTGTCTTATTCAACTCGAATTTCAAGAACGTAAAAGAGGCATCCGCTTGGGATATTCTTGACACCCTTGTATAAAATTTTAAGTTTCTATCTTAATTATTTTCGAAGATTGGTAGTTCTTGGGATGTTTGTGTCAGCTACCCGAATTGCCACTCCAATTCATCGAATCCATCTCAGGAACATAAAGAAAACTTGCCAGAACACCATTCTATTAAATTTAAAGGTTCTACTTTTGTTGGTTTTGGAGATATGCTCGTTGCTCTTGTGCTCGTCCGGAAGTTTCCAAAATACGAACCCATGGTTCAAATTCTTTCAAATGTCAGTTTCCAATTTTACAGAAAAGGAAACATAACAGAACACCTTTGTACTAAAAATAAAAGTTCTATCTTTGTTGGTTGTGGAGATATACTCGTTTGATCTGGGGCTCGTCCGGAAACTTCCAAGATTTGAACCCATGGACCAAATCCTCACAAATTTCAGAAACATAAATCAAACATGAAGGAACACCATTCTGCCTAATTTAAAGGTTATATCTTTGTTGCATTTGGAGAAAATATCATTTGCTCTGAGGCTCGTTCGGAAGCTTTCAAAATCCGAACCCAAGGACCAAATCCTCTCAAATATCAGAGGCCTAAATCATACATGAAAGAACACCATTATGCCAAAAGTAAATGTTATATATTTGTTGTTTTTGGAGATAATCTCATTTGCTCTGGGGCTCGTTCGGAAGCCTCCAAAATCCAAACCCATGGACCACATCCTCTTAAATTTTAGAGACATAAATCAAACTGGAAGAAACATCATTATAAAAAATTTAAAGGTTCTATCTTTATTGGTTTTGGAGATAATCTCGTTTGCTCTGGGGCTCGTTCGGAAGTTTCCAAAACCCGAACCCATGGACCAAATCTTCTCACATTTCAGAGACTTAAATAAAACATGAAAGAACACCACCCTGCCAAATTTAAAGGTTATATCTTTGTTGGTTTTGGAGATAATCTCATTTGCTCTGGTGCTCGTTCGGAAGCTTCCAAAACCAAACCCATGGACCAAATCCTCTTAAATTTCAGAGACATAAATCAAACACGAAAGAACACCATTGTACCAAATTCAAAGGTTCTACCTTTGTTCGTATTGGATATAATCTCATTTGCTCTGCGGCTCGTTGGGAAGCTTCCAAAATTCGAATCCACAAATTCTTTCAAATTTAAACCCATGGCCAAATCCTCTCAAATTTTAGAGACTTAAATCAAACATGAAAAAACACCATTCGGGCCTAAATCATACATGAAAGAACACCATTCTGCCAAAAGTAAAGGTTATATCTTTATTGGTTTTGGAGATAATCTCATTTGCTCTGGGGCTCGTTCGGAAGCTTCCAAATCCAAACCCATGGACCAAATCCTCTTAAATTTCAGAGACATAAATCGAACGGGAAGGAACACCACCCTGCCAAATTTAAAGGTTATATCTTTGTTGGTTTTGGAGATAATCTCATTTGCTCTGGTGCTCGTTCGGAAGTTTCCAAATCCAAACCCATGGACCAAATCCTCTTAAATTTCAGAGGCCTAAATCATACATGAAAGAACACCACCCTGCCAAATTTAAAGGTTATATCTTTGTTGGTTTTGGAGATAATCTCATTTGCTCTGGTGCTCGTTCGGAAGCTTCCAAATCCAAACCCATGGACCAAATCCTCTTAAATTTCAGAGGCCTAAATCATACATGAAAGAACACCATTCTGCCAAAAGTAAAGGTTCTATCTTTATTGGTTTTTGAGATAATCTCGTTTGCTCTGGGGCTCGTTCGGAAGTTTCCAAAAGCCGAACCCATGAACCAAATCTTCTCACATTTCAGAGACTTAAATAAAACATGAAAGAACACCGCCCTGCCAAATTTAAAGGTTCTATCTTTGTTGGTTTTGGAGATAATCTCATTTGCTCTGGTGTTCGTTCGGAAGCTTCCAAAACCCAAACCCATGGACCAAATCCTCTTAAATTTCAGAGACATAAATCGAACGGGAAGAAACATCATTGTACAAAATTTGAAGGTTCTATCTTTGTTGCTTTTGGAGATAATCTCGTTTGCGGAGATTATCTCCAAAAGCCCGGAATCATTCGGAAGCTTCCA